>CM021100.1:21559221-22175894 GCA_007115665.2 Sequoiadendron giganteum
TATATCTATCCCTCCCACCCTACCTAGATAAGTCCCTCTCACTCCACCCCCTCTATCTCTCCCTCTCTCAAGTCACTTCCTCCCACACTCTCTCCCTCTCTCAGGTCTCTCACTCTCACACTCCCTCTCTATCCCACTCCCTCTCTCTCTCGCACTCCCTCTCACTACCTATCTCTCAAGTCTCTCCCTCTCACCCCCCTCACACTCTCAAATCTCTCCCTCTGGCACCCTACCTACACTACTCTCTCTCTCTCCCTCTCTCTCAATTCTCTCTCTCCCACCCCCTCCTTCCCCCTCTCTCTCCCTCCCTCCCTCCCTCCCACCCTACCTAGCTAAGTCCCTCTCACCCCAACCCCTTCCCCCACTCCCTCTCTCTTAGACTCTCCCTTCCACCCCCTCTCCCTCTCTCAAGACTCTCTCTCTCTCACTACCTCTCTACCTCTCTCTCTCTCTCTGGTCTCTCCCTCTGTCTCTCCCTCCCACCCTACGTAGAGAACTCTCTCTCTTAAAATTTTCCCTCTCTCTAAAGACATACATAAGTACATACATACATGTTATATGGAGCCTAATAAGACTCAAAGGTTAAATTTTCCCCAATTTTATTGGGCATGGTTTGCCCCCAAATTATTTAACAGGGGTTTGGGGGCAACACCCCCAAGATGGGGTCAAGGGGTTCATACATACATATAGGCATACATACATACATACACACACACATACATGACATACAAGCATACATGTACATACAAACATACAAATATATAAACATACATTCAATAGAGTAGCAACATAAAGCAAGACATAACAGAAGTGTGGTATAACCTGCTAGTGTTATGTCTTGCTAGACATATCCCTCACAAATGCAAAAACCATGTCAAACTAAGATATAACATGAGCGCGTTATACCACACTCGTGTTATATCTTGCTTTGGGAATCCCAAAGCCTTGGGCTTGATATTTTCCTTGGAATACCAACCCAAAGGCTTGGAGGGCATTTCCAATGACCAGAGATGTGTTTTTGAAAATTCTACAATATTTTACATAATTGGATTTGTGCTCATCATCAGGATTGCACGTGGTTCAATTTTGAACAAATCGAACACCTAGGTAATGTTAGGTTCTCTTAGCTATCCAATGATGTAATTTTTTTCACATTCTGACAATGTTAAGCCTTTCATCTATAATTTCTTTTGTTTGTGTCTCTGTTTTGGAAAAAAGCAGTGTTTGGTGTTTTTTTTGTTATAAATTAACTGTTCATGGAAATTTCAAATAAATTACATTTTTAGAAACTAGACTCCATTCTACAATTTTTTTATAAAAAAATTCAATTAGTCTCCAAAATTTGTAGGGGTAGCACGACCAAAATTCTATTTTTCAGGAAGTGTCCACTTAGAAAATTAGTAAAAAATCAAATATTCATTAAAAAATTATCAGAAAAATCATGCATCAACTACATATTGTTAGCTAATTTCTCACTAGAGCGACTTTAAAAATACTAAAGAAAAGTTCACTGTGCTAGGGACATACAAGAGTTGCTATGTTATGTTTTTCTAACAAAAACAACACCAATTTATGTACATCCCTCTTTTGAACCCCTTAATATCAACCATTTTCAAAATAAATTAGTAGTTTAGAAAGTAGAATCAGAGAACTTCGATCCTTGTGTTTGTTCCATCTCAAAATTTTAAGTGTAACTATCGTCAATTTCATGTCTAAGGTCAGTATCTCTTGATTTCAGGAAAAAAAAGTGGTCACTTAAGCCCCCTTTGGGACCCATATTTTTGCACTTACCCAGTTATTACATCCATTTCCCAAAATTCACTTACATTCGAGTAGGAGGATTTGATGGATTTCCTCACAAAATACCTAGATATGTGGATGATAAGCTCATATTGATTGAGCTCTACAAGAAATTCAGATCAATCAACAAAAGGTGCAAAGAGATGAGGGAATCATGAATTTCATTCCCCATTGGTCTCAGGATTTATCGATGTAGATCTTTTACTGATGATTAAAACATTGAGTGATTAGTGGTGAAGCTGAATATGCATTTTTATACCACAAGAACCTCATTCAATAGTAAAACTATATTAAAGACAACCTGCATTTTGGTCTATGTTTTTATCATTTCCCTAAAATTAAATATTTTTGGGAAGATTATGAGGATGACTATGAGGTTCACAAGAGGGACTGGATGAGATTTAATTTGAAGCTGATGAAAGATTTCAAGTTTGTTTGGAATCTAGAAGGGATTGGAGATGATGAAATAGATTTGGTTGATCCCATATAATTTGAAAAGATTCATGTGCAATCTCTACCACGTATTGCTTGGTAGAAGAAGAAGTAAGATACATTGAAGATAGAACTGTTCATATCCTTAGGAGATTATAATATTGGGTTAGGTGAAAATTCATTTAAGCCACAATAATGAGACCTTCAGGAAAATATGATCCATCAAGGAGAAAAATGAAAAATAAGAAGCTTCTTCTTCTTCTCTTTCCCAAGCTTCCACTATGATATCTAGCTCTCAAAAAATCATGCAAGGAGGTAGTGACGATGGAGATCCTTCTAAGAGGATTGATCTCAAAATCATATGTGGGGATGATCCAAAGACTAGAAATAAAAGATCAAAGCCAAAGGAAATGACATTGAATCTTATACATGAATAAACTGAAGAGAAAGAGCCTATGGAACCTCAAGCTTATCCTAGCAACAAAGATAAAATCAAAACTATTTCTCCTCACCATGATGAATCTAGTTCTCCTCTTGTTATAGAACCTTCAACCTTGTTGATTGTCGAGGTAATTCTAGAAGATACCTCTTTTCAAGTTATCTCCAATCCACCTACATTTTTTGATCCGTCGGCCTCAAGCATCCCAAGTTCTTCACAGACTCCTACTACTTCATGGTTACAATATATATTAGAAAAGAAGAGGAGTGTTTCTTAGTTAGTAATTCCAAAGTTTGATATGATTTCCAATCTAATTCAAAGGTCTACCAAAGAAAGAAAGACCAAATTCACGTCAAGGTTAGAAATTGATTCCTCTTCTAGGAAAATGTGTGTTGAAGTGGCACAACCAATTTTAGACAAAAGTTTGAATGAAGCTAATGAAAGTGATTTTAATATCACTAAGGTTGATCTTGTCCCTTTTACACATGCAGGTGATAAATATTCACAATTTTTAGGTCTTTGTGGCCAAGTTAATTCAAAGGATGGAAAAGGAGAAGCAAACAAAAGATCATCTCAAGAAACAAGTGCAAATTTGACCTCATATCTTAGGTCAATTATGGATACATATGCCTTACACATAGATTCAACCCCCACTTCTCCAGTTCTTGTTTTCGAAGGAATCATTGAGAAAGGAGTCATAGCGGTTGTGAAAAAATATCAATCATATGGGAAGGTAACCAAAAGATGGATAGATCATATGAAATAAAAATCTTTGAATTTCATTAAGAAAATTAAAGAGTTTTTTGATAAAGCAAATGTTCAGAAAGAAGAGTTTGCTAAAGAACTAAAAAGAATGAGAGAGGAAGACACAATATGGTAGGGAATTCTGAAATATCTCTAGGAATTGAATCTAATGAGTTTTGTTTTTTATCGCTGACAGTATTTTCTCAAAAATTGAGGAAAATAGATTTGACATGTGGTTTTAGAGCATGGAATGGAAACTTATAACAAACGATCAAATTTTGATAGAGTAGGAGAAGATTTTAGTGACTTATGAATAGATAAAGATAAAGGCTCAAAATGACCTCCTATTGCAATGATATAATGGAAGAAGGTTGAATTCAAGATCTGGATATTTATATTATCAAGAATACATTTAAATATATGATCAATTTTGAATTATTTAATAGACAAGTTTTCGATGTGGAAGCAATGGAGAGGTTAAGTGTCATTTTTTCCAAGTTCTCAATGTGTCCAATGATCATCCACCTAATTATTTCCATAATTTGAAGGAGATTCAAAAAAGTCACGAGAACTAGAAATTGAGAATGAGTGCAATGTGATTGTTCCTAGGAACAAGCTTCTAGCCCAAGCTGTAAAAGTTTTCAAAATATTCAGAGCAAATTCTTCCCATCATAAGCAATTTGCAGCCCAAAGGACTTAGCTTCTTAGTAACTCCAATTGCACATGTGCCTATTAATTTTCTAAGTGTTAAGTCACTTATTATGTTTTAATGTTATCTTTTTATAAAAGTGACTTTTGTATCTCATAATTATGAAAGGTTAGAAAATAAGCAGGTTTTTTGCATGAAAATTGAGAGATTTCTAACTTAATAAAGTTATTTTTATTTCCCTCAAATATTGTAAAAAGGTAGTTATTTGGGTAGTTATAATTTTTTTATGAGTTAGTTACCAGGTAAAGCCTATATATACAAGGATTATGCTATTGTAAAGGGACTTTTTGACATTTTCATAATTTTCCATAAGGGGATTTTTGGAATTGTGCAATTCTACAAAGTAATAGGAAGCATTTTGGAAGGTGCATTAATGGGGTTTTCTATGTGTTATCATTAATATTTTCATATGTTAAGTTGGTGATAACCCTTGTGATCCTAAATATTATTTGTGAATGCAGCCTTTCATGAATCACATTTGGAACATATTCATTTCTTGGTATTTGGATTTGAATGCGTTGTCATTAAAAAAAATCTAAAATCATTATGAATCTCGTATGTGTAGTCTCTGATCTTTTTAATGAACTTATTTAAGTTTCTTGTCATTTATATTAAAAAATCCAAATAATATCATAGGAGGGGGTTGCCTCTCTCAAGCACAAGGAATATTATTGTTTCACAAGCAATCTCATAAACCGTTGGAGCATTAAATCCACTTTCTATTGGGTGAGTCAAGTATCATTTCAAGTTCCAATCTGCTTACTAACAAAATTCTATGTAATAAAATGACTTGCACAAAAGAAGAATATAAAAAATAAATGTTCTACAAATAATTGATAATACTTGAGAATAATAAGTCACTTTGAAGGGGGAAACCTCTAAAAGTCTTCAAGAAGAACACAATTTTTAATCGATAATCACAAAATAACCACAAAATCCTATATATACCATAATTTTTCCTTGGATGTCACCTAGGGCAATTGAACTACCTCTATAAAACTATATTAATTATCATATAACTTGTTAATAATTAAGGTAGCCATAAGTCGACTACTCTTAAACCTATGTGCAATATAGGATTAAGGGTACATAACATTCCCCTTTCTTAAGAGATTTTTTTTCCTTGGTGTTAATTAATTGTGGATGATTTTACATAACATCCTCATTTTCCCATATAACATCTTTAATTAGAGAGCTCTTCCATTTGATCAATTTATGTGATTTACCTTTTATATAGAATTTTAATGCATGTTCAAAGACTTTCCTTTGGATCCAAAATTATTATTTCCTCCTCATCAAGTTATGATAACTTAGTCTATGTTATAAATCCTTGTACAATAACCATCTTCAAGAATTAAGCATGAAAGGTTGGATGTATTTTTGTTGAAATAATAATCTATTCATGGCCAAAGGGTTCAATGAAGGATTATACAACCATGCATCCAAACAAACAAACTCAGTATAAAAAAAATACAATAGATCTTTATTTCATTACATCACAACAATATGAAAATCCATCACAATGGGATTCCAACATGCTAGACCTCAGCCATTTGATTATAATTAAAAAATTATATAATTAAATGGATAATATAATACAATTAGATGTCAAATTCATCCTACTTTCTTCATTAATTTTTATTGGTCTTAATGATTGTGTATGTATTAGCTCCCAATCATAGGAATTATCTTAATGATTGTATATATACATCAACTCCCAATCATAATAATGATCATAGTTGGCCAAAAAAATGATATAAAGCTCAAGGCCATGTACGAAATGTGTAGTCACCCAAAAGTATAGTTGAATCTTCTAGGTCAAATATGGTGATTATGGATCTTCACATGATGCACACCATAATTACTCCTCGATCCAATATACCCTTCTATATGTTCAGTTGATTGTATAAAATTCAAAGAGATGTTGCAAGCCATAGGAAAAAAACTAGGTATAAGAATTTCAAGCCTAATAAAGTTTAGAGACCAATTGAAAACCTTGTGATGGTTGAAAAATTCTATAAAGTGAATATGTCATTGAAGGCTCCACTCCTTGTTTATTGCTAAAAAGTGATCCCACAAATCTTTTGCACTTGCTGCACCTTCAAATTCCATCTAAGTAATTTCTTCACCATGCATTTCTTTTCCCTCCACTACTTCTCTAACATGCACTTCTTCATTTTTAGATGCACCTTCCTTTTGTTCTTCATTCTTCAATCGTTCATCATACCTTGCTTTCGCTTCCCACTCTTGCTTTCCATTGCTCTTGGCCAACTCCTTCTTTGGATCCACTCCATACTTATATTTGTTCAATCTACTTTTATTTGTTTTCCTTTCTCTTTTTGTATCTTCGCCTTCTTATGTCATTTTCATCTACAAGCCTCCAAAGCTCCATCTCACATTCACATGTATCATTGTCACTATTTGGTTCCACATCATTTTCATATTCTTCTTTTGAACTCATCCCTTCAACAATTTCATTCAAATATTTAAAAGCATCATTATTTAAATCTTCTAAATCAACGTGCTTACCTTCTACCTTGCATGTGCTCTCCTCAAGCTTCTTCCAGGCTACTCCCGAAAGTATGTCAATCTTATTTTTCTTAAAAATCAACTTCACAAGCCACTTCAAATTCTTTTTCAATGGACAACACCAACCATATTCTTAGCTTCTTTCCTCAAGCCACTGCTTCATCGTGAGCTTACACCTCTCTAGATCCCTTCTCAACTTTTTCATTTCTCTATCCCACTTTGAATCTTCCTTCTCCATATTCATTTTTATTTTTTCTTTCTTCTAGGGGCTTTCTTTATTAGCATGTTGCTACATCTTTCTATCTTCCTTCTTGTCTTCTCGATACCTCACCTAGGGCTTCTCTCCTTTTAATTTTCCTAGTCTTTTGGTACCCAGGTTCTTCTCATTAACCTGTCAAAACTTTAACACACATACTTGTCCAAAATCCTATGAGCATAACCGAATTCCCCTTCACAGACCTTTTAGGCTCTAATACGAAAATGATGACAAAAAAATTCACATACACAAACTCTCAGTAATCAGATACCAAGATATTGGCAGCTTGTTTAGTTACAAGCAAACTAAACACTACAAGACACAAGAACCTGCACCAAATCTACTATGGTGTCCTATACAATATTGGTCGAATTAATAGACTGATCCATTGCCAAGGGCGACAGGAAAATTCACACTAATCCTCATTCAGAATGATAGGAAATAGGGCCACCAGATTAAATCTCTTCTCATTTCCTTGATCACAAGAAGTAATTCTCAAAATAGGTAATCGGGTTTTACATGCGCATTCCTCTCTACAAAATCTAATTACAATGATCCTTAAAGGAATTGGCTTCCTTTGTTTCCAACTCAGTGACAACCCTTTTTTCAATTTTCTTTTGCTACCTATTCAAATTAGGATCCTTCTAATGATTAGTCAACCCCCTTCTCTGGTATCACCCTCCTTGCTTTCCCCATTCTCCTCCTTTCCCCAATCACAAACTCTCTTCTCTTTTCTCAGTTCAAAAGACTAGAAATTTTATCCCTCCAAACAAATTGGCTTCTCTAACCATCGACCTCTCCTCTCTAGCAAAAACCCATGGGTATGTGCAGGATCATGATGGGCCAAAAAGTGGCGATATGTAAGCCATATGATGGCCCATGTGGCTGACGACTTTTTTTTTTACCCAAAATTGATGAAACGAAAAGGGTCTTTAGAGGATATTCTTAGCTTTCCACCAATATAAATTATGCTTTACTTTGAATTTAATAAATAATTATTATCCATTGTCTATTACAATTGTGAATAAAGTCCTGATTGATAGGCTGATTGAAAAAAATCTATAACTTTCAAATGGTATCACATTTTTTGAATTTGAAACATGCGTCACATTCTATGCTTCGCATACTATAGGATTAAAAAAAAAAAAATGAATTTCATGAATTTTTGACCAAGTTAAAGGTGGTTAGACAGACGAGCTTTTATATTTTTTTTAATTTGTAATAAAAAAATCATAATTAATTATTTACTTGGAAAAAAATTATAAAAAAATATGCATCACATCGGCACATGAGTCCTCTACTTGTATCTAAAAGCTTATAAAAAAATATTATCATTTTATTGTGGTTAGGGTGGTCAGACAGACACCTATTTCTTATTTTTACCCTGAAATTTAAATACTACTGCTTTGAAATTTTAAATTTTCACCAAATAGATTTTTTTTTTAAAATAAAGGTCTAGTAGTTTAGAAACTACATTCAATTTTCTATAGATTTTATTTTTACATTTTTTTGAAATAATATAGATAACTTATTCAAAATTTTATGTCAAGTTGTCTAACTTTGATTTTTTGTCTTTTTATTGCCACTTAAGGGTCTATTTTTTCCATGATGATCCTGCACATACCCCCAAACTCTATCTATCATGACCAACATTAGAAAAACCATTTAAAATTTTATAAACCTATGGCGACAAGGATGAGAAAAGGAAAAAACCATTTTTTTAACTTCCCTAACCATCCATGTGCAACAAGAAAGGAAGATTCAATAATATTTCTACCAAATGAAATGGGCCACATGTCACAAAGATACAAGGAATAAGAAACCAACAATCAACAAAAAAAACCAAAATTGATGGGGAATGATACTCTTGGATCAAGAAGAAAACCAATAATTACATTATAATACTATGAAAGTATAACAACTACATGTCTAGTACTCAACAATGAAGATAACATCATTTCATAACCAAGATATACAAGGGGTCAAAACTACAACCCTCATCCATGATACCAACTACACATATATAGGTGGTCTAAAATAATGTACATCATAAATAGTATTTGAATAATTCCAAGCTCAAATCTACAAGCTAGTCCTCTAAGATCCCATGCTCCTATTGTTGATCGAGGAAGGGTTGAAACCACCATAAGGATGCCCCTTTCCTCTCCATCCATTAGTCAAGGTAAAAAATCACCATCCATAATCCAAAGGTGTTGTACAACATAGTATTAATATTTATCTTTCTTTGTTCATTCCTTTAGTAAAAACATCATACCCCTAAAACCATAGATTCAAAACATTAAAAGTACATGGAATAGATTTCATGGTGCATATTCTTAATAATAAGAACATGCTAAATAATCATTCTAAGATAACTAATAATCATAACACATCCTTTTCATCATCAAATGTACATATGAATCCAAGGACATGAGCAAGCTAAACATAACCATCAACCAAAAATCACAAGTCCTTTCAACCTTATAAGGTTCAACTTAGTAGCACATCAACAACCATATGTACAACATCAACATAGATTGCTACTTACATCCCATACTATGAAATCTATCTTCATGTGATGTTATATACTTTCCTAAGAGAACATGTCCAAGGTAAGACTACGTGCATCACATACTACATGCATCCTAACCTTTGTATAGCACAAGTATCCAAACATACCAATATTAAAAATTCAAATATGCAAACACGCACAAAAGAAAATGTACACATAAAGTCTAAAATATACATCAATCAAATACACATGTAAAGCAAGTATACAAAAAATAGGATAAAATAGCCTCACATATTATAGAAACACAATAAAAATGACACTCACATAAGTAAAACACATAAGAAATCTATAAGCATGATAAATACACCTATTCCCCAAAACCCATCCAAAGAGCATCTCCCAACTATGCAGTGTACCCAAGTACCACTACCTCATATAATATAAGATGGTTAACTATAGATACCAACCACATAGCACCCATACCACAAGGTAGGAACATGTATGCCAATAAAATGGGCCACAAGACTTCTCTTGGAGATCTCCAAGTTCTAGCACGGTACAAGGAACTCATTACATAAACTACATGTGGACCTTATACCAATGAGAGCTCTAGATCCTATGATGATTTTGTGGATATAGCAAGATGCGTAAGCTCAAATCTAGGCCAAATTTATTAAGGGGAACAATGTCTCAAGTATTGGGACCCAAATTTAGGAAATGAGATTCTAATTATCCTAAACCATGCAACAAATCACATTCCATTCTTCCAAATGGAACCCATGAGATAAAACTCTCATAAAATACATTTCTTCCTTTCAAATGGATCCATGAGATAAACCTATCATAAAATTACATTTCATCCTTTCAAATGGAATCCACGAGATAAGCCTCTTATACAACATACCCTTTTAGATAGCACACTCCTCTCACAAGTAGAATCATGACTCGTACACATGTAAACAGTTGTGGTCCATAATATATGTCACACATAGACCATGATAGAAAAGATGTCACAAATCACCATAACATAGAAGATGTCACATATCCATATAATCTAGCCTTTAAACATAAGTGATTTTATAATTTAACATAAAATATCCTTGAGAAGATGCCACAAATCAATAGATTTAATTCCTCCAAGGGAATAAAATAACACCGGACTAAGTTGGATTTGCATTAACATAATTTAAGTACAAGGAAATAGTATACATATAATCAATTGGCCCAAGATCATTCACATAGTCAAAATAATCATATTACAAACACTTATGCATTGTATATAGTTATAGAAACCTTTGAGAGGTAAGATAGTAGTTCACATTCAATTTTCTTAGGATTATAAATCCTAAAACTATAATTAAAACCATAATATAATCAATCACATGATACCAAATATATTCATATGAATAAATAAAATAACCAATAATATTTAAGTTTGATATTATCAATACAGTCACTAAATATACATTATATCCTTATTTACAAACTAGGTATCTAAATTTTTAATATTAGAGCTTTAAAACATATTCTTACACCATTTCCCAAATCCATAAAAAATATAATTCACCTAAATAATGTTATAATCAACATAATGAATTATTTTTCTCACATCAATCAAACTAGTTTTTATGAAAAGCATTCAATTTGTTTAAATCTTAAAAGATAAAATATCACACTTTTAGTTGTAAATTTTGGTGAATTTTTTGATAGTTTTGAACCATAAAACCAAAATGAGAAAAATGAAAATCACGTATTAATATTTTCATAATTTTCTTTTTGGATAAAAAATCAATTAACACAATCTCTTCCACAAGTTGGCTATGTTTATTATTAATCCAAAATAAATATGTTTTTAAAATAATTTCATCAAAAGAACCCTACATCAATTCTGTATAAATTTAAAAATAAAATGAAGAATTCAAATAATCCAATAGAAACAAAAATATTTCACTTCATCCACAAAAATCACTTCCAAATTCTTCAATCTTCAAACATGTTTCATTTCATTTTCTCCATCACATCATAAAATATGTTCATACTTAAATAAAAAGAAGAAGAATAAAACTTATATATATATATATATATATTTCCATCTCAAAACATAAAAAAAAAAAATAGAATATCTTAATAAAAGAAGTATATATTATTATCTTTAAAATAAAATAACATCTTCTTTTGTTAGGATATTCTTATTTTTTAAGTTTTGATGTATATGTATATGTATATATGTATGTGTGTATATATATTCTATCTCAAAACTTAAAAAGTAAGATAGAATATCTTAATAAAAGAAGAAGATATTATTATCAAAATAAGATAATAACTAAAGATCATTTTTTCTTTTCATTACTTTTTAAAATAAAAATTGATAACATTAAAATATTATCTTTTTTCACTTATTTATCTTTAATTTTTTTTAAACTAATATTAAAAAACATCTTTTATATTTCACTAATAAATTAAAAATAATGTTACTTAAATAATTAAACTTATTTATTTCTCAAAATAAGTTAATTATCACAATAAATAAATAATGTAATATAATGCATTACACTAATTATTTCTTTATTTATTAAATTAATTATTCTTTTATCAATTAATTAACTCTTTTCTCACACACTTGGATTATTTCAAGATACCTCAACACCAAGACCTAGTTCTTCTTTCCCAATGCTTATTCATGTTGTACACCATAATCTTCCAACACATACCTTAGTAGCATTGTTAGGAAAATTATAATAATATATTCATCTTTATTCAATTAAAAAATGATAGTATAATCTCACACTATATAAATTACACTAAATTGATGCTTTGCATAATAAAATTTAGTAGAGCTCACTTACAATTATATCACAAAACAAGAACACCACTTAATTATAAGTAGATTTGGAATGAGTGATGTTACATATATTATCATCAAAGAGAAGAAAATATCCACAACAATGTCATCAAGGTTTTAAAGTTAAGAGTACACAAATAGATATGAAATTTCTAATAAGTGTACCTCCCAATGAAGTGGATCCTATAGACATGAAGAAACATGTTGTACATAATCATTAGAAGTCCTCGAAGAGGTGACTATGGGACCTCTAATGAAGTAATAAGTGAAAGAGGAATGTCTTGCAAAAGGAAAGCTATATCCTCTCATTTAGATAAAAAATATGAGACTATAAACAAAGAAGAGATGTATTTTTTGAATAATGAGGAAAACCCATATGAAATATAATATTTCTATAAAAAAATAGAAGTTAACATAGAAGTGACTTTGAACCATGAAGTAGTAAAAGGTATATAGAAGGGATGACCTCAACTATAGATGGGTATGATAAGGAGGAGGATGGATGGTAATCATAGTATTATCCACACATGAAAGATGTTTTGAGGAAGCATCACTCTTAGATGGAGAATTAAGGTATTCATACAACTATTGAGTAAAGTTCCAAGTAGTGAAAGGTAACTCAATGTAATTAAGTTAATGTTGGATATCCTCTTTAAAAAAATAAAAAAATTAGTCCATAGACCATGTCATTATTTAATCATTCAATCTTATTCTTATAAGCATTTGGATCACAAATGAGTCCAACGAGATAAGGAATTGCAAATCATGCAAAAATCCAACAATCCTATATCCCTTGTTTCTAGGATAAATAATTCTTTGAATTTAGCTTGATAATAGCATAATAGAATTTAGTACAAAATCCCATGGTTAAATCCCCCCAAAAAAAGTGTATCTTAGTGAATGATTACAAAACCCCCAGATATGTATGACCCTTGTAACTCAATAAATGAACCCCCAAGAAAAAATGATTTGGAACTTTATAATTAGGGAGAATACAAATACCACTAGCAAGAAGTAATTTCAATGTTTTACAAATACTGAAAATAAGATATAATTTTAAAATAGATTTAAGAAAATTCAATTGAACCACTACAAAGTACACAAAAAATGCACTTTAAAAAAAATACACCTAAAAAGGTGCATGTATGTGCTTGAGTTGAACCTCAAAAGGTCCCAAACCACATATCATTTTTTTTAAACCAATCATTTGCTTGAAACCATCTACTTCAAGTTCAAACCACCTTAAGATTACATGAAATTGCCTTAGATTAGCTCATTCCAGTTTTAGTCCAACAAAGATAGAGCAAGGGTGGCATCACCTAGTTTGGTGGCTACTACCTATGGTGTCAAAGAGGCCACACTATAATGAGTGGAAGGTACACTTCTTAAGAAAATTTTAGGATGGGTGACTATGGTTGCAACTAATTTTTAGTTCCAATGATGGTCTATACATTATAGCATTGGCCATTACAAGTTAGCATGTTTTCTAAAAATATAATCTTTTACATAGAATGATACATTCATATGCTCTACTAAGAAAAATTTTTGCCCCAAATTCTTTCAACACCATATTTAACAAATTTTATTTTAAATGGGGGGTTTGGGGGCCTTCTAGACATTATTGCAAGGTACATTTGACTTGAAAATGTGCCTAAAATGAGAATAGTTGATTTTAAGAAAACACACATGCAAAGTGGTTAATGTGCCTTTGTACCCCTTCAACATCTCAAAAAATTAAAGAAAAATTAAAGTTCTACCCTAACACCAAAACGTTAATACCATGTTAGAATATGTACAATAGATATTAACCGAGAATCTATTGCAAGGTTCATATAAACTATGATATTGTAAATACAAATGATTGTGAAATCATAATAGCATAATAGATTTAGTTTCTTAAGAGAGAGATGTAAATGCTCAAAAATTAAATAGAACTAAGAGATCTCATTATCTCATTAATCAACATATTTGAATGGAAGGAAATAGATACAATATAGAGCTACATAGTTTCCAAATCCAATGAGGATAAGAAAAATACAGAAAAACAAAAAACAAGGGATAGTCATCTAAATTTCCAAATTCAAGAGGACAAGGAAAAATCAAGATCCCATGAAAGAAGGATAATAAACTTGTAAACTCATTATCCTATTCTACCTAAGTAATAAAAAAGAAATTATCTACTTTTTAAACTTAATAAATACATGTGCAATATCACACTTAGGATATAAAATTTATCCAATGTGCATAAAAATAACAACTATAAGATCGAACTAATAATAGAAAGAGAATTCATAAAGAAGAGAGTAAGAGGTAGAGAGAATGCCTAATTTATGTAGGCATGTAAGGGCATTAGATGAAGATTGAACCATGTGCATTTTTATCTAGTCTCATGTGCTTCTATTTGATAACTTTTACATTATTAGTAAAAGATACATAGATTTGAGATTGTACTAATACTAGAAAGAGAATGCGTAAAGAAGAGAATAAGAGGTAAATACAATGTCAAAATTGTTCAAATGTATGAGGCCACTGGACAAAGACTAGAGTGCATACATCTATATCTACTCTCATGTGCTTTTGTATGATAAGATATCATTTTATCTATTCTCCAATGTTGGTATCTTATTTGGCACATTAGAGTCTTATAAGATGTGATTGTATCCTAGCTATATTGTTTTAATTGTGTCCTTTATATTATTTAACATAAAATAATGTCCCTAATATAACCTCTTATTCCTACTCCTATATCTTAAAATGCTTAAAAATAGAAAATTTGGTGCATGAGGCACATCAAAGAACCTACTTATGTCACATCTCTAGATTGACTCAACAATAATAATATAGAGTATTCTTTTATATGTGTAGTCCAAAATACAAGTCTAGGTTATTGCAATAATGTAGGTTGTGATGAGAGTAGTAGGTGGAAGCCCTATGTAGCTAAAAAAAAATGGTTCTAGATGCCTATGAAAGATGTATAGATAGATGGATGTGTGATGATTGTTAAATGAGTGCTAGATGTTTTCTTTTTAATCTATCCCATCTTTATAAGCAAGTCTTGCATCAATTTGTCCATTAAAGATGATTTAAGGTTTGTTAAAAAGGCAATTGTTAGCCAAGAAAGGAGAAGTTCAAATGTCTAGGATGTGATTACATATAGGACACACACAGTTCACTTGGCACTCTAGGTGGCCAAAACGATAAAAAGTATGGAATAGGTGTGATAGGGGTCATGTTTAGGTGAAAGGGCATGATTTAGGGTTAATTCGAGCTCTAGAAGGGTCGGAGTGGGAGACAGGGAATAGATCAATTTGTCCGTGCAGTGACCCTCCACTTTATCTCAGTGGTTGCAGTGCCGCATTGCAGCTCGGTCCTACTTCGAATTCCAGCGTTCAAATTAGTTATTCTAAGTGTATTGAAAACATGCTTGTTTTCCCCACCACAGATAATCTGCCCAGAACCAGAACGTAATACTGTACGTGAAAGTATTGCCCAATTGAAACATGATAGAATTCTGCAGCAATCATGGAAGCCGATACAGACTGGACTGATGTAATGATTATACAGATTGAAATACTCACTATTAATCATTGGATTGACTGCCGTATACAGATTGGATTGACTGCTGGAAAGATAGCAATCTTATCACTCTTCCTTTTATTCCTAACGGCTAGACTCGAGATTCATTACAGCATTACCTCTTTTGGAAACCGTGACGATTTACTGAATTGTCTGAGTGTCATTGTACAGTTCTTCACTGATATATTTTTTATTTTGGTTTCAAATAATATTATTGGCAATTTTGGGACATTAAAAGAGAATTTTATATATGTTGTTTGAAGGTTTTTATATCAAATTTACAAAATCATTTAACTATTTGATAATCTAAATCCCTTTGGTTGAGAGTCGAGGATTGAGGGGTATCTATTTCGTCAAAATTGTCCCAAACATGATTCTTGATTTCATCTCTTATGATATTGAGGCCTTACACTTAACAAGACTTGATCCTTGGTAGACTCGTTCATAACCATTCAACTTTTATATGTATATACGTATATATATTTGTATATATATGTATACATGTATATATAGATATATTTATATATACATAGATATACATGTATATATGTATACATGTATACATGTATATATAGATATATTTATATATACATAGATATGCATGTATATATGTATACATGTATACATATATACATGTATATATACATAAAAGATTTTTCAATGTCTTTTTTTGTTATTACTCTACCATCTTATAATGTTGGTAGTTTTAATAAGCAAAGTTGTTTCTAATAAACATGTATCTAACAAATTAAGTTGTTAATAACTTCAGTTTGTTAGTGGGGTTACCTTAGTTTTAAGTCATTCTTACTTAAAAAGAAAAAGAATGGCTCAATAACTATAACAATCTTTTCTCCCATCATAACAATCTAGGTCCATTGATTATATACAAAATTTGAATAAAAATGAAGAAAATAAAATTAAAGTACATAAAAAGAATAATAGAAAATTAAAAGTATATAAATAGAATAATCCAAGTCAATATGTGTTATTATTCAAACCTTTATCTTTTCTTTTTTATATAAATAAGTGTATGATTTATCATTTGTAAGATATAATATTTACATATATTTTTTTTAAAAGTGAGTGGATATAAAATCACACTCTTAAAGTCCATATAGGGCTAATAGACCTTTATCTTAATAACTTATGATTCCTAAGAAAAATAATTTATTTATTTATACTTTTAAAATTAAATTTTGAAAAATAAATATGAAGGGGAAGCTCAAGACAAAGAAAGGAAAGCCAAAATTATGATAGGTTGTCTCTCTTATAAATTAAATTAAATATGAGGAGAGCCATGTATTTTTGTAAGAAGTCTTGAGTTCTTTTTTGAAAAGACGGTAAAAATTATCATTAATATATTGCATGTCAAAATATAAATACTCTTGTGATCCTAAATTATTATTAAAACGATGTAACTAGGTATACTAATGGATATCAAATTTAAAATCCTTCCTAAAAAAATGATAATTACAAAATAGATAAAATTATATTTATTATTATTTTTCTCTTTTACATTTTAAACGAATTATTCATAAAAATAAAATATTATCAAAATATTATAAATAAATAAATCTAAAATAAATATTATTTCTAACATTTAATGAAAAATAAAATATAGATAAAATTAAAAAATAGAGACTTATTTGCATAAACCCAAAAAAATATTTACCAATTAAGAAAAAAACTAGTCTAGAAACCTCAAATATCTATACTTCTTACCATGAATTGAATCATTATTATTAAATGTGATTTATACACATATATTCTTACAATATAAAAATGTTAAAAAAATATTTAAAATTTGAAAATATTTTTAAAGATATTCGAATCATAACTCTATTATACATTGTTATCATGAAACTAATCATTTAATATTATTTTTGAAAGTATAGGAGAAGAAAACTAAGCAATAAAAATATCATTCAATTATTACTTGAAGGTTTGGAATGAAGTCATCTCTTATTAATAGACACACTAGTGGATTGCATTTGGATTTTTTTTTTTTTCGAATAAATGGATTCATATTATGTGCTATCAAAGCCCAATTTTATTCCATGAAATCTTATTTGATGGTAACTACTACAAATGATCTAAGAATTTCTTACCCGAGCTAGTTCAAAACTTAAATATGCAATTTAATAAAGGATAGTGATCCTCTTTACACACTAAATGGTGAGATAAGGATACACATGTCCTTGTGATTGTCCTTGTTTTTCGTATTTTTTTTTTAAATAATGGCTAAGTGAGATAGCATTTGTTATGCATTTATTATCATTTTATTCTCGTTATTGTTGTTTTTAGATTTTTTTTTTAAGTTCTATAGATTCGTAGGTCATTGGATTTGTGGATTTTTATAAAGACATGAAAAGAGAAGATGGATATAAAGGAGTTTCAATATTTATTATATGGAGGTGAAATTTTAGATAGAATAATATATAATTAGAAATAGTTACACATTGAGCATGATTGTGTCATATAAGGAAAAAAATGCTAATAGTAGGGGGAATGAATTAAAATTTTCATAAGGAGGATTTCTAAAAATTATAGAATATTCAAGTCCTTGTTATAAGTGAAGTGAGGGATAAGGAACATCTCCCTTGTTATTAGAATATTAAAATTTTACAAAAATATTCAAGCCTTGAATATGGATAGAGAAAATAATATCACAAATTACAAACATGATTATATCTAAGTGATCAAATAGTGGAGACAAATGATAGATTGCAAAAATGTGCCAAATAAGGATGAACAAAAAGAGACAAAGACATACACAAATACCAAATGAACTACAAAGACTAGTTGTATAGGGTTCAAGGATCCTTTCAAAACTTGTTCGAAGCAACTTGGTTGGTCTTGATTGTCTTTTTGATGTATGTTGTTGTTAGGCTACTCATTATCTCTGATTTATCTCTTAAAGCAACATTCTTTGCTCTGACAGGGTTTCAAGTCCCTTCAAAACCTATTTGTAAAGGGTTTTGGATCCCTTCATAACCTGTTTTACTCTTAATAAAAAATATTAGGCTTTGTATTGAGGTTATTTATCTATCTAGGTTGTAGCTTTATATGTAATTCAACTTTTTAATTATTGGGAGTATGTGTTTTCCATATGTTAGATTAATCATGTTCTTTTAAAAAAATCTTGTTGTCATTCACTTGTTGGTTTTTTATTTTAGCAAATAAAAAGGTGATTATATTTTAGAATCAAATACATGGTAAACCTATGCACCCAAGCATCCTCACATTTGCAAGTTGAAACTATACCGTCAAATTTATTAAGGGTGTTTGATTGCCTAAAAATGGAGCAATTTCAAGGTGTTATCAATGTTTGCATAGAATAGATGGTTAGAATGAACAAAAAAATTAATTTAGCATGCTCTATAGGGAGATATAGATGGTCTACAACAAACAATCCACCCTAATATATACATCTATAATGATGTGTGTGCCTATGTCAATATAATAAAGGTGGTACATGTGCCACAATGGAATTTTGGGTGTGGCAAGTACATCCCTAACATTAGAATTGATGAAAAGAGATTGCAAAAATTTAGGGAAGCAATGGGTATTTGATCTAGAGATAAAATTTAATGTGACTTCAAATGTGATTTGCTCAAAGGATGTAGATAATAAATTCAAAACCATAACTCGTATAGATCACTAAATCCTCCAATTTCCCCCTTTATAGTGGTCTTTATTCAATGTAATGATAGGTTTATATGTTTGTTTTTAAATTGTAGACAACATATTTTTTCTTATTGTTCAAGCTGTCATTCAAATTGCATCTTGAGGGTGTGTAGTTTTTATTACAAGTAGGTTGGGTGATTTCACAATGTATGGAAATAATTGAATCTAAATATTTCATATTTATTTCAAATTTGTACATGCCTTACCAATATTGGTTACTCATCTAATCCCAAATTTAAATATTGTAATCAATTTTGAATAGTCACTTGATCCTTAACAAAAATGTGGTAGATATAATATGATAAATATATTTTGTTAGAGTAAAATAAGTAATCTCACCTAATTAATTAATTAATTAGGCCCCTTTTTACAAGTTGTTACATTTAAGCTAAACTTAGGCAAGTGTTTTTCTATTCTTAGTCATGAGCTTTTTTGTCTCAAAGCATAATATGAGGACACTTGCCATGTTCTAATTTAATCCTCACATAGAGTTTCATTTAGGGTTAATTTTTTCTTTTTCCTTTTATAAGGATCCATTATTGTCCATTGTAATTATCCAATCCATTAATCTATTATTGAGAAGCATATTCAGTTTTTTTGGATCAATTCAATTCTCAAGGTTGCATAATGAATCAATTTTTTTTTCTATCCTATAGGTGTTTTGATTGCAAGTGATTTCTATGTTGCAAGGTGTGCGCCCTTGTTCTCCTTGTGTTGTGCAACACAATGCTCGAGTTTGTGACATGGCTTAACCGCCTCTCATGGATTCATTAACTCTGGTGGTTGTATCAGGCATTAACAAGTCGATCTTTTGGTGCAATGATATCTATCTTTGCAACAATTGGTATTAGAGCTCGGGTCACGGGTTTGAACCCCTCACTTGTGTTGGGGGGATTGCTGCAAGGTGTGCGCCCTCGGCCTCCTTGTGATGTGCAGCGCAACGCTCAGGTTCATGACATGGCTTAACTGCCTCTCATGGATTCATTAACTCTGACGATTGTATCAAGCATTAACAGGTTGATCTTTTGACCTACAATGACAATCATCTTTGCAACATTCTATGAGTTGTGGGATTCAACAATCAACTCCAACATGGTATTAGAGCTATCTATTTCAACATTTTTAATAGTTTTAAAATCTATATTTTTATTCTACTAGAGATTGATGTTTAATTTGAGATTTAAAATTTATTTTACTTATTTATTGTTGGAAACTTTAAGCCATTTAAAGATAATTTCCACATAACCCAAAAGAGATTTGTGCAAATAAGTACTTAGAATCTACATGCAAGAGAATAGACAACATACCCATGAAAATATGACATAAGATATGCCCTGGGAAAACCCTCAAGAGGGAAAAAACTCAACCTCCAAAAGCATCCATCTTTCATGTATTATTCAACAATAAAGATTACAATACATCTTCAGAGTCTCCATGAACACCATTGAAGCAACAAGCCCTCTCCATGCAATCCATGTGAACAAGCATGCAACCACACATTCCATGCCATGCTTCAAACCTCCACAAATGCTAACAAGAGCTAACCTACAAACTAACCCAACCTAAACAACTACCCTTGTGGTTGCTTTTATAGAAATAAGCTCCCACAAAACCACCAAGTGGTATTACACAAAACCATGTGACTACAACCATGATATTACAAAACCATGTTCCCACATGTAATATTGGGTACTTTATTTAATTATTTCTCCAATATTAAATAATTACATTTTTAGTAACTTTATCTTATGTCCCAATGTTACATACAACATAAAGTGGCCCCAAGAATAATTACATTATGCAAGATGTACAACACACCTTTTCCTAACATTCTCCCACTTGTTGTATACATTGCATAAAGGGAAAAAGTAACCTCAAAAAATGAATCAAATGGACAATCCATATAACCACATACACCATCATGGAATCAAAGTGATCCATGTGCTCCATCAAGATACCTGCAACAAGAATCAAAGTGACCACCATCCCAAGAATGAATGCTCTCATTCTCCATCATGCCAATGCACAAAGATAAGAAGCCATCCAAAGAGAATCCACACAATCTGTCACAACGAAGCATAAGTCCTACTCAACCGATATCCCAAACACATGTACAATCAATCCAAAGGTATCAATATGCACTGGTAGATGTCAAGATACACAAACCCATAGCTGAAATAACACCCACAACAAGTGACAACACATCCAACTATCCATACGTCCAAGGTATAGAAAACATAGTAAAATCATGCCATCAACATATACACCCATAAATTGCAACCATAAACTCCAAGTGCAAACTTGTCAAAGAATGGCATACACATCTAAGAGCTCCCACTGCATGGGTAATACAAATATGAAAATGATCAAGGCATACCAAGTCTACCAATAACGTCATATAGAAAGTGTAAACAACATCATGTAGTACCAAGGAATCATCCACAATGATATGCAAACCTGTAAGAATAACTCTCACCACAAGTCTCTATAGCTCTCCCAAATTATTCACACCCAACAAAGGAAAAAGATAAAGGAACCTCCATGTCATCACCCAAGAACATAAGTGAAAACACATCACCACAAGCTAGTGATCACAATAGCTCCAGCCAAACCTCAAACCAATGTAATGTGAAACCAAACATATAGGAAGATAACCAAGACTAAAGAGAGAAATTATGCACATCATATACTTGTAGAAAATCCTCCTACACAGACCTCTAGATGCCAACTGTGTCAAGTATGATCTCCTCCACAACACCCCAAAGGAAAAGCCATAACAACATCCAACCGTTCAATCACCAAGATCAAACATAACATATATATCATGTAATCAACATGGATGTAAGCCTCTCATTATGAAAGAAGATCAAACTAAATTCATTCCCAATGAAGGAAATAAGCCCAATAGATCTCCTAAACTCAACATCAATGAAAGTAATCACAATGCATAAGGAGATAAACATGCCAACACTCCTCAAATGAGCCCTCTAAAACCATATATCCATAGCTCAAGATCCATATGCATGAGAAGATAAAGCATAAACATAATGCACCTGAAAGAAACAATGTGCAATAGCTCCCAAGTGAAACTGTCAAGTAGACCATTCATTTTATTTTGATGATTTTTATAATTAAATGATTGGGTTACTATATTAAACCTTACCTTATCAATAAAAAATAAGAATTTTTTAAATTCTTAACAATAATTGTACAATACAATTTACTTGAAAAAGTGCATTAAAGATAGAGAATATAAATTGATATTCTATAAATATTGTTTCATAATGCTTGTGCACTTTCATCTTATGAATGTTAGCATTGTACATGATATTTTAAATATTTTTAAAAAATAATATTAACTCCTAGCCTTAAGGGGAAAATAAACTTTAAGAACACTAATTTAACCAATTTTATTACTACCATATTGAATACAATGAAATGAGGATAATATATAAAGATGTGTATAATTTCCTTGTAATGATTTCCAAAGTAATATTAATAAGCATAATCATTAATAATAATAATTAAAAATGACATCCTATCATTGATGAAAAATTTATTGTAAATGTGGTTAAAAAATAAGACCTCAAAAATTTAGAAAAAAACAAAATTTAAATTTATTTAAAGGAAAGAAATTAAAAGATCAAAATAATATACATAATGTACAATAAAATAGATAATGGCAAGCAACTAACCTAAATCAAATAGCTAGGTGTAATGACATCCTAAAATTTGTGCCCCCTTTTTGTACTTAGTTCACGAGGCTATGACTTGATTTATCACAAAAATTTAATTCCTTTAGCATTGACCTTACTATTTAATTACATTAGTGATTGTGATCATACCTTCATAATTATCTTAATTATTTCTCAGGTCTATTGTCTTATCCATTGAATATGTTAAGGACTTGGATCAATTTCAAGATCTCATAGGGTATATTATTGACCCCCTTTTCCTTTCTTAACTTAGATGATACTAATTTATAATTTTATAAAATCTAGTGGCTTTCTTAGCTTAGATGATATTAATTTATAATATTCTAAAAATTTAGTGTGATTTTTTGTAGAGGAGGAGATTTGCTACCCTCAAGACAACAAGGTCTCAAGGGGAAAATTCCCCTCAACTACCTCAGGGGTCAAAGCTCAGGGGTCAAGATAAAATAGTGAGATTTCAAAAAATAGAAAGAGTAAGTCACATAGGTCTTCCTGATATATTGACAAGCTCTCGCCCAAGGATGATAGCATGATGCATAGATTTCCTTGCAGTTCGTTGGTGTCTCATACAGATCAAAAACCGAGAATGTCCCCAAAAATAGCTAAATGGTCCTACTATCAATCTTGATTACTAGGAACTCTTGAAATGTAGAAAAATTTAGTAGGGATTAAAGTAAACTATGCAAGTGATAAAATGAGAGAAGAAGAAGAAATTTCTCACAAGAAACTAAGAAATATAGCCTCCAACAAAGAGATGTCTTCAATACCTGCACACATAAGATTGAGAGAAAATGTTGGAGTTGTTTAGGGGCTTACCTCAGTCAAACCCTTGTTTCATTGTTTCCACCTCCACAAACAACTAGATATACATATAGATAAAAAGATAAATAGACAAGATATAAAAATGCATAGACAAGGGATGTGATAAATCCTGAGATGTTCAAAGACATAAGACAAATATATATTACCTCCAAGACTTGAGGAAGTTAGAGAGCGAGAGAGGGGGGGCTATGAGAACCAAGAGAGTTATAAAGAATGTTGTGACAACTTTGAAACTGTTGTAGCAAGCTTGAGAGGAAGAAAAAAAGAGAAGAGAGAATGTCGAAGAGAGCAAGAGAGACCAAATGAAGTGAAAAGATGGATTTTAAAGAGAGAAGAGGAGGGAAAAAAGAGATTCTCGAGCTGTTACAAGTCACCCCCAGTTGTTTCCACCGACCAAAGTAGGTGACAAGTGGCAAGACACTTAAGAATGACCTTTTGAACGTTGAAATGTCATGGGATGTTAGTGTGACGCACTAGTGTCCAGAAAAATCACGCTAAAAATGATGGGAGAAAAGGACAACACAAGGTTAATGCAAAATTGAAGTAAAAAAGTAGTTGCTGAAAAGGGGTCTTGAACATCCTAAGGGGGGAAAGGCTAATGCAAGAGTTAAGATGAGCCTGCACAAATACTAAGGGAGTGGACACTAAAGTGGATAAAAAAGTGTAGGTGAATTTGCAAGGGTATGTAATTTTCGACACTATAATTTTTGATATTAATTGTCAATATGATTTGGAAACCATGGTAGCTCCCAAAACTTCATATTCAATTTGATGATATAATCATCCTTAAAAGATTGTAGGAACCCCTTTGTCCATAAAATTTTTAGGTATTTTACATAATGGAATGCCACTTAGCAACCCAATAATTAATCAAGGGTAACCTTCCATAATTTTTCTCGCATCTACCAATTGAAAGACTTAACCAATTCAATTTTAATAAACATGTACACATTGTTCATCATAAACAACTTGGAAACTATTGAATTTTGTAAAGCAAATTTTGCTTTTTAATTTTTTTGGTTTTCAGCTTTACCTTTTTTCAACTTCGGGCAGAGTTCACGTTTAATGAGGAAGAGACTACTCTGAAAGGCATGCAATGTGCCACGTGGTGGCTATGCGAATTTTATATATCGCTTTCCTTTTGGGCGCAAACTGAGACATGTGTCAGCCTGACAGGGATTTTCTTCAAATACATTCTCATAAATCTGAGATTACCTACCCGCTTGACATGTCATCTATTCGTTTGAGCAATTTTTATTTTTGCGGAATGATCTCTTCGAACAGAGTTTGTTGGAACGCAATGGGTGTCTTGTCTTCAAGGCAGAACCTTCAAGTCAGCGCCATCAATCTATATGGTTGATTGATCAGATTTTTGCCAAGCTGTGTTAGAATCCAATTGTACCCTGATTAGAATCTAAGCTAAATATCTAAAAGCCATTAATGAAGTAGTTGGGACTTAATAAGAAAAGATTGTTGTGATCTAATCAAGATCTAGGATCAGATCATGGGCTATAAAATGCAAACACCTGGCAGATTTTGCTTTTGGAATGTTGGAGGTGGTGTTCTCTTCTTCCAAGTTATAAATAGGGGTTGGCAGCATAAGAAAAATAGATTAATTTTAGTGAAAATTTACTTTGAAAACCCTTTCGAAGTAGATAGATCTAGTAGAGAGTTTTTATGTTTTCAAAAATAGAAAGCTTTATAGAATACTGCTATTCTTTGACATGTTATATTTTAGCTCAAACTATCATCAGATTGGCATCTGACCTTTATTTTTTAGTTCATTTGATATTGAAGTTCGATCTATTTAGAAGAAACCTTTGAAACTGTGCATGTCATGGCCTTTGTCGAAATTCTTCTTTATGTTTTTGTACATGTTAAAAACATTGTGTTAAGCTTATTTTGATAGTTTGGGTAGCTAATTTCCATGCTTTTAAGCTTCTATGCTGAATAATAGCTTTCAAAAATCAGATTATATATGTTGAACTTTTCCATTTCCTATAAAAGTTATTGTTTTTCATATTATGTCGTAAAGGGAGAAAATGTTTCTATAATCTTTTGGATATTTCTGTTAACTTGTAGAGTTTTCCTATGTCTGATTGGACCTTAATGGGTGTTTCCCATGGGGAGATTTGAAAGACTGCACTGTGCTTGTACAAAGCTTTTGTTGCTCGTTCTCTTCCCAACAATGAAAGGTCTGCAACATTTTGTGTCTATCATATCATTCATAGAAAATAAGTTAAGGTTTGAAATGTTGTAAAAGCTTTGGTGCATCGCCATTTTCATATTTTATTCAGATTTCTTTCTGCTTTTTTTCTCCCAACACAAAAAAGAATCGACTTTCTATAAAGATCTCGGAAGTTATTCAGTGAAACACAAATTGGTCCCCCACTCGTTGGATTTCCCATAAGACTGTCGAAGAGGTGCAAGCTTTGATGATTAACAAATTCCATATAGATATCCAAAAAAAATTATTAACCATAATATCACACATAATATTACTAATAGATCATTATATTCTACTAGGATGGTCATCCCACCTCTTTTTGAATTCATTGTATTGTCAATGTAGATTCTTTTCGTTCTGGATAAGTAGAACATGGTTAATTTAACAATATCTTAAAACATTTGATTAGTAGATATAGAAATAGTTAAGTGAATATACTGGTTCCCTTGCACTACTAGACGTACTTCAAAATAGTTAAAAAGTGAATGTAATCTTTCCCTTGAAGTGTATTAACAATTCTTACCATTGCCAAATAATGAGCTAGACATTATACTATACACTTTTGTAGCATAGACAAGATTCATTAATGGACTAGTCAAATCAAGTCGATTAGATAGACACGTGTCTACATATAAATGGTGAAATTCACACAGGTCTGTCAGAGCACCATCCAGAATGATAACGATCGTAATCTTTCTATCAATTCTACTGGATTTGATTTGCGCGTTACTCCCCTCCATAGATTCTATTCTTTGCTCGGTCGACAGAGAGGTCATTTTCTCTTGCATTGCCTCGGATTACCTGCCAATGGACTCGCATTCTCATGTAACAGATATTTTGGCTCTGCTCAAGACGTTCAACACTGTCCAATGGATAACTCTGGACGGCACAAATCATATCACGGTGGCGCTTGTCGCGGCCCTGGCGCGGAGGGCTGAGGTGAAGGTGGCCTTAAATGCCGAGGAATGCAGAAGCCGGGTGGAGAGGTGCTCGTCATGGGTACAGCGCAAGGCCGAGGAAGGCGCCGACATATACGGCGTAACCACGGGCTTCGGTGCCTGCTGCACCAAGCGGACCAACCAGCTGAGCGAGCTCCAGGAGTCCCTTATCCGTTGCCTGCTCGCCGGCGTCTTTACAAGAGCTTGCGCTTCGACTGTAGATGAGCTGCCCCCAGCTACCACGCGCTGCGCCATGCTGCTCCGCCTCAACAGCTTCACCTACGGTTGTTCGGGCATCCGCTGGACCATCATGGAAGCGCTGCAGCTCCTCCTCAACCAGAATTTGACACCCAAAGTTCCGCTCAGGGGCTCCGTCAGCGCATCCGGAGACCTTGTCCCGCTCGCCTATATTGCGGGGCTCCTCATTGGGAAGCCCAGCGTTGTCGTGCGAACGGGCAACGGCAACGACCAAGAAGAGGTCCCTGCCCCGGAGGCGCTGCGCAGGGTAGGGCTACGGCCCTTCGTCCTCCAAGCCAAGGAAGGCCTTGCGCTCGTTAACGGTACCTCCTTTGCCACCGCCCTAGCTTCCACTGTGATGTACGACGCCAACGTGCTGCTCCTACTGGTCGAGACGCTGTGTGGAATGTTCTGCGAAGTGATCTTTGGCAGAGAGGAGTTTGCGCATCCGCTTATCCACAAGGTGAAGCCGCATCCGGGACAGATTGAGTCCGCGGCGTTGCTCGAGTGGCTTCTTAGCAACAGTCCATTCCAGGAGCTGTCCCGAGTGTATTACTCCATCGATAAGCTCAAGAAGCCCAAGCAAGACCGCTACGCTCTGAGGTCGTGCCCGCAATGGTTGGGCCCCCTTGTTCAAACAATCAGAGCCGCCACGGTCACGGTGGAGACGGAGATCAATTCCGCCAATGACAATCCTATCATCGACCACGCCAACGACAGGTATGACCTCTCTCCCTTCAAACTGGACATCAAATTAGAACAATTTAAGGAATTAATAAGTTCAGGATTGAATATTTTGCGACTTTTTTTAAAGGGCTGGAGTTATGAATTGGTGAGGTCATAAATGGGGATCTTATGGTCAATATAAACACTCAACAACATTTTAGTAGGGTTTAAATTTTAATGACAAAAACAACTACATCACAACTTAACCACCACGTTTGAATGTTATTACACGATCTCATATGGTTTGATTGATGCAGTATTTAATAATGGGTTATGTAAAGTGAAGTTTTTTCTTAAAAGCAGGTTCAAAAATCTCAATTTTTTTTATTATCACATTTTAAAGAATGAAGAAAATAAGGGAGAGATAAAAATATGTTTTGTCCCATGTCTTTATACTATGTTCAAATGTGTATTCTATTTAAATTTGAATAGTTACACTGTTTCCATACAAAAATAAGTAGCAACTATACATTAGCAAAAATGCCACTAATTCCACATAATTTTTTTTCCAATTTTTAACATTTGCCTTCAATTTAGTAGAGGATAAAAAAATATTTTTAAAAATTATATAATTCAAAAAATAAAATTTAAGATTGTCTAAAAATAAATAGAAAAATTGAATATTTATGGGGCTGCTAGCTCTACAAATAATTAGTCACTCGTAGCCAAAATAAGTTAAACAACCATGTGTGACCATGACTTTAATCTTTTATTTTAAATGATTCATTTGAGTTTATTTGTGCTTGAAAAAATATTTTATCTCAATTAGTGTATTTTGAGTTTGTTTGTTGGTTAAAAAAGTCTTTTATTTTAAATAGTATATTTGAGTTTATTTGTTGATTAAATAATCTATTATTTTAAATAGTGTCTTTGAGTTTATTTGTGGGTTTAAAAAGTCTTTTATTTTAATAGTGTATTTGAGTTTATTTGTTGTTTAAAAAATAAATTATTTTAAATAATGCATGTGAGTTTATTTGTTGATTAAAAAATCTATCATTCTAAATAGTTTATTTGTTGTTTAAAAATCTATTATTTTTAAATAATGCATTTTAGTTTATGTTTTCGATAGAAATTTGTGTTTTAAAAAAATCATTTTATACAAATTTATTTTAAAAATTCAAAAAATATTGTGAATTTAGTAGTATGAATTCAGTGTTTTGCATTGTGATTCATCTTATATAACCCTTAATATTAAAGGAGGATGTGAACATATTTAATTTGGTAGATAAATAAGTTAGGACAGTTATTATTAGTAGCTGTGAGATTGGAAAAATAGTTTTAAGAAAATAAATAAAAATAATTGTGTAATATATATGCAAATCAATTAAGTCTTCAAAATTTCAAGAAGTCTTCTTATATATATTCCATCATATTAATTATTGACTTATTAATACCAAAAATCATTTTACAATGACAACCAAAAATTTATCATAAGATGAACATATTAACAAAACTCTCACTTTTTAATGAACAGATTTTCATTGAATTGTTTCTAAATTTGATTATATAAATAGTTTTTCATCATTTCCAAACTCTATAAATTTTGATGCATCAACAGGGCGCTCCACGGGGCCAATTTCCAAGGCAGCGCTGTGGGCTTTCATATGGACTACGTGCGCGTCGCAGTGGGCGGGCTGGGAAAACTGCTCTTCGCTCAATTCACGGAACTGATGATCGAGCACTACAGCAACGGTCTCCCGGGGAACCTATCGTTGGGCCCTGATTTGAGCGTGGACTACGGCTTTAAGGGCGTGGACATCGCCATGGCCGCCTACTGCTCGGAGCTTCAGTACCTGGCCAACCCCGTGACCACCCATGTCCACAGCGCTGAGCAGCACAACCAGGACATCAACTCTCTTGCCCTCATCTCCGCCCGCAAGACAGAGGAGGCATTAGACATCTTAAAACTCATGCTCGCCTCGCACTTAACAGCTCTCTGTCAGGCAGTCGACCTTCGCCAGCTCGAGCAAGTTCTCGTCCAAACCGTCGTCAACCTCATTTCGGCCCTTGCAAAGGACTGCGGCCTCCCAAAGGAGACGGGGGCAAAGCTCTTAAATGTGGCCAAAGCAGTCCCCGTCTACACATACCTGGAATCCCCCTGTGACCCCTCGCTTCCCCTCCTCTCAGCCCTCAAACAGACTTGTTTCGATTCCATTCTTTATTTCCACCAAAAGAACGGCGTAGAGAGCGACACCTTGGTGGAAAAAATGAAAGAATTTGAGAGACTTCTGAGCGAGCACCTGGAAAGCGCTATGACGGCAGCCAGGGTGGCGTACGAAAAGGATGGTCATGTCCCCGACATGTCTTCCCCAATCCAGGGTTCCAAATTCCTTCCTTTCTATAAATTTGTCCGAGATGATCTTAAGATAAGTGTGATGAGTGCGAGAGCAGAGCAGACACCGCAAGAGTGCTTGCAGAAAGTGTTCGACGCGATTGCCTACGGCAGAATTACAGAGCCTCTGCTGGAGTGCCTCCAGGGATTTCCCGTCTGATCCCTTCCTCTCATTCCAATTTTATAAGTAAGCCAGAATTTATCTATTGCGCCGTCTCCTAGCATTTTCTTCTCCGTTTCTGTTTCATTTCAAGGAATAATAGCAGTACACACTGTACTCGCTTGTATGTTTCTGGATTCCAACATTATATTATTGTGGAAATTCTTCTGAATTCTGTTTTGCAACTTTCATCGGAAATAAATATTCTTAGTTTGTGAATTAAAATTGTCCACAATTATGTGTAATACAACAACCAACCTCTTAATTCCACGTTCGTAGGGTTCTGAAAGTTACTGTAATTGCAAATCTATAATCTGCCACTGATCGTTTCACGAGATATAGTTTTTATGGACATGGAAGCAGCTGGATATTTCTCACAACACTCCCTCGATAGCTTTTTCTCTGAATTTTGAGAATAGAGCTGATAAGATCAGACAATTTTCATGCTGCTTCAACTAGCGAATTTTGGATTGGACTTCCAACACTTTTCATCAACTTGATACGTGAGTCATGAGAACTAGTATTATCCTTCTTACACGTAGTAATCAATTTATAAGGCGATTCCAATAAGGAACCATACTAACATTTGAGGTTCAAGGATTAGATGGATATAAATCTAGATTTTTTAAGTATTATTTGATTATGAAATATTGTATATAAATTTAAAATATAAAGTAATGTAAATGAAAAAAGAAAGTTGCCATCTAATTGACAAAAAACACTGTAAATGAAAATAGAATATTTCCATCGAATTGTCAAACCAATATTTCAAATCTCACACTATATATAGTCTATGGACTCATTATTTAATTGAAAAATTGACTTATTTTAATATAGAATTGTATTAAATTGAAAATCATTTTATTTTATAATAAATTTATTTTAAATTTTAACTTTTTATATTTAAAAAAATATCAATCTTATATAATCTTTCTTTCAATTATTCTTCCATGAACATAGCATAAAATGTTTCTTCCTTTTTTTTGTTATTATTATAGATTGTATTTCCCCTTTTTCTTTGTTATTATTATATATTATATTTCAACATATTTATAAATTAAAATAGGTTTTCTTAAATTATTATTTTCAATATATTTTAAAAATAAATTAGAACTTATATATATGAATTTAATTGGTTAATATATTGAGATTTTATAAAGGATTTGAAATTATGTCTCTTGATTTTTTGTTGTTAATTTCTAGTGTGGGTGTGACTTTAAGGTGCGATTTTGGGTCTTCTATTATTAATTTCTAGTGTGGTTGCTTGGAAAGAGTTAATTATTAGTCCAGTGTTATCGCTAGAAATGAATTACTTGGTCTTTTGTTATTAGCTTTTATTGTGAATGTGTCTTTTGAGGTGGTTTGACTTTTGATCTTCCATTATTAGATTATAGTGTGGTTGTTTGAAAAGAGAAAATAATTACTTACTAATCAAATGTTCATATGAACCATATATGTAAACTAATTAAAATAGGCATATAAATCAATTTAATTAATTTTTTTCTACCAATCTTTGTGTTACAAAGAAACATCAAAAGATCTTAAGACAAATATTGAGATATAACTTATAATAGACCAATATGAAATTTAATATTCAATAAGACTTTACAATCTTTTTTTAATGTCATATTACTTCTCTTTGTATATATTAAATTTTTTATTTATTTTTTACTTTAACCTACCTCATATTTTAATTTTGTAGCATGGATTTTTTTTATGTTTGCAATGTTTTTTATTAGACTGCAGGAATCGGAATTGGGTAGCTGCCCCCTATAATTTGTAGTGCGTTTGGTAAACTTGTTTCACATGATTGGTGTCACTAGCCCGACATGCCCTCTAATACCACAGGGATGGTGGGGAGACTAGACCTCGTGACCTCTTGCAATGCTTTAGTTAATCGAGCTAGGCCCACTGCCCATTATGTTTGTAATGGTCATTTGAAGGTGTTAAAACCAATTAACTTTTTTTTGTTATATCTTCCATTATTTAAGAATTTTCTAATGATATTTTTTTTAAAATAGAGGACACCTTTTCGAAGTTAAGGATGAGATGGATAAATATATTGTTAAATGATATAGAGTGAATGGAAAAATATAGGTTTCATAAAAAAAAATTATGTTCAATTTTTTTATTATTATTATATGAAATTGTATAATTGTAATGGTGTTATTAGTATAGTTATATTCTATTTCATTTAATTGTGCTTATTTTTATAGCAATTTTTTAATACTATATATGAATAATTGATATATTTATTGTTAGATTTGGCTCACAATCTTATATTTATTCATTTCTATTTTACTTTATTTGAACTAATTTTTATATATTATTTCTCATCTTCAAATTAATATTGTATTCATTAAGTTTTTTTTCAAAGGATGTAGGATCGATATAGGCTTATCTCAAGTAGTTTGGAAAATGATCTCCAAAATTCAAAAAATCAATTTCAAATTCCAAATTTCTTACCTTCTTATGCTAGCCATAATAAGCTAACCTAACATAACTGTAAAGTGACATGTTGCTATGTCATGGTACTCAAAGACATTTGTAATGTCTAGGACATATGGAGGAGAATATTAGAATGGCGATCAAAATGATTAGAGCACACTTTAATTCGAAAGGACAATAAAGAAATCAAATTTGCATCATCATATAACCCATCTACATGTTTGCAACTGATTTCTTCAATATTTATCATTGTCATAAATTTGATCTAGCAAAATGCTTCATCTAAAAAACCAATATATTATCTTTAGATACTATTTTGATAGATTTAAATATCTAAAATACAAAGACAAAATGTCTTTAGACACATGTCCTACCAAATCAATCTTGTACATCTCAACACATTCTTATGTACAAAGGTTATCATATGGAATACAAATTCAACCTAACCAAATTCTAAAAACAACCCCATTCAAAATTTTTCATTCTACTTACAAGATGATTTTTTTTAAAATATAAATTACAATTTACAATTTATAATTTAAACAATAGACAACTACTTTTTGACACCAAAATCAACTAAATGCCTATCTTTATTTTTAAATTTTAATTTTATATTACACATTATTACAACTTTAAATTAATTATATTATATTTATTGAACTTATATAAATAATAGTTCATAAGAACCTTAAACACAATATAAACATTGGGAAAAAGAAATAGATCGTTAACAACAAAAAAACAAAACTATGTTCTATAGGGATTTTTTTGTGGGCATATTATAACTCGGACATTTAAAGGATGCAAAGATACCTTGGAAACTTTGGCGACTGCACTCTAATTCTAACTTGGAAATAATAGAAAATTGCCCAAAACTCACAATTCTCTCGTTGGGTGTATTATGTTTACTTTTCGTGTGGCGTGCTTACTTTTGGTAACGAAGCTTAGCTCTAGACTCCTCTTTTAGATAGTTAACTGTAATAATTAATTAAATGTAATAAAATAGAATAGTTAACTTAATTTTTAAATATATAATGATTTAGTAATATATTTGATTGGATTTAAAGTGTAAATAGAATAATTAATATAAAAGTGTATTTGAAATTGAAGATGAAGAAATTGATTTAATTGTGATAGAGGATTAATGTCTAAAATTTGTGATTATATTTGGATTAAACAATTTGAGGCGATTGTAATCTATGCAATCTAAACTATGCATGAAGCTAGTTGAAACATGTATTTGCGATCCTAATCCTCGTGATTGGATTTATGGTTGGAACTAAAGGAAAACCTTATATACTAATAGGATTGTAAAGCAACGTTGATGGAGAATTGGATATTTCCATGCAACACACTTGAAATGCAAAAGATTCATATCATGATGACGATTAAGTACAACATGACAAAGATGTGATAGAGGAATAGGTTACAAATAATACAAAGAATGAGGTGGAAATATAGGTTCTTGTGATCAAATAGGGAATTCATCCATCTAACTTGAAAAGAGATTAGAGGAAATCCAATTCATAATTGTGGGCTAACTACTTTACAATGTGTAAAAGATCTAGGTATTTATACATAACGATACAATGAGAATGGCAACAAGTGTCAAACTTGTATGTGTCAAATGGTGAACCTATTGAAGCTTGCTCAAAAAACTATTAATTAAGAGGGGATGGCTAACTTGCATTGTGTTGCACTAAGCTATGTTGTTATATAGAACTATTGAGATTAATGGTTGCATAAAGCACAAATTTCTACTACTAGGAACTTACCTATACATGAGGCATCTTGGTGTTGTATGAGCATGCATGGGAATGTCATGGGATGAGATGGTGTTATTGAGCCAATGCGTGAAATTACACTCAAATCATTCACACTTTTTTCAAGAGCAATGGCCTCCTTTGAATATCAACATGAAATGAAGACCCTTACAAGAAGTTGATGATGATTTGATGGCACAATGTGTGGTTGTGCTTGGATAATTTTCCCTTTCTTGAAGAGTTATGGTCCATGTTGCACTAAAAAATATTCAAAGGTAACAACCCAAGAATGGGACAAGGATAATTGTGTTATTCAACCTAAGGTATGTATAATGCACAATTGATGATGATGTGTGTACCTATTGATAACTTGTAGATGGAATGCAACATAGAGTTGTATATCTATCTAGGAACAGTGAAGGTCTAGAGTAGAACAACATGATTGTTGTTTAAATTGAGGTCCTAAAAATGAATGTTTCAAAATTCTAAGAGATGCTTTTCCCCATACTCTACCCTAAAAAGAAGAGAGTGTGGGTGAAAATTTGCTACTTTGTTAAGGAATGTGTAGAATTTCCTATACATCAAAGTGAATTGTAGAAAAAATAGACGTAGAATGCAACCAACTCAAAAGAATGGTACTAATTGAAGTGGTTCTATGGCACACACTCTCATGTGTGATGTGAAAAATTGAGTAATTTTTGATTTGGTAGTTGTTCAAGACAACTTTAGGCTAGTGTTATGTACCAAAAATCCCTCTCTATTAAGATGAAGCTTTTGATGTGAAGGTTGATGTGTCATGTTGTGGGAGCTTTGATGCAATGACAGTAAGTCTTTATATGGTGGCTTGGAATTGTGTAGATTTTGTGATATCTAACATGTGAACATGAAAATAGAGGATGTATGCTTTAGGCACACTTTAAAGATGAATTAATTGTCCTTCTTGCAACTAGTTCAATCCAACTACAATTATATTTCAATAGTTGTGTAGTCTCTTATGCATGATCAACCTATTCAACAATTTCACTTTTATGCTACTTGTAGAAGGCTAGTTACAATCATGTTGATCTTATATTCATAACTATTGGAAGTGATCTAGGTGGATCTTTGAAAGTGATGCATAACTTCCAAGGCAATGGAGAATTCAATTTAAAATAATGTGCATTGCACCATTAGCAATAAAACAATACAAGTTACTTTTTAAGTGTTGCACATATGATGTGTTTGGCATGGTTGTTACATAAGGAGTGCATTAGTTTTGATTGATTTAAGAATGATCTTATGAATGCATAGTTCATTACAAGATAACATGTGAATTTCTTGCTAAGGCTAACCTACTTTCCATGCAAGTGAAAACATTTGAGTTGATTAATGTAGTGCATAATCTCAAGGCTTTGTTGGTACTATATATTAAAGCAAGAATATTTTGGAACTTTCTTAGCTTGCATTTGTTGTTGGAGCAAGAACATGGAATTATACCTACGCGTGACTTGAATTTGCATTAGTATTTCTTCTTTTGTAGAGAAACCTCGTTGAATATTATGCATGCCATTTAAACTTTTTCTACCTTCAACAATATTAAGGCCTTTAAAGATAGTATTAGCAAGATAGGATCTATGTGTAGTAAGATCTATGAGCCACTTAAAGGCCAAGTCATCTTTTTTGTCTTGTGACTCTAAAGAATTTTACAACTATTGATTTCAACATTGAAGAAGTTGGATCTCCATGTGAAAATGATAATTTTCATTTAGAGAGGTATACAATTAATGTTCACCATGGCTTGGTGTCAAGAAAATGAAGCTGCTAAAATATCCAAAACCTAACATAGTGGGACTAGTGACAAGAAATATAGGAATAAGCTCTTAACTTTTACTCTAATGATTTGATTCAGGGCTAAAAGTAGCTCAAACAACCTTGCATGTAAATAATATTGTAGATTTGTGACAATGGAGAATGGGATATTTCCATGTAGGATAATCAAAGGGTAGAAGCTTCAAAAAATGACGAAGATTAAGCGCACTAGGAAAAATATGTGAAATAGAAATGTCCTTCTATTTGAATCAATGGGATAGGTTACAAATGGTATATAGAATGATGTAGGAATGTAGGTTCCCATGATTAGATAGTGAATTCATCCATTTGACTTACCAAGTAACTCTAGAGGAAAGATAATTCATAACTATAGGCTACCTACTTTATAATGTGCACATTGGTAGGTTTTTATAAATAAAGATACAATCAGATTGATGATTGGTTCCAAACATGTATGGTGTTAAATGGAAATTGTGGGAATTAATTTTTACATAAGGAATATTGGAATTGTATAATAATGCAAGGAAATGTTGAAACATAAGATGGTTTTATTGAGTTGATGTGTGAGACTACACTTATATCAAATTCACCATTTTCTTAAAAATCAATGTTCTCCATTGTGTACTAGTGTACGATGAATAAAATTTTAGAAAGAAAATGATAACTTGATAAAACAAGCATTGTTGTGCTTAGATTACCTCACACTTGTATATTTGACCCAAAATTTATGGCCTTGAACTTGTTGTGTAGCCTTGACCTCTAGATCTTCAAAAATTTAGTACATCTAATAATTTTTTGTATGTATCTATTTGAATTAAGGAAAAGGGGTAGTGCTAAGAATCATGATGGAGCTTTTTAAGCTAGGCTTTGGAAATATATAAATGTCCCATTTTTGCCTTAATCAAAACCCATGACTAAGTTAATAGTAAGGGAGTAAAAGAGACTGCGGAGTTGGATGCCAATGTTGGTATAATTGAAGGAGGTTATTACAAAATTGCATAATGTTAGAGAAATGTATGCCAATATGTTGTCCTTAATGCATACAATGTGATGTGTTGTATTCATTTCACATGAATCTCTTAAATACACACCTTAAACACATAAATCAATACCTTTTAGGACCCCTTTAAAAACATGAACACATGTGCACATCAATTAATTCTAGAAAGATCCACAAAAAAACATGAATAGTGTCCAAATTAGCCAAATTTTGAAGGACCCCATAAGATCATAATCTTGTGTCAAAAATGGTCTCAAGAAAGGGGGAAAAGTGTTAGGATATACACTTTTCACCTACAAAATAATTGACTGTAAATTTTTTGAAACAGTCATAATGCATCATAAAGTGACATGTGATGGTCTTGTTTAGCATTTTTTTCATTTATTATCATTAATGATGTGATATAAGAGATGGCGTGAAGGATGGATAAAAAAAAATTTAATCAAGTAAATTGGAAATAAATGCAATGTTTCCTTGAGATTTTGGATATACAATCTTAGTAAGTAACACCCTTATACACAATATATTATCTAAAAAACAAGTCTCAAATTAATCTTAAGTCCATATGTGAATAAATTTTCTATATTGTTGATTAAATTCATACCATATTATGTTCGTACTTTTGCTAACTTAGTTATTGATTGAATTAGACCTTATAAGTAGTATATTGATCAATTTGTGGATATTTGTTCTTTAAAGACAAAAATGAAAAAAAAAAAATCACAATTAAGTTTTGTTTGAATTAGTTCTCTTTTCCCTCAATTAAAATTTGGTGCCATGGTTTTGCTACATACAAGCTTGAATTAGGTGATTCTAGTGAAGATCACATTGTCTATATCTATAATCAATTTTATTGGCTTAAGGTAGGAAAATCTACTTGTGAGAAGTTTTTTCAATCCCTCAAGATTTCATAATAACTTTGGTAAAACCAAACTTAACAAATAAGAGTAATGGGGGCTTTCTAATTTACCTGACAGTGTATAAGATTTCAAGGAAATTTTACTCAACTAGGAGATGAAACAAAATCAATCTTAAACACTCCAAAATCACTTGAGGTTGTACTTTGTAATCCTTTTAAGGTTGACAATTTTACCTACAAATTGATTTGTAAACTAGTATGAATAGTCTATTGCTTAGTTCTTCACAAATGAACCCTTACTCTAAAAGTGTTGTTCCAACTTCATAGAAACATAAATAACAAGCTAATGATTAAATTATATTTTTCTACAACTTATTTAATAGATTTCATCCATTACACTCATGTAGCATTTCAATTCTTGGCCTAAACTTGAAACACACTACATAGATTATGTGCTCCTATAAACCTTCTACCAATAGCACTAATATGTTGTGATTTCTTGTTAGGATCCAACTAAATGCTTCTTCCTAGTACTAGAGTGGATTCAAGAAACCTTTCTTATATTCTTTGTGGCATATTGATTTATGATCTTGTTAGAATTAAACAAGTAATGTAACAATCAAACATACTCACAAAGGAGGGAGAACACAAGATATTCCTTCTAGAGAAAAATGAATATGGGGAAATTCTAGTAAAGGGAAGTCTATCTACCTTTGATCCATTATGAACATTCAATTACAATTATATTTCCTTCTCGAGTTCTTTATGGATGTTAATTACAGTCTACAACATCCTTATCCTAACATATGAACTTTGTAATTCATTAGAGAAGACTCCATTACATCACACTTCACCAACTAGCACCATGCACACTCTACTAGCTAGTCTAAACTCTCAAAAAATGTTCATCCTCAAATCTAATAGCTATGAAAATGGATAAATTTATTTCATGTGCCTTCTTGGGGAATAATAATCCCTTTAAGAAATGTTCTAGGCTTGAATTAGAAGCCTAAATGATGAGAATACAAAGATAAAATAATTTCTTTTTGCTTATTATTCTTTCATGTTCAATCTTAATGAAATTTTTGGTTCATTTAGATCTTGATGGTTTTGAAATACCATAAATGGAAATAAAATCCACTCCTTTAGTGCTTGATTTGTCCTTCCTATTCTAGACTAGGTTAGAGCTCCCATTTGAGCTAATTTCTTGTAAAAAAATCTTTCAATTATCAATGAAGAACATGTATTTAAGTTGGTTAGAACTAACGCTTATATAAACATTGTCCTTCATGGGTCTTACACTTTCAATCTTGCATCAACAAAAAATCCAAGGTACATTACCCCTACTTGGCTGCCCCATCTTGAGTTTAATGGTTCACTGATTACAAAGAAACACTGATTACATAATGTAATGAAATTGCCACAACATTTTTCCTAGATGCATACAACAACCCAAATGTGCATGCTACAACTTGTTACAATTATCATATTTTGTAATGTACATGCAAAAACAATTTAACAATGATACAACTTTTGAAATGATAAAATAAGACATATATAGAAATTGTGTGGAACCCATTTGCATGCTATAATAATTATCATGCTACCACTGACTAGTGCATTTTTTATGTAAATTTGCATGGAAAATGTGGAACAAACTTGTCACCTTTTCAAATGCCTTGTACTTTGTTCTTTGTTGGAATTATTTCCATATTCAATTAATCTCTCAAGTTGGAGTTCTACCTATCTTGTCATATGCTAAAAAATATACTTCTTGATTTGTGGTCCTTTATCAAACCACTTCTTATATGAATTGGAATGTAATAGTGATGGTGTTTTCTATTGATGCTTATTCTCTTTGGTGGTCCCCCATCTTAACATTTTATGGATCTCTCCTTTTGGGGGTACTTTGGATGTGCACTCTCAAACTCATTAGGAAAGGCATCAAGATCATTAATGATCAATTTATAAGTGCTGCTAGGATACGATCCTTTGATCTAAGCTTAAGACCAAATTCAAACTTGTGGTTGTACTTCTAAATTATTAGTGAAATTTATGTTCTTTTTCTTGAGAATCTCTTACAAAATATTGGAGTTCAATCCTCTCATCATTGGTGGAAAGATTGTAAATGGCATATTCCCTTTTGTAGGTACACTCCAACTTTGGGTTTAAGTGGTTGGTTCCCACCATTCATATTTGTAAGAAGTTCAACTTTAGGGAGGATTTGAACTCTTAAGATTTGAAACACTATGGAAAATTCTTATTGAGCTTATGATCTAGAAGTTTATATGAAATTTATTTTATCAATATTTGTGTCTTGGTGAGTGGCTCCAACAAATTGGCCTCCCTTGTCTGCAATGTTGTATTTGTAGGAAATACGAGTCCTCCAAACATGCTTTATGATTTTTTCCCAAAGCTAGGGAGCTTGGAACATGATTCATATCCTTTTTTATTCCTTCCATCTTGTGTGTCATTCTCTTTGAAGGATTTTTTGCTTGGGCATTTCCCACCTCTTCTTACTTAATTTTCACAAGTTTGAAAATTTTTTATAACTGGGCATTGATTAGATCAGATAAAACAATGAAAGCACTTAATAATATTGCAACACATAAGACAATGAACACAACAAGATACCCTGGGAAAACCCTCCTCTTGAGGGAGAAAAACCTAGCAAATCAATCTCTTATATAAAGTAGAACAAGAGAAGAAATCTACTTACAACTTAGGCCCAACAATGGCCAATACTTGATACAAAGAAATCGCCCTTGTCCTAGATGCAAACTATGTAATAAATATGAGATCTTCCTTGAATTCAAACTGCTGCTATGAAGGTGTGAATTCTGCTCTTAACTGCGAACTTGCTTGAATTGAATGAATGATTACAATGACAAGTAAGACCTTGTATATATACAAGAGAGGCGCCTCTTCAAGATAGGTCGGCCCTCTAAAGTAATATAATAGATAACAATTTACAAATAAGGTCGGCCCAAGTGATAATCAAGGCAAGCGAATCAAATAGGGTCGGCCCTCTCCATTTATTAAATGTTATAGTCATGAATTAAATAGCCGAATGACTACTTATTTAATTTATGCTTTCTTCTTGGAATTCGTGCAGAGGAACTGCAACCCTGAGCTACTATAACATCAACACTCCCTCTCAACTAGGGATGAACTTCCACCTGCACAAGACACATCATATCAGAATGAAAACAAAATAGAATATCACCTCATCGTGATATTAACCATCATGGCTACCTCCATAGATGGTATGAACAAGTGCTCATCACTTAATGTGATGTTGTCACCTCAATGTGACTATCACCATGGCTCCTCCAGAGGGTGATACACAAGCACAAATAAATCATCACGAATTCCCTCACGTGATGCTATGATGGATTCACACACATGACATCCACCATGGCTCTCCCAGAGGGTGGAAACAAGGGCTTTCACCTCAAGTCTCAAAAGAGAAATACACTATCAAGGACTTGCACCTCAAATCTCTCTCAATAGAGAAATGTATTATCAAATATAAGGATCACTAATACTGAGACTCTTTCTTAGTCAAGGCTGCATTCTCCACCATACCAAGCTTATCTCGAAAGTACACAAACTTGATCCTGGAGAGAGGTTTGGTGAGAATGTCTTCCGTTTGCTCATCAGTGCTGATACACCTCAACTCTATAGCTTTCCTTAGTACCATATCTCTAATACAATGGTACTTGATCTCAACATGCTTTGTTCTATCATGAAACACGAGATTGACAGAAAGCTTTACACAACTCTGGTTATCATAGTGTATAATGGTAGGCTCCATTGATTTGCCAAACAATCCTGCAAGAAGCTTACGAAGCCACATTGCCTCACGAGCTACCACACAAGCTACTATATACTCTGCCTCGGTTGTACTCAAAGCCACTGAAGACTGTTTCCTGCCACACCAAGAAGTCATAGAAGTACCCAAACTGAAGCAACAACCAGAGGTACTCTTCCAATCTGAGACACATCCTGCCCAATCAGAATCAGTAAAACCATACAGCTCTAAATCCACACTTGAAGAATATCTCAACCCATATCCTATTGTGCCACATAAATATCTCAGGATATGTTTAGCTGCTACAAGATGTATTTTCCTTGGTTCACACATAAACTGGCTAAGTGCACTCACTACATAGCAAATGTCAAGTCTAGTGTTAACTAGATACATCAATGAACCAATCAACTGTCTATACATCATAGAATCCATTGGTTCTGAACTAGCTGCAGCCTCTTTCAACTTATCTAGATTAGTCTCCATGGGTGTAGACATAGGTTTGCAGTCAACCATACCAAACCTTTTGAGAATGTCAACAGTATACTTGCCTTGACTTAGAATCATTTCATCTAGCTTTTGCCAAACTTCTAAGCCAAGGAAGTAATGCATGAGACCTAGATCTTCATCTCAAACTCTGAAGCTAACTCCTTCTTGAATTTTAGAATTAGATGTTCCTCACCAGTGATAATCAAATCATCAACATATAAAACTAGAATCAAAGCTTCACCATTTACTACCTTGAAGTAGAGGTTAGAATCTGCATCATTCTTTGAGATACCCAGACTTAATAGATATTGATCAATCCTTTCGTACCAAGCACAAGGTGCTTGCTTAAGACCATACAAGGCCTTCTTCAGCTTGCAAACATGGGACTCATTCCCATGCACCTCAAATCCTTCGGGTTGCTCAATGTAAACCTCTTCTTCTATTACACCATTCAGAAAGGTTGTCTTTACATCCATTTGATGAATCTTCCATCCTCTAAATGCAGCAATGGCAATGATGGTTCTGACAGATGTATATCAAGCCACAGGAGCAAACGTTTCTTCATAATCAACTCCCTCTTTTTGTGAGAATCCTCTAGCCACGAATCTTGCCTTGTGCTTCTCAATGCTCCCATCAGCTGCATGCTTGATTTTGAAGAGCCACTTAGAAGACACCACAGATTTGTCCTTGGGTCTAGGAACAATATCCCAAACATCATTCTTGAGTATGGACTGATACTCCTCAGTCATGGCATCTTTCCATACTTGCTGACTAGAAGCTTCTTCGACACTTGAAGGTTCTGACTCAATAATCTGACTCATCAAGGCGACATAACTAGAGAACTTGCGAGGTCTCTTGCTTTCTCTGAAAGCTCCTCTTGGAGCTGCAAAACTTTCTGCTTCCTGCATTGTCCTACGAGCCCAAAGAGGTCTTTTCTTTCCAATCACAATATCTAGAGGCCCATCAGTGGGATCCAAGGGCTCAACTGGATCAACATCTTCTTTAGGTTCTGGAGCCTCCTTCAGGTTCTCTGGAATATGATCAACTTCCATATCTTGAGGAGGTTCTTCTTCATCAATCTCCATAGGAGTGCCCTTGGACCTTCTGAAAGCAATATCTTCCTCAAATGTGACATCTCTACTGATCTCAATAGACTTTTGTCCTGGTATGTATATCCTGTAGGCTTTTGATGTCTCACTGTAACCTACAAGAATTCCTTTCTTCCCAGAAGGTTCTAGCTTTGTTCTCTTTTCCTTTGGAATATGAACATAGACTGGACAACCAAAGATCCTCAAATGACTAACTTCTAGTTTCACCCCTGAGAATGCTTCTTTAGGAGTTTTATTCTCCAAGATCCTATGGGGAATCATGTTTTGAACATAGACGGCAGTCCTTGATGCCTTAGCCCAAAGAGAGATTTGCAGATCTTGATCATGGATCATAGCTTTCACTGCTTCCACAATAGACCTATTCTTTCTTTCAACAATACCATTTTGTTGTGGATTATAGGGAACACTGAACTCCCTTTTAATCCCTGCTTCAATACAAAAATCTCGAAAGGTGCCAGAGGTGTATTCTCCACCATTATTGGATCTCAATACCTTGATCCTTTTCCCAGACAGGTTTCCAACCTGCGCCTTGAATTCTCTGAATCTTTCTATTACTTCTTCAGATTCTTTAGATCTCAAGAAATAAATCCAAGTCTTTCTAGAGTAATCATCAATAAAAATAATATAATACAAGAAACCACTAGAAGATGCAATAGACATTGGACCACATAAATCAAAATGAATGAGATCAAGAATACATTTAGATCTACTTTCACTAGAATGAAACATACCTTTTTTGTTCTTGCCTAGGGCGCATCCTTTGCATCTAACTTCATGTTCTTGATTGAATTTCGGAAGACCGGTGACCATTTTCTCCATGATAGGTAGAGCACGAAAGTGAATGTGAGCCAATCTTCGATGCCAGAGATCGCACATGCTGGAACTGTTATTCACAAGTGCTTGAAGAGGGCGAGTGCATAGCCTGTAGAGACATTCATGTCTAACTCCAATCACTTGAGCAGTTTTGAAGCTGGAGTTCTTTGCCCATATACGAACTTTGCCTTTAGAGAAGGCAACTTGATAACTGTTGTCTTCTAATGCCGAAATTGAGACAAGATTCCTCTTTATCCTTGGAACGAACAGTACATCATTCAACTCCAATGAAATCTCGGAATCCAGGTGAAGAGTGGTGTTTCCAACTCCTTTCACAGAATATGTAGCATCGTCTCCAATGACGACTTGTTCACTAGAGTTGCTCTCCACTAAGTTTGAAAGGTGACCCCTGAAACCGGTGATGTGCCTAGAGGCACCACTATCAATCAGCCAAGTGTTGACGTCGATAGATACATTGCTTGGCAAGGCTAAATAGAACAAATAATCACTGGAGTCCTTATGCGGAGCAACTTCTTCAACATTTGCAGTGGCAACCTACTGCTTAGGTCTAGTAGGACAATCCTTCGCAAAGTGACCATATTTATCACAGCGAAAACATTGAGTCTTGGACATGTCTCGTTTCCTTTTGAAAGCAGGAGCACCATCATTTCCATTTTCTTGATTCCTCTTGAAGAACCCTTTCTTAAAGCCTTTTCCTTTCTTTGACGAATGAGAGGCAAGAACTTGTATTTCTTCATTCTTTGAACTTTGACCAATTCCCCTAGCCGTTAGTCTCGACTCCTCTTGGATACAATCAATTCTCAATCGATCAAACTTGGGAAGTTTAGATCTTGCACTTATTCCTTGAATAAACGACTCCCATGAAAGCGGAAGACCATTGAGAGCAAGCATATTCAAGTCTTTGTCATCAATCATGTGACCAATTGTGGAGAGTTGATCTCTTATCTCTGAAATCCTCATGAAGTATGTAATAACAGATTCTCCTTTCGCCATTTTCACATGATGAAGTTGTTGCTTCAGTGTAAGAGCTCGACTAGTGTTGTTGATTTCATACATCTCTTCCAAGGTTGTAAACATCTCTCTTGCCGTATCCAACTTGAAGACGATCGGTACAACATGATCCTTGACAGAATCAACCAACACTTTCTTTGTCGTAGTGTCTTTCTTCCTCCACTGCAACTTCTCTTCTTCCTCTTCAGGTTTGGGAACTTTTGTTTTCACAAACTTAGCCAAATCATTCTCTTCCAATGTGAGCATGATCCTGAACCTCCATGATGTGTAGTTCGAAATTCCTTCAAGTCTATCCTTGATTTTCAATCCGTTCACCATTTTGAGAAATTAAGAAGATAGACTAAAAAAGAATAAAATGCGTGTAGCAAACTAAATCTGATCACGATCTTTTTCACACCCGCTCTGATACCATGTTAGTGTTTCTTAGATCAGATTAAACAATGAAAGCACTTAATAATATTGCAACACATAAGACAATGAACACAACAAGATACCCTGGGAAAACCCTCCTCTTGAGGGAGAAAAACCCAACAAATGAATCTCTTATATAAAGTAGAACAAAAGCATAAATCTGCTTACAACTTAGGCCCAACAATGGCCAATACTTGATACAAAGAAATCGCCCTTCTCCTAGATGCAAACTATGTAATAAATATGAGATCTTCCTTGAATCCAAACTGCTGCTATGAAGGTGCGAATTCTGCTCTTAATTGCGAACTTGCTTGAATTGAATGAATGATTACAATGACAAGTAAGACCTTGTATATATACAAGAGAGGTACCTCTTCAAGATAGGTCGGCCCTCTAAAGTAATATAATAGATAAAAATTTACAAATAAGGTCGGCCCAAGTGATAATGAAGGCAAGCGAATCAAATAGGGTCGGTCCACTCCATTTATTAAATGTTATAGTCATGAATTAAATAGCCGAATGGCTACTTATTTAATTCATGCTTTTCTTCTTGGAATTCGTGCAGAGGAAGTGCAGCCCTAAGCTGCTATAACATCAACAGTTCCCACCATTCATATTTGTAAGAAGTTCAACTTTAGGGAGGATTTGAACTCTTAAGATTTGAAACATTATGGAAAATTCTTATTGAACTTATGATCTAGAAGTTTATATGAAATTTATTTTATCAATATTTGCGTCTTGGTGAGTGGCTCCAACAAATTGGCCTCCCTTGTCTGCAATGTTGTATTTGTAGGAAATACGAGTCCTCCAAACATGCTTTATGATTTTTTCCCAAAGCTAGGGAGCTTGGAACATGATTCATATCCTTTTTGATTCCTTCCATCTTGTGTGTCATTCTCTTTGAAGGATTTTATGCTTGGGCATTTCCCACCTCTTCTTACTTAATTTTCACAAGTTTGAGAAATTTTTATAACTGGGCATTGTATTTCATCTTTGGAAGGATAGGAATGAATGTTTTTTTATCATATGAAATTTAATGATAGGTTGGGTTGTAGTACTATATTTTTGTGATCTCCAATTTGTTTCTATAAAATCAACCATTAGAGAGAAGGTACTCATGGATCTTGAACATTGAGGAGCACATTGGATCCTAAGACAATTCCCCTTACATTGCTAGAAAAGTGTCATTGGTGAGGGTAATTTCTAGGTTTCTCCGAAGAATACCATATCCCAAAGCTACTTATCACAATGATCACCATTTGAGGTCTCATGGTTCCTACAAGGGCTCCCCTTCTACTAGGCATCATGTGCCTTTGCCACGTACATATAATTTCAATAAGCCATGGACTTTGCTAGACTCATTTCTCTAACTTGAGAAAGTACTCTTGTGATCAATTATAAGGAAGAAATTGGTAAAGAAGATGCAAATCATAAACTAAATTTGGCTTTGGCTATGAGCTCATTCTAAACTTAGAGTTGAAGGGCCATGAGGTGGTGGTGGTGATCTTGGTCCCCTCTACGAGCCATTGTTTATGTTTGCATGGATTGGTGTTTCATTATTGATGTTTGTACTCTTGTAAATATTTTCCTTTGACCTATATCTCTATTCATGTCTAGTTGTAAATACTTCACATTTATGATTTTTTTATCTTTGTGCCATGGGGTGTGACTTGTCCACCAACTTTTTGTTATATTGATAATTTTCCAATGTATTATAAATAGGCAACAATCTAAAAGAATCTAAGATGGTGTCTACTCTTAAAGTTTTTGCATCCTTTTTGGATTTTTGTGAGCCCTCCTCTGTGAATGACCATGGTGGCATGATGATGGCGAAGGTGCTCCCCATTCCAGGCTCTACCATGAACATGGCTCAATCTATGCAAGGTTTTGTGTTTGATGGGGATGGCGATCTTGATCGAATATCTATGTCGAGGTGTTGGTGAAGTAGGTCTTGCAGATTACACGAAGGTTGGAATTAAGGATCCGGGCTTTGAAGGTGTTGGTTGTGACTCAATGTGGAAGAGCTTTGTTGATTCCCTTACTGCCCAACCCTCTTCTCTATGCAAAGGTGGTCTTCGGTCGGTGTGCAACCAAGGCCCACGGGCTACTAGTTTGACCCCTATCAAGAAAAAAACCAAACCTCATGTGCTTCATGACAGGGCCTCACTGAGTCCTCCCTTTGTTGTCCATCACTCATCCTCTACCCCTGAGATATGTCTTGACAACTTTTTCTGTGACAAGGAAGATTATTTGCAAGATCATACTCTGATCTATAGATTCACGAAGGTATGGCCTAAACTATGTGATCTCCATTCATGGATTGATGCAAATAAGAAGGACTATCTGGAGGATGAAATCTACATTTACCCATGTGCAAAAGGGGTTTTTATCCTAGAATTCAAATCTATGGGAGATAAAGAAATGGTGCTTAACACTGGACCATGGTTCTTTGAAGGCAATTTTTGATGCATGAAACTTTGGTTCCTCTCATTTGATCCATGAACAGAGACATTCTCATCAACATTCTTATGGGTTTGCTTACCTTACCTCCCTTTATAGTTATGGGAAATAGACTACCTATAGGCAATTAGCAATGGTCTGGGAAAATATCATAGTTATCTCAAAAGAAACAATCAACTATGAAAATTCAACTTTTGCTCACCTATGCGTAGAAATGGATGTCTCAAAAGGTCTGCCAACAATTTTTTTTCAAATTCAGAAATAGGCGTTGGTGCTAGCTAATAGATTATGAAAAAATTGCATTCAGATGCAAAATTTTCTTTGCTACAGATCATGTTACTGCACAGTGTGGAAGAAGACGGGTTGGTGTGTATGCCAATTTTGTCCCTAACAACAAAACCTCATGGTGGGATGGGGTTGAGTCTTGCCATTATGTCGTTTCTCCTCCAAAAAAGAATACATGTGCTTCCTTTCCCACTCTTCAGGAAACTGTTCCTACCCAAGCGCCCACCCATTCGGCGCTAGAGGAAGGCCACCCTCAGGAGACTGTGCTAGATACAAAGTCAAAAGTTGCTCGCATTTCTTCTCCACCATCGTTAGAGGTTTCCAACACTCCATCCTCATCTCTTCTAATGGCCACTTTTGTAGACAACAATATTGGTTTGCCCTTATTGGAGGAATTGTGCAAGGATTCACATATTTCCCCAAAAGTCTTACATTCCTACACAAAGGTGAAGAGAAAGAAAACTCCATCTTCAAAACAAAAACATCCAATGTTCTTAAGATCCTCTAAGAAAGTAGGAAATTTGGAGACATAATTAGAGGGCACACCCATTTTTGGGTTGATGCTAGACCTTTTAGGTTAGGTGGGTTGGTCTGGATAGTACAATTTTGTTTGTGTTATTGCACCCCTGGTGGCAAGGGCATGCATTTATTTTATTTTTTGGACCTTATATTATGGGAGTTGTCCCCTTGACAATACTTACCAAGCAAAAATAAATAAATAGACAACAATCTTAACACATTTTAATTCATTTATTAAAGCTTTCTAAGAGTGCTAACTAGTGCTAATGAATATTATTTAATTATTTCTTATCAAAACCTTCCAAAGGCAAGCTTCTATAATAATCAATTTTCTCTAATTTTTAATTAACACACACAACATGAACCAATTAAAATCAATCTTAAAAAAAATCATATTTTTTAAATGAATTTCTATAAACTCTACCAAAAATAAGATATGTTAAACATATAATTTCAAATTTGTTTTAAACTAATCATAATTAACTATTTCAATTAATTACTGTATTGGCATGAACATAAATCCAACATGTCCTTTATTAAAAATTTAAAAATTCTTGTTGATGTTTCTTGTCAATTAAGATTGTATAACATAACCCTGCAACATCAAAGATATACATTTGATTTAAATAGTTTGAATATTTCTATTGTTAGTTTATTTATACAAATCATTTTTATCCTCAACGGATTGTAGTCCAATTAATAAAGATGATGATGTGTCACACCAAGTAAGAATCCCTAGAGATATGTTGAGGACAAAGGTTGATTCTCAAGACTGTGTATGCTTGCTTAAGTATATTTTAATCAATAAAGTGGATATGTCAATATCCATTTAACCCAGTTGTATCTATAAAAAAAAAGTAACATTTAATTATATAAAAATATTATTACAAGCAAAGTGATCTTATAAACAATTATATTATTATGATGCTATTTCTACATAGAAATTTTTGTACAATATAAGCAAATTAGATGCAGAGACTACCCGGTTATATCTTGCTAATCATTTATACTCAAATGTGTGTGATCATATTATTTCTTTCTATTTTAAGAGTATTTTAATAGCTGCCAACTAGTTAGCACCTCAGATGGTTTCTCCATTATTGACAATTTGCTACAGAATTTGCTACAGAGGATGGAGGTTATTTGGATAAGTTAAAGCATCATAAGTTGTCAGGTTGCAACCATGCTCTGATCATTTTTTCTGGTCTTTTCTGTGATTAGTGAAGGCTTATTTGTATAGCCCTTTAGTACATCGAAATCTGTTTAAGCATATATCTTGTATTTGGTAAAGAGATTCCTGGATTTTGATGAAAAAATGTGTGAGCATTCATCTTGTATTTTGTAACTAAATCCTTCCATCTGGCATAGTTTTTCTACATTTCAGGTTTTTATGGCAATGCTATGTATTCTATTTGGCTATTCATTTCAGGTTCCAGTTTTTCCTTTATAGAGACTTTTCAACAGCCAAGGATGGACCATGTTGGATAAATACCAATTGCCTCGATAATAATTAGAAAAAGGTACATTTGAACATCCAACCAGCTGTTCAGAACAAATGATTTGTCTTTTATTGTTCTTTTTCAGTCTAAGAATTTGAGAAAAAATATATATATTTTAGTTTGATGCTCCTCTAGGTACGTCGAAGGCCCATTCTTCAAAGTTTCCTATATTCTTGAAAAATATGTAGAGCATGAAATGAGGTGGGAAAGTTTGAGTATTGGTACCCTGTATGGATGTTACTTTCAATGTTAGCAATAACTCTGCTTTCATCCTCGGCAATCTGGCCTCTATTTTATGTGGTATTGCTTGCATATAGTTCTTCTATCACGTTTCTCCTTGAAAATTGTTTTCTTTTGTATGAATTTGATTATGAAAAGCAGCTTTCTTACATTCACTAGTGCATTCTGTGCTCATCGGAAGTAGGTTTCCAGAGTGTGCTGAGCTTGAACTCTGGCCTTTTTTACCTCGATTGCAAGTATGTACAAGGGAGTTGTTGCATAAAATCAAATTAATTGAGGCTAGAGAAACTTGCTGTGCCGAGATCCATGGTTGGCTTTATTGGTTTACAAGGTTGGGAACTGTATTAGTAAGGATTTTTTTCAAGCTCTTGAGTTTACATTAGCCTTTGAGCAGGTCAAAGCTTTCAAATCTGCTCAAGGGAGGCTTTCTGCTTTACCTGATATTTTAAAGCTTTTGCAAAATATTACAAGGCAGTTTCTCCCAACCAGATGATAGACCTAGAGAGAGTGTAGACTCTTTTGAAGTGGTGTTCTGCAGGATCTTTAAAACCAAAAAATTTCACAGGTGAAACATTCTTCTTATCTATTTACAAGTTGCATGATGTGGTAATTTATATGGTCTGTGACAGCTCCTGATGTTGATGGCCTCGTGATTTTGATGAGTATCTTTGAGACGCTATTGGTCTTCACATGCAAAGATTGTACATGGAACTCTTTCCTCTGAAATCATTGGTAGAATTTATCAACAAAAGAAATATTCAATTTATCCCCAAGGTGTGCTCCAAGTTAAGTATCAACTGAAGGCTTATGACTCTTATTAATGTCTCGTACAAGACCAACGCCAAAACTTTAGCTCTTGGGATTCAACCTCTGCCAGTTGATTCATATCAAACAAATATTGGAAACTCTTTCCGATGAGTTGTTGAATGTCTATAAGTCAGAAATTTAGCCTTTTCATCTATTAGGAACAGGTCCTTCCTGTTCCATTGCTCAATGTTTTAGCCATTGAAGCTTTTGGTTATCTCCTCGCTCATAATCCTCTGAGGACTTTATTCATGGCATCTCCCTTCTAGAAAGCCCAGGCAATCAACTTCTTAAGGACATTTTACTAACAATTATTTTCTCACTCTCCTTGAGGAGTCGTCCTTGGTCAAATAGGTCTTAACATGCTTCAATGTCTTTTTGTGAAGCCTTTGGTTCCAACATCCAATGAAAGAAAAACTTATTCTACCGGAAAAATTCCATTCTTATTCTTGATTGGATCAGTGCTTTCAGGTGATCTTGGTTTAAGCCTAATATAGTTATTTAAGTTTATTGGAAACTTTTTGTGTTAAGTGTTTCCCTGGTTGAGCACTTGTAAGTGTTCTAAGTTTCCAACATGTGGAGAAATATATTTCTATTAGGTTATGAGGTTCCTACACATTATGGGGAATTTTCAAATTCACACCAAGGTGTTGAGCGCTACCCAATTTTACTACCACACATATATGGATCCTTTTGTAGACAATTGGAGAGCTTGAATAGATTTTCTCTATTATGAAAAATATGGATCCAAAGACCCTTAAATACATATATGGATAGGTGTGTCTCTTACATGAGACATGACTCTTTGTAACTAAATAAATTTTATATTTTAACAACCCCCCATAAACTTTATTTTATCACACAACTTAACTAGATGATGGGGGCCACCTATAACAAATAAGTTTATTAGCTACCCATGTACAAATGAGGAATATTTAACACCAATGCCTTCTTGAAATTAAAAAGATTTATCCTTCTTTAGAATAGCCTTGATTATTTTTATCCATCATTATCCATAGTAAGACATTCTTCATAGTTATATCAATAAAGTGAAGAATTTCCAATTATCTTTTTGATCAAAAACCTTCATAGATTTAGCAACAATCTTTCCAATCAATTTCAACAATAATTTTTATGATCAATTTTAACAATGATCTTTGCGACCAAAACCTTCAATGATCTTTGTGATCAATTTCAACAATGATCTTTACAATCAAAACCTTCAATGATCTTTGCGATCAATTTCAACAATGATCTTTGCGACCAAATCTTTCACAATTTCAACAACGATCTTTGCGAACAACACTACAACTATTCAACAATTATCTCTACAATCAATACTACAAATTTTTAGGTTCAACAATGATCTTTGCGATCAACATTACAACCATTCAACAATGATCTTTACAATCAACAGTACAACTTTTAGGTTCAACAATGATCTTTGCAATCAACATTACAACCATTTGGCAATGATCTTTGCGATCAATAGTACAACTTTTTAGGTTCAGCAATGATCTTTAGCATCAATATTACAACTATTCTACATATATGAGTGCTCCAACTTCAAATATCACATATATGAATGCTCCAACTTCAAATCTCACATTACTACATGAATTAAATTCAAGTAGCCTTTATAGTAGTCAAAATTCATAGATTAAATTATATGGTTTCTAGGATGATATCTGACCTTATATATTTTGTTATTTTGTCTAACATGAGAATATTTATGCTTATACAACATTTTGAACATATTTGTGATCTTTTTCCAATTAGATACAGTGTACACCGATCCATCCACAATCCATCTGTATATTATCTTTTAGAAGTTGTTTCTTTCACTTTTTGTTCCAACACAATTTTTGAGAATGATTCTTCAATCCACAGATACTACAAGGATGAAGATTCCAACATAGCTCTTTTTTTTCCATGCTTATGACAATGAGAACATTGTATGCATTGTATTTCTTGAGATAATTTGATTGAACTTGTAACGCTTGTAACATCATTTTTATTTCCACTAGCATATCCAAGACCTTCATTCTTTGGCCTTACTATTGGCTCAATGGGCTCTATAATTCCTTGTCCGTATTTTTCCAAAAAATTTCCTTCATATCCCATTCTTTTCATTATCTTAAATCCAACGTTCTTTGAAGAACATCTTTTCTCATTATCCTCACAAGTAGCAAGATTTGTAGATTTAAAAATATTACTATCTTCCGTACACTTTTTTTTATCAAAAGAGGCTTTAGCTATATCACATTTATCAAACAATTCATCTAATGAATAAAACAAATTGCTTGTATCACATGACACATTACATAGTGTAGGTTTAGACTTTAGACACGGATTTTCCTTTACGTAAGCTTCAAGTAATTGACTGAACAAAAGATTTCCTTCTCTCAATTTTGATGTCTTCTTTATATGACCTATTTTCCGATTCTAATTCTTCATTTTTCTTTCTAATTTTTTGAAGTTCTTCCAAATTATTGTTTTTACATATTAAGTTTTTATTTTCTCTCCTTTCTCTTTTACCAATCTTTCCCATTGGAAAATAATTTCCTTATATAGTTAAAATTTTAACCACAAAAAAATCACTTATGTAATATCCAATGGAGATTGATTTTGGTGGCTTTATAACCTTCACTCTTCCATGATTTGAAATTATCTACCATTGAATTTGTATCTATTCAGACTTAGGCTTTAACAAATAATATAAACTTCATCAAATATTGCAAACACTTTAAGAAAAATTGCAATCATATTTCTTCGATCATGTGCCAATAATAGTTACATAGAAGATTTCTTCTAAAGCTACAATCTCTTCCAACTGTCTTTTACCATATGTGTTCTTCTCAAATTGGTGGCTTGCTTGCAAACTACAACCTCTTCAAAAAAAATTAGAGACTATAATCTTCTAGAACTCTCAAATAGACATCCCAAAAACAATCTCTAGATCTGAATAACTTTTTCTCAATTAGCAGCTAGACAAACTCTTCCTAAAAAAACTGCAATCTACTTTCACCTCTTCACGGTGATCTCTTTTTTTTTTTTTCTATTGTCCTCTAATTCCTATGATCTCATTTGTCTTCTTCCCTTGCCACGATTTGCCTTTGATTGGTAGATTTTCTTTCCTCCTCTTTTACATTGATGGTTTCTCCTCTAATAAACTGCCCATACGAATCTCTAATGACTTTTTATTTTAGTTTTATTCACATCTCCTAAAAAGACTTTGATCCCCCTAAATATTCCAAATGAAAATTTTCAAATAACTTGTGCAAACTAAAATCAATTAGCACCTCTTTCAACTCTCCCCTATCGTTTTGAATATTTCCACCATCCTCATGTTGTGTTGGAGCACTAAGTTGCACCTTCTATCACACTAAAATTTAAATGCAAACACACATTTCTATGTGGCAACATATTCCTTCTTCAAGTAGGCGCACATGTTACTTCTTTTGTCAATTCACACGGCCTCCAGTCTCCAAAATGTCATGCCAAATTCATGCAGCATGAAATAAAATGCCCAACAAGAAAGTTGAACATAATACCAAGAAAATGAGGTGCTGCATATGAAATTTAAAATCTAAAAACCAAAAATGAATTTTATATGAGATTCTTAAATTTGGCGCTTTCTTTCACCAACAGTTCATCCACCTGACACTTGCTCTTTATCGCCGCAGTATTCCAATTAACTTTCAATTGGAAGAATGTGGCTACCTTGATATTCTTTTATCCTTCACATAGATTTTCCATGTTGGCATCACAATTCTTCAAACACAGGCACAAAATATTATTGCTTTGATACCATGTAGAAAATTGGAGAGCTTGAATTGATTTTCTCTATTATGAAAAATATGGATCCAAAGACCTGTTGATGCATGTTTTGTGACACACACGAACACTCTAGAATAAAGTGTCCAAAGACGCTCTATCCTCTCTTGATAAAAATCACCTTTCGTGCTAAGATTGCAAGATAGGTCACAAGGTAATTCCAATGTTTCAAAGATGGGGTGTGGATAGGCTCTGTGGTAGTTGTGGTTTGCTGGTAACCCAAGGGAGAATTTTACTTCAGTAATTCTCTTGAAAGTAAGGGATTGAATGCAGTGTTGTACTTTTGGGATTTTCTGACTTTGGATTAATAAAAAAAATGAAAAAAGGAAAGGGGTGAGAAATCTTATACTAATCCTAAGGAACTAGGAGACTATAAAGATCAAATGCAACTTAAATGAAACCATGCTTTGTCTTGCCACGTAAAACAACAATTGCACAAAGTAGGTGCAATCTTCTGGGATTTGTGCTTGAGATTTTTTTACTGTAAATAACACCATCAATTTGAACAATATTATTTAAAGTAAGTGTATGAAAACATCCACATTAAAAGCTCAGTCTAACTTTACGTATCAAACGAAAATCATCTATTTGAAGAAAGTATGAGCTAAGTTACTTCAATCTTCACTATCAATCTTTCGCTCCACTAACAAATAAATTTTTAATCTATAACAATCCTATGAGAAAGAGAAAATATGCAACCATGCACCCATTTGACAATAAAGATTTCAAAGCATTTCATGCAATTATGAATTTCATTATGACAATAGTTTTCACAACAATTTCATACAACTCTTCTCTTACTTCTAAAATTTAAATCTCTAAGCTAATTCTAACTCCAAAATTCTAATCTCTAATCCTCTGACAATAATTCTTTTGATCTTTTTTTTTCGATCTTTTCAAATGAAAATGAAAGGGTATTTATAGAATCCTCAAATACAATGAATGGCCGAGATTAAAACAAGATCAAGGGCCCAGATTTGAATAAGAAAACCCTAATTAGGGTTGCCAAAACATCAACCAGTTGACAAGCAGATGAGTCATCCACTAAGAGTTGTGCCCTTATCCACTTCAGCAATGCTCCGTTCAATGAACCTAGACACAATGGTGCCAATCTCCTCAATGGTAATGTCTGGAAAGGTACTGATATTGTATTCTAGCAGGTCCAAATTGTCTGCACAACCGGCAAAGCAAACTGCCCATTCTGATTCATGTTGCAAGAAAGTATTACAGACAGTCAAGAGGTCAAATGCCTTAGTCAGATTTTCTCCCAAGATTGCCATGATGGAGAAAACCTTTTGAACTTCCCTTTGCATATTACCTGGCCGTAAGTCATTTTCCCGGACAATGTCCGTGTTCAACACATCTGCCGCCATATGAAAGATACCATTTTGAATGCCCTTCACTTGCTCATCAATTTTGGCACTTTCTGCCTTAACCTATTCCAACACTTATCTACGGGAGACCAATGCGCAATACCAATTGTTGAAGTCATAAGCAGCCCCAGCTGCAATAATTTCCTCGTCAACCGACCTTTGCTTGGGGATTTTCCTTATATCACGGAGGCAAGGAATGATTCTGTCTTGCAGGTCCTGTAGTCCATCCCATGCTTCAGCCAAGTTTGCAACCCTTGTGAGTAGGGAAGAAGTTTGCCCATGAGCATGCACCAACTTCTCCACAAATACCATTACTTCTCCCTCTTTCCCTGCCATCCATTCCTTTGTTTCTCTGGCAGTAGTTAGTTCTTTCTCAAGATTTTATGTCAGCTCCTGTGATGCATTTGGGAGTAGAGGGGCTGACTGGTCGCCTTGGTTGAGTGGCCTTGTCAAATGCCGGATATACTCCTTCAGACACTCAACCTCCATCTTATATTCCTTTTTCTTCTTAGTCTCCTTTTCTAATCTAGACTTAATGGTGGAGACAGAATTATCCAGATCTTCTACTTCTTGTCCTTTTGTAGATGGACCAATGTCAATTACAGTAATGGCATACTCGGCAAGAGTAATCTCATCCTGTGGCTTCTCAACCGTCGGAACTGCAATCTGCACTGTATGGTTATCTGTCTCATCTCTCTAAATAGTAGAGAATTTCTTGGCCGACTTTTTTGTATTTACTTGCTCCAACCTTGCCAAGAAATCATCAATGTCATCTGCCTCTGGTGCCTCAACTGGAACCTTGACCTTAATCCTTTCCTTCAGCCAATCTGGAATTGTTAGCTGCTCGACTCCATCATCCTCGTAGTTCGGAACGTCCTGCATGTCTTGGACTTCTTGAATTTTTTGTACTGATGGGTCCTCGTGAATTCCTTCGAGGGCTGAAATCATACCTTCTTGGAAGTCGCCTTCCCTGACATTCAAGTCCTCATCCGACTGACAAATCTCCGTGCCAATTGGAGAGTGATGAAAATCATCCTCAAGTTGCATGGGCTCCATGTCTCTTTCAAGCACTGGCGAAGAAATTCTAATATGTCCCCATGATTCTTCATCCATTGTAACAACCCCAAAACCGGGTAAACAAAAAAAATTTCTAATTTCACTAATAAGATACAAGGAAATACAATTAAATGACAAAGTAAATAACTTTTCTTTTCATTCTAATTGAACATTTTATCATAAAGAAATAAAAGACATGATACATCATTGTTCTATTTTCCAAGTAAATAACAGAGTACGCTTTCATGATTTCTTTTCTTCAAAATAAAAAGCAAGGTAAGAATCTTACAAGTTTCAAACATAGCTCGGAAGCTTTTGAGCAAATAGGAATAAGACTGTCCAGGATCTTCCCTTTCAAACCTTGGTTCATCAGAAGTCTTAAGGTGGAGGGGAAACATCACTCAGGTGCTTTTCCACCAACCACGGACTTATATTGCGGTCCCCCGCACGTTTACTGTTAAGTAGACGGCCCTCCCTTCTTCGAGGAGATTGGTTGGGTAACCGGTTCTGTATGACCAACTGAGCATAGTGTGTAATCCTACATAACTAAATCCTTGTGTCCTCACAATCTCAATCTAGCATGTAACCTGGATTACTGTGAACTGACAGTGTAATTCGTCTCACAGTCTAAGTGGACGTTAGGTATACTACACTACTTTGGCCAAAGCATTTCGGCAGTACTTATACTGACGGTCATCTATCACTTGCACTAAGTCAGGTTTGGTTTGACTTAAGGCTGCCTTATCCTACGCGTAGGTTGAGTCCTTCAGTGGGTAGTCAATCACCCTAGACTTCCTACTTCAACTACTTAAACAGGAAATGGAGTACAGTCAACAAGGGGTCCCTCTGGTACTTCCCAACATGGAAATCTATATCCATGGAGTACGTAGCTTTCTCTAGTTAACCTATTTAACTCTAAAGCTTTAGACTACCTTGGTTCTGAATCCACCCTCGTCCTAGTATTTAGTAACTAATCCCTTTCCTTTACTTAAGGAATTCAAGCAGTATTCAAGCAATACAAATTATAAGGTACTTTACTAAAAGTAAACAAATATTTCCATTTCAAATTCATTTATGATTTCAAATGATTCGTTTCAACATGTTTTTAAGTTATTCCAATTCATCAAGTTCTCTAAGCTATTTCAAAAGCTTTTCTAAGGAAATTAAACTATTCCCCAATTTGACCAGCTCTTTAAGCTATCTATTAAATTCAATAAGCCTTTTTTAAGGAATTAAACTATTCCCAATTCAGCAATTTCATAGAACATAGAGGTTTCTTTTTATTTTTCCTTTCATAAAGCAAGACATAATCAAGCAATCTAATCATGCAATTTAAAATAAATAACAGAAAATCTATCAACATATATCTCATGCCTGATTTCCTTTTGTGTATGAGCTTGATCGGTAACTTCAATCCCTGCTCCACCGTCCTTCGCAGCCTTCTCTTAACTTAAGCAAAAACTACTTTCAGGTAAATGCAAAAAAGCAATACTGTCTCTCAGCAATACTGTCTCATTGCAAATGCAATGGCAATGGCTTTCACAAGCAATGGCAATGGCTCTCATAGAATTTGAATTCCAAAACACAGAAATACCACAGCACTGTATTTCGAATTTTCCAAGGCAAGAAGAGTGAAATGAAAAGATTGAGTGTCTTTCAACAATGAGTGAGAACCTATTTATAGGTTTCGAATTCTCATGTTTCCTACCTTGTAGGCATGAGAATTCGACACCTCTCATTTTGAAAATGTCAAAATTCGCAGTGGCAGTCACACAGCAAAAGAGTTGATGATTCTTCATAATTTCTCAAGAATGTTTCAACATATCACATGCCAAATTCGTGGATTAACCACGTACAGGTTTAGTCACTGGGAAAAGCCCTAAAAAATGGCGAACTGAAGAACAAATGGCGCTTTGGATTTTGCTGCTGAAAACGTCAAGGTTACGCACCCACAGTTCATGCCTCCTTCCACCCACGCGTCCCAGACCGGTGGCGTTCAAGCATCCGCGACCAGGTCTAAGCTACGCGAGCTGGGCGCGGATTATTCTCCTTAGTTTTCCACTGTTTTCTGGTTTAACAGTCGCGCGATTTCTTCCCATGAAGAAATCCGCGATTTTACTCAAACATTAACTTTAAATTTTTAAACAGTCTATAGTTCAGCATTTCGAAATTCTTTTTCCTTTTTATATTTTCCAAGTATTTCAATATTTCGAAATTCCTTTGTATGGTTTGCAAAGTATTTACCAAAGACTATGAAAGTTTTATTACCTTTATTTCCAAGGTAAATAAACTCAAATTCCTTTATAAGACAAATGTAAATTTAATTGCCAAAGATTTATAGTTTATACAAAATCTTTCCAAAGTTTTAGATATTTTAATATTTTCATTAAAATGTATTAATATATTTTATATTATATTCAATACAATATTATTATAGTTTTTAACTTACCTTTCTTTTAATATATAATATATAAATATATCTATATAATATTCAAAATATTACATTAGATATATTAATATATTATATTACTGATAAAACTATAATAACATCGATATTAAATATATTATTAAATATATTAATTAACTTACCCAGTTTACACTTAAACATATCTATACATGTTTATTTTCAAATCTCCAATTACGTGTATTATAGGCCAGTCAGAGCACCTCTAATGGACGTAATTGCATAAACACGTATTTATACATTTAACCGTAAATTCCAGGCATCAGTAACTTATCAGTTCACATTTCACATTCAAGGCTCACAGAACAGTAAGTCAGTCAATCAAGGAACACCACTCATAAAGCATGAAGAAGTAATCATAACTCCTAAGCCTAAGGATGACTTATCATGACAACTTAATCTGACTCAGTTCCTAAAATCCTCAGTGAAGTGTGTGTATGCTCATACGATCAACTTTACCGGTTAGTCGACCAAGTTCCTCTTCCTGAGTGATATTTCCCCTCCACCTGGAGGAATAGCTCCTGTTCCTGCATCCATGGCACAAAACCACGGCAGTCAAATGCTCACAATATTTGCAGTATATATATATAAATCAAATATATAAAACAAGACTAATTATTTTCCTCTATTCATTGTTTTATTCAAGAATAACATCAATCAAGAATACAGAATGAGCCAAACATAACATGTAAACAGGATTTCATATTGTCAACAAAATTCAATCACATTTATTCATTCAAAACCTTCGTTACGATCAGAATGCTCTAAGCATTACTAGAATAGTAACTATACAAATTCCGGGGTGTAACATCCATAATCAACAATTGCTCCACATTCCTGGATGCGGCTAAATAAAGGGGTTTAGATTTCTTCAAGATCCGCTCTTCACCTATCGCCATTTTTTTACCCTTTCTTTTCTTCTGGTTGGCAGGCTCAATCAATTCATCTCCCTAAGAAGCGTCGGCGTTAGAAGAACAAGATTCAGCTTCACCCATTAAATCATAGGTGAATGGTATACCCCGCTGCCTCAAAGTATGTACCTGTTGGTCTACCCACCATTGCGAGTACTTAACCACTGGTCTCATAAGAATTGTCAAATCACCTAACTCTAGCTCTGGCCATTTGACAGGAGGAAGCGGCAATCCTTCATCATAGCCTGGCTGCATATATACTTCATCATCATTCAGCTGGTCAGGGACACAAAAGAGTTTCGTCGTCCTCATCATGCCCAAAGGTAACCTTGACCAAAATCTTTTCCTTACTTCATATTCGTCAGCAGCATTTGCCTAGAAGTCCTCAAGGTCAATCCTGTGCCTGTACTTCCTTCCGTTCACAGTTCCCATATGATTGAGTGGATCGAAGTCACCTCTAGATTTGTACGAAGTGAATGGATACAACTGTATCTCCACTCTGGCACTTTCTGCTGCCTGTGCTAACGGACAAGATTCTACCATGTTTCCGATGAACAGAGGAAACGTGACGGCTGCTTTCTGCTTTGGTCTTTGGATACTTTGGAATGTTTCCATCTGCCTCAGTACGTCTAGTAAAATCATTTTGTCAATAGGATAGATCAGCAACTTGTAAAGAGAGTCCGTGAATCCCTGTATTCAGATATAAGTAAATCTAGGAAACTGGATAAACCAGGATCCGTATTTACTGATTAAGCTCTTCGCTTCACGGGTGAGCCTTTGATGGGTTCCACCTTGAAGTATCTGGGTGATGTACATGAGAAAAGCATTGTGTACCCGGCGCCAATGTGACTTTTCGCTCAACTGCAATTGAGGATAGCAGTTATAAACCTTGAGCTCCCTTTCGCCATTGCCGACTACACCTTTGCAGATTAGACCGGCATATCAGTAGGTCGAGCGAGCGAGTATATTATGTAGGAACCCATATGAAAGGATTTGGTCTTCTCCAAGTTGACCAATTTTTCATGAATACTATCATTGATCATCCTTGACCAGTTGATCATTTTGGTTCCGGAAGATACTTCGTCAATGAAGTAGTACATCCAATTTTCATAAGGCGCTCCTTGAGGATTGCCTACCAATCTGTTCAGCAACAAGACTATGACTCCGTACTCTTCCTTGAAAAATAGCCTAAGCAACTTCTTGGGCAATCTTTTGGTTGAGGCTCTAGGTTTTTCCAACCAGTTTTTGTTCATGTTTGCCATACAAAGAACTTGTTTATCTTCGTATATTTTTTGTGCATCCTCTTTCGACCGGTAGTACATTTGGTGGTAAGTCGGAATGCCAAAAGTCTCTTGTATAGCCAATTCGCCTATGTATGCCAACACTTTGCCATCAGGCGCCTCAATTTGTCTTTCTTCAGCATTGTAATGCAAGGCGCATTCCACAATTAACTCTAGACATTCAATTGCCGGCGGAAACCCTACAGCATGAACTATGTTGTTTCGCATCATTTTTTGTGCAATTGGAGTTGGCAAGCGTGTGTCACTTCCATACATTCTTTTCCGGAATTCTTCTAAGCCAATATGGCCAAGATCAGTGTCAGCAACATTCTTCCATTTGGAGACGATTTTAGACTCCGGCTAAAAACCTTTGCTGGCGAATTTCATTCTCTTTGAGGATTCTCCGTTGTCCAACATAAATCTACAAAAGAAATTTTAAAATTCAAAAATTATTTACGCATAAATATGTTCCAGCAAACTTGGTAAGTTAATTCATGAAAATAACTATTGCTAGAAATGAAAGAATTAAATTGTTTCGCAAAGAGAAAACTTCGCTAGAATAGAGGAAGTAAAATCTGCCTGGCAATGAAAACTGTGTTGTTGGTGAAGAAGTTCGCACTTTCAGCCTTTTACCTCGAAAAAAATATTACTTTCTTCACAAACTTCTCTTGCGTTAACAAATTTTTTCAACTTCGCTTTCGAAAAAATGAATGAAAATGAAATGCAAAACCAATTTAAGGTTGAAAGAATTGACCCATTTAGCAAATTTTAATTGCTTCCAATTAATTCAGTCTGAACTCGGCTGGCACTTCTCTTTCAAATAGTAATTTCTATCTTCAGCATAAGTCGGTAAGGAAAGTTTCTAATTTCGATGCCAGTCGAGTAAAGCACTTTTTCTTTCTTTCCTTTTCAAAAATTTGCCTAGAGAAAATTTGAATTTTCTCATTAAATGAGTTTTGGAAAATAAAATATTAAAATAATATTTTATGTGTTGTTTCCAACCCGTTCGTTAAAATAATTAAATAATAATATTTAATTATTCTTTAATCCAAAGGCAAATTTTAAAATTTCTTTGTGCCTCTGCCTAAGGCGGATTTTAATCTTGCCATGATTTTTTACTTCAGGCGAATTTACCTTTGCCAGACATACAATTTGATTTTTTCTCTAATTTTTTAAATGTCTAGACTTAGGCAAATTTTAAATTCTTTGATTTTTTCCAAGGCAAACAATTAAATCTTTACTTCTCCAAGTATTTTTCATGTCATTTATGGCCTAGGCGCACTTGCCTTGTGTAATTTTTTCATTTTACCAAGCTTGGGGCAGACTTGCACTTGCAATTTGTCATTTAATTTACCAAATGGCGAATTTTCCTTTGTAATTTTCCACTTCCAAACATCTTGGAGCGGACCTCTTCACACTCCCACCCTTCTCCAACCTTCTTGGGGTGGACTTCACATGTCACTTGCCATTTTTCCACTTGGGCGGACTTTGTCATTGTCTTGCCATTTTACTTCTAGGCTGGGCGGACTTCATTGCACCTTTGTAATTTATTTTTTATGTTGGGCGGACTTCATCGTGCTCATGCCATTTAACATATGGCGGACTTCACATGTGTTTTTCCATCCTTCACCTTGTTGGGCAGACTTGCTAGCCTTCATGCCATCTCCCAACACTTTGGAGCAGACTTGCTAGTCTCTATGTCATTTACCTTGGGGCGGACTTGGCTCATACTTAGCCATTTTTTGCATTTTGCTGGGTGGACTTCCACCATGTCTTGCAATTGTCTTGGGCGGACTTCCTTCAACCTTTGTAATTTTTTCCTTGCTAATGGCGGACTTGGCTTGCACTTTGTCATTTTTCCATGGGCGGATTTACATGATGCTCTATAGTTTCCTTGCAACCTACAGGGCGGACTTACTTGTTCCTCTGCCATTTTTATTTCATCATGCTTGGGCGAATTTAGCACATGCATGTCCATGCCTTAGGCAAATTTCCAGATTTTTCAAAAATTTCACCCATTTTTCTCTTGTAACCTTTTGAAGTTGATGTTGACGAAGCCATGACCTACACACTTTCCAAAAATAGAAACTTTCTAAAAATAGCCCCTAAAAAATAGGGATTCCAGAATGGGCTAAAAATGCCAAAAAAAAAGTTCCTAAAAAATAGGGGCCCAAGGTGGAAACCCTAAAATTTAGGAAGTGTCAGAATTGACTGAAATGACAGTTGATCTTCGTCCACAAGGCGCTCTAAGGACTTTGGCAACATTCATGCATTGATTCTGGTTCACCATCATTTATTGACTCGGATGACTTTCAAAAATTCAAATTCAAAGTACCCCACAAAAAAGACCAAAACTTAGAAGCAAAACCATCAGAGGGAAAACTACTAGGGTCCCCATTTGCAATGGGGCGATGTGTGAAAAGGTTACAACATCTGGCGAGTCCATGTGAGGAATCTTCCTGAACATTTCTAAAAACAAGACCTACTTCAAACTCGGAATCCAGAATTAATTCTAAGTAACTTACTCCTTTAGCTAAGAAAAATACTCAAAAAGAAAGAGGAATCCTAATTTGTATCAAGATCTTTCATCCTTCAGTTACAAGTGTGTGCAAATGCGTTCATTTTCGTCTCATGAAATCAATATGATTCTTCGGTTCCATCATGTCTTTCTGTGTAACTTGGTCTTAACTTCAAAAGCATTCTGGATAGACCCTTGCTGCCAGCGAGCGTCTATAGCCTCGACAAGGTTATCGCTATAACCTCACGGAGATTGCTCTACTTCCGGCGATTTACATTTTTCATTTTGAATTGCACACCTGTAGAGATGTCCGTACACCCAAAAGCCAAATGCTTTGATATTCATTTTCTTTTATTTATATTTTTTTGATATTCTGATATTGTTTTCATACTTCTTTCCGCACTTTGGCTTGTAAGCAATGAAGCTCACCTGGGCTTGAGCATTATAGTGGCGCTGAAGCAAGACTTTTGATTTATTTCCTTTTGTTTAGCCATGACTTTGCCTCGGAAACCACAATGACTCGGAGAATTCTTAAGGTGCGAAAGATATAATAACTGTAAAACTTAAATTCAAGATACAATAGATGATTCCCTTTCTAGTCAAGTACTAACCTTAACTTCTAAAGTACTTCAGAAACAATTAATTTAAGATTCCAAGATTATCCACAAGTATTTATCCAAAGAAAATTTCTAACATACCTTAGTGAGGTTGATCCAGAGTGTGCGTGTAAGAAACATTACCTTTCTCACAAATGGGGAACCCTTTTATTCAGCACCTACACTACGGAAAGCAAACGAAAGCCAAGCGAGAAACTAACCTAAGAAAGCAAGAAAAACTGAAAGCAAACGAAAACAAAAGAAAACCCAACCAGAAAGGAAACTAATCTAACTATATACAAAGGCTAGACTCCCAAGGAGCCTAAGACTAGAAATAATGTTTGAGGAATTACCCATTGACTGGCAATGGGACATCCTCTCCGGTTAACACCTTCAGTCTGAATGCATTTTCTCCAAGAATTTTTGCGATCTAATAGGGACCTTTCCATGGATTGTCAAATTTGTCGTGATCTCCCTTTCGTTCATGAGCCTTGTCCCAACATAGGACTAAATCAGAAATTCTAAATGCCTTTATCCTTGCTCTTCGATCAAACCATCTTTTTACGACACCTTGGTGCTTTGCGAAATTATCCAACGCTTGATCTCTTTTCTCTTCCAAAAGTAGTAATTGTGATAACCCGGTCTTGACTCTGTCCTCTTGTTCTAGACATTCTTGCATGAATTGCAAAGTGGGAATTCTTAGTTGTATGGGGAACACGGGATCTTGTCTATATACTAGATGATATGGTGATGTCCCCAAGGAACTCTTTATCCTTACCCTGTCTGCCCTAAGAGTGAATCTCAGCTGTGTATGCCAATTGCATGGGTTCTTGTCTAGCAGCATCTTGATAACATTCAACAGATTTTTGTTCGTGGATTATGCCAATCCATTTCCTTGGGGATAGTAGTTTGATGAAAACTTCAAAGTAATCCCATATTTATATGCCCAGTTAGAAAATTTCAAAGAAGAAAATGCAGAACCATTATCACAAACTAAAGCATAAGGACAACCAAATCTAGTGATAATGTTCTCTTCTAGAAACTTAATAACAATGTCACTAGTGCACAATTTTAAAGCTTGAGCTTCTGACCATCTAGTGCAATAGTCAGTTGTGGTTAGAATATACCTATGTTGCGTAGAGGAAGGGGGATTGATCATACCAATAAAGTCGAGTCCCCATTTCACAAAAGGTCAAACCTCAATCACAGGTTGAAGTGGCATAGTTGGGTTCTTTTCCCGTACAGCAGTTACCTGACATGTATGACAGGTTTTCACATGATCATTTACATCTTTGAACACTGTTGACCAATAATAGCCAGCCATTAAAACTTGATGTGTAGTTGCTAAAGCTCCTCCATGGTAGGTCCCAAACCTAGAATGGAAAAGTTCCATTACCTGCTTTGCTTCTTCTCTGACAAGGCATCTTAGGAAAATACCTTCATGGTTCCTCCTGTATAGCACTGTTCCTTGCAACATATATCTCTGGCTTTTCATCCTCAAGGCCCTCTTTTGTACTGGATTCAAGTGGTTTGGACACTTGTGATTGAGCAGGAAGAAAGTGATATCATCATACCATTCATCAGGAGATACTTCGTGTAGTTCATACACTCGTTGCACCAGTCCTGGTCCTGTGGCGATAATCTACATTAAAGCCTGGCCGCAAACAATTCTCATTGGTTGGATCTCTACACATTCCTGAATGATAGTAACCCATTTACCTCTTTTCTCCCCTAATTCGTTTTGCATTAGAAGGGTCTTCACAGCTACATCTGGGACTATGGCAAATACTTTGCTTCTCAGAATGTAATGTCGGAATTTCTTGATTGCTTTGACCAAAGCATATGCTTGCTTTTCTACATTCAGGTATCTCAATTATGCATCTTTGAAAGGCGCACTCCTGAAGGCTATAGGATGTTCATCCTTTTCTTCTGTCTTTTGGGTAAGCATTGCGGCACATGTATGTTCTGACGCAAAAGAATACAGATAGAAGGGCTTTGTGTAGTCAGGAATGATTAAGACAGGAGCATCAACGATAGCTTGGTTGATTTCTTTGAATGCCTTCTTTGTTGGCTCTGTCCACTCTATCTTCGCATCCTTTTTTAACATTTCGTTCAGAGGTCGGACTATCTCAGCAAACCCTATTATGAATTTTCTCACAAAATTTATCTTTCTGAAGAAAGACTTCAATTCTTTCTGGCTTGATGGCAAGCCAATTCTTGATATAGCCTCTATTCGATCGGGATCAATAAGAATCCCTTTCTTTGTTATCACGTGACCGAGCAATTTTCCTTTGATCACCCCGAATATGCATTTCTTCGGTTTTAATGAAATTCCATATCTTCTACACCTCTGGAATATCTTTCTCAGATCTTCAACTTCAACATGACTCTCCCTTCTCTTGGAAAATACAGTGAGGTCGTCCATATAGACAATAATGCACTTTACTATAAGACCCTTGAACGCAATGTCCATAGCCCTTTGGAAGGTGGCTCCAGCATTGATCAACCCAAACGGCATTCTCTGGTATGTGAATGTACCCCACTTTGTCGTGAATGTTGTCTTAAGTCTATCCTCAGGTTCCACTAGCACTTGATTGTATCCCGAGTATCCATCAAGGAAAGACATCATTTGGGATCCATTTACAATCTGAATTACTTCATCTAGCGAAGGCAATGGATAATTGTCTTTTTCTGAAGCCTTGTTGAGATTTCGAAAATATACACAGTCGTATTTCTCCATTCTTTTTACGGATGGGCACCAAATTGGCAACCCACGTCAAGTGGCGTATTGGAAAAATAATGCCTGCTGACAATAACTTCTTCACTTCTTTGAAAATAAGGGGCTCCAGTAATGGGTTTACTGGCCTTTGACATTGTCTAAATGGTTTATTGCCAGCCGTGAGAGGGATTATATGTGTAATAATTGAGGTATCATATGTCTTTAAATCCTCGTAACTCCAGGCGATAATGTCTCTGAACTCTTTCAAGCTTCTAGTTATTTTCTCCTTTTCTTCAAACGTGCATACTTTCCCAATGAGGACATTTTTAACTTCATCTTTTGTGCCCAGGTTTACTGCGTCATGTTGACCTCCATCAACCCTTTGATACTTGATCGCATTGATCTGATCTTGATCAAAGATTCTTTCAAGTTGTATCATACCTTTGGGAATGCTATTAGTCTTTAAATTCATTATACCTTCAGTATCAAATTCAGCTTCCCCTCGGTCTTCTTCCTCATCAATGATTTGGTTGAGAAAAACATCTGAATTTGTTAAGAAATCCAAAATGTGTTTGTCGTCATCAAATACTTGAAAGTTCGTAATATTGTCTGGGATTGTTGGTGTCGAAGTGATTTCAACTGTGAATTTCTTCACTATATCCATCTCCAGTGGTTCTAGTGAACTTGCTGATTGTGCTAATGAATTAGCAACTTTGTTTTGAGAGCGGTATATAGATTTAATATTGAAAGCATCAAAACTTTCAATGAGGTCCCAGACTCGATTTCTATATCCTCTCAATCTCTTGTCATGGCAAGCATATCTCTTTGTCACTTGCCTTACCACAATTTCTGAATCGCCATATACATGTAAGGTTTTGACCCTTTTCCAAATTGCATGGAGCAATCCGTGGATCAAGGACTCATATTATGTTACATTATTAGTGCATGGGAATTGTAACCTCAAAGTAGCTAGGTAAGTTTCACCTGATGGACTGATCAACTCGTAACCAGCTCCATTGCCCTTCTTGGACTTTGAACCGTCAAACCTTAGGGTCCAAACTTGCTCTAGATCTGGCAACTGCTTGGGGTTGGGTACTTCTTTTCACTGAATTTCTGTAATTGCATTCTCTTTATGAATAATTTCTTCATCTTGTAAAAACTCCTTGTCGGAGTCACTACTCTCATTTTGTATTGTCAAATTGAAGCATTCACTTTCCGGAAATTGGGAAATCCTTGCGCGTACTTGGTCCAAAGCTATCTTGCACATTGAGTAAGAGAACTCAGAATGAAAAGCGTTATGAATTCTGCACCAATTAGGCAACAATAAGTCTTGCACAAAGGCATGACTTCCCAGTTCCTTCTCTTGTCTAGCACTTTTAAGCACAAATCTTCTAAAATTTTCGAACATACCTTCACCCTCATCTGGTGAAAGCTCATCATCTGCTTCAACAGGAACTTTGGTCACCTCTGAGATTTCAAGTGAATCTTTTTGATTATCTGAGCAGTGTAGCATCAGGATTTCTTGTGTATTTGGTCTATATTGACCCAAATCTGTCTCACAAAACAAGATTTCATTGTTTTCTCCATTCTCAATGATCATCATCTTGAGTCTTGGTGTACTCTCAATTCTTATTTGATTGGGGATACCTTTCCATGGTAACCATAGGTGCGAAAAATCAATGGCGAAGTAACCATTTAACCTGCGGGTCCAATCTCGTCCTAAGACCACTCCATATCCATTTGGGATATCAACTATAGATATGTCGATGAAATGCTGAATTCTAGGGTCGGATGACAACTACATATGAATGTTGTTTAATTCTCCTACTACGGGAACTTCTGTTTTGTCTAACTGTGTTACTTTCTTGTTTGTCCTTGTAGGTGTCAAATCCAACCTATTACACACAGCTAGAGGCATCACATTGTTGGAGGCTCCTGAGTTGATCAAACAATTATGTAGGAGTTTATTGAAAATTCAGAGAGAAACGAGGAAAGGAGAAAGCTCATCTTTGCCTTGATAAAATATCATTGGGCTTCTTTTTTGCGTACCAACTTCTACCCCCCCTGCTTTCATTTCTTTGTTACTCTTTTATGTTGGTGGAGCTTCCACATCTTTGGTTGATTGTTCATTTCTTGTTGTTCTTTGACTTGGCATCTCTATGCCTCTTCTTACTTCATACATACCTCGAACTAGTTTGGAATCTTGAGATTCTTGAACAATATTTACCGTCTGAAGTGATTCCTGAAACTATTCGTCTTGAACACAATTTACATTATTGGTGGAACTTGTAGCCTTTTGAATTGTGTTAGTCGAATCTTGTGTCGAGTCCTTCAAGCTGTCAAGGAAGGTGTTTCTTATCTCCGACACTTTCATCAGTTCGAAAAATGACACACTCACTTTGATTTTCTTAACCTTGTCAGTCACGTACTGACTTAATCTTTTCAGTTCATCCTTAGGAGGTGGGACACTGGTAGAATTGTTAATGTTGTTGCTCTGCCTATATTGAGGCGCATTGTTATTGCTTTGCCTATATTGAGACGCATCTCTTGGAAGAGATGGATTATTGTTGGCGTTTGGATGTGGTGGTGTCTGGAAGTTGTGTGGAGGAACGAACGAAGTCAAAGGCTCTTGATTCTTTCTGTAGTAAACCTTTGGCTGACTGTTCCCTATCTGTTGGAATGCCTAGACCTCCTTTATACCCTCAACCAATACACTATTGTTCAATGGCGGGAAATAATAATTGTTTGTGTCTTCAACAGGTCCATCAGCAACTGTATATGAATATACGGAAGGTGGCGCCTCCACTGGCCCATTAGCCATTGCTGGTGGAAATCTTCCAAATTGATCGGGTTCTTGGTACTGTCCAAACTGCGATGGAAGCATGGAGTCTTCCAAAACTAGAGCTTGGTCATACTTTACAACTGGCACTATGGCAGGATATGGATCTTCAAGAGTCTCCCTTTGTATCTCTCTTTGGAAAATATCAACTGCTAACTGAAATTCTCTGCACTGTGTCTCAGAATGCTAATTAGTATTGTGCAACCGACACCATCCAGACAAGGCCGATTCTGTGAGGAGTATACTTTCCGTTGGTTGATTTTCCCGATTTGTCGAATTGTCAAGTGGTGATTGCACATTTCCATTATTTGGTCCAGTATTCCATGCTCTTTTTTGATATCCTTGGTTATTATTGCAATAACCTTGATTATTGCTCAATTGACCTTGGTAATTCTGATGATTACCTTGGTATCCTTGAGAATTTTTTTGACTACTATGCAGTTGATTGTTTTGATTTCTTAGATAAGTCACTTCAGTAGACAATTTCTTCACTTGTTCAATCAAGTCTCTCATTTCCTCCTTTTCCTCTTGCGTCCTGGTGGACGTGGTTGTACCTTGCAAATATACAGGTTGCGGAGGTTGAGCTTGGGAAATAGGACCTCCCAAATGGACTACCACTTGATTGTTGGGAGGTGGAACGTGATTCATTACCGACGTATGATGGGCCAATGCTTGATTGATTCCCGTAATTTGATTTGGCATAGCGGCGTATCCCAAATGGTTGAGTGGTCCTACAACATTCATGCCTAAATCATAATTGACTTTAATTGATTCTGCATATGCTGCCTTTAGGTCAGCCGGAACTGGATTGGATCTTCTTACGAACATCGAAGTAAGACTGTCCAAGGCGGCATAGTAGATTGGTAATGCTGCGGCATTATCCAATTTATATGGGTCATGTAGCCTTGTATATGCCTTGTGAAATCTGTTGTTGAAGGTATTGATTGGTTCATGTTCTTGTCTTTTTACTTCAACAAATTGCCTATACAGTTCAGATGGTGTAGTTGGCAATCTGAATTTTGCCAAAAGGGCTTCTTTCAACCCTAGCCAGGTTTGGATGGAATTTACTTGCAAGTTGGCGTACCAGTAATATGCGTCTTCTCCCAAAGAGCATGAGAATAATCGGCAAGCCACATCTTCGTGTTGAATGTCTCGGTTCTAGAGAGTATCTTCAAAAAATTTAATATGTTCATCTGTCGTCCGGTTCATATCGCCGACATGGAACTTGGAGCAAAAATGCTCAAGATTCTTGGGCATATCATGGTAATTGGTGAATGTGGTAAGAGGCGATGCATTCTACGGACGCCAAGCATTTGGATGAGCCATTGGAATAACTTGAATTGGTGGAACTGGTTGAATTGGTGGAATTGGTTGGTGAACAGTGCGCGGGACTGGAATGTGTGGTGGTGGTATCTGGAATAACCTGACAAGATCCTCCACACTTTGTACTTCGACACTGGATGAATATGATTGCTCACTTACTGCTTCTTCTCGTAATACTTCTTTATGCTTCTTTGGCCTATTTCTACAAGGAGATAACTACACAAAAAATTTAGAAGAACTTGGAGTCGACCTGGTGATTCGTTGAAATCTATCTGGCGAGAATGAACCAATTCGATCCAGCGTGCCTTTAATTTTGTTGAGGGCGCGCAGGAGCTAGTAGATTCATTTGCGGAGGAACTTGTCGATTAGCTAGATGATTTTGTTCTCGCTATTGGGCTTCAAATCTTTTGACAAGTCGATCTCTTTGAATAGCAAGGTCAATGTGTTGGGTTGTTTCTTCTTCTTCTTCAAGTATGAAGGACATGCGCATCCAATCAGGTGAGTTTCTTCTTACTTGCCACACGAAACTAAACAATTCAGAAATGATATCCTCTTGTTCATTGTGGAAAGCCAAATTTGGTTGCAACACCAGTTGGGGATCTTGTCGTTGATCAGGAACGTTGCCCGAGAGCACCATTCTTCATTGTAGATGAGCTTGGGTTGGATGATGAGCTAGAGGCCACTGATGAGCTAGGATTGGATGATGAACTAGAAGCCAATGATTGTTCTAAATCGTCCAAAGCTCTTTTCAGACGGTTAATCTTTTGTCTGATCAAATGTCTTTGGATTGCTTGCTCAATCTGAATACCCTTTTCTTCTTCTCTGGCCAGAACACGACTAGTCTGTCTGAATTGTGAGTGATTTGCTTGTGACTGCCAGGCTAATGAGTATAATTGATCAAGAATATCAACGTTCACTTGTTCAGGTTGCTCAACAGGTACATGAAAAGGAAATTCATGTGGCAACACCATACTGCATCTTGCTTACTTAGAAAGTAATCACTGTCGTTGGTGGGCCCTCCTTCTAGCGCCAATTCTATGTTGATGCATGTTTTGTGACACACACGAACACTCTAGAATAAAGTGTCCAGAGACGCTCTATCCTCTCTTGATAAAAATCACCTTTCGTGCTAAGATTGTGAGATAGGTCACAAGGTAATTCCAATGTTTCAAAGATGGGGTGTGGATAGGCTCTGTGGTAGTTGTGGTTTTTTGGTAACCCAACGGGGCATTTTACTTCAGTAATTATCTTGGAAGTAAGGGATTGAATGCAGTGTTGTACTTTTCAGATTTTCTGAATTTGGATAAAAATAAAAAATAAAAAAAGGAAAGGGGTGAGAAATCTTATACTAATCCTAAGGAACTAGAAGACTGTAAAGATCAAATGCAACTTAAATGAAACCATGCTTTGTCTTGCCACGTAAAACGACAACTACACAAAGCAGGTGCAATCTTTTGGGATTTGTGCTTGAGATTTTTTTACTGTAAATAACACCATCAATTTGAACAATATTATTTAAAGTAAGCGTATGAAAGCATCCACATTAAACACTCAGTCTAACTTTACACATCAAATGAAAATCATCCATTCAAAGAAAGTATGAGCTAAGTTACTTGAATCTTCACTATCAATCTTTCGCTCCACTAACAAATAAATTTTTAATCTATAACAATCCTATGAGAAAGAGAAAATATGCAACCATGCACCCATTTGACAATAAAGATTTCAAAGCATCTCATGCAATTATGAATTTCATTATCACAATAGTTTTCACAACAATTTCATACAACTCTTCTCTTACTTCTAAAATTTAAATCTCTAAGCTAATTCTAACTCCAAAATTCTAATCTCTAATCCTCTAACAATAATGCTTCTGATCTTTTTTATTCGATCTTTTCAAATGAAAATGAGAGGGTACTTATAGAATCCTCAAATATAATGAATGGCCAAGATTAAAACAAGATCAAGTGCCCAGATTTGAATAAGAAAACCCTAATTAGGGTTGCCAAAACATCAACCAGTTGACAAGCAGATGAGTCATCCACTAAGAGTTGCGTCCTTATCCGCTTCAGCAATGCTCCATTCAACAAACTTAGACACAATGGCGCCAACCTCCTCAATGGTAATGTCCAGCAAGGTACTGACATTGTATTCTAGCAAGTCCAAACTGTCTGCACAACTGGCAAAGCAAACTACCCATTCTGATTCATGTTGCAAGAAAGTATTACGGACAGTCAAGAGGTCAAATGCCTTAGTCAGATTTTCTCCCAAGATTGCCATGATGGAGAAAACCTTTTGAACTTCCCTTTGCATATTACCTGGCCATAAGTCATTTTCCCGAACAATGTCCGTGTTCAACACATCTGCAGCCATATGAAAGATACCATTTTGAATGCCCTTCACTTGCTCATCAATTTTGGCACTTTCTGTCTTAACCTTTTCCAGCACTTCTCTACGGGAGACCAATGCGCAATACCAATTGCTGAAGTCATAAGCCGCCCCAGCTGCAATAATTTCCTCATCAACCAGCCTTTGCTTGGGGATTTTTCTTATATCATAGAGGCAAGGAATGATTCTGTCTTGCAGGTCCTGTAGTCCGTCCCATGCTTCAACCAAGTTTGCAACCCTTGTGAGTAGGGAAGAAGTTTGCCCATGAGCATGCACCAACTTCTCCACAAATGCCATCACTTCTCCCTCTTTCCCTGCCATCCATTCCTTTGTTTCTTTGGCAGTAGTTAGTTCTTTCTCAAGATTTTTTGTCGGCTCCTGTGATTCATTTGGGAGTAGAGGGGCTGATTGGTCGCCTTGGTTGAGTGGCCTTGTCAAATGCCAGATATACTCCTTCAGATGCTCAACCTCCATCTTATATTCCTTTTTCTTCTTAGTCTCTTTTTCTAATCTGGACTTAATGGTGGAGACGGAATTATCTAGATCTTCTACTTCTTGTCCTTTTGTAGATGGACCAATGTCAATTACAATAATGGCATACTCGGCAAGAGTAATCTCATCCTGTGGCTTCTCAACCATCGGAACTGCAATTTGCACTGTACGATGACCAGTCTCATCGCTCTGAATAGTAGAGAATTTCTTGGCCGGCTTTTTTGTATTTAATTGCACCAACCTTGCCAAGAAATCATCAATGTCATCTGCCTCTGGTGCCTCAACTGGTACCTTGACCTTAATCCTTTCCTTCAACCAATCTGGAATTGTCAGCTGCTCGACTCCATCATCCTTGTAGTCCGGAATGTCCTGCATGTCTTGGACTTCTTGAATTTCTTGTACTGATGGGTCCTCGTGAATTCCTTTGAGGGCTGAAATCATCCCTTCTTGGAAGTCGCCTTCCCTGACATTCAAGTCCTCATCTGACTCACAAATCTCCGTGCCATTTGGAGAGTGATGAAAATCATCCTCAAGCTGCATGGGCTCCATGTCTCTTTCAAGCACTAGCGAAGAAATTATGATATGTCCCCATGATTCTTCGTCCATAATCAACAATTGCTCCACATTCCTGGATGCGGCTGAATAAAGAGGTTTAGATTTCTTCAAGATTGGCTCTTCACCTATCGCCATTTCTTTACCCTTTCATTTCTTCTGGTTGGCAGGCTCAATCAATTAATCTCCCTAAGAAGCGTCGGCATTAGAAGAACAAGATTCAGCTTCACCCATCAAATCGTAGGTGAATGCTATACCCCGCTGCCTCAAAGTCTGTACCTGCTGATCTACACACCATTGCGAGTACTTAACCACTGGTTTCATAAGAATTGTCAAATCACCTAACTGTGGCTCTGACCATTTGACAGGAGGAAGCGGCAATCCTTCATCATAGCTTGGCTGCATATATACTTCATCATCATTCAGCTGGTCAGGGACACGGAAGAGTTTCGTCGTCCTGATAATGCCCAAAGGTAACCTCGACCAAAATCTTTTCCTTACTTCATATTCGTCAGCAGCATTTGCCTAGAAGTCCTCAAGGTCAATCCTGTGTCTGTACTTCCTTACGTTCACAGTTCCCATATGATTGAGTGGATCGAAGTCACCTCTAGATTTATACGAAGTGAATGGATACAACTGTATCTCCACTCTGGCACTTTCTGCTGCCTATGCTGACGTACAAGATTCTACCATGTTTCTGATGAACAGAGGAAACGTGACGACTGCTTTCTGCTTTGGTCTTTGGATACTTTGGAATGTTTCCAGTTGCCTCAGTACTTCCAATAAAATCATTTTGTCAGTAGGATAGATTGGCAACTTGTAAGGAGAGTCTGTGAATCCCTGTATTCGAATATAAGTAAATCTAGGAACTGGATAAACCAGGTTCCATATTTACTGATTAAGCTCTTCGCTTCACGGGTGAGCCTTTGATGCGTTCCACCTTGAAGTATCCGGGTGATGTACATGAGAAAAACATTGTGTACCCGGCGCCAATGTGACTTCTCGCTCAACTGCAATTGAGGATAGCAGTTATAAACCTTGAGCTCCCTTTCGCCATTGCCGACTACACCTTTGCAGATTAGACTGGCATATCGGTAGGTCCGAGCGAGCGAGTATATTATGTAGGAACCCGTATGAAAGGATTTGGTCTTCTCCAAGTTGACCAATTGTTCATGAATACTATCACTGGTCATCCTTGACTAGTTGATCTTTTTGGTTCCGAAAGATACTTCGTCAATGAAGTAGTACATCCAATTTTCAAAAGGCACTCCTTGAGGATTGCCTACCAATCTGTTCAGCAACAAGACTATGTCTCCATACTCTTCCTTGAAAAATGGCCTGAGCAACTTCTTGGGCAATCTTTTCATTGAGGCTCTAGGGTTTTCCAGCCAATTTTTGTCCATGTTTGCCATACAAAGAACTTGTTTATCTTCGTATATTTTGTGTGCATCCTCTTTCGACTGGTAGTACATTTGGTGGTAAGCCAGAATGCCAAAAGTCTCCTGTATAGCCAATTCGCCTAAGTATGCCAACACTCTGCCATCAAACGCCTCAATTTGTCTTTCTTCAGCATTGTAATGCAAGGCGCATTCCACAATTAACTCTAGACATTGAATTGCCGGCGGAAACCTTGCAGCATGAACTATGCCGTTTCGCATCATTTTTTGTGCAATTGGAGTTGGCAAGCGTGTGTCACTTCCATACATTCTTGTCCGGAATTCTTCTAAGTCAATATGGCCAAGATCAGTGTCAGCAACATTCTTTCATTTGGAGACGATTTTAGACTCCCGCTGCAAACCTTTGCTTGGGAATTTCATTCTCTTTGATGATTCTCCATTGTCCAGCATAAATCTGCAAAAGAAATATTAAAATTCAAAAATTATTAAGCATAAATATATTCCAGCAAACTTGATAAGTTAATTTGTGAAAATAATTATTGTTGGAAATGAAAGAATTAAAATGTTTCGCAAAGAGTAAACTTCGCCGGAATAGAGGAAGTAAAATCTTCCTGGCAATGAAAACTATGTTGCTGGTGAAGAAGTTCGCACTTTCAGCCTTTTACTTCGAAAAAAATATTACTTTCTTCACAAACTTCTCTTGCCTTGACAAATTTTTTCAACTTCGCTTTCGAAAGAATGGATGAAAATGAAATGCAAAACCAATTTAAGGTTGAAAGAATCGACCCATTTAGCAAATTTTAATTGTTTCCAATTAATTCAGTCTAAACTCAACTAGCACTTCTCTTTCAAATAGTAATTTCTATCTTCAACATAAGTCGGTAAGGAAAGTTTCTAATTTCGACGTCAATCGAGTGAAGCTCTTTTTCTTTCTTTCCTTTTCAAAGATTTGCTTAGAGAAAATTCAAATTTTCTCATTAAATGAGTTTTGGAAAATAAAATATTAAAATAATATTTTATGTATTGTTTCCAACCCATTCGTTAAAATAATTAAATAATAATATTTAATTATTCTTTAATCCAAAGGCAAATTTTAAAATTTCTTTGTGCCTCTGCCTAAGGTGGATTTTAATCTTGCCATGATTTTTTACTTCAGGCGAATTTACCTTTGCCAGACATACAATTTGATTTTTTCTCTAATTTTTTAAATGTCTAGACTTAGGCAAATTTTAAATTCTTTGATTTTTTCCAGGGCAAACAATTAAATCTTTACTTCTCCAAGTATTTTTCATGTCATTTATGGCCTAGGCGCACTTGCCTTGTGTAATTTTTTCATTTTACCAAGCTTGGGGCAGACTTGCACTTGCAATTTGTCATTTAATTTACCAAATGGTGAATTTTCCTTTGTAATTTTCCACTTCCAAACATCTTGGAGCGGACCTCTTCACACTCCCACCCTTCTCCAACCTCCTTGGGGCAGACTTCACATGTCACTTGTCATTTTTCCACTTGGGCGGACTTTGTCATTGTCTTGCCATTTTACTTCTAGGCTGGGCGGACTTCATTGCACCTTCGTAATTTATTTTTTATGCTGGGCGGACTTCATCGTGCTCATGCCATTTAACATATGGCGGACTTCACATGTGTTTTTCCATCCTTCACCTTGCTGGGCAGACTTGCTAGCCTTCATGCCATCTCCCAACACTTTGGAGCGGACTTGCTAGTCTCTATGTCATTTACCTTGGGGCAGACTTGGCTCATACTTAGCCATTTTTTGCATGTTGTTGGGTTGACTTCCACCATGTCTTGCAATTGTCTTGGGCGGAATTCCTTCAACCTTTGTAATTTTTTCCTTGCCAATGGCGGACTTGGCTTACACTTTGTCATTTTTCCATGGGCGGATTTACATGATGCTATGTAGTTTCCTTGCAACCTACATGGCGGATTTGCTTGTTCCTCTGCCATTTTTATTTCATCATGCTTGGGCGAATTTAGCACATGCATGTCCATGCCTTAGGCAAATTTCCAGATTTTTCAAAATTTTCACCCATTTTTCTCTTGTAACCTTCTAAAGTTGATGTTGATGAAGCCATGACCTGCACACTTTCCAAAAATAGGAACTTTCTAAAAATAGCCCCTACAAAATAGGGATTCCATAATGGGCTAAAAATTCCAAAAAAAAAAGTTCCTAAAAAATAGGGGCCCGAGGTGGAAACCCTAAAATTTAGGAAGTGTCAGAATTGACTGAAATGACAGTCAATCTTCGTCCACAAGGCCCTCTAAGCACTTTGGCAACGTTCATGCATTGATTCTGGTTCACCATCATTTCTTGACTCGGATGACCTTCAAAAATTCAAATTCAAAGTACCCCACAAAAAAGAACAAAACTCAGAAGCAAGACCATCAGAGGGAAAACTACTATGGTCCCCATTTGCAATGGGGCGATGTGTGAAAAGGTCACAACAAGACCCTTAAATACATATATGGACAAGTGTGTCTCTTACATGAGACATGACTCTTTGTAACTAAATAATTTTTTTTTTAACACCTTCCATGGCTACTTACATAAATCGTGAAAAATTATTCCGAGACTTTATATGGGCTAACTATCACAATGGTTGTAGTTTAAATAAAGTTTCTTGGGATCTTTGATGTCTCTCTACAAACAAGTGAGGAATGATAATTATAGAAGTGCAAAAACAAGGATTAGCCTAATGTGCCAAGTGGAGTGTAAGAGTTGTTTAAGGGATTTAAATCTGATAAGCTGTTACTGGAAACCATTTTGAAGTTGGCTGCCACTATGGCAGCCGACTGTGGATGGGTTTGTAGATCTTTGTGCTCACTCTTGTCCCTTTCAAGGTCAAATACACCTTTGTTATGAAGTGTATTTGGAATACTCCAGAATGTATCAAACGACTTTTGAAATGGAAAGGGGATAAATTTATGATTAGGCTCTTCATTAATGCTCACTCTCTTTGGTGGTCCCCCTATCCAAACTTATCATGGTTCTCTTGTGGAGATCACTTGGATGTGGGCTCTTAGACTTCATATGAAAGGAATTAGCATCGTCAGAGATGTTTCTTTCATGTGCTCCTAGGATGGGATCCCTTGGTCTGAGCTTAAGGAAAAATTCAAACTTGTTGCTGTAACTTTTGAACTATTGGTCAAATTTAGGGTCTCATTTGTAACAATCTCCTTTACAAGATTGGGGCTCAATTCTCTCATGGTTGGTGGAAAGATTGGAAATGGCCTATTGATACTATTTGCAGGCACACTCCCAAGTGTTGGGAAGAGTGGTTGGTACTCACCATTCCTATTTGAGAATATAAACACTAGGTGGCCTTTGAACTCTTGAGGTTAGAAAAACTTTGGAAAATCCTTATTGAGCCTAAAATTTAAGAGTTTGTGGTCCTTAATGTGTCAAATTTTACCTCTTGATGAGTGGCTTCAACATAAGGGTATCCCTTGTTTTGCCCAAAGCTAGGGATGCTTGGCACTTGATTCATATTCTTATTGAGCCCTTACATCCTCAACCCTTCACTTGGAGTACTTCTTTTCTTTGGGATTTTCCACCTCTTACTACTAAGATTGTATAAATTTGAAAACTTTTAAGAGTGAACATAGAGATGAAGTTATTTTTAATCATATTGCCTTTGATGATAGATTTGGCTGTGACACCAATTTTTTTAAGTCCAATTTGATTCTAAAGATTCAAATGCAAGATAAGGAGGTGTCCATGAATCTTGAGCATCATAGAGATCCCATTGGATTCTAGAGTAAAGTTCGTTGCACTATTAGCATGGTGCCATCAGGTGAGGGGGAGTTCTAAGGTCCTAGACTTCCTGTCCGTACACAAACCATTGTTGTAGCCATAGCTGCAACCACTTCAGGCGTCATTATAGGGGTTCCCCTTCACCTAGTAATCACACGACTCCTTGGTGTAGATAAAATTTCTAAAATGCCACGATCTCTACTTTACTAGTTGCTCCAACCTAAGCTCGTACCCTTGCAACCAATGCCGAGAAGACACCATTGAAGAAGAGGGATCTCAAATTCAAACTGATTTTGTCTTTTGCTGCGAGTCTGTTCCAGGCTTGGAGCTGAAGAACCCCTGAGGTGGTGGTGGTTATCTCATCCTCCACCGCAGGCATTGGTACTTCTGACTCTGTGGATTGATGTTTCTTTATTGATGCTTGCTTGTGCTCTTGTAATGATTGCACTTTGATCTGTATCTTAAATATAGATGAATTTTTTTACTTTTTATAAATAAACAGCTATTACGTCGTGTTTATATTCATTTATTAAAGCTCTCTAAGAATACTTACTGGTGCTGACATAGATTCTAGTTGTCTCAATACGTGTGATTGTAACAACTCTCTTGATATTTCTATTTCTATTTTAGAAAAGTTTCAATGACTGCCAATTAGTGAGCATCTCAGCTAAAAGGTTCTTTGTTAATAACAGTTTATTAAAGAAAATGGTGGACATGTGGTGTCAACGCATCAAAAGCTCTAACCTTGCAACTATTTTCTTTCATATTGTTTTGCACTTTTTGTGCTGTTAGTAAAGGTTTTACTTTTAACTAATTTTAGGCCTTCTAGTATGGTTGAAACATTGTATCGAGCATCTATCTTGAATCTTGTTGGAAACTGTGTTGAGCATGTATCTTGTATTTGGTAAAGAAATCTTCCTACCTGGCAAAGTTTTTCTGCACTACAGGCTTCTATGGCAATGCTATATATTCTACATAGCTGTTCATAGTACATACTTATGCAATAAATAAATAATCTGGTGATGTTCATGTGAAACTCTTGTTTCTGGGAATTGTTGGTTCCAATTTTTACTCAATTCTTTTAGAAATAATGTATTATACCGTGGCACAATAAATTGTCATGCAGAATTACATTTGTTCACTGACATAAGAAGAGGAATGAAATATACAACAGCCAAGAACAGACTATATCAGATAAATACAAATTTCCTAGATAATAGACAGAAAAATGGTACTGCCGAACATCCAACCGGCTGCTGAGTACAAATAATTTTTCTTTTATTGTACTGTTCTTTTTCCATTGTAAGAATCTGTGAAGATAGTTGTCTTTTAGTTTGAAGCTCCTCCAAGAATATGGAAAGCCCATTCTTCCGACTATTAGTTTGTATGATTTTTGTGGGTAACAAAAACTCTGCTATCCTTCTCCTCTGTTATATGCAGAATTGATTGTATGTAGTTCTTCTATGATGTTTCTTCTACCTGAAATTAAACTTTAGTCTGTATCCAATCATGAGTTTTTGCTGCAAGTTTTCTGTTGCAACTTAACATACCCCTATTGTTTTTAAAGTTACAGTTTTAAACCGGGTTGAAATACAATAACAAGATGTAAAATAAGTATTTTGACTTTGTAATGTCCCCTTTTTAGCTAGCTTCAGTGTTCGACAGATTAGCCTATTATTTGGTCCTTGTAGGCTAATATTGGTGATTAGAGGGCCTTGTACAGGAGTTAATTGGTTCTCCAGTTGACAGTTGGCAGTGTTTTCTTCTCCAGTTCCATGGCATATTCTGAGGTGATCATCTCCATGGTTTTCTGGCTCCGTTTATATACACTTCCTATTTTTAGTAAGTTAGTTGGATGTTGGGGGCCAACCTTACTATTTTTAGTAAGACATCCAATTGGGAAGGGTGAACAGTGGGTTAGCCTGTGGTGTTGTCAAACTTTATTAATGATGAGTCTTAATGGAGTTAAGAAGTAATTAATTAATGACTTTAATAATAATTAAATAATAAAGTGTACCCATCATTAATGTTATATTTGACTTTATAATAGACGGTTTATTTTATAACATAAAGTAAAATATTTAATGTCTTGAGATGGGCGCCCACATATTGAATTAAGTCATGGCAACAAAAGAAAATATCAGTTATTATATTAAATGCTTTAATAATGCATGGGAAATCATGCCAATGAGGAGAAGTATAAAAAGCATTCAAAAAGCAAATCATTGATTATTCAATATACACTTTGCAAATTTGAGTTTTGTCTGTGAGGAGAAAACAAGGATTTCTGCTCTAATCTGATCTTGTAGAATGTTCATTCTCTCAGATTCTTGCATTCTGCAGGTGTGCAATATCGCCCAAGGTTTGCATTTTCAGGGTGGCTTCAATCAGAGATCACATTTGTGCACATTGGAGTTGATTTTCAAAGGTAATTTACAAGTTTGTTGGGCAGATCAGAGGTTTACATCAGAAGTTAATTGCTGATGTCTTTTCACTGCTGTTTACATCCATTTGGAAGCCACGTGGGGGTCATTAACCTGGCTGTACATTTCCTGCTGAGGCCATACTATCTTCTTTGCTGGGCATGTGAGTCTAAGTCTGAAACGCCTTGAGTATTAGCATCTATCCATCTTCTTTGAGGGCAGCTAAAGCATTGATCTCAATCTGCTACAAAATAAAGGTGGAGAAACATCAATTTCTGAGTTAGGCGTTTGAAGCAAGGGTTTCCAGTGGCTGATATTAATTTCCAGAATTGCTGTAATGACCCCTTCTCAAACCTGATATTTCCAGTGACCGTTGGCCTTTTTCAGGAAACCCGAAGGCTAGTCGGAAGGTAAAATTAGGGTTTCCTATTTCTGGGGATGTCTTTGCTCGGAGTTGGTGGATCTGGTGGCGGATTCTTTCTGGGTTTTCAGAGAGCTTCGCAATGGTATGATCATTTCGGCATTCAGAGCATTTTCTGGAATTTACTATTTTTAGTAAATTCTATTTTTGGCAGTATACAGGTTGGTCTCAGGTAGTTGACTTTCCCCTTCAGTTGTCTCAAGTGGCGTATTCAGTTTCGGGCTTCAGAATGCAGTTTTGGAGAGTTGAGCTCATTTCACTTAAAAATAACATTATAATTTAAATGTTATTTTATCACCTTGGCCTAGTCAAATAACTTAATGTTATTTTAAAAGGTGGACTTGAAGGGTGGCGCCATCATTGAGGTTATATTAAAATTATATTGAATTTATCAAGTCAAAACTAAGCCTTAAGGAGGACGCATTTATTTAAGTGAGAAATTTAATGAAGTCAAAATTAAAGATGGTTGGAAAAGGACGCCATTTCTTGGGATTAGGGTTTTGACTTTGGAAAAGAAGTTAGGGTTTCAAGGAAGGTCCACAGAAGCTTATAAAAGACAGCCTTGGGTTCTCATTTGATCATCTTTTGTCTATGCTATTGTTATGCTGCCAAAATGGTTGTTGGATTGCTTCGAGGAATGAATGCCTCCTAGCCTTGGCTCGACTTCGTGCTTGAGAGATAGCACCTAGTGGAGAGGATTGCTTATTTTGAGTGAGTTGTAGTGAGGTTTGCATTGTAGTGTTGTTTTGCCATTAGAAGTTCAGTTTATTGCATTTTATGTCATTTGTTGCTGATAACAAGGCTGAATCTGTAGTTTCACTCGTAAATCAAAAAACAAAAATAATCTCATTCTGGGTATTGTGTCATTGCATCTTATTGGTAAGGGCGCCCTTTCATGAATATTTGCAGATTTTAATATGAAGCTTATGATTTTATAATGCAAATCCGTCATTCCTTGAAAGCCGTACTTTCTGGAGTGCATTAGGATTCGTGTCAGTAATTAATAACCATTTTTAGATGCCATTTCTTATTACTAAGTTAGGCGCCATCATTTTGAGGGTCTATTGCATCAGATTTGAGATCATTTGGGTGAGAAATGAGAGAGTTATGAGCATATGAGTAAATTCATAGGTTGCTAGTTTTTCAATTTAAAGTGCAGATTTGTGATAAACCAGAATTAGAATCTTGATCATTGAAGAGTTGTATTGTTTTGGCACTCTATCCAAGCTAAGGAGAGTTCTTTATGATGTATTGTTAATCTTTCGAATTCCTAAGCTATTGGCAGGCAGATGATCCTCATTTTGTAAACTGACAGTAGTACTGGCAGTCATTTTCAAATCTGATTTGTAATGCTCTCTTTCATTATGAAGTTGTTTTGTAATAGATACATTTCTGCCCTATGGTAGCTACTTTCCCACTCTGGGTTAGCAAGCACATTCTGGGTGTTGAGTACTTTCAGCTTTTCAGTATTTCTTTCAAGCATTGTACTCTGTAACACTCCGCCATATGGTCGCCCCTCACTCCATACTGGATTGGGTAGCACATACTTGGTGTCGAGTTCCCTTTCAGCACTTAGTGTAGAAGATCCTCTGACCATATGCTCGCCATCATCGGCGCCATTCTTGGTTAGAGTTCCTGCATAAGCAATTTGATTTAGATCCTCTGACCAATGCTCACACCTTGCCCACATCGGGATCCTGGTGTACATTCTGGTTAGAGTTCCTTCAGCACGTTTTGGGTTTAGCTGCTAACCTTGACGGGTGCATTTGTTTCTAATTTGTAATTTGAAAAACGAAAAAATTGGCTCGGAATATTTCAATTGCTCTTGTATTGCTTGGCTTTTCAGGTATGAGTTTCTTTGTAAATGAAATGCAATGATAAATCTAAATTAAAATTATATTGCATTTGCTTCAATACTTTGTCTATTTTGCAACTGTTGGTTTATATATTTTATGTTGCATTCTCCTAGCAATTCATCATCAAAACCCAAAACAAGTAGTAAGCTTGGCAGTCAACCTCAATCTGGGTATGATACCTTGGTCACACTAAAAAGAATAGAAGAATGTTAAGTCTTGTTGGACAGTCACCTTCTAATTTGTTGTAGATAGCAATGACGCCAGCAGTGACTTCTTTGGGTGAGCATGGGTTATTGAGACACGAAAACCAGGAGATAAAACTCACAGTTACTCTTTGCCTCAGTGAAATTATAAGGATTACAGCTCCTCAAGTTCCTTATAATGTTGGCAAAATGAGGGAGATATTGCAGCTGATTGTTGAAAACTTTGATGGGATAGGTGATATCAGAAGTCTATCTTTTGGGAAGAGGGTCAAGGTCCTAGAGTTGATGGCATAGGTGAGATCGTGTATTGTTATGATTGACTGTGATTGTAATGACGTTATTTTACATATGTTTCGTCTTTTTTTGGATTCCATGTCATGTCCCCTATATAATGAAGGATCGAACAAATGAAGGAAAAGATAAAACAACGAATTTACCATGCCTTTCATATTCATAATAACATGCACATATTAATTCTGAATATCATTGAAAGAGGTCAATCTAATGAAAGATTAAGTTAAGTTCGATTACATATATATTTATTTTTTATATTATATTATATTATAAGAGAATGATTCAATGAATGATTAGTTAGATCGATTTAATTAATCAAGATAAGGTTTTCTGTAGAATCGCATCTCTTGGCAAGGACATGTCTAGTAAGAAAAGACACTTGTTTCGACACCTATAAAAAGGGAATGAGAACCAGATGGAGAATAAGCAAGGAAAGAAGATGTAACAGCAGCAAGGTATAATCATCCCAGCAAACAGGTGAGAGAAGATCCTATACTTAGCCATTAACACATCTAGCACAACAAATATATAAATCTGCCATTCATAATTCTGTAGATACAATTGAATTAATATATGTAAATTCGTCATTTATAAATTTTGTGTATGCGTTGGAACCTATGTCTGTAAATCTGTTGTTCAGAATTCCCTACAAGCATTTGAATACACTCCCCTCATGAACAATACATGTTGTAGGAACCGATTATGAACTTCTCATAGTTATATCTATCCCTCATCCACTTGATCGAACCCAGCCAAGAACAAAACTACTGCAAAGGAATCATGTTCCCCATCCCCTTGGACGATCTCATCCCTTTGTAGCATCAACCTATTTCAGAAACTAAACTCCCTGACACTCCTTCCCCAACATTGCCTCAAAATCCATTATGTGTCACCCCCATGTTATTCCCTATATGATGGATATCTTGTATGTATTCCATTATATTTAGTGATGTTGATTTTTGTAATTAAATGTTCTTTATTTCCATGGCTAATATCTAGATTGTAGATCCCTTGTAATAATTGCTGTGTCATAAGATATATCTTGTTGTATGATCAAACATCTTTATTGTTAATTAAATATGGTTTCCTTCATTATGGATTATGGCAATTATAATGCTCTATGAGATGGATGATCATAGCTACATATATGTATACATTGTGTGTGCCCGAAGATTGTTTGCAAGTGCTTGTAACCCTACTAGGGAGGAAGGGCCTAAGCATGTGGTGCCAAAAAACCCCACTTAAGGTTCCACCCCTAGGACCCTAGGTAGGGAGGTGCCATGGAGGGGTGGTAGGCCTAGGCCACTAAGTGCTCCAATGGCTTCCCCCAAGTAGGTCATGTGTTTTTCGAGCAGATGTCATGGATGGAGAATGCAATTACAAGTCCCCTAGAGTGGGAGGTTGTAGGTTACAACCCCTTGAACTTAGCCAAGGACTTCGAGCGGATCTATCACATGTATATAGAATGTAGTTACAAGTCACTAAGAAAAGGGGGGGTTGTAGGTTACCACCTTTGTGCTAGGGATTATGGCTTCAAGCGGATCCTTCCATGTTATCCCTCATGTGTTTTCATGATTTCTTTAATGAATATGTTTATTTTTGGATGCCTAGAAGTTAATGCTAATGAACATATGTATTGGTGGAATATTGCTCACTTTGTGGTTGCAAGTGATCAGCCAAGAATTTCCCATCTTAGAGTGTCCATCTAACCCACCCTAATCCTAAAACAAGCAAGTTCTAAGACAGGACTAGGTAGGGAACATTACAAGTGGTATCAGAGCCCTAATCCTACCATCTTGTGAAACCCTAGTAAATGTTAACCTACCAAAGGAGAAACACTAGGAAAAACCCCACCCCAAACAACAACATGGAAACATCCATGAATAATGAAATGAGGGCATTTATGGAGCAAACCACCCAAGCTCTTAAAGACCAAAATGAAAGGAATGAGAAGACCTCACAACTCCTCCAAGCTATTCATAATATGAATGGCAATAACATAAGAGACACAAGCTCCAATCATTTAGAAAATAATGACCACACACCCTCAAAAGCCACAAACTCAAGACCCACTAGACCTACCTTCTTAGATGAAGGCATGGAGGGGGGGAACTAATGAACCGCCCACAAACAATGTGGACGAGATTGCCATGGCCTATTATAGACATGATCTTGAAATTAGGGGGATCATCCCTTTTAAAGATTTTTGTGATGCCAAGCTTAGGGCTAACCCTAGAAAAGAGAGAAACTCACAAATTGACAAGAATCTCAAAAATAGAGTAAGCAAACTAACCCTCCCCACCTTTGATGGAGAAGGAAAAAACACTGCACAATCATGGGTTCAAAAGCTAGACACCTATCTATCCTTAAGTCCCATGATCAAAGCAAATGCCATCAAATTTGTAGTATTACACCTAACCGGGATGGCCCATGATTGGTGGCATCATGGCCTCATAACCCAAGGTCATCAACAAGTTTCTACCTATGATGACTTCACCCAAAGGTTGATCAAAAGGTTTGACCAAAAACATCCCGAATGGTACTTCCGAGAACTCACCAAAGTGAGGCAACAAGGAACCATCGAAAGCTACGCCACAGAGTTTCAAAAACTAGCCGTCATGGTGCTTGAAATCTCCCAAGAAAGGCTCGCCTACTTATTCATAAAGGGATTAAAGGGATCAATCAAAATCATGGTGAGTGCACTTGAACCCACCCGCTTAGACGAAGCAATCCAAAAAGCCATGAAATTTGAAGAAAACTTGCCAAGAGAAATGTTGACGTGCTTTTTATGACAACGCCAGCACAGAATAAAGTTGTCCAACGGTCACTCTATTCTCTCTTGATCAAAGTGTCCCACATGCTAAGATTGCTTGAAAGTTCATGTGTTCGACTCCAAGGTTCCTTTTATCGCGAATAGACTCAGTTGGTTGATGTGTTTTGCTGGTTATTTCAAGGGGACTTACGTAGTTGTTCAACTCTGTGAAGCAATTAGGACATGAATGATTTGGCAATATTGTTCTGGTATCTAGACTGACTCGGAAAATGCAGAATTTAAAGGGGATAGGGATAGGGATTCTACAAATCTACTTCTAAAGGGTGGAGGACGAGGATCGACTTAAACAATCTTCAAACCAAACTTTGCTTTGTCTCCTTTCGAACAACTCCGACAAAGTTGGTGCAATCTTCAAAGGATGAGAAAAGTGTTCAAACTATGACGCAACATGTTCATACCGTCAATACGACGCATACAAACATATGAACCACAATCGAAGTTAAGTGCTGATACTCCAGTTGACCACGCAAGGCGAACTTACCATCAGTAAGCCCGCTAGTGGTATGGATGAAAGAAGATATGCTCAAATCACAACGCCACACTCCACAATTAACAACTACTTGCATGAAATAAAAATCTATTTTACTCTATCTACCTTGAATTGGAAAGACGAAATGGCCTTGCTAGCTACTCATAACAAAGAAGAAATCACCAAGCAATGAAACTCTTTGTATTATGAAAAGTGTTCACAACAACCTTTTACAAAACTTTCAAAGGAAAGTTTTCTTCCCTCCTCAATCTAAAGCTAACTTCTAAGCTAAATGCTATACGCCTTCTACTCTCTAGCTCTGATCCAATTCCAATTCTAATCTCTATCTAATATGTTACAAATGAGGGGGGATGCCCCTTTTATAATAAGTCCAATTCAGTAGACGGTTTAGATCGAATTACAATGAAGGGCTCAGATCGAGCCACCTATGCCCTGATTAGGGTTTCTGCCCTAAAAACCGCCACAAAGAGGAGTGGGCAATGAATGCACAAAATATTCTCCACTCCCCTGCAGGAATCATAATGAGCAATTAATGCCCACTACCATCATCAAGAAGATCCTCATCTATGAGAGCGTTCCCACTGGCCTTCTCCCGGATAGCAAACTCGATCAACCGGGCCAATACTGCTTCAACCTCCTGTGCAGAGATCGGTGGAATATGGTTGAGCTGGAACTCCAAGACTGCTACCGTCTGTCCGTATCTGGTGTAAGATTTCCTCCATGTCACTAAGGCGTCCTGGGTATGCTGAATTATACTAGAGAACGTGGAGACATTCTCAAAGTCATCCAGGACAAGTGACCTCGCAGCTGAGAAGAATGGAGGCAGTCTACTTTTCAAGCCATCAGCAGTTATCTCCTCTGGGACCAACTTTCTAGCAAATATGGCTTCTAATGTATTGAGGACTCCCCCCAAGATGTTGCCCATTGCTTTCCTCACTTTAGCTGAATCTGCCCTTGCTGCGTCGTGAAATCCACGGCCTGTGACCACCGAGGAGTACCAACTGGTGAAATCATACCTATCACCTCTCTGAATTACACCTCCATCCACCAAGGTTTCTAGAGGTATATGCATCAAAGCCCCCAAACGAAGTACAGTCTTCGTTTGATAGATGCGAGTATCACCCCAGGCCTGATCTACTATATCCATCCGTGCCAAAATACTTGAGGCCTGTCGATAAGCATCGGCGAGGTCCTCCATGAATTTCCCTATCTCAGTATGAACACGGCTAACCCACTTGTCTGCCTCCATTTCCATTTTCTTCAAATCCTCTAAGGCAACAACTGACTCCTTCGGAAGCTCTGATGGATGTTCCACTGCTGGGTTTGCTGGTTCACCTGGACGTGCTAGATTTTGCACATATCCTATCAAGGTTTTGTGCTCCTTCTTCAATTTCTTATACTTCCCCTCCGTGCGGAGCAACTGATCCTTCAATGCCTGATAGGAGTTATCGAACTCCTTGATAACTTGGGCTCCCGTAGGACGACCCAACTCTACTGTGGTGATCACGTAATTTTCAGGCCTCTCCTCGGTTCGATCACAATCTTCCCTTGGAATAGCCACCTGAAGCGTGCGAGAGCCTGACTCGTCAGTCGAGATCTTTGAAAACTTTCGGGCCCTTTTCTTCTCTGGTGGCGCACTGATCCTCCTGAGGAACTCTTCCATCTCAATGGCTGGATCCGTATCATCCTCGGGTTCTCTCCTCATTCTGTCGGAAAGCCAATCAGGCACTGTCTGCTGTGGATTACAAATGACAAGGGGCTGTTCTTCTGTTGCCTCCATCTCGTGCACTTCCTCCCTTCTTGCACTGGTTTGCTCGGGCTCATCCTCCTCTATAAGCTGGGTATCTCCCGACCCTTGGGTCCCCTGTTCTGTGTTTTCTTCTTCTTCCAAAGCCGTGTCCAACATCTGCTGAAAATGGGTGTCGGCCATTGTTTCCTCTTCCTCCTCCTGTTGGCCGCCCCTGGATAGACTGACACTAGCTGATTCCCGGGCGTTGGGCTGATCTACCTCCTCAAGTCCCCGCTCTTCCTCCAATCCTGCCCTCTGATCGGCAAATAATGAAACCACTCTCAAACTCGAAGACTGAGTTTGTGAGTGCACGGGTGATGCTTGTTCTATCCTCAACGGTATCGGTTGGGTTGGCACTTCTACTTGTGCCCTCGATGTCTGAGCAATTTGTTTCCCCTTTTTTACCGATAACGGCCTTGGGTCACCCATCAAGCTATAAGTAAGGGCGATCGACTTGCTCTTGAGTCTGCATACATGTCTGTCGACCCAAGTCTTGGTAAAAGTCATCACCGGGATAGAAAGCGTGTCCAAGTCCATGATCTCTGGCTCGGACCAATCAGGTGGTGGGACAGGAGTATCCCTAACTGAACCATAGTCGGGTTGCATAACGTTGACATCCTCCTCCACCTGGTCGGGAACTGGAATAATCTCACATTCTCTAATCAACTTGAGAGGAAGTCTAGAAAACATCCTTCTTCTTATCTCAGCCTCATCCACTGCATTTGCCCAAAAGTCCTCCAGATGAGCTCTGTGCCGGTATTCAACGTTCTGTATCATCCGGATGTTCCTGTAAGGATCGAAATCCTGCCTGCCTGTGTGATATGACAAATGATAAGATTGCAGCTCGTCCTCTGCCTCTCGGGCTGCCTGCAAAGAGGGACACACCTCAATGGAATTTCCCATGGTGATAGGGAAATCAAGTCCACCCTTCTTTTTCCTTTTCTGAATCTTATCGTAGGCAATCAATTGCCTAGATACCTCAAGCATTACTATGTGATCAGTGGGGTATCGTGGTAACCGATACGGATACGAAGTGAACCCCTGCAGCCTAATATATGTGAATTTCGGGAATTGGATGAGCCAATACCCATATTCCTCAATCAATGTCTATGCTTCTTTAGATATTCTCTGCTGCGTCCTCTGCTGAAGTGTCCTCGCAATGTGCATTGTGAATGCATCATTTGCCCGTTTATAGTTGGCAATGTTAGCTAAATGTAGCTGTGTGCAGGCTTCATGGATTTTGAATTGACCAGGGGCACAGCCGATTGGCTCCTTGTACGAAATCCCTCTGTACTTAGTCATTCTGGCCAACATGTAAATTACATATGAGCTCATGTAGAAAGTCTTCGTCACCTTCATGCTCCTGAATTGCTCATCGATGTGGTTGCTAATCATCCTAGCCCAATCGACACACTCCTTTCCCTCCCAGATGATCTCAATGAAGTAGAACATCCAAGGCTCGAAAATGTAAGCCTGTGCACTCCCATTTACCCGGCTTAGCATCATTATCAAATCACAGTATTCTTGTTTCACGTCCTCGGCAATTATCTGCTTTGGGAGCTTAGTGCGGGGTGGCCTCGGCTTCTGCATCCAAACTCTGTTGATGACTGCAGTGACTCTTTCGAAAGAGGAAGAGTACATCTTATCTGCCCTCTTATTTGTCCTGTATAACATCTCCTCAGCAGTCGGAATCCCAAATGCCTCTCCGATGGCATCCGGTGTGAAGTTGGCGAGCAGTTTACCATCCGGAGAGACAATCGTCCTACGTTCTGGCTTGTAGTGATTGGCGCACTCCATAATTAGCTCCGGACACTGAATTGCTGGCGGAAAACTAGCAGCTGCGTAGATTCCACTCTTCATTATATTATGTGCCGTGACTGATGGTTGATGGCCCCCTAGCCCGAACATCCTCGATTTGAGTGCATTTAGATTAAATGAACCAAGGTTGGTGTCATTTAATCCCGCCAACTTTGAAACTATTGCTGACTTTGGGAGAAATGGCTTAGCGAGCCTCTTAATCATTGCCTGCCGGGATGAGCTAGCCTTGCCTGCTTCAGTGTTTGCAGCTCTGCCTGCGGCTCTGCTTGTTCCTGCAACATCCTTTGCTCCGGCCATCTGCAAAATAAAATAGAATAGCAATAAGCTAGGCTGCAGATTTTTAAATAAAATGAAGTAACCTCCGAGACGGCTGCGAACGTGGAGTTAGCTTTTTGAAAATAAAAACTCTCAGCATAAATTACTAACTCCAAACCTCGTACTGTATAAAAAACTTCAAGCTTATAAAGAAGCTTTCAACGACTGCACTTCCGACTGGCGAAGAAAATTGCAGCCAACTACCAACTTTCAGCAATGTGGATACTTTCTCAGCACAAAATGAATTAAATCCTTTGTCTTGACTTCGTCAACCTCAGCAACTTTCAACTTCTAGCAGCTCGAATAAGTAAAATCTGCAGCAAGCTTCAACTTTCGTGCAACTTCAATACTCAGCAATTTCGAAATAAATCCCCAGCACAATATAAATTTCTGCAACTCAACACTTTGCAGCAATTCAACACTCCGAAACCCTCAAAGAAATTCTCTCCTCAACAACTTCAAAAATATTTCAAGAACTTCTTCAGCAACTTCAACTTAAAAAAAGGTGAGGAGAAATGAGAGAAGAGATTGTTTAAATAATTCTTCTCGGAGAATCCTGCTAAGTAGTGCTGGGGCTATTTTTAGCACCTTTATCAATTTTCCACTCTCTTCGTTCGGAATCTTCTAATTCAAGCGCAGTAGTGGGCTAGTCGTCAGCCGGTCATTATGGCAGTTGCCATTAATAATGATTCCTTCCTTATAAAAATTTGAATTCTTCCTCTTAGTCTGCCAGTTAACTCTTGGCGATTTAAACAACTCGCGAGAAAAAAATCACTTGACTTGATTTAAAATTCCATTTTAAAATCTCGCAGTGTTTAAATAAATTCAACTCGAAAAATTTCGTGGGAGTTGTAAATTTATTTCCAACTTTTAAAATGTCTGTCATTTAAATCCTCGATTTCATAAAATTTGCCTTAGACATTTTAAATTCTCTCTTTAAAATGTTCAACTCCGGGTGATTAAAAATTATTTGCCTGCTCGAAATAATTCATCCTCTGAGATTTAATTTCCGTTAGGAAAATAATCTAGGCAAAACGAAATTCCTCTGAAAATATTAAAATTTCCCTTAGGAAATTAATTTTAAAATTCTGTCAATTCACGGGTGCCGTTTAAAGAGGTTCATTTAATTTTCCATTTGACCCATGGAAAATATTCATCAATATTAAATCTTCCCCTTGAAAAATATTCGTCAACCTTCAACTACCTTTGGAAAATTTTAAAATTCATCAAATCATCCTTCCATGCCAAGGGCGTATTTTCTCTGGTGAAATATTATCTCACTTAGAAAAATTTTCTAACATTTTCTCTGTTGGCGTACTTGACCCTTGGTATATTTTTTTTATCTGATTAAAAATCTCCATGCCTTGTGAAAATTTTTAAAAAAAATCTCATCCTCCCTTAGGCGTATATTTTTTTATGTGGAGTCCACTTTTAGAATATTTTAAATTCCCACGCCTTAGTTTATTTTTCCAACCTCTCAACACTTCAAGGGCGGATTTCTTTCTTATTGAAATTTAAATTTCCAAGCCTTAGGAATTTTTAATTTCATCAACCCCTTCAAGGGAGCATTCTTACCTTGGCACTTTCGTTTTCAACACTTAGAAACCTTTTCTAAGTCATCACCTTCCTTTGGCGCATTCACCACTTCCAGCTTTCATTTCCTTGCCTTAGAAATTTTCAAGGCTTCTAACTTGCTTTTCTTGGGCGCATTTAGGCATGTCCACTTTTATTTTCCATACATAGGCGTTTTTTTTTTTTACTTAACCTCTTGTTTCATGCCTTAGAAGAATTTCACTTAACAACCTTGCAAGGTGGGCGCATTTACTAGGCCAAGCTTTCACTTGAGGGCGCATTTCATAGGGTGAACTTTTATTTTACACGCCTTAGACAATTTTGAAGTCACCACATCCTTCTTGGGCGCATTTTGACTAGCTCACTTTTAATTGAGGGCGCCTTTTGCTAGGTGGGCTTTTAATTTCATGCTTAGCCGCTTTTTACTTCATTACCTCCATGGGCGCAAATGAGGGGTGGTACTTTCAAGTGAGGGCGCATTTAACCTTGTCAACTTGGGCGCATTTCCTTGGTGGAGATGGGCGCATTTTGATACATGAACTTTCAACTTGAGGGCATACTTGGAGGGGTCAACTTTCATTTTGTGCCTTAGAACTTTTTTCAACATTTTCAATGTCTTGAAGGTGGGCGCATTTTGACCCATGAGCTTTCACTTTGATGACTTAGAATTTTCTTTGAGGGTCTTCACTTTACCTTGGGCGCAAATACTACCTCAAGCTTTCGTTTTATGCCTTAGAAGAATTTCACTTAACAATTCTTTCCCTTGGCGCATTTTAGAGGGCTTGCTTTTATTTTCACCATGGGCGCAAATGGGGTAGTGTGCTTTCATGTGAGGGCGCATTTCTACCCCTCCACTTTCATTTCAATGCCTTAGAACATTTTCCAACATCTTCAACAACTTGAGGGTGAGGGCGCATTTGAGGGGTGCCACTTCCGTTTCATACTTAGAAATTTTTTAAAGCTATCAACCTTGAAGCTGGGCGCATTTTGACCCATGAGCTTTCATTTCCCATACTTAGAATATTTTAAGAGTTTGATCAAGGTGGGCGCATTTTCTCTGCTCAACTTTGAATTTTGTACTTAGAAAATTTCTAGATTTCATTCTTGAGGTGGGCGCCTTTTAGAGCTCTTGCTTTCATTTTCCCATACTTAGAAAAATTTTCATGTCTCTGCTTGCTATTGCTTTTGCATTCTATTTTTAGCAAGTTGTGCTATTTTTAGCAAGTCCCTTGATTTTCAACCTCTAAGGCTCCGTTTTGCCTGAAAATTTCATCCTATGATCTTCTTCACCTTGTGAACCTGTTTTGCCAGTCCTCTGCCCTGACCTGCTATTTATAGCCACCTGCTATTTATAGTAAGTTTTGACTTTCTGACTTCAGTAGCTCCGTTTTGCCTGAAAGTTGCAACGCTTGATCTTGATAGCTTGAGTGTCGCTCTGATGCCAACCTCGGGTGCAGACCTGCTATTTATAGCCGTGCCCTGACTTACTAAAAATAGTAAGTTCTCCGATTTCGCTCAAATTTTGCCAGCAGGTACCTTGAAGTGTGCTGACATTGGTGGGGTGCTTCGTTTCGGCTATTTTTGGATTTTACCCCCTATAAAAGTGGAAACCCTAATTTGACTTGTATGTATCCCGAACGGTCTCCGTTTGACTTCGTTCCTTCTGCATGTCGTTCTGTTTGCTGAACTGGAGTGTTGGGGGCGGCTGCCAGAGTGTACCTGCTAAAAATAGAAACTGCCTGAAAAAGTGACTCATCCACTGCCGGATGGTTTTGCATGTCATATTGCCCGTGGGACCTCAAAAAACCCAGAAAAACCCAAAAAACTGGTCTGCATGCATGCACTGGCTAAAAATAGTAAATCCTCAAAACTCGATCTTCTTCGCTTGCATGTCACATTGTTGCAAAGCTCTCGAAAAACCCATAAAGAAAAACCCGACATGCGTTGAAAAACACTGCATGCGAACCCTAAAAATAGCCTCCGAAGGCTGAACTCCAAAAGTGATCGTCTCGGTTTGCATATTACATCACTGCGAAGGTTTTGGAAAACCCAGAAGGATTCTCCAGACATGCATCTGAAAAGCTCATGTGGAAACCTTGAAAATGGCTCTTGAAGCCTGAACTGCCAAAAATAGCAAGTCGTCTGATCTGGCTCAAAATTTACGTGTAGGCAGCTTGATGTTACTCGGATGCATGGAACTGACAGAATTCCAAAATCTCAATAAAATAGTCCCAAATTGAATACTTACTAAAAATAGTAAGTTGCCGGAATACAGTGAAAATTTAGGGGGACTCTGCTGGAAGTCTTCTGACTGCTGTACTAAGCTTAGATTTCAATTTCGTGACTCGGTTTGACCCTTAAGAGCCTGGATGGCGGGAAACCCTAATTTCACAGATTTGAACAATACTTTAACCTGGGTCAAACGACAGGACATCCCTGGAAGGACCAGAGACCAGAGAGAGCGAACCAAAGCCAAAAGACCATAATGGAGCAAAATTTAGGGGGTCCCATCTTGATGGGGTGATGTGTGAAAAAGGTCACAACAAGAAAGACCTAGAGACTTTACCAAACCTCCTTGCCGAGAAGAAAGACCAAGAAGGAGGGCAACAATTAGAACATGCACATATTGCAATGAAAGGAGAGATCGATTCCACTTGTGCAAAACAATGGAGAACCTAAAAAGAAAAGGATTATGTTTAACATGCCAACAACCTTGGGGAATAGGTCACAAATGTCAAAGTCGAGCTCACCAAATGGAAGCACACCCGAATGAGGAGTACCCAAACAAAAGGGCAAGATTTGAGGACGAGAGTCATGTAACACTAGCTACCATCTCCCAAGCCTCTAAACATTGCCCACTTAGGATCAAAAGCATACGTAAAGGACAAAAGGTCATCACCCTCGTGGATAGTGGGGCATCCCACAATTTCATTGATGAAAGAATAGTGAAATAAAGGAAGTTGGGAACCATACCCTTCAAAGGATTCGAAGCAGCAACTTCCACAAGAGCTAGGGAGCAATGTACAAGAATAGTACCCAACTTGGAACTTATCTTAGGAAAGCATCCCATCAAGGAAGATGTCATGTCCCCAAAATCATAATGGTAAAATAACAAAATTAAAAATATTAAACATTCGATGTCATTATAATTATGATTGTCAAAGACAATATCATAATTATAATTACTATTATATTATCAAAATTAAATATAATTATACAATCCCCAAATGATAAATAATAGCTATTATAATCGTTGTGATAATGGGAGATAGATTGACAATTTACAGATAACTTAACATCCAGGATTAAATAATAAAATAAAAGCTTAAAATGTCATTATAAATGATAATTAAATATAGATACTAAACAATGTAAATATTATTATATAATCATTACAACTGATATAGTGTCGTGGGGATGAGATATCCCTAATCATAAATCTTATGACTCTTATAATATTTTTATAAAACATAATATGAGGGGCATTATAGAGTTGAGCATTTTAATGTATCAAACCGTTTTATCATGAAGAATCGGGCAAGCTAAATCAATAGAGGTTTGATGGAAGTCGTCAATGATTAAATGCTAGCTTGTAATTGCGATGATCATATATAAGCAACTACTATTATACATCGGGAGCAATTAAATAGATAATCGTATTTGAGGTGGAAAGCATAAATTGGCAATAGGGAGCCATCTTATTTGCACTTGACGGGAGAAACTACATCGCCGCCAATATTCATTACTATCGACTTACCCTTTGGAGCGTTAAATAAATGTTTGGCTATCTTATATTACTGTCACCATGCACTTTAAGCACTAATATCTTGCATTCTTTAAGAATTTGAAGATATATTATCAGCCATGAAACCTTCATTGCCTCTACCATTCCAGCGATATCAATAGTCATATGTTCGGAGATAAATATTCTGGAGCTTATTTGAAAATCATCGCCGATACCAAACACCTCTACTCAATATCGTGTATCGGGGGCTCCTAGGAATCTAAATAGCCACTACCCTCTTTATCTTCTTCGGAGCATTGAAATATCTATCATCAATCATTACTCTAAATCCGCAACCTTATTCTCATAACTATTCATGAATTTTAAATACCACGCAATGGAGAAAAGATACTATGATTGACGTGGAGTCTATATTTTGGACAAAGACAGGAGAGATTACTATAGGCGTTAATTAGTAAAGTTCAGGAAAACTATACAAGCAACGAATCCCCAACGAATAATATTGTTGTACCCCAAATTAAAATTTTCGCTACACTTAGGCATTTTGAAGAAATGAGTCAAGATACTGTTAAATCTGTCAGAAAATGTCAAAATTGGGGTTTGCATGTCTTTCATGGTGGTCAAAAACTTGAAATTTTCAAAATCAGGCAATCTGGGTTGGTTCAAAACGATCAAACCAACAATACCCATACTTCAGTTTTTCATCCCTAAATTTTAGGAAATTTTTTATTTTTAGCAGTTTTCTAAAAATAGAAACTTTTTTTGGGTTTTTCTGGGTTGATGATTGTTTCTTGTCCTGGATGTGGGCCCCATCATTTCTAGAAGCTTATGCATTTTGTTTTAGGTCATTTGAGTGAGTTTGGAGAGAGTTACAAGCATTTTAGTGGGTTTCAGTGTTGCTGGTCTGCAATTTCCAGTTGATGGTTTGTCATACCAGATTGTAGAAGTTTGTCTTTTGAGTTGGGTTTTGTGTGGGTTGAGTCACTTGGTGATAGGAGAGACATAATACACATTTGCAGCTTTGATATATCTCTAATTCAATGTTATTGGCAAGAACTTCTATATCATTGTAAGGCTGAACAATAGTACTGTCAGCTATCTTCTTCCTTGCTAAGTGGCATTGTAATTCCCACGATTGTGGAAGAGATTGGTCTGCTCCAGTCTTTCTTTACTACATTTACTTTCTTGTATTGCCCACTGAACAAGCAAAAGGAGTCGGCAAGCTGCCCATTTACTTTCAGCACTTGCATTTGTAATCATCATATTGTTGATCGGCTTAGCCGTCATCTTGCTCTCACTAAAATACATGGTCGAGTTGCATACATTTACTTTCCAGCACTATACCTTCTTGATTTGAAATCTAACAATCCCCGACACCATATGCTCACACCTTGCCCAACATTGGGATCCTAGTGTACCTTCTTGGTGTAGGGTTACATTCCTGCAATTGATTTGGATTTGAGCTAACCTTAACGGGTGATTGTTGTATTGAGTTGCCATTTAAAAATTGAAAAAATTGGTTAGCACATTTCAATACTCTACGTCTTATAATTGTATTTGAGTGCATACTTTATGACCTTGCAGTTGTATTCAAGTGTGTACTCCATGATTGTAATTGTATTCGAGTGTATATTCCATGACTTGTATATGTATTCGAGTTTATACTCCATGATGCATTTGTATACCTTGTGACCTTGAATTCAAGTGTGTACTCTATGACCTTGTATTTGTTGTGACTTGTATTCAAGTGTATACTTTATGACTTACATGTAGTCATACGTATGCTTGTGACTTCATGCACTTGTGCATATACTTCATGATCTTATGATGTTTTGTTTCATAGGACATGCTTAGCATATTACTTGTCCACTACATGACAGATGTACTCTTATACATGACTACTCCGCTCTTAATTGTATATTGTGTGTTGCATATTCATGCCTTATATGTATTTGTTGAGTGTATCTATGAGCATTCTTATACCTATGCTCTACATGTATGATCATTTTGTGCTTTGGGTATATTTCTATTCCATGCGTAGAAGTAAAATTGAGTGTACATGAATGCTCTGCATATTCATGTCTTATGAAATGACTAAATGCTTCTCACTCTACGTGTGTAAATTCCTATATGTAAATACTTCATGCCTTATGTATTCGAGTCGGTGTATGCCCCATGTATTTCTCATGGCCTGTATAGCTTATGTGTGTTCAAAGGTATGATTCAAATCTTATGAGTGTGCCACATATCTTACATACTTGCTTTATGCTTGATGTGCTTTAGCATGTTTATTGCATGTGTATACCTCTGTTATGTATGTTATATTTCCTGAGTGTATACTTCTGATTGAACAGTGTATTTGCACACCTTGAGTGTATTAACATGCCTTACTTGTAAATTCCTAAGTGCATCATGGCATTCGAGTGATTATATTTAATGTGCCTTAAGCATGATTGTTTCATGAAAGCTTGTGTGTGTGACTAAGTCACGCTTGATACATGAGTACCTTCTATAGGCTTCGTAACGTGACTTATGTATCTTTCAACATGTTACTAGCTTCATTTCTGAAGTGATTGTGGCTTACAATATCTTATGTGCCTATCTTGTAACTGTTTCATGTATGACCATTTGTTCCATGTAGGATATGTATTCAACATGAGTGATTATATGCGTACCTATTGTATGCCATTGAAATATTTTCTCGATATCTGTGTGTATTCAGCATATGTGATCCATGCAAATGCTTGCACGTGTACGATTCTTACCCTATATAAAGTGTATGATTGTATATGTATCCATGTGTGTTAAAACGAATACTTCATGCTTCATGTGTCCTCATGTTTGAATGTCGGTATGTACTTTGTGTTATAATCTACATGTCTCATGTGTATTCATGTATGATCTTGCCAACGTATATTACAATGTCTCGCATGTATTTCTATGACTTATGAGTCATCATCTATTCTTATGTGAATGATTCTTGCTTATATGTATACTACATGACTCTGTGAAGTTACTACTTACATCAAACGTATTACAAATACTCCATGCATATGTTTCATGAGTTTAGGAAATGCTTCACTTCTTTTGTATACTTAAATGTTTGCTTATGTCTTAAATGCCTTCGACATATTACTCCAAGAGTACTCTTCTCATGTATGCGGGTGTTTGATTTATGCCTCATGTGTTTTCGAATGCAATTTGAGACCCACATGTATAGATTTATGACACTCACCTTTGGATTCAAGGGTATGATCCTTACCCAAAGTGATTGCTTCATGTCTTATGCATACATTATTAAGTATATTAGACTATGACTCATACCCTAAGTGTATTTAAGTGTGGCTCATGACTTATGTATTCAAATGCATTCAAGTGTATACCGCATGATCTATCTGTATTCAAATACATCCAAGTGCATCCTATGATTTCTATGTATACTTTGTGGCTTACATCATGATTTGCGTATGATCATGTGTATACTCCGCGACTAGTATTCATGTGTCTTACCTGTATTCATGTGTATGTCTTATGACTTGCGTGCATTCACACCTTGCAACTTATGTATACTTTGTAACCAACATGGTTTCGGCGGATACTACGTGTCTTTATGTGTATGCTTCATTAAGTATTTCCTTGTGTTAGCCTAATTCTTGATGTGTCTTCGAACAAGGTACCTCCATGGCGTCTTATGCTTAAAAGATTAGTTAAACTTTGTTGTCAACTGCTTCTTGAGTTGAGGAGTTGTAACTACTAAAGAGAAAAATTGTTTGGGATTATGATTGCTTGAGGACAAGCAATCTTGGGTGGGGTTGTCATGTCCCCTTCTAGTTGACACCTCTCAGAGCAAAGGATTAGCCTATTTATGCGACCCTCGTAGGCTGATAGTTTGGATAGAGGGTCTTGATGGAGCTTGGCTCAGCTTCAGTTGTCAGTATTTGATCAGTTGGCTTTTGTTCGGGCTCATTCGGACACTTCTAGCCTGAGTTGCTATTTTTAGCAGTATCTGGCACTCAACATGGGACCCCTGCTATTTTTAGCAGTATGGATTGATTACGTGCAGAATCACTTCCTTAGTCGACAGCTTCAGACGGCTCGTGCATCGGGTGAATATTTAGAGAGATATTAATATTTAATTGAAATAATTAAATATTAATTAATTGGAGCATATAATATAAAGTTGTGATATTTTAATATTATGACTTAAGTGATTTAAGCTGAGGGGTCGCCCATCATGGAAGGGGGCCATTTGTGATATTAAATTATAATGAAAAATTTGGTCAGAGACTATTGAATTAATTAAACAAGAGAAGTCGAATTTTTAATGATTCCCTATCTTTAAGGAATTCGCACTTTTCATGAGTATAAGGCATTTGCTTGGAAATTCGAGCCATTATGTCATTGTTTATTGAAAATTGATCAAGTTTCGTCAAGAGCACGGAAGCAAAGGGTTTCAGTCTCAAAGCATTGGGGAACGAGCCATCTCCAGTGAAAGTGATTCAGAGGGTGTGAAATATCATCCGATTTATTGCCAGGCAGAGGAATTTCTTCATCCAGAAGAAATTACAGAGCATTCAGAGATCTTTTACCTTCAGAGTTTTTATTAGGTTTTCATCCAATAGTCATTCTTCATCAAGGCGCATATTATATTGGAGTCTGGACTTTGTTTCCAAGAGGCCGTACCATTGTACTTGCTGCTGTGACAGGGCCGTACCTTTGCTGCAGGCCATACTTCTTCATCTTCAGGCTGTACTCACATCTTGTGCAAAACGCCTTTCACTCTGGTTCTCTATCTTCATTCTGGGAGGCGCCTCAGTGTCTGGATCATTTTGCAAGCATTAGACAGAGGGGAAAGGTTCATTTATTGCAGCCGTACCAGATCTGGTTATTTCCAGTTTGCTGCTAATACCAGGTTCTTTAATAAAAATCATTGCTTTTTTAGATTACAAGTCATTGGATCTTTATTGTAATCGTCTCAGAAGATTAATTAATAGACTGGCATCCGTATTTGCATTAGATACTATTGTTTCCAGAGTTCATTAATTTTTATAGAATTTATTTTCTATTTCTTGCAAAATCGCATTATTGCATTTATGCTCAAAAACCACAAAACAGTCAAAAAAACCAAAAACCTTTAAAAACCATAAAAACAGTCAGATTCAGAGAAAACGGGGAAACAAGGGTTTCTATAGTGGTATTAGAGCTATTTCCTGCCATCCTTGTTGGGTTTGAAAAAAAAACATTTTGTTCATGCACTAGAGTGATAGAGAGAAGAGATATTATCAGAGGGAAAACAAAAAAACTTGGCAACCACCACTTATTCCGACAGGTGAGACGGCTACAGGTTTGATTGGTGTTCAATCTGGTTCTTCGTCTGGAGCGTCTGTACAGGATACAGGCATGGGTGACAGAACAAAGATTCCTCGAGATCCTCAGGAGGAAGATGCAGAGGTTAGATAGACTCTTAGAGATTTGCGAACAGGTCAGCAGCAGGTAACCGATGTATTACAGCAGTTGACCATGGCTATACAGAGGATAGGTACGCCAAGGAGACCATCACCACATCGTGATGAGGACAGGAGTGATGCAAGTTCACAGGGGGTACCCAGGATTGTTTCACGAATAGCAAATAGACCTACCAGACCCACTTTCCTAAGAGGAGAACAGGTTGAGGAGAATGTTGAAGAGGTTGGGAACATATTATATGTTGATGCAGTTATGGCAGCCGACGAGGAGTGGGATATATTAATACCCCACGTGCGTGAGCGCATGCATTTTGATCGATTTGTGAATTCGAGAGTTGAATATTATAGGTCTCGACAGGGGAATAGGCCTCGAAACCAAAATAATGATCTGAAGCATGCAACAAACAGGCTCAATCTAGCGATGTTCGATGGTAGTGGTAACGTCACAGCTCAGGCCTGGATTAGTAAGCTAGATACATTCCTCACATTGCGTCCGATGGCTGAGAGAGATGCTATCCGATATGCGACACTACATCTCGAGGGGGTGGCTTACGACTGGTGGCACCACGGGATGGTGACACTCCAGCATGACCGGATCACATCATATCAGGAGTTTGTTGATCGGTTGGTGGAACGGTTTGACAAGAAGGATCCAGAATCCTACTTCAGAGACTTGGCTCAGTTGAGACAAAGTGGCAGTTTGGAGTCGTATATTGGTGACTTTCAGAAGTTATCAGTTATGGTTCTGAATATTTCAGAGAGGCGACTGGTAGTGCTTTTCATGGAGGGTTTGACAGAGCCATTGAGAGGTTGGATCAAAGCCTTTGATCCTCCTTCATTACAGGAAGCGATGAAGAAAGCACGTAGTATGGAGTTGGCAGCACCATCCAATAGATTCAACTCCAGAAACAATTCATCTTTCAGGGACAATAAGGGTTTTAACAGAAACAAAGAGAAGTCTGATTTTAACAAAGAGAAATCAGATTTCAAGAATGATTCAAAGGGTAAATCAGCAGCACCACCTTTGGATCGAGAGGCCCTTAACGATCTACGCAGGAAGAAGCTTTGCTTCTACTGCAAAGGTCCCTATGACGCCAATCACGATTGTCCTTTGAGGCCTAAGGGCAAGGCAAATCGAGTGATGTGGGCATATTATGAGGATTCGGAGTCAGAGAATTCCGAACAGCAGGAGAGTTCTAAGGAGTCAGAGCCAGAGGCTTCAGAGCCTAAGGCAGAGATAGAGTCAGAGCTTCAGATACAGGAGGCACGCCTATCTAGCATTCAGCAGGAGGGCTCATTCAGGATTCGTGGAGTGTTGGCAGGACAGAGGGTCATTACCCTTCTTGATACAGGAGCCACACACAATTTCATAGATGCTAGATTTGTTGAGAAACGCGGAGTCATCACTGAGGAGTTTGAGGGCATTAGGGTTAAGGTGGCCGACGGATACACTTTGAGGTGTGAACGCATGATTAAGGATCTACCTTTACGCTTGAACAATTATGAGTTCAAGGCTGATTACTACGTAGTTAACATGGGAGACATTGATTTGGTCTTGGGCATGAAGTGGCTTCATTCACTTGAGGAAGTCACTCTTCGTCTCAAGGACATGGAGATCCGTTTTGATGTTGACGGGAAGACACATATTCTAAAAGCAATTCGGGACAGCAACATCAAAACAATTTATTTTCGTCGGATGGAGAGGCTCATGCGTCACGACATGGTAGAGTGGGCTGCCGAGTGCACATTAGCACCTATACAGGAGGGACAGCAGAAGACTGAGTATCATCCGGACATTCAGCAGTTGAGAGTCAAGCATGATAAGGTATTCAGTGATATTCCACCAGAGAGACCTCCAGACAGGGGCATAGAGCACATTATAGAGCTCGAGGAGGGCGCTAAGCCCGTTATGATAACTCCTTACAGGCATCCTAAGAGGTTGAAGGATGAGATAGAAAAGACAATAAAGGAGTTACTTGCTATGGGTCACATTCGACCTAGCAAATCGCCATTTGCTTCTTCAGATGTTTTGGTAAAGAAGAAGGATGGAACATTACGCATGTGCATTGACTACAGAGTCCTGAATAAAAGGACGATCAAAAAGAGGTATCCAATACCTCATATAGACGAGCTTATTGATGAGCTCCATGGTGCATGCTACTTTACTAAAATTGACTTACGGTCAGGGTATCATCAGATCAGGGTCCGTGAGCAGGACATAGAGAAGACTGCCTTCTGATGTCATTGTGGGCACTTTGAGTTTGTAGTGATGCCATTTGGGCTCACTAATGCGCCAGCTACATTTCAGTCCACGATGAACAGAGTTTTTCATTCACTGCTGAGGAGATTCGTATTGGTCTTCTTCGATGATATCCTTATATACAGCAAGACTTGGCAGGAGCATCTGGCTCACCTAGAGACCGTGTTGAGTATTCTGGAGAGGGAGTCCTTGTACGCCAAGGAATCCAAATGTGATTTGGGAATGACCGAATTGTTATACTTAGGTCATATCATCAGTGCAGGAGGAGTGCAGATGGATCCTGAAAAGATCCGCGCTATTATTGACTGGCCTACACCGGCAAACCTGACACAGTTGAGAGGGTTTCTAGGTTTGTGTGGGTTTTACCACAGATTCGTGAATGGTTATTCACGACATGCAGCCCCTATGACAGATTTACTGAAGAAGGGTGCTTTTTTTTGGACTCCCGAGGCACAGGAGTGTTTTATGAGATTTAAGGAGTTGATGACTACATGCCCTGTTTTGGCACTACCAGACTTTTCGAAGCCTTTTGAGCTTCAGTGCGATGCATCAGGTGAGGGCATTGGGGCAGTGCTTATGCAAGACAAGCACCCGATTGTGTATGAGAGCCGAAAACTTAGAGGGCCAGAGAGACTTTATAGCATATATGATAAGGAGGTGCTCGCTATCATGCATGCCTTAGCAAAATTTAGGCAGTATCTTGTTGGCAGCAAATTTTGCATCAAAACTGACCATAACAGTTTGAGACACTTCTTGGGGCAGCGAGATCTCAATGATCGTCAGCAAAAGTGGGTCAGTAAATTGCAGGCATATGACTTTGATATTTCGTATGTCAAAGGTACACAGAATGTAGTAGTTGATGCTCTTTCACGCAGGCCATATTTGAGCTCTATGGTTCACATTTCAAAGGATTGGAGGCATATGATTGTGGCAGAGTATGCCAAGGATACTTGGGCCTCCAGCATTGTTGAGGGATCGACGATTGATACCACGTACACACTTGTGAATGACTTGATCATTTACAAGAACAGGATATATTTGATCTCAGGTTCAGAGGTGAAGAACATTGTCATGCGAGCCTTTCATGACATGCCTACAGCAGGACATCCCGGGTATTTCAAAACTTACAGACAGATACGGGAGATTCACATGGAAAGGACTTAAGGCAGATGTTCTTCAATACGTGCGTGAGTGCCCTGTTTGTCAGCAGAACAAGCAGGAGAACACGTACCCGGCAGGTTTATTGCAGCCACTTCCGATTCCTGACAGGAAGTGGGAATGCCTGTCGATGGACTTCATTACGGGCTTGCCTAAAGCCCAGGGACGAGATTGCATATATGTAGTTGTGGATCGGCTAACGAAGTATGCCCACTTCTTTTCGATTACCACTACCGACACAACTACACAGGTAGCAGAGGTCTTCTTTCGTGAGGTATTCAGACTACATGGATTGCCTCGGAGCATCGTGAGCGACAGAGATAGTCGGGTCTTGAGTCACTTCTGGCAGGAGGTATTCAGACTCTGTGAAACCGAGCTTACACCGAGCACCAGTTACCACCCTCAGACAGATGGGCAGACGGAGATAGTGAATAAGTGGGTGGAAGGATACCTCAGAAATTATATTGCGGGGCAGCAGAAGGCATGGGTCAAATGGATTCATTTGTGTGAGTATTGTTACAACACGACATTCCATATGACCATTCAGATGTCACCTTTCATGGCGTTGTACGGTTATGAGGCGCTGAGTTTTCTGGATTTGCTACTGAGTGACAGTAGAGTGCCGAGTGCTGGAGACTTATTGCAGGAGAGTCAGGATACTATGAAGGCTCTCAAGGAGAATATCGCCAAGGCACAAAATCAGCAAAAGCAGTAGGCAGATCAGAAGAGGACGGAGAGGCATTTTGAGGTGGGTGACATGGTTTACCTCATGCTGCAGCCCTACCGTCAGTCCACTTTTAGGAAGAGTGGGTCAAAGAAGCTTAAGCCACGATATTACGGTCCTTTCAAGATCCTGAGGCGAGTTGGAGAGGTGGCTCATGAGCTTGAGCTTCCGGCAGAGAGCAGGGTACATAATGTTATTCATGTATCACGCCTCAAGAAAGCGTTGGGACACCGTGTGGTACCATCTACAGTTCTACCTCCCTTAGATGATGAGGGAAAGTTGATTTTAGTACCTGAGTTCATCTTGGACTACAGGGAGAGACAGTTGCGTAAGAGGACTATCAGGGAATATCTAGTGAAATGGAGAGATTTGCCTGTTGAGGATGCTACATGGGAGAGCGAGGATATTCTGCAGCATCCGGAGTTGAGATTGCTTGAGGACAAGCAATTTCAGGAGGGGCGGACTGTCATGTCCCCTTCTAGTTGACATCTCTCAGAGCACAGGATTAGCCTATTTATGCGACCCTCGTAGGCTGATAGTTTGGATAGAGGTCTTGATGGAGCTTGGCTCAGCTTCAGTTGTCAGTATTTGATCAGTTGGCTTTCGTTCGGGCTCATTCGGACACTTCTAGCCTGAGTTGCTATTTTTAGCAGTATATGGCACTCAGCATGGGACCCCTGCTATTTTTAGCAGTATGGATTGATTACGTGCAGAATCACTTCCTTAGTCGACAGCTTTAGACGGCTCGTGCATCGGGTGAATATTTAGAGAGATATTAATATTTAATTGAAATAATTAAATATTAATTAATTGGAGCATATAATATAAAGTTGTGATATTTTAATATTATGACTTAAGTGATTTAAGCTGAGGGGTCGCCCATCATGGAAGGGGGCCATTTGTGATATTAAATTATAATGAAAAATTTGGTCAGAGACTATTGAATTAATTAAACAAGAGAAGTCAAATTTTTAATGATTCCCTATCTTTAAGGAATTCACACTTTTCATGAGTATAAGGCATTTGCTTGGAAATTTGAGCCATTATGTCATTGTTTATTGAAAATTGATCAAGTTTCGTCAAGAGCACAGAAGCGAAGGGTTTCAGTCTCAAAGCATTGGGGAACGAGCCATCTCCAGTGAAAGCGATTCAGAGGGTGTGAAATGTCATCCGATTTATTGCCAGGCAGAGGAATTTCTTCATCTAGAAGAAATTACAGAGCATTCAGAGATCTTTTACCTTCAGAGTTTTTATTAGGTTTTCATCCAGTAGTCATTCTTCATCAAGGCGCATATTATATTGGAGTTTGGACTTTGTTTCCAAGAGGCCGTACCATTGTACTTGCTGCTGTGACAGGGCCGTACCTTTGCTGCAGGCCATACTTCTTCATCTTCAGGCCGTACTCACATCTTGTGCAAAATGCCTTTCACTCTGGTTCTCTATCTTCATTTTGGGAGGCGCCTCAGTGTCTGGATCATTCTGCAAGCATTAGACAGAGGGGAAAGGTTCATTTATTGCAGCCGTACCAGATCTGGTTATTTCCAGTTTGCTGCTAATACCAGGTTCTTTAATAAAAATCATTGTTTTTTTAGATTACAAGTCATTGGATCTTTATTGTAATCGTCTCAGAAGATTAATTAATAGATTGGCATCCATATTTGCATTAAATACTATTGTTTCCAGAGTTGATTAATTTTTATAGAATTTATTTTCTATTTCTTGCAAAATCGCATTATTGCATTTATGCTCAAAAACCACAAAACAGTCAAAAAAACCAAAAACCTTCAAAAACCATAAAAACAGTCAGATTCAGAGAAAACGGGGAAACAAGGGTTTCTACAGGGGTGGACTGTCATGTCCCCGAAATCGTAATGGTAAAATAACAAAATTAAAAATATTAAACATTCGATGTCATTATAATTATGATTGTCAAAGACAATATCATAATTATAATTACTATTATATTATCAAAATTAAATATAATTATACAATCCCCAAATGATAAATACTAGCTATTATAATCGTTGTGATAATGGGAGATAGATTGACAATTTACAGATAACTCAACATCCAGTATTAAATAATAAAATAAAAGCTTAAAATGTCATTATAAATGATAATTAAATATAAATACTAAACAATGTAAATATTAGTATATAATCATTACAACTAATATAGTGTCGTGGGGATGAGATATCCCTAATCATAAATCTTATGACTCTTATAATATTTTTATAGAACATAATATGAGGGGCATTATAGAGTTGAGCATTTTGTTGTACCCAAACCAAAATTTTTGCTTCATTAAGGCATTTTGCTTAAAATGGTCTAAACCTTGTAAAAGTGGGGTCAAAACTCAGTTTTTGGGCAAATAAAGTATGGGCTTTTAGTCAGTGTGATGCCAGGAAGATACTGGCAAAATTTGAAAATTTTGAAAATTAGGGTTTCTGAAATCTATTTTTAGCCCGAAACCCTAAAAAAATAGGAACTTGTCAGAATTGGCTGAAATTAATTTTGATTGGCTTATTTCACATCACAATCACAATGGTGAAGTCGGTTTCAGTTAAAAGTCAGTTTAAGGCTGGTGGGTAGTTTTCACTTTTTCAGGAGAAAAGTTAGGATCTTCGGGGTCATCAATGGCAGTTGGCCAGTACCAGGTATCAATATCTAAGCCTAAAACTCAAAGAGGAACGCTCTACGATAAAAGATGTTGGAAATAATGCTTTTTGATGGAGGGGATTTTCAGATTGGCAAAAAGTGCTAAAATATTCTAAGTCTGGGAACTTTTCACTATGTAATGTAGTAGACACTTGCGCAATCAACGTGCAAATCAACTTTATAGTGTCCGTACATGTGAAAATGATGAAGTATAGTCATCCACACACCTCAGCAGTCACAACGCTTCGACATGGTCAATCGCAGTGATGGATACAACGTTTGCAAAGCATAAAATGGTGAAAATCAATTAATTCAAAACAAATCCGCTCCCCTGTAGCCTAGGGGCGCCCTTCCATTTGAAGGTCAAGATTTGAGTGCTTTGGATAAAGAACACATTCATTGTTTTATGTTTTCAGTCAGCTTTCCGATTAGCCATGAAGCAAGATTATCCGAGTTACAGAACTCCGGCAAACGAAGACAGAAGCAGAGGTTGCGAAGAGTGTTTCTCACAAGGAGGCAGTCTAGAGATGCAAATCCGCTCCCTTCTAGCCCAAGGGCGATTTTCTTTTTGAAGGCCCAGATCTAGATGCATGTGTGTTTTGATGGTTTCAGTCTTTGCAGAATTAGTTTGGCTTTTCAACGAGCTATCGAGCGAAAGCATATCCAGTACGGAAATCCGGTTATCAGCGTTAGAAGTGGAAATTGCAAGCAAGATACATGTCAGATGAGGTTTCTAGAAATGGAAATCCGCTCCCCTGTAGCCCAGGGGCGATCCTGAATATGATTGGTTTGATGGATGAATTTGCAATTGAGGTCTTCCTGAGATCTCTTCCAACTCAGTTCAGTTTTGCAGTGCACCCGTTCACAAGACGATCCGGTATTCTGAGTAACTGTGACAGAGGTCCTACCGAGCATGTAAAATAGAGGATGGTGAAGCGTAGCTACACAAAGTTGCACAGCTGTAGGCTAGGGGCGATTCTCCTTTAGGCCTGCCAGACGGGGTTATTCGCAATTACAGTCTTCACAAGACTTGTGTGCAATTACTCAAGCTATCCAACGAGTCTAGCCAACAGCCTCCGGGATTTGGCGAATGCTCGTACGTGCGAGGTCAAGATGATAATGCTGTAAAGAAGAGCTGATTGAAGGCAATTCAAAAAATGACCAAGTGTAAGAATATTATTTTCTTTGAAAAAGGCGATTTTCTTTTAGAGGCCTTAAAAGCAATTTTCTAGCTTCGTCGTCTCCAAGAACATCGCTTGCAAGTTGACCAAACTGTACAGCAAGACAGACGGCACGCGTATCGGAACATTCCAGTTCCCGGTATCAAGGGTCAAAGTATGGTGTTCAGATGAAAATCACACTTTTCTCAAAATGGTGTTTGAGCTATCACAGAATAGGGGCGCTCATTCTTTTGGGGTTCTTAATACAATTTTCAGATCCCTCACATACAGTCATTGGATGCAGAATACTTCTAGTCATACAATGAATCCATTATTCAGTCAGTGGAGTTCATCATTCACCGTCAACGGCAGTTTGAAGCATCAGAAGGCAGAACGAAGAAATGACTTAAGTCTGGAGTCAAAACATCAATTTAATCAGAGGCGCCTAATTTTCTAAGGTATCAGATGATGATTTTAGCAGTTGTTGTTCCTAGCAGACATTTCATCCTTGTCGTGCAGGCTTCGCGGTGGATATCTCAGCACGGTCGCAGGATCATTCAATCATCCGGAGATCAGAGTTGAACAGGGTCAGTTGTAACTTTGCAGTCAACTACAAAATAGGAGATTCTCAAAAATCTCATAACTCTTGCAAATGGAAGCCTAAAAGATCAAAATTTGACTTTTTGGAATCAGGGAAGTGTGTTGAACACAGCAAGATGCTATTTTTGGCAAAAATAGAAAAAAAAATATTTTTGCATGCAGAGCATTGAAAAGTGACGAATTTCTTCGAAGACAGATATTGGCGCCATTTTTAGTTTTTTGCATGCTTTGAAATTAAAATATTATTTTTAGTCTAAAGACTCAGAGACAGCAGCAGTTCAACTGGTAAAGGGCCAATCGGATTCCTTCTTCACAGTTAGGGTTTGAGCTTGCAGTCTTGCTTTTGTAGTACGATTTTGCTCTAGTTATGCAAGCATGGCATTCATCATTTCATTCATCCAGCTTGAGCAGAGGTGAATTCTTTCCAGAGTTGGGCGAATTTCTTCAGCGGTCAGTTGTGAAGGCATAAAAAATATTCTTTTGCAGGTACAAGTCAAGATTCATCAGCAGAATTCAAGGCAGAGTGGCGATTTTGACAGAAGAAGATAATAAATAAATAAAAATTAAAAAACATCTTTCTTCTTCTCTAGATTTCTTCCATCTTCTCGTCTTAAAATTTTCTCACATGTTTGAAGAATTGGCGTTTTTGGCAAAACAAATCATCTGGTTTGATTCAAAATTGCTTTCTCAGCAAAACCCATGTGCTAGAATTTTCAAGAAAAATTTGTTCCAGAGCATCAGTTCTTGAGGCTTTGATTTTCTAAAGTGAAATTCCTTTGCATGGTGGAGTAGAAGTCGATATTTTTCGAATCTAACGTTGTGGGTTGTCTTAGAAATATCTTCTGGACAAAACCCATATCTCAGATTTTCTCGGGAAAAATGTCCTCACAGCCCCTCAGATCTCAATTGAAAACCTTTTGCATGCGGGCCTAAATCACATTTTTTCACAATTCTGACATTGTGGGTCATCTTAGAATTTGATTCTACATAAAACCCACGTCTCAGAATTTTCTGTGAAAATTGCCCTCCGACAAGCTATTTTTAGCCTCATTAGGAGAGATTTTTGGTTTTTTGGAGAAGTTGTCAGAATATAGCCATGTTCACAGTCAACAGGCGAGTTTTTCAAGATGTAGTTCACGCAGAACGAATTCAAGACCAAGTCAGTCTTAATTCATGATTTCATCAGAAAAGCTGACATTGATTTGTATCAAGCGCATCGGAAAGGTTGACAAGAGTAGTCACTCAAGTTCACATGGTTTCATGTCTCGTATAGCTGATTGTCTTCCAAGGCCAGTTTAGAGGGTTGATACCGTTGGGTTTCTGTGTATGCAGCATGTTCATTTGTATTTCTCACAACCAAAGAGTTCGCAGTTTCATCATGCAACACTCTTCCATAAAGAAAAGCATGAAAAACGTGAGAAGCATCAAGCTGCAGAGGAAACAGTGGCCATCACTTCAGTTACAAAGCCGCCATAGTTACCAGCCAGTGAAGGGCCAGTTTAAGTATACAGAGATTTTCAGTTTTGCTTGAGTTGCTAAGAAGCAGTGAATTGACAGTTGAGACATGTGACGACCTCTAGATGGTGATGCAGTCACTAACCTCGTGGAGGGGTTACTTGCTCGAGATCAGGGTCAGTGAACTTCAGTTCAAGGCGTCCCACCTTTTCCAAGATAGACATTAGACACAGGAGTTAAACTCGAGGCTTCTTTCCGAGTTAACAGGTTGTTACACATTGCATGCCATGTCTTTCTTGGAAATATCTACATATACTTGGAGATTAGATTAGATTTTTCAAGTTGACTGATGATAGCATTCCAGTTGACTTGCTTTCAATAAGGACGTGCATGTTGCACCTTGTCCATTTAGATTAGATGTTTCAGTTAACTGATGATAGTTTCCCAGTTAACTGTATAGTTTCATTCAATTAGGGTTTAAGAATAAGATCTTGCATGCATTGCAAGACCTTAGTTGACTCAAGGTGATTTTAGGGTTGCCTACACCTTGAAGTCTATAAATAAGAGCTTTAAGCTCATTTGTAATTTAACTTTTGCTTGATAGCATACATGCTGCGCCTACCTTGCCTGTAGTATTGCTATTATTGTATCTGTTCAAAGAGTAATTGCTGTTATAATAAATTGCTGCGCCTACCTTGCCTTCATGTTATTGTCATGGTGTTTATTCAATCTTAGTTAAATGGGGTTGCTGGTTTGATCGTTATTGCATGCGTGTTGCGTCTATACAATCTACTGTCCCAGTTGCTTACCTTTTGTTGTGTTTATTATAAGCCTATTCAGAAAAGCAAATAGTTGCACCTACCTTGCCTTCATGTTGCGAAACTGTACTTAAAGCTTATCGTTTGATGTGTGTGATAGTAGACTCATTCAGCCAAGCAAATAGTTGCGCCTACCTTTCCTTCATGTTGTGAAGCTGTACCAGGTTTACCGTTCATTTTGTTTGTTTTAATAAACTTCTTCCCGGATTAGCAAATAGTTGTGCCTACCTTGCCTTCATGTTGTGAGCCCGCACCTGGAGTTTATCGTACAATACATTCCTGCTCCATTTCCTCATGCTCTGTTTCTTGAGGAAATTGGATAGATATTAAAGAAGTTAGCTTAGTTGTAGTTACATGATCTGCGAAACCAGAAAATACTTAGCTGCAACGTTCTAGGTTTTCTTAACCTTGTGCCTCTACCAGCTGAGAACAAAAAGATAGGACATTAGTTTAGTTTTCTATTTCATGCATTCCAGCACAACGAGGGAGCTTCCCCTCCTAATTTGAAGAGCACTCATTACGTAGTGTGCATAGCTGTCCGTACAAACTCACACTCCAGAGGTGTTAGTTCTTATGCCAACACATTTTAATGTATCAAACCATTTTATCATGAAGAATCGGGCAAGCTAAATCAACAGAGGTTTGATGGAATTCGTCAATGATTAAATGCTAGCTTGTAATTGCGATGATCATATATAAGCAACTACTATTATACATAGGGAGCAATTAAACAGATAATCGTATTTGAGGTGGAAAGCATAAATTGGCAATAGGGAGCCGTCTTATTTGCACTTGACGAGAGAAACTACATCGCCGCCAATATATCAACTTACCCTTTGGGGCGTTAAATAAATGTTTGGCTATCTTATATTACTGTCGCTATGCACTTTAAGCACTAATATCTTGCATTCTTTAAGAATTTGAAGATATATTATCAGCCATGAAACCTTCATTGCCTCTACCATTCCAGCGATATCAATAGTCATATGTTCGGAGAGAAATATTCTGGAGCTTATTTGAAAATCATCGCCGATACCAAACACCTCTACTCAATATCGTGTATCGGGGGCTCCTAGGAATCTGAATAGCCACTACCCTCTTTATCTTCTTCGGAGCATTGAAATATCTATCATCAATCATTACTCTAAATCCGCAACCTTATTCTCATCACTATTCATGAATTTTAAATACCACGCAATGGAGAAAAGATACTATGATTGACGTGGAGTCTATATTCTAGACAAAGATAGGAGAGATTACTATAGGCGTTAATTAGTAAAGATCAGGAAAACTATACGAGCAACGAATCCCCAACAAATAATATTGTTGTACCCCAAATTAAAATTTTCGCTACACTTAGGCATTTTGAAGAAATGAGTCAAGATACTGTTAAATCTGTCAGAAAAGATCAAAATTGTGGTTTGCATGTCTTTCATGGTGGTCAAAAACTTGAAATTTTCAAAATTAGGCAATCTGGGTTGGTTCAAAGCGATCAAACCAACAATACCCATACTTCAGTTTTTCATCCCTAAATTTTAGGGAAATTTCTATTTTTAGCAGTTTTCTAAAAATAGAAACTTTTTTTGGGTTTTTCTGGGTTTCTTACGAAACGGATACTTGCAAAATTTTCTAAAAATAGAAAGTTTGGCCGTTAGGGTTAAGACTGATTTTGACTGGCTTAAAATACTTCCTCATCAGGCTAGAACAGTCGGAATCACAAAAAGATCAGTTTTACTCTACTAGGTCTATGCTGCTTTTTCGGAGATCCAAGGTCATCAATGGAGGTCAAACAGCTGCCAGGTGTCAGAATCAAACATTCGAGCATCAAATAGAGGCTGCCAACGAACGTGCACAAAGAACGAGGAACAGGCAAAGGAAGTTTGAAAAGTGAAAAATGCCAAATTTCTCGAAGTCTGGATACTATAGGCGCCCCAGTCAAGAAGAGGCGCCCACATTTCAATGCCTTAGAATATTTTTCATTCTAGCAATCACAACCCAAGAAGGCACGTTTAACAAGGTAAAAAGTTGATAAATTTTTCTAACACTACCAGCCATAGGTGCCCCTGAAGGAAAAGGGCACCCAAACTTTTGAGGCATCAGATGATCAAGTTTTCAGAAGACTCCTCCAACATAACTTCGTCAGACTGGACCCAGCTTTCCAATGAATCCGTCAGAATCAACAGTCGTCAAATGTCGCAAGCCGAACAGGGGAGAAAAGTTGTGAGAAATGGCAAAGGTTGGAAGCAACAATGAAAATCCAAAATAAAAAACTAACTCTAGAAGCCATGGGCGCCATACTTCAAGAAGGGCGCCTAGGGTTTAGAGCCACCAAAAGTCAATTTCCAGAGACGAGGTATCGAGAAGACCCCTTTCAGAATCATCTCAGCTATCCAGTGAATCCGTCAACCAGTCATTCTGATCAATAGAGCACCCGAAATCACGAATTCATCTCAAGGTCAGAAAGCAAGTATAAATTTGAATATCATGAAAATGGTTGACACTGGAAAAAATAGGCGCCCTTATCAAGGATAAGCACCTGACATTTTGAAGGGACAAATGAAGTTTTTAGCAGATGACGTCTCCAGAACAATATTGTTAGATTCGACCAAGCTCCACAAAGGAATGTTTAGTTCGTTTGTCGGATAAATCTAGAAGCCGGGAGATGGAGCTGAAACAAGGTTAAGAAATGGAAAGAAGATGAAAATGATGGAAATTTGGCTAAGTCTAGAGAGACCGGGCGCCATACCTCAAGAAGGGCACCCAACTTCTCATGCCTTAGTTGAATTTTGAGAAATTTCAAAATTTTGACAAGAGAGGAAAAATGCCTTTGCTCAAGGCATGAACTAAATTTAGGGTTTCATCAAATTAGGGTTTTCAAAGCTGTTTTCCAAGCAAAATACTTATTTAAAGACATCTCTATGCATTATTTTTCATATTTTCTTGCAGGTGCCTTCAATGAGAAACAGAGCAGCAACTTCAAACTTACATTTTTCAAGATTCAAGAACCCTAACTTGCTGGTTTCTCATAAAATTTCAGATCAGCAATCAAAAAAGGCCTCCTTTTTCATATTTCTTCTTCAAGAACATCAAATTTGTGAAGAAGAAGGCTAATACTATCAATTTTCAACAAGCTGATCCATTTTTGTTCTATCTTCTGGACAAATTGTTGAAGAATTTTCTCTAAGTTGTAGTAGTTGCTTTTATTTTGCATGTCAGGAAAAACCTCAAATTCATCCATTTCTAATCTTCTGGGTCTATGCTAAACCTTCTTCTAGACAAAACCCATATCACAGCGTTTTCAAAGAAACCTAAAATCGTTGCTTTTTCAGTCAAAAGTCAGGGTTTTCAAAATCTAATCAACTAGGTTCATCCAGAATATACTCAAGAACAATACACATATGCCAGCTTTTTTTGCTTTTTTTGGAGAAAATTAAGGTTTGCTGCTTTTTCAGTCTTCACTTCATATTTTCAAAAACGAACAATCTGGGTTGGCTTGTAACGAAATTCTAATCAAAACCCATATCTCAAAAAATAATTCAAAATTCATCCATTGGAGGAAGAAAAATCAGCAAGCTAAATTTAGAAAGTTTGTTAAAAATTGTTAGAACCTAGACATGTTTACTGTCAATCTTTAAGTTTTGCAAAATAGAGTACACTCCCGCAGATTTCAAAACCAAATCATTGTTGTACCATGATTTCGTTGAAACGACCGAAACAGACTTGCATCATATCAAGCCAGTGTTCAATATACGTCCTTTGGAAGATGTAGGCAACACCACCATCAGGCATCTTGGCCATTCAAGTCTCCTTGCAGCAGCATCCATACCTTCTTCAGTACAAAGCTTAGAGTTCATAATTGCTTGCATCAAGCATTATAATCTAGCCACAAGGGAGATACAGTCAGTTGATGGGAGAATCATATGCAACCTAAAGCCAGACATGATTGAGAAATGCTTCTCCATTCCACCCTGGCCTGGGAGTGTTACCGTCAACGCAGAAGAATGTGAAAGGATATGGGAAGAGCTTCAAGATAAGTACAGCAAGAAGATTGCACATAGATGGCTGAAAGAGAAACATTCTACATTGCCAAAGGACGTTGGAAGAGGACAGTTCAAGGATGAATTCGCCATTATAATCACCCTACTCAATCGAGTCACTGGACAAGCAAATGCAACAAGGTTTCAGCCTTGGATGTTTTATGTGATATCTCATATAATGAAGAAAACTGAGTACTATGATTGGCCTACATTGATCAGTGATTGCCTACACCATCAGATAACTGAATATTTCAATAGACATGCATTCCACATGGTCTCCTACCTAGTCTACTTGGTTGCCTATCAAGGTAAATTCAGAGGGTTAAATACAGAGGGTTCTCTAAACATTCAACATGTCTACAATTATTACACTCAATTGGAATTTACTGTTGCATCAAATCATTACAAACGGCTGAATGAAGCATTCTTAATCTACACAGTGTGAGACCTAAACAATGAGCTACATGTTCGCATCTCATTTGTTGCCAGTGCTGCAATATCAAAATGGGCTGATTGGTTTATTCAGTTTGCCACCTTCACTTACCTAAGGGTGTACGGTTATTTAGGATCTCCTCTTATGTTACCGAGGTATCCATCAGATGAGGTAGTGTGTATGGAATTCTTTAGACAGGTATCAAATGTTCACACTCGTATGCATAACAAGAAGAAACTAGCCTTCAGCTTTCCTTTTGCTTTAGGTATTTACACTTGTAGATCATCCGCAGAAGCTAGACTAATGGGTAACGAGTTAGACAAATTTGGTCTCAAGCCTTTCAGTGAGAGATGATCATACTTCTATGTATCTCGACTTGGTCAAAACTATGCTCATGTGCCTACACTTGAAGACTTTTGGGCTAACTGCAGAGACGAGTATGAGGTGCGAAGGCGAAGTAACAGTAGGTTAACCCTTCATTAGATGAAAGATTGCTTATCAGAAGATATTGAAGGATTGTCAGATGATGATGGGGATGTAATTCTCCCAGCCTACACAAGAAATCAGGTTGAACAACAACCTCTTCCACGGGTCAATTGGGCTCACAAAGAATGCAGTACAGTGGAAGAAAGAACACGACAAGTGGTAGAGTACAGTAAGACTTTCTTAGTCCTTAAAAGAAGAGAGTCCATTCCAATAGCAGAGCCGCTAAAGAAACATTCATCTCTTCCCTCTTCTTCAAGAGCGCAAACAAAGAACAAAGAAAAAGTTCAGTCTCAAGAGGTCACAAAGGGCAGTAGATCAGCAAAGAGTGCCAAAAAGAGGTTGGACTACACAGGAATTGTTATACAGGAGCAACCTACAGCTGAAACAAAAGTTCCTCCACCAGAGCCCATATTTCAAGAAGAAGTACAAGATGAGCCTTTGATACGAAATCCTTTACCATCTCCTAGGTCTTTGCCAATTCACATTGATTTGGAAGACGAGGAGATAGAGGCCAATGTTACAATTATTCCTCCCTTGGATGTTAGTAGAGATACCACATCTTGGCTTGAAAGCTCCTTGGGAAGGACGAGAAGAAGGCCTTCGTATCAGGTGATTGATGATGACCTCAATATATATCAGGAAGTACCCAAAAAGAAGGCCAAGAAACAAATGCATTTTGAGAGGAATCTTGAGGGTGAAATGGTCATGGAGACAGCTACGCCTCTTAAAAATAAAATCAAGGATGAGGTGGATGTTGATGATTTCATAATGGTCAAAGCAAACCTTGGTAAAAGTACCCGACATGCTGATATGAGTTTGTTTAAGATGGTAAGAAAGAATATTCAAGAAAGAGTGCAGAAGGATGGAGAAGACAAGGCAGCCCTCAAGGCTGAAAATCGTCAACTCCGGTTATACATATCAAATCTTATCCAAGACACCTCACAAACAACTCAGTTGCTGCCTCAAGTCTTAGAAACACCAGCTGATCAACAGTAGTTAAGGCAATTAGTTATTTGTGGAAAAAAAACTCAAGAGTGGATTGAAGAGATCATCAACAGAGGTAAATAAGTTCTAACACAGGTTTTCCAGTTAATATACAAAGCTCATGACTGCCGTCAAGGTATCCAGGATTTTGAGCAACTGATAGCCGAGTTCAAGCCAATGCACGAAATCATAATTGCAGATTTAGAGATGGCTTGTGGCTCTACAATGGCAAGAGAACATAGAAGACAAATCCTAGAGTGGAAAGAAAGTCATTTTTTCAAGGTAAATACATATGTTAGAATATCTGAGGAGTTTGCAGTGTATAAACAAAGAGTCATTGATACTCTTAGGTTCATCAGAGAATTTGTTGCAGCAATTCCTTGTTAGTATTGCCTTGAGGATGTTCCTACATTGGGCTTGACATAGTCCAAACAGAGTTTCAGAGTGTCTTGCATGGCAGCAATGGCAGTGTTGGAAGAATGAAGATGATTTCCGTGATGTCAGCACAGTTTGAGAAAGCAGCCAATGAGAGTGAAGATTTCTTGAGATCTATTGCAGATGGCAAAAAAATCTTGGAAAAGCGGCATTTTTCTATTAATAGCATCAACACTCCTACTACAGATGAAATTTCTTGCTTTTTAGCGGATGTGACTTTCTTCTAGAAGCTTCTTCCATCCTTTCTCTCTATTCTTGTCTCAATTCTTATCCATTCTTTAAGGATAGAAAGAAAACAATTGTAACAAGTTGCCACGAGTTGGCACTTTACATTTTAGATGCTTTCTAGGGTTTAGATGTTTTATATTGTTTTGGATTTAGAAATAAAGCTTGCATGTTGGCAAGCAATAGTTGTAAAAGCAAGGAGATTTTAGGGTTACCTACTCCTCTGCTTAGTTATAAATAAGAGCAGTGTTTGCTCATTTTAGTTTAACCGTGCTTGTGCTAACAGAATCGTTGAGTTTATGCCTTCATGTTTGTTATCGTCTAGTGTCAGTTCACTTTGTGTAAAGAGCAAGTTTGCATGCCTCCTTAGCTGCAAATCCTTGTTGAGTGCATGTGTTATGTGTCGATTGTAATCAGGTTGATCGCATGTTGCAAGTATTTTGCTACAACTTGTTGTCCCGAAATTATAATCTTTGTTCCAGAAGTTTGAGTGAATAAAATCTTGAAGCTTGCTTTGCTGCCCTCGATATAAATATCTCAGATTTCCGTTTATTGTTTTGTGTTAGAACTATGAGGAAATAAAATCCTGAAGCTTGCTTTGCTGCTATTGAAATAAAAGTCTCATATTTCCGTAATACTTTTATGATCTCTTTTTCAGCTTTTGCCTTAAATGTATGTTGAAGAAAAGTTTGTTTAAGTATCTTTGTCAGAAATCGAACTCGTCCATTTCTAAACTCTCTTGCTTTGCGTTTACTTGAGAGGGAAGAAACGTTTTAAGCGTAGGTTAAGTTGTAGTTGTCTAGTTTCATTAAAGGGAAAACCTCAGCCACAACATCTAGTGTTCTATAACCTTGTGTTCTCGCAGTTGAACCAAAAAGATAGGCATAATTAAGTTTAGTTTACTTTCTTTATGCAACTCAGCAAAAGAGGGAGCTTCCCCTCCTAATTCGAAGAGCAGTTTACTGCACATAGTTGTTCGTTTCCAGAACGCATTTCAGAGGTGCGATTTGAAACGCCAACAAATATAAATAAAGCTATTCATTCCTAAGCAGCGATTAGTACTTAGAAGGAAGATGGGCTATCAGTTACAAGTGGTGGTTAAGTATAGAAATCTTTTAACAAAGGTCAAGTCTATTTGGATGAACGTCTTAATTCAAGAGATGTGTCTTTCCTTTCTAAGACACCAAATATAAATAAGTAACAAGGAGTGTTGAGGGGGGGAAAAAAAAGGAGTCTTCATACAGAAATATACCTCTTATACACTGTTGACCCACATACCCCACAGAGCCATGTATAGTCATTTGAGATACATGAATAACTTACCAAAATAGAAACAAAGAGATCGCTGGAGAGCAAGGAATCAGGAGACAACAAAAAACACAACGAACCTAGAATACATTAGCATAGACCATAGAGGAGGAGCCATACGCGACAGGCAAGAGGATTATCTTCTACAAAGGAACTCGTGGAGAGACAGTACAGATACCGAACAAGAGATCATTCTTGGAAAAACATCAAATCCATTCCATTTAGCATGATAGTAGATGCAGTAAAATTATCCAATTGATATTTGCAATATTCGATAAAAACTACAAGCACTCGAATCTAGGCTATATAAGAATAAACCTATAAATCTATCAAATATATTATGCAAACAAGATATATCAATGTTGATTACAGTCAATAAGCATGAATATCAAATTATCAAGTCGTCTACATCGATTAAGTAAATTTCCAAATATTGGATGATTAGACACAATAATATTGCTTGCAACAATTATTGTGTCTCGATGAGCTTTACGACTTTACCTTGAAGAATAGACTTCAGGCCAAAATTCCCTTTCACTAGCACTCAACAAGGATAGGGAGTTTGTGGAAGGAAAGGTTGGTAAATCGATTCATTGATGGACAGTCGCAAGACGGGTGGGACACCTTGAGGGAGTCCAATTTGAGATTGTTCATACGCCCTTTGCACAGTATATCTACCATCCAAAGAGGTTAGGAAAGAGGAAACAAGGCAAAGATCTATTCCGATCAAGAGTAATAAGTCATTAGATTATGTTAGTTATGCACTAGTTGATAATAATGCATTTCATTTATCTTATTCGATCAATCTTTCATTGCTCTTTATCAAACAAACTTTAAAATCAAAATTTTAATTTGTGCATTTTATGTCTCTAATATGGGACATTACAGAAGACTTCTATGATGTTCCCCTAGAAGCAAATATTATCTTGGGAACACCATGGATTTACTCATTAGGGTGTTTTATGTTTGATCTTCCAAATCTAACAATCCGGTTTCAGCATGAAGGGCAAGAAGTCACCCTAAAAGGACTACCCGATGGTGCCCCAAAAGTGATTTCATGCAAAAGGATGGAAAAAATCTTCCAAAGGGGGCAAGGGGAGTGGGTCGCCCAATGTATGATCCTTGATAAAAGCACCACACAGGGAAATGCAATCCACATGGATAGCCAACCCATCATAGGGAAATATAAGAAGGTTTTCGAAGAGATCCCGCAAGGCTTACCCCCCAGGAGAGGATTCTAGCACACCATAGAATTAGAAGAAGGGGAAAAACCTGTCATAACCACCCCTTACCGTCACCCTCATAAGTTCAAGGAAGAAATTGAGAAAATCATTAAAGAATTGCTAGAAATGGGACACATTCAGCCAAGCTCCAGCCCATTTATATCATCAGTAGTTCTAGTAAAAAAGAAAGATGGAACCTTAAGAATGTGCATAGATTATAGAGCCCTCAACAAGAAAACTATCAAGAACTGATACCTGATTCCCCAAATCGATGAACTCATTGATGAACTCGATGGGGCAAGGTACTTTTCTAAGATTGACCTTCGGTCAGGGTATCACCAAATAAGAATGCGAAAAGAAGATGTACCCAAAACAGCTTTTCGTTGCCACTATGGGCACTTTGAATTCTTAGTTCTACCCTTCAGGCTCACAAATGCCCCAACTACCTTTCAGTCATGCATGAACCACATCTTCTGCAAACAACTAAGAAGGTTCCTCTTAATATTCTTTGATGACATCCTTATCTATAGTAGAACATGGGAAGAACACCTCCAACATATTGAAGAAACCTTGAAGATTTTAGAGCAAGAGTCCTTATACGCCAAAGCATCAAAATGTGAATTTGGCATGGAAGAGATACTATACTTAGGCCATAAAATCAATGCCCAAGGGATTAGTGTGGATGAGGAAAAAATTGCAGCTATCAAGGAATGGCCAAAACCTAGGACCCTCACACAGTTAAGGGGCTTTATAGGATTATGCAGCTATCATATACGTTTTGTGAAGGGATTTTCAAAGATTGCTGCCTTACTCACGGATCTAACCAAGAAAGGGGATTTTGCATGGAATGAAGCAGCCCAACAAGCCTTTGACAAACTAAAAGAAGCCATGAGTTCTTGCCCAGTGTTGGCTATCCCAGACTTCACCCGTCCCTTTGAATTACAATGCGATGTATCCAGGAAGGGGATTGGTGTCGTCTTGATGCAAAATAAGCATCCTATAGCTTTTGAAATTCGTAAGCTTACCAAAGCAAAAAAACACTATCTGATCTATGATAAAGAAATGTTAGCAATAATGCATGCCTTGGCCAAATTTCGTCAATACTTGGTCTACACAAAGTTCCATGTTAAAACCAATCATAATAGCCTAAGATACTTTATGAATCAAAAGGATTTGAACGACCAACAACAAAAATGGGTTAGCCGGATTCAAGCCTATGACTTTGATATCAAGTATGTGAAGGGAGCAAACAATGTGGTGGTAGACACCCTATCTAGGCGACCCTACTTGAACATAATAACCTACGTATCCACGGATTGGAAAAATGACATCATTGCAGAATATGCTAAGGACCCCCAAGCTAGTGAGATTCTGGAAGGTCACCTAGCCCATGAAGAGTATAAAGTAGTAGAGGACCTCATCCTATATAAGAATAGGGTGTTTCTAGCACCCCACTCCAAGATCAAGGAAAAGATACTTAAAGAATATCATGATAACCCATTAGCAGGGCAGCAAGGGTATTACAAAACATAAAAACAAATAATGGAGAAGTGTTCATGGAAGGGACTCAAGAGAGATGAGTTAAAATATGTGCAAGAATGTATGGTTTGTCAAAAGAATAAAGTTGAACATAGCCACCTGACAGACCTTCTACAACCCCTACCCATTCCAAACCAAAAATGGGAAAGTATCTCAATGGATTTTATTACCGGGTTACCCAAGACTCGAGAAAAAGATTGCATCTTCATGGTCATCGATCGACTCACTAGGTATGGCCACTTCTTTGCCATATCCTCAGAGTATAGAGCACCCCAAGTAGCTGAAGTATTCTTCAAAGAAATTTTTAGGCTCCATGGTCTCCCAAGAAATATTGTCAATGATCAGGACAGCCGATTCATGAGCCAATTTTGGCAAGAACTCTTTCAATTGGTCGGGACCAATCTTACACCTAGCACCAGCTATCACCCCTAAACGGATGGTCAAACCAAAATCGTCAACAAATGGATAGAAGGTTACCTAAGGAACTATGTCACTAGTCAACAGGGTGCATGGGCCAAATGGTTGCATCTAGGAGAATACTGTTACAATACAACACACCACATGTCCATCCAAATGAGTCCCTTCAAAGCACTCTATGGGTATGAACCCACCACTTTTGAGAGTCTGATCACCCAAGAAAGCCAAGTGCCCCGAGCTAAGGACTTTGTACAAGAAAGCATGGACAGATTGAACACCCTCAAGGACAATCTACACCAAGCCCAGAACCAACAAAAGATGTATGCAGATAGGAACCACATCGATAGAACCTTTGAAGTTGGAGATTTGGTATTTGTGTGGTTACAACTGTATAAGCAATCATCACTCAAGTCAAATGGGACAGAAAAACTGAGGCCCCAGTTCTATGGGCCTTCCAAGATTTCAAAAAGGATTGGTGAAGTAGCATATGAACTTGAGCTACCTGCGAACAATTGCATCCATAATGTCTTCCATGTATCCAGATTGAAGAAAGTATTGGGCCAACAAGTGATTCCATGTGCCGAGATACCCCCTCTTGATGATGAGGGTAAGTTGATCCTTGAACCCAAAGTAGTCCTCAATATGAGGGAAAAAAGACTAAAGAATCAAAGTATCCCAGAGTTCTTGATAAAATGGAAGGACCTACTTGAAGAAGACGCTACATGGGAGAGTAAGGAAGTCTTCAACCATCCAAAACTCAAGTTTCTTGAGGGAAAGAAAATTTAAGGGGGGAGGATTGTCATGTCCCCTGTATAATGAAGGATCAAACAAATGAAGGAAAAGATAAAACAACGAATTTACCATGCCTTTCATATTCATAATAACATGCACATATTTAATTTTGAATATCATTGAAAGAGATCGATCTAATAAAAGATTAAGTTAAGTTCAATTGCATATATATTTATTTTTTATATTATATTATATTACAAGAGAACGATTCAATGAATGATTAGTTAGATTGATTTAATTAAGCAAGATAAGGTTTTTTGTAGAATTGCATCTCTTGGTAGGGACGTGTCTAGTAAGAAAAGACACTTGTTTCACCACCTAGAAAAAGGGAATGAGAACCCGATGGAGAATAAGCAAGGAAAGAAGACGTAACAGTAGCAAGGTATAATCGTCCCAGCAAACAGGTGAGAGAAGATCCTCCACTTAGCCATTAACACATCTAGCACTCCAAATATATAAATTTTCCATTCATAATTTTGTAGGTACAATTGAATTAATATATGTAAATTCGTCATTTATAAAAAAAATTGTATGCATTGGAACCTATGTTTGTAAATCTGTCGTTCAGAATTCCCTACATGCATTGGAATAAACTCCCCTCATGAACAATACAGATCCTGTAGGAACCGATTATGAACTTCTCATAGTTATATCTATCCCTCATCCACTTGATCAACCCCAGCCAAGAACGGAACTTCTGCAAAAGAATCATGTTCCCCACCTCCTTGGATGATCTCATCCCTTTGTAGCATCAACCTATTTCAACAACTAAACTCCTTGACACTCTTGCTCCAGCATTGCCTCAATATCCATTATGTGTCACCCCCATGTTATTCCCTATATGACAAATATCTTGTATGTATTCCATTATATTTAGTAATGTTGATTTCTGTAATTAAATGTTCTTTATTTCCATGGCTAATATCTAGATTGTAGATCCCTTGTAATAATTGCATTGTCATAAGATATATCTTGTTGTATGATCAGGCATCTTTATTGTTAATTAAATATGGTTTCCTTCATTATGGATTATGGCAATTATAATGCTCTACGAGATGGATGATCATAGCTACATATATGTATACATTGTGTGTGCCTGAAGATTGTTTGCAAGTTCTTGTAACCCTACTAGGGAGGAAGGGCCTGAGCATGTGGTGCCTAAAAACCCCACTTAAGGTTCTACCCCTAGGACCCTAGGCAAGGAGGTGCCATGGAGGGGTGGCAAGTCCACCTAAGGTTCCGCTAATCCCAAAGCAAGGGTTGGGCCATGGAGGGGTGGGGGTCCCACCTAAGATTATGTTGCAACCATGGAGGGGTGGTAGGCCTAGGCCACTAAGTGCTCCAATGGCTTCCCCCAAGTAGGTCATGTGTTTTCCGAGGAGATGTCATGGATGGAGAATGTAGTTACAAGTCCCCTAGAGTGGGAGGTTGTAGGTTACAACCCCTTGGACTTAGCCAAGGACTTCAGGATGATCTATCCACATGGATAGAGAATGCAGTTACAAGTCGCTAAGAAAAGGGGGGGTTGTAGGTTACCACCTTTGTACTAGGGATTATGGCTTCGGGCGGATCCTTCCATGCCATCCTTCATGTGCTTTCATGATTGCTTTAATGAATATGTTTATTTTTGGATGCCTAGAAGTTAATGCTAATGAACATATGTATTGGTGGAATATTGCTCACTTTGTGGTTGCAAGTGATCAGCCAAGAATTTCCCATCTTAGAGTGTCCATCCGACCCACCCTATTCCTAAAACAAGCAAGTTCCAAGATAGGACCAGGTAAGGGACATTACAATCCAACAGTGAGGAACATGATAAATCTATTCAAGACTACATGGGAATCATTATGACTCCAATTATTAATGAAGGTGATGAAATTTCCTAGCCTATCTTATCTCTATTGTTTGTTGTTTTAAAGAAAGAGCAGGCGGTGTCTACAACTGCTTATGAATTGGTTCACAATATCTTCGAACAATGTGAGGGTAAGCAGAGGCCCTACCTGTTTGATGAGGAGCAGGTAGAAGAAGAGGGGTTGAAATCAGAAGTGGTTGATGAAGATAATGCCTTACATGATGATAATTGTTTGATGGAATCCCAGGATGACATTTTCAGCGCTAATGAAATTGATATCAGCCTTGAAAACAAATCAGATTGTATGTTGCATGACGCTGATCAAAAATCAGAAAATTTATATGAGAGGGATGGGTCCCAAGAGTCCAATCAGTTGGCAGGACAACTGAAGGTGAATGAAGATCAAATTGTTATAGCCATTAGACACTTTGATGACACTCTTCAGTTGATGGCAAAGTATTGTTGGAGGATTCCAGGGATACAAAACAATCCTGAAGGAGGACTTTCCCTTGAAGGTTTCAATGCACTCAGAGAGGCTTTGACAGTAACAAAGACCAATTACATGCAACTACTCTCAAATAGAGATCACCTGCTCTAGCTTGGTGAGATCTACTAAGATGCACTTGAGGGGAAAGAAAGGGAAGTGGATAAACTTACTAATGAGCTTATTGTCATGGAGGATTCCTTGAAAAGCACACAAAAGGCCCTTCAAGAGTCAAAGTTTTAGATAGACGAGCTCTATGAGGAATTGAGCTTGGCTCAATCAGCATCAACCACAACAAAAATTTAGTCTTTCAAGGCTTCCATGACGCCTATGGATGAGAGTGGTACTTATGAGTTGAGGGCCCAAGATACAGACATGGCAGAGGTAGAGATGCATACACCTTGTGGGCCAGCTAGCAATGAGGTGCATGCGTTCGCACGTGATAGGGCTACTAGTCTCTACATTGGCGGAGTAGAGATTTCTATTGGTGAGTTTTGTGCTAAGGAGGTAGAGTCTTGTGTGACTAGCATATTGAATCATCACGCCGTCCCATCTTATGTGCATGAGGATTGCAAGGCGTCTACTAGTGGGAGCATGTCTCTTACATCTGCCAACAGATCGAGCAATGCATTAGTTGAGGTGGATGGTAGGCATGAGCCTAATGAGTCACCTGGACTCAAGGAACAATTGATAGTTACTAAGTATAGGGTTGTCCAAACCTTATCTCGTTTCAACAACACACACAAGTCTATGGAGTACCTCTTGTGGTCAACACAATTGGAGGAAAGGTAGACAGGGGTAGTAGTTGGGACTTCCATATCTAGTCTACAAACTATCGTGCGTGCCTTAGAGGGAATTAAGTCAGATTACCTCCAATTGCTATCAGATAGGGACTTTGCTATTGGGTTCATATAGAGGACTTGCAAAGAATCTAGCCAATCAACCCTTTAGAATCAGAGACGTGAGCCACCTACTGATTCAAGTGATGAGAGTGACGAGGAGTGTGTTCCCCGTGACTATGTCAGTCAACCATTGATGCAAGCAGGTGCATTATATCTTGACTGCATAGTAAGGAGTGCTCATCACTTCACTTTTAGTCCACACAGATGATTTGTTGATGTGTAGGTGTGGGTTGGCTCGAGATTCATATCATCCATTGTGGGATGAAGTGTTACCATCTACAGAAGATGGAACTAGAGACTGCGGGTATCCGACCCTGCTATTTTTAGATGTTTGCTTAAAAGGTCACGAATCAGATTTTCATCATGTAGATGCGACCATGGCAGAGGTTGTAACTTCTTTGTTTCAAAAATTTCCATTGGAGGCGTGGTTACAAGGAAGATGCGGATTTAGTGAGCATGATGTCTTGGTTAGTTCATTGCACAGTGATGGAGTTCTAGTCCATAAGTTGGCAAGAAAGGGCTGTTCTATTACATGGGACTAGGAATTCTTTCATAATCCTTGGAGGAAAGCAGTTGTACATGAGTCTGGAGGAGAGTTATATCATTTTCTCATCATGGAAGAGTAGCATAGGGATGATACTCCATCATCCTATGAACCGGTTGGTATCTTTTACATTCCCATAGGTCGGTCTTGCAATCTTGAGGGTGTTGTTTTGTTCCATATCAGCAACCTAAGATGAGCAATTACACATTTTTCAACACTAATGAGGGGTAGTTATCACTTCCATCGGAAGTTTGTAGAGGATCAAGAGAGGTGTTGTGGTGCAAACACTTTGAGATACGTTAATCTCCTCAAGTTTAATGGATGTGAGGTTTTGATGTGTTGGGATCTAGGTGGTGACAGGTTTGACATGTTAGTGTGGTGGGATCCCGATGAATTGCTTCACCACTCTCAGCATGGTGAAGGTTATGTCAGAGTAGCGCAGTGGAAGTCAACAGGTAATGTTTATGGCAAACTTCCATTCCGGTTATGGGATCCAGGGATTTCTATGTTTGGTAGATTTCTCTACATCGGGTTAAGTGTTTATAGTGGTATTGAGCATGGTTGGGCATTCTACAAATTGATTTGGGATCCAGACATTCAGGCTGCAGGCCAAGGCATTTAGTTGAGATTGCTTGATATCAAGCAAATTCGGGGAGGGCAGATTGTAATTTCCCCTTTTTAGCTAGCTTCAATGTTTGACGGATTAGCCTATCATTTGGTCCTCGTAGGCTAATATTGGTGATTAGAGGGCCTTATGGGGGAGTTAATTGCTTCCCATGTTGGCATTTGGCAGTGTTTTCTTCTCCAATACCTTGGCATATTTTGAGGTGATCATCTCCTTGGTTTTCTAGCTTCGTTTATATACACTTACTATTTTTAGTAAGTTAGTTGGATGTTGGGGGCCAACCTTACTATTTCTAGTAAGGCTTCCAGATGGGCAGGGTGAACAGTGGGTTAGCCTGTGGTGTTGTCAGAATTGATTAATGATGAGTTTTAAGATATAATTAATTATTATTAAAGTCATTACTTTAAATAATAATTAAATAATAAAGTGTACCCATCATTAATGTTATATTTGACTTTATAATAGATGGTTTATTTTATAACTTATAGTCAAAATATTTAATGTCTTGAGATGGGCACCCACATATTGAATTAAGTCATGGCAACAAAAGCAAATATCATTTATTATATTAAATGTTTTAATGTTGCTTGGGAAATCATGCCAATGAGGAGAAGTATAAAAAGCATTCGAAAAGCAAATTATTGATTATTCAATATGCACTTTGCAAATTGATGATTTTTGGCTGTGAGGAGAAAACAAAGGTTTCTGCTTCAATCTAGTCTTGGAGAACGTTCATTCTCTCATATTCCTACATTCTATAGGTGTGCAATATCACCCAAGGTTTGCATCTTCAAGGTGACTTCAATCAAAGGTCACATTTGTGCACATTGGAGTTGATTTTCAAAGGCAATTTACAAGTTTGTTGAGCAAATCAGAGGTTTACATCAGAAGTTAATTGCTGATATCTTTTCACTGCTGTTTACATCCATTTGGAAGCCACATGGGGGTCATTAACCTGGCCGTACATTTCCTACTGAGGTCGTACTATCTTCTTTGCTGGGTGTGTGAGTCTAAGGCTAAAACGCCTTGAGTGTTAGCATCTATCCATCTTCTTTGAGGGCGGCTAAAGCATTGATCTCAATCTGCTACAAAATAAAGGTGGAGAAACATCAATTTCTGAGTTAGGAATTTGAAGCAAGGGTTTCCTGTGGCTGATATTAATTTCCAGAATTGCTCTTGTATTGCTTGGCTTTCTGGGTATGAGTTTCTTTGTAAATGAAATGCAATGATAAATCTGAATTGAAAAAATATTGCATTTGCTTCAATACTTTGTCTATTTTGCAACTGTTGGTTTATATATTTTATGCTGCATTCTCCTGGCAATTCATCATCAAAACTCAAAACAAAACAAAAACTTTGAAAACCACAAACAAACAATCAGCAGTTTTTAGTTAGCAAATATCTCAGAAAAGGGGGGGGATATTTCAGACTTATCCAGTATCATTTGTGGTGAATGGTTGGTCACCTACCATTGTCTTCTGCTATTAGTATATACAATGATGTTTGCATTCCATCTTCCTTAAATCATTGTCAATGTCAGCATTCGTCTGACTCTGACTTTTTTCTCTAAGCTCTATAATCTATTTTCATTTGTGGTGGATGGTAGGTTACTTGCCATAATCTTCTGCTATCAATATATACACTGGCAATTGTATTCCATCTTCCTTAGATCATTGTCTGAGATTCTTTTATAAGCTCTATTGCAAATTTGCAATCATTGTTTTAAGTCACAAATTTCCCTTGTGGTGTGTACTCTTCCTTAGATGCCAGGATGTAGAAGCATCTCTTACATCAATTCACCCAGGACTTACACCTGACCTCATTCATTCAAGTGTACCATAACCGAAATTGGATGCACTAGTTTACCTGTTTAAACATTCAACATTTATACATATAAACATATAGCATGCTTCTTGAGTACTTGAACAACAGTCTAAATAGAATTTGTAGAACAAAACAGAAAACAGCTAAAGAATTCACACTCAATCGATATTTTTTATTCATAAACAAATTACATATTTATAGCTACAAAAGAGTACAACAACAACCTATAATTATGCTAATTACATTGACAGCTAACTAGAGTTGTTCGACGACAAACTGGAGATAAATAACAAAAACTGAAACTAATAGACAACAAACTGGACACCTTTACAATACATGATGACACATACACAACATGATTACAATTCCATTATGACTTATGCCAACAACTAATAGTTATGTTGGAGCATATATTCCAACACCCCCTCTTAACACTACAACACTAAACTTAAAAACAAAACAATTACATTATGTAGAAGCTATTATTTGAAAACAGTTCTCAGACTAGTAAGAACCTTCAAGCTGCTCCCAAATATAGTTGCCTAGTTGTAATCCAAGTCCCCAACATCATTGGACATCATTTGCACATGAAGTGTCTCATTACCCTCATAAAGGTATGATATTGAACTTGCAAATTTCAGATATCCCTTGAACTATTGGACACCAATCCTCACGTGTATGTCTCATAACTCCAATGAGGTATAGGTTCTCTGATTATTGAGCATCTATTTATCCTCTACTACATCCTTCCCTGTCTTCAAAGTGATGGCCTCTTCAAAATAAAACAAGTGCTTCATCTTCAATGAAGTCATCATCTAGAGGTTCTTCAACAATCTCACTTTTATCTAACAATTTTAAATTTTTTTCAGAATTCTTCACTCGATCCTCTCATCTTCTTCGACCTCTTGACTGTAGATGAATCTTCACTAGCTGTTCAAAAACGTAACCAAATTTCTGATTGTTGTGCATGCCCAGGCATCATATATCACTCCTATATTTTGTCACCACTTGGTATTGCCTTCTTCACAGCTGGCAATGGATGACACAATCCTCTTTGTCCATACAACAGCAAATTTACACCCTTAATGCAGAGCTCTCTTCACCTTCAGACTGGGCACAAACAAAACAATGGAGACCAAACAGTGGCGGCAGCTTTCTCCAATCGGGTATAAAGCACAATTCATAGGCTCTCCTATGAGCAGCTCCTCAACAAGGACGGAAACTGCAGAAACACTCTAATGCTGACTGCACCAACAAATTTACTGTGCTCTGATACCAAAATAGAATTTGTAGAACAGAACAGCAAAGAGCTAAACAACTCACACTCAGTTGATATTTTTTATTCATAAACAGATTACATATTTATAGCTATAAAAGACTTCAACAGCAACTTATAATTATGCTAATTGTATTAACAGCTAACTAGAGCTGTTCAACAACAATCTGGAGATAAATAACAAAAATTGAAACTAATAGACAACAAACTGGACACCTCTACAACACATGATAACACATACACAGCGTGATTACAATTCCATTATGACTTATTCCAACAATTAATAGTTGTGTTGCAGCATATATTCCAACAGTCTGCACCATACATGTCCACTTGAGATCATTCCATTTGACTACTCTGTTGCAACTTAACTCTCCATTTTTCAAAAATTATGATGTTAAATGCTCTCGGGACTGCATTGGAATACAACCAAAAGAGGTAAAAATAAGTATTCTGTTATATGCAATAAATTTATTTATTTATGGTTTGTGGTTGATCATCTACCATAGTCCTCTGCAATAAGCATATGTCACATTCTGTCTTCACTAAATCATTGTCAGTCTCAGCATCCCTTTGGAGGGATTTATACTGTGATGGAGCTTAGTTTAATTTTGGGATGGTTTACATTGAGTGGTTGTTGATATTGGGGAGTGTTTTACTTTTTAACAGAGGCACTGCTGAATGAATATGGACCGGTTAGAAACCTGAACATGGACCAGTTGGAAACCAAATTTAGAAAATGTGAACCTCAAATCTGTTGCTGAGATGCTCTTGCATTGAGCTACTCATTCCTTTACAATCCCAAGGATAGATTGTTCTTCCAACAACCACAGCGCTCATCCCTGAAGCATTGATTTTGTCACAGTTTGAAAGTTTTGCAGAAGGGAAGATTGAAATCATATTAATAAAGCAATAAATATATCCATTATGAAGTTTTGGATGGAATTCCATAAAGAAAAGAGTGGGTAAAGCGGTTAAAAGCAGATAGTTAACAGGGAGAGTCCATATGACATTCCCATCATTTATTAACCAAGCTCCTAATAAAAACATGGAAGGAAATAAAAATAAAGTTATAAACAAAACATTCATAGCAGCTAAAAACAATCATTGCAGTCCTTGATACAGATAAATCATAACCATTACTGGCTAGTGTGACTGTTGGAGGGCTTACTGAAGAAGCCTAACTCTAGGAAGTCCAAAAGCTGGCTAAAGGAGGTATGGCACGTTTGCGGCACAGGAGTCGGGAGATAGGGAAAGAGTTTCTAACTTTTAGTTATTAAAGAATCGTTCAGGCTGCACTTCCTCTCCCAACAAGTTTCAAAACAGAGGAGTTTCTACTGTACACAACAGGGCATTTAAAGTGACTTAAAGAGACGCCTCACCACCCTACTACACTAATCTTTCACCACAGCCATAATACCCTACAATATAGATGATGTTCTGGGTAATGGGTTTTTTACTTTTGTTCTTTATAGGAATGACCTTAATAAGTTTGGTGTTGGGCATGTTCAACTATTCACCACATTTGTACATTATTAACATGGGATTAACAGAGTCTGAATGCTATGCCCTACTACTTCCACAAGACCTGAAATATAGTGTAGATATTATCAGCCAATTTTTTCAAACCAGAAGTGGAAAGATGTAGAAAGGAATTTCAAAGTCCCACCGGTTGTATTTTAAGTTGGTTTCTGCTAGTGATTCAATTAAGAATTCCATCTGTTCTTTGTAGCCTGGGCTACTCAAATAATATAGGCATAGTTCCTCAGACTGTAAACCAAAAAGATTTATAACAATATCCTTAAGTTACCATAATATTGCAAAATAGAAACGGCTGTAGAAACCAACCAGCAGAAAATCCCAAGCAATGCACAGAGGTAGTTGCTGGAGCATCCTCATTCATTTCCTCTCGTAAATACTTTTTGCAAGAAACAGGGCCCTTACACATGTTCTTTGAAATTAGATTTTCTTTACAGGGAAGCAAACCAGTTGCACGGCATTTTGCTTATCTGTTTGAAGATAAAAATTGCTGTATAGAAACCAACTTGTCTAATTTATATTCAAAATTCAAAACATGCATCAGGTGGTAAATGGACGATATACGTATGTATGAAGGGCCGGCGTATGACGTCACCGTCTCTCTCCTACTAGTTGGCTTATTATTCCCTGCGTGTGGGACCGGGATCACCTTTTGTACCAATTGGATTGCACAATTTTTTTAATTAGTTTATCTGGGAACCGTGCGAGACAAAGAATTATTCGATCTGTCTAAAGTTAGAAGTTTTTTTTGGGTTTGTCGAATGATGGAATCTGATTTCCTAATAAATTAAATTATACAATAATTAAAAGAAGGAAGGAATTTTTGATTGAAGAAATGAAATGAAGAAATTTTAATGACGTTCATCAGATCAAGCAGTCTTAGGGATCTAGTAGACCAGCACTAACAAGTTTTCATGTTATTTTTTATATCGGCTCTTCTATTATGAATCTTGACCAAAAAGTTTTCATGTTCTTTTCGATTACATTCTTGAAGATGCAACTGATTACATTTCATGTGATCAAAACCTTCAAAGTGTTTTTATTATAGTGTAGACCATGCTTCGATTTCTCATCGGTTCTATAAGATTATTTAGTTTTCTTTCTAACATAATTGAGTTTTACTGGAAAAATCAACAAGCATTTTACATTTGCACACTATAAAATATAAAATGATGATAATATTATTGAGAATTGATTTTCAATGCATTACATTATGGCTTTTATAAAGCCTCTCCATTATAACTTCCCGAATAACCAACCAATCGAGAAAGTAACTAATTATTAAATAATAAAAATACACAAGTCACTAAGATGACTTTATTAAAGTAAATCTTAATATTCCAACACCCCTTTTAAGGTTTACATCCCAAACATGTTGATTGAAACAAACAAATACATATTCTTTAGAATCTTTTTCTTTGAAAAACAAATCATAAACCAAGTGTAACTCCATCAAGCTACCTTATAACCCTCGAAAAGGTGTAGCTCTTGAGTTGAATTCCCGAGTTCTTGGATTACCACCTCCTTGAACTCCCAAATTATTGAACAATAATGCATTGCTCTATCAAGTTGTCTCAAGACCCTCAAAAGGGTATAATTCCCCAAATCCACAAACTCCCAAACTATTTAGGAAACAATCCATATCGAGTTCACCAAATCCCAACTTGTCTTCAAAACGAAAACTTCACAATATATGTGTTCTTCAATTTTGTTAGCATAAAAAAGGAAAGAAAAAATAACATATGCAATAAAATATGCTTCTCATACAAAGCACCATCTCTAAGCAAGAAGCTAAATTGAGATAATGGAAAAACCTCCATCCTCCAATGCCTCAATCCTCCAATGTGACCATGTTACACTTTATCCATTTAATGTTGCAAGTGATTTTTTGGAGGCACTATCAAGGGTAGCAAAGATGGCCTCGAAATTTCAAGCATAATATAACAATGATAATGAATTTCATTTTAAGATGTTTGAATCATGAAATTACACCTTATTTTCCTTTAATCTCCTTACAAAAAATCTTCCAAAATCTAATATCTCAAGTGCAACTAAAGATATAATCTAATATTTTTATCAACTACACAAATAAGTAATAACCAATGTCTCTTCTTAAAAAAATATATTTTAATAGGTCTTAAAAAAACATTTAGGTACTAACTTACCGATGTCAAATATCTAAACTTCAAAACACTAACCAAAATAATCATTCACTTCGGGATAAATCACTAGTGGCCTCCACAATAGAACGTCGACAACTTTAACAAAAAATTCCTCTCATTCGTACGACTTTACATAGGGATTTACTTTGCAATAGATTTGCAAATAAATAAAAAATGCCTATTTGCTTCACATTGCCCTTTTGGCATTTACTTGCTACCTATATGCACAAAAATAAAACATTAAATATTAGCTAATAATAATATGACACCACATACTACAAATCAAATCCTTGTGGCTTTAATCTCATAGCATTATAACCTCCATTTATTTAGTAGATTATGCAAGGATTTTCCCACACTCGCAACAAGACTCAATTATTTACACCATAACAATTATGAATGTTCCTCTATATGAATATTCTGCAAACCTTAGATTATGAAAGTGTTAAGATACAACACTACCTCAAAATCCATGATGCAACACCATATTCCACACTACCTTCACAAAGGTCTCTTCAATCCTCAAATTTTGGTGGAGAATTAGGTTTCAAATTGAATTGATCCCTTCCATGAAAAAATCCTCCCATGCTTCTATTGTACATATTTACTATAGAAATCACATCACCAAATTGCTCATATTCTCCAACAACAACAAATAGTAGTTTATTTTAGAATAATGTGATTCAGAATTGTTTGTGGGAATATGATTAGATTCCTTCATTTCTTCACCACGCTAAAGAACTCATTGAATCTTAACCAACAACGATCACAAATCATTGACCAAGACACAATCACAAAAAAACAATGTAGTAGGAATGATAAAAAAAACCTTCACACCCAATCCTCCTAGTGCTCTAATACCATATTGAAAAAATCAAAAGCATTTACATTTGCACAATATCAAATATAAAGTGATGATAATATTATTGAGAATGGATTTTCAATGTATTACACTATGGATTTTATAAAGCCTCTCCATTATAACTTCCCAAAAAACCAACCTACGAGAAAGTAACAAATTATTAAATAATAAAAACAAACAATTCACTAATGTGACTTTGTTAAAGTAAACCTTAATATTCCAACAAGTTTTTAAGCTAAGTTTATGACATTATTTTCTTCAATAAGATTTTTGGCTAGTTTTTTTATGTAGAGTTTGGTATTTTCTCTCTTGAATGAGCATAAATATAATGTTGTGATTGTGTAATTGAGAGCGCTTATATCCTTATACTTGGAACTAGACCAATTCATTTGGTATCATTGACAATGTGAAGATAACACAAATAAGGGATGTGTCACATGGTTTGTTTTCCAATAGAAACTCACTATAGGGACAATCTTATGAATAGATATTTTAGCCAACTTACCAAATTAAATAAAATAGGTATAGTCAAGGACTATACTCAATACTTCCAAACTTTGTCTTTAAGAGTGGAGTGTGTTATCGAGGAAATCTTGAAGGAGTTATTTATGGGGGTTTTAAGGGCCACATAAAATATGAGGTACCCATGTTCCATCTAATTTTTTTTATTCCAAGCAAAGATTATGGAAATGAAAGCAGAGGAAATTTCTTTGACCAATAGACAATAATAGTTTGTAAACATAAGAGATAGAAGCACTCGTACGTAATTTCTTCCTTGACCTACTAAATGAATTTGTGAAAAATTGAAGAGGAGAGAAAAAGGGTTGTGTTTGAACTATGATAACAAATATAGTTGAGGACATAAATGTAATGATAAAAAATATAGTCGAGGACATAAATGTAATGAAAAAAATTGTTCTCTATTGAAGAGCCAAGTAATGAAGGAGAGGAGGAAGAAGCAATATTAGAGTGTGACAATGGGAGAGATGAGGAATCAAGAGATAGCAAACTAACCATTTCTTGTCATGCACTTTCTAGAATTATCACCCCCACAAACTCTCAAGGTAGTGGATTTGTTGATGAAAGAAAGTAATAGTGTTGATAGGCTCATAAAGCACTCACAACTTCATCAACAAAAAATTGCTCATCTAAATTGTTTTATATATCCAACTATATAATTTCAAGTCATGGTTGTATATGGGGGTACGTCAATTGTTTTGGAAACATTGTCGCATTAAATTATCCATAAGTGATTACCAACTTTATCACCTATGGTTTTCTATCTCCATAAGTGCAATAGATATTGTGTTGAGAGTACAATGGTTTACTACATTCAAGACAATTAAGATAAATTTTTAGGAGATTAATTCATTTTCACTTAGAGGGAAGGAAAATAGAACAAAGAGAGTTGTGTGCAAACTCTCCATAGATAGTAAGATCTCATCAATTTAAAAAGATGCTTAACAAGGGGGTAGATGGGCTTGTGGCGTAGTTGTCTTTATTAAAAGTATATCACTCAAAGGATTATAATCCAATACATCTACAAGCTCAGATATAGCTAAGCACTTGACATTTTCTAGAGATATGCTAGAAGGATTGCCTCCTAAAAAGATCTTGATCATGTTATTCCATCCAACATCAAACCCTACAAATATCCATATATACAAAAAGTAAGATCATGAATATGATTCAAGGGATACTAAAGGTAGGTATTATTATCCATAGTCAAAGTGCTTACTCCTCTCAAGTGGTAATGGTGTTTAAAAAAGATGATGCTTGGAGGATGGCCCTAGTTACAAAGAGATCAACACATAAACCATATATGAAGTTTTCAATTCCAATAATTGATGATCTGTTAGATGAATTTAATGTGTTATCTATATTTCCAAATTTGATATTCATTCTAGTTAGCATAAAATTATAATTAGCGTAAGGATGTACATGTTGTGCCTTGCATAACCACCCTATCTTTTGCCTTGGTCAAAATGGGTCCCCCTTTATGTTTTTTATCTTTTGTTGATTTTCAAACAAAGTTTGGAGTCTTTTGTTTCAAACACTTTGTTTTTCTTTGGTTTAGTTTGTCAGAACTGGAGCCAGAACCAAATCGAGTTGTGAAACTTCCTTTAAGACTTGTTCCTATCCCTGTTCCGACAGTTTCTTTTAAACCTTTTGTTTTGTCTTTATCAGACTCAGATCCGGAGTGGATGTTAAGTTGATGTTTATTGGAAATTGCAAAATCAAAATCCATTCCGTCTCTGCCTCTGCTCTTTGAACTTTTGGTTTTACTTTAAGTCCTTGTGTTAAGTTTTATTATTTTGGTCTTTTTGTTTTGCTTTTGTGTTTGGTTTTATTTTGTGCTTTGTTGGCAGAATCGGACACGAAACGGGAATGAAGTTGGGAAATTCCTTGAGTTTTTGAATCAGATTCCATTCTGATTCCACTCTCGTCATTTCTTGGTCATTGACTTTTTACTGAAGTCGCACTATAGTGAAGTGTTTGTTCTTCTCCAGTTCCGACTCCGCTTAACTACATATAATGTATTAATGACAGCTGCCATGCGTAGGTAGAAACTCTGAATTTTATCTTGACTAAGGATTAAATAGCTTATTATTATCATTGTTAAGAAATCAAGGAGAATAGTAAAGCAGCAGTGGAGTTCTTCTGAGTGAATCGATTGAAGGAGGAGGAGATAATTGCTTGCGAATTTCTTCGGAAGGTTTGCTAAGTTTTGCATTCGAGGTAGGGTTCCTATTCTCATTTTTCTTTCTTTTACTTTCGTGTTCTCTGTTTGTGATTGATCATTTTGATTTTTGGGCAAGTTAGCTATATTAGTGGGTTTGCATCTTTATTTATTACTGTTCTTGGTTTCTTTTTGGTTTGCGTTTCTGGTTTTTAGTGAGTTTGAGCGTGGTTGTTTTCACGTTTTGTCGTAATCGCGTCGTGCTATGTTGGTTTTTAAATGTGTAGATTAATTAGGGTTTTACAGTGAGGTAGATTAAATTTAGGTTTTTATAGTGAGTTAGAATTGGTAGAATCTGGTTTTTACTTAGGATTTTATTGCGCATTCGTTTGGTTAAATTAGGAAGGGTTAAAGTCGTGCCCTAGTTTTTATATCGTGTTTTCTAGATGAGGGTTTTTATGCATTTCTGTGATCACATTTTAAAAGATTAAATATGATGCCCTAAAATACAGTCGCCCCACGATCATATGGGCATGGTCCTTTCATGCTATATTTTAAGCCTCATTTCGTTTAAATATGACCTTGGTCTTTAATCATGAAGTAATGCATTAAATTGTTAAAATCGTTGATGACGTCATGGTCAACATAGCCAGAAGCAGGATCAAAATTGATTTAGAATTTTGGATGTGTTTTATGATTAGTTTCAAATCCATTTTCCATCCCATCTCCAACTCTGCTTGTACTAAGAAGCTTTATTTCAAGATAATGTTAACCTTAGCGGAAGCGGAAACGGAACCGAAATAGAATATGAAAACAAAAAATCTGAAGGAAACCGAATCAGTTTCCATTCTGGTTTTGGTTCTGATCACTATTCCACTTCTGACTCTAAATCCGCTTCTTGTTAGTAGAATGTCAATAACAGTTTTTGCTTTGAGCCCGATAGTATGTTAAAAGATGATTGTTTAAGATGTTTGCTGCCTGGTTCCACCTCCGATCTATGTTTGAAAGGTATGATTTTAAGACATATTTTAATATGTTTATTCAGAGATCTGATTAGAGGTTTTGTTGAAGGAAAGCTGATGAATGTCGGGGACATCAGGAGAAGCCTCCCAAAGGAACCGATCTGCAGGAATATTAAAAGCAGCAGCTAAACCAAAGAAGATCAAGCCAGAATAGTTACCTTATACCTTGAGGTATAATCACAGGAGTCCTGTTGTCAAAGTAAGCAAAGTAGAATCAGATTGGTCAGACATCGCCGACACAAATTTCGGCCAATACAATTTTGAGGAGTTGTATGTAGATACCTTTGTTGAAGATATAACAAGGAGGACACAAAGAATTGTTGATTCTGGCTTGGCCCATATCACTTTGTTTCCTTTGTCAATCCAATGCCCAGAGTTGATCTTGACAACTACAGGAGCTTACAATCCGGCTACCCGACAATGCATGGATTCCCAAGATAATGTAATTATTGATCTTACTCCTCATATGTTTCAAAGTATATTTAGTGTCCCGGATCCTAAGAACTTGGTGCAGTTAAAAGAGACAGAGGCCTTAGAGAAATATAGGAAGTATAAGGAATCCAATAAGTCTCACTTGAACAAAAAGTGGTTAAAGATAGAGAAGAAGTCTCTAACCAAGCTTGTAGACAACCCAAAGAGGGCAAACTCCTATTAGGAGGTATCCAATTTAATAATGATGTTGTCTAGGGATTTTGGGAAGAGAGATGCCTTTCATTTCAAAGAGTGGATGTTTCCCTTCATCCAAATAATTTTAAATGACACCCATCAATTTGATTGGCCGATGATTTTATCAAATTCTATTCATGATCAATTCACCAGCATTAGGGAGACTAAATGCTTTTTCATGACTTCTTACATTGTGTATGCAGCAAAAAAATTGGGTATCTTCCTAGGTCTGAACAGAGTGGGGATAATGGGAGTGTTAGATGGATAGAATAAGGTGTGGGAGCATTATAACCAACTGTCTCTACAGGTTGTTGAGACTCAATTCAGAAGGGTTAATGATGCATTCATTTATGTGGTCATTAACCAACTCAATGGAGATGCAGGGTACAGACTGAGTCAAGAGGCCATGGCATTTATTGTTGAATGGGGATGTTGGTACATTCAATACCCCGGGTTTACATATTTTAGGCTAGCTTGTTTTGAAGGTCATCCACATTTGCTGCCAAGGTGCTACAATAATAGGATAGTGTTAATGGAATTTGTATATTAGGCTCTTGGGGTTAATGTTCGGTTTGGATTAAAACATAAGACAGGATGTCACAAGTTCCCCATGAAGTTGGGTGAGTATAGTTGTCAACATTTGGTAGGACAAAAGGTGGTCTGTAATGAGTTGATATAGTTAAATATTAGATTTATATACAACTCGTAAGTATTTTGATCCAAAGGGTAAGATGAATGCCTTGTTGCCTTTTGTGTTTGACAAGCATTTCAATTTATTAGAAGATTTCTAGAGTGACCGACAGGATGAGTATGATCTGAGAAAGAAGAATTATGAGATTACCTGTCTCACGCATGGTAGAGCTTGGATTCAAAAATGACATTCCTGACACATTGGTGGATGATGGAGTTGTATTGGATCCATTTTATGAAGCTTTAAACAATGAAACTAAAAGTCTGGGTCCAATTGACTAGGGCAATGAGGAAACTGTTGACATTAAGCAGATAGGAAGAACAGTCTTGGATAGAAGTGTTCAATGGTTGGTTCTAAGAACCAAAGCTCCTCAAGGACCAGCTCCTAAAAAGGGGAAAGGGTATAAAAGGCTCAAAAGAAAGACACCTCCCAAGGAGCCTTTGGAGTTCCTTCCTCTAGACATTGAAGAAATAGAGCTTGAAGTACCAGTTGATGAAGCAGAGATACAAGAAGGAGATGCTCAAATGGGATCGGTTGTTTCAACACCTACATTAGGTGAATCTTCTACTCAAGTCCCACTTGAAAAACAACAAATTGAAGAGGTTCAAAAGGGGACTCTTCATAGTATGGTTGAAACTACAAAGGGAAAAGAAGTGGAGGTAGAAACAGATTCAGATGAAACTCTGTCAGATAAAGGAATACAAGAAAATAAGCCTCTAGAGGAGGACACTGAACAGGTAATGACACAAAAGAATCAGTGGGCATTGTTTGAAGAAGTCAGGAAGGTTGCTGAACAGCAAGCTGCATCAATAGAAAAGAAAAATTTAACAGATGCCAAGACACAAGTTGATGCCATACTATAGCAGAAAAAAATTGAAGCTAAGTCAAGAGCCGATGAAGTAGAGAGGCAGTAGAGGCAACGGGAGCATGAGCTCAAGGTTAAGGAGGAAAATAATAAGTTGGAATTGATACAAAAGATTCATGACCTTGAGGAAGAAAAGGAAAGACATCGAAGGGAGAAATAAGTCTTGGTTGCTAAGTTAAAGCTTGTTGAGGAAGCTCACTGAAAGGAAGAAGAAGAAGAAAAGGCATAAAAGCTTAAAGCTCTAGAGACAGAAAGATTAAAGAAAGAAAAACTAGAGGCTTTAGAGAAAGAGAAACTAGAAAAAGAAGCTCTAGAGAAGGAAAGATTAGAGAAGGAGAGACTAGAAAAGGAAAGATTGGAGAAAGAAAAACTGGAGAGAGAATGATTAGAAGAGGAAAGGTTGAAGGAGGAAGAAGACAAAAGAGTACAAGAGAAAAAAGACAAGGAGGAAGCGGAGAAGCTGGCACAAATGAGTGTAGAAAAAGAGCAGCAGCAGAAACAAAAGGTTGATTCTCAGCCTCAAGTAAATGTGCAACCTCCCTTAGCTACTACCTCCTCTTCTTCAACCATGATGACTGTTACTCTAGGAGCTCCGACTTGGTTGAAATTAGACCTCAAAAAGAGAACACCGACACCTTCTCAACCTCTCAATTGGGAGGATATGATGAAGGAGATTGAAAGAGAAAGGCCTAAAAAGAAGGCCAAGATCCTACACTCTACTGGATTGACTAATAAGGGAGAAATTGTGGCTGAGTGTGCCATACATATGATAGATAAGGAGGAAGGGGATATGCAATTGGCGGATTATCAACTAGGCACTGTAAATTTGGGGAGACCTACCCGAGATCAACAAATGAATCTAATTGATGTGGTAGCTTCCTCAACCAAGTCTAGGATGTTGAAGAATAAACAAAGGAAGGATGAGCTTAAGGCTCAACTAAATCAATTGCATGTTTTTCTCAAAAACATTTATGCCCCAAGGTCACAATAGGTTGTTGTAATTGAGACCCCAGTTTTGCTGAGCAAAAAGGAAGTAGAGGATTTGGAACAAGTGAGGGGCAAGGTAGAAATGTTAGATCGGTGAGTAAGTAAGTTGGATCAAGAAATGAATGAAGTTTTAGAAGGCAGTTTTGAGGTCTACAAAGCGACATAAGATTTGATGGAAGAGATGAAACAATATGTCAAAACATTGGAATTACAAGAGGAGGAGTATAAGGGATACAGTTAGAAACTGAAAGAAGTCAATAAATTGTCTAAGACTACTCTCCTAGAACAATCAACATTAGAAGAAGACAATGAAGATTTTCTTGAAAAGACTTCTTGTATACTCAGATTTAGAACAGATTTCTTATTCAAACATAGGAATGAGGTGCAAGATTCTGTTAAGGAATTGAATAAGCAATTTGAGGATTTGGAGGCTATTGTTGCCATTTTGGTAAATGTTGAGGTACTTGTAAAAGGATGCTTACCTCTAAGTCAAATAAATCAGAAATGGATTGAAAAACTTAAAGAGGTTATGTACAGAGGAGATGTTAGTGAAGATTTGCTAGTAGATAGATTGATGGACATCGAAGAGGAAATAAGAGTATTCAAGAGAGAGTTGACAAAGCTAAAGGATATGAGAGGGTTTGCTGCAGCAGAATTGGAGCGAATTAAGTTTGAAGATAACTGGGTAGATGGGCCTGAATCAAACACATTACAACAAGTCTTCTCCAGCTATGATGAATATATGATGGAGCAAACTTCGCATGCCTAAATCTCATGCATGGTTTTTTCTTCTTTGCATGTTGCATACAACACTGACAGTTTTGGAGTGCATTACTTTCTTATCTCCTATTCTTGTTTTTCTTTCAGTTTAACTGAGTTTCCAAGGATAATTGTAAAACCTAAAAGGGTGGATGACTTAAAATAGAAGTGGAGTTCAAATTTTGTATATCTATAAATACCCTTTGGGTATCATATTGTAAGGGTCGGCTGATAGAGAATAGAATTGGCCTACCTGATATTAGGAGATAGAATATTTTTTTCGTAGTGATTACAGAGATACATTGTTACTTGATTTTTACAGTTAAATAAAATTACAGGTTTATGCAATATGGTGTTAGAATTGAGTTTTACTTGATAAGGCTGATGAGTTATAATCTATCTATATGCCAGTGATTGTGTTGAAGCATGATTGTTTCTTATGTGATGAAATTCATTAGAAGAAGTCGTATTTAAGGATTATCTTGTTAGATTATCATTGAATTAAATTTATTGAAGTCTGTTGATCTATGATCTTGGCAATGAATGAATGTGTTTTCTTTAAAAAAACAGTATTTGAAATAGTTGTGATAGGCGAATTAAAATAAGCACCTTAGATGCATACAATGGTATAGATTATTCTATGAGTTGTATCATGCTTTGGTTTGCTTAATCTGTTGAAAAAAAAAATCATTGTTGAAGATATATGTCCAAATGCTAGATGAGTTTTGTTCATGTTTACTGGTTTACCCTCTGATCTATCTTTTTCTTTTGTTTAAAACCGCTTGATTTACTAAAGACAATTCAGTAAAATGAGTCATTGCTTGTATTCTTTTTTACCAGCATAGGCCCCCTTGAATAATACAGTTGCATGGACCAATTGAGTGACACCAGACAGTTGAGAACCAACTACCAGGACCTTGGGAGTTAGGCTGCTATATGTTGTCTTTCTTTTTAAGGAGAAATAGAGTAGAAATATTATGTTTTAACGTTGTTTGTGTCATTTTCACCATCAACAGATCTGGTGCTAGAAGGAAGGCCTGAAAGAAAAAGCTGGCTCGCATTGTGTCTTTCTCACCGGAGAAATACAGGAGGATTCTTAGATCCTTTACTAATCCCAAACCTTTTGAAGGACTTGAAACCCCGGTCAAACCTAGACCCCATGCTTGTAGGATATTGAAACCTACCTTGCCACCATCACTTACTCCACCTGGATTTCCACCAAATGCACCTACACCACCATCAGTTCCACCTACATCACCACCACCAAGTAGGCCTGAGTGTCCACTAATTCAACCTATATCACCCCCTGCTTAACCAATCCCACCCATGGCTTACTTTGTGAATAACGCCTATTCGTTAGAGACTATTCCAGGAGGAACCCATGACTTACCAAAGAGCCCAAATTTTTTTTGTCCCAAATACATACATGGTGAATCAAGAAGTGTTGAGGATCACATACAAGCATTCAAAGATGCTTGCACACGAGCTCAAGTTTCTCATCAGGATGTGGTATGTAGACTGTTTCCTTACTGTTTGGGAGATATGGCATATAACTAGTATTTAAATTTTCCCCGAGGATCTATCCTAGGTTGGACAGATTTAGAAAATGCATTTATTAATCAATTTCGGGTTTATGTAGACCTTGCCATTTTGTATCACCAGTTTGCCACAATAAGAAAGGAACATCATGAGCCACTACCTTTGTTCAATACTAGATTCCAAATAATGTTTTGTAGGTTGCAAGACCTTTATCTAGTAGCTGAGAATATTGCCATACAGGCATATTTAAGAGTTGTTGATCCCTTAATTGGCTTATTCTTGTAGAGAACTTATCAGCCTAGTGAGACAGACTCTGTCTAAATTTTATCATTTGGCCATCAAATTGCAATAATAGATAAGTCTGCAATCTAGAGGTTTAGGAGTAGCTCTTCCTCCCATGAATTATCAGATGCCTAACCCATCATTATACAACACTGTCCCAGGGATGTCTTACTCCCAATAAGGACCAGTGTCTGAGCTACAAGCTCCACCTAACATGCCCTTTTTCGGTAATGGCATGCAAGATTCTTCCCAACAACCTCAAAATCCACAACAACAAGTGGGAGGATCAACCCATGTTCATTCTCCAGCCATAGTACAAAATGTGCAGAATGAGAAAACTATTCAACTGACTAGTGAGTTAGAGACTCTCAAGAAGACTTTATCCAAAATGTCTAATGACATGGCACAACTTAGGAAAAATCCTCCCCATAACCAAAATCAGAATTATCAGAATCAGGGAGGTAATAACAATTAGGAAAATTATTCCAATCAGAATGGCAACCAGAACATGAACCGAAACTTTTAGAGTCAAAATTCCTCTAACCAAAATTACCAAAATCAAAACAGAGGATATAACCAAAGGTTCAACAACAACAGTAGGCAGTGAAATACTGGACCTAACAATGGGGGAGTTCCCCATAACTATCAGTCAGGTGAGGAGAGACCACATACTGCTAATGTTGTTGACCTCAATTTTATGACTAATTGGTGCAAGCTACATGATACTGCAACACATTCTAAGGTTAACTACCCTCAAAATGGAGAAGATTGTAAAGATTGTACAAGTTGACGCCCATCCTCTAGCAGGAAATTCCAATCAAGATAATGGGCCAATTAATACTGCTATGACTTATGAAACTATTGAAGAAAAACACCAGTTTCCTATGCAAGGAGATAATGAGCCAGAGGAAGATGTATATGATGCTCAAGCTTTTCAATCCAAAGGAGATCACTTTATGAGAAATCAGAATAAGGGCCCATTTACTACATTTGCACCCCCAAACAACATGGTCCCACCAAACCAAAATGCAGATAATAATCCACCACCACCAAAGGGACCTTTTGATCTTCATAATAGAGGCAACCCACCTCCTTTTCCTAAATATCAAGCTAGGAATGATTCAAAATTTGACTTTATTGCAAAATTGTAGAGACAAATGACGTCCTTGTCATTCTTTGAGACATGAAGTGGTGCCCAGCTCAATGTTAGGTGGTATTAAAAGCCTTGGAGGAGACAAATCGTTTAAAGGGAAAAGGTAAAGTGACTCCAGCAAAGGAGACAAATGCAGCCATTTCTAAAGGTAAGACTAGTACCCCACCTTTTCTTTTAAGTTTAAGGATTTTTGGAAAGAATTTGCATAATTGTTTATTGGACTCTGGAGCATCAGGGAATGTTATGCCCTTTTTGATATGTAAGAAGTTAGGATTGAGTCCTATCCCGACCAATAAGAAAGTGATTCAATTAGATAAAACTGAGGTCAATGTTGTAGGTGAACTGAAAAACATGCATGTACAGGTTGGATCAGATCCAAGGATCCATACCTATATAGATATCTAAGTGGCTGATATCCCAGAGACATATGGGATGCTTCTAAGTCGCGAGCTAATAAAAAGTATAGGTGGATATTTGTCCTTGGATTTCTCTCGCATGTGGCTACCCTGGAAGGGGGTTGCAACATAGATAAGGATTGAAAGTGAACCTAGACTCAAACATATGATTGCAAAATATGATGCTTCAAATGAAGTAGCATATTTTGAGACTGAGATAGGAGTTTACAAACAAGAGGAAGTCCTTACTTTCTCTGTAGTTAGTCCCAGGGACACATTGCCCCTAGAACACAATGACCCAATGATCTACATCAACCAACAGGTTCTGATAAGGAAATTACAACAAGATAGGCTGGTTTTAGGAGAAGAAACTGATTTGAGTAGTTTGTTGCTTCCTAATTGGTGTAGGATACATTATCATAATCATTCAGAATTAACATGTCAATCATGTTTAGATATTCTAAGTCATGTAGATTAGCCTCAACAAATATGTCAAGAGAAACAAGCCCAAACCCCCATCAATGAGTTTTCTTTCCAAGTTAAGGATGCAACTATTCTTACACGGGCTAGTCTTTCTCAACAGGAAGGCTCTTCACCAGAAGAACAAACTCGGGTTGTATGTTCTGAAATCCAACAAGAAGTTGAGGTGTCCCAATTCCTATTTAATACACCTGCCCTAGATACTTTTCCAATACCCAAGGCATTGATGAGAAATGAGTTGGATTACAATTTAACCCAACAGGTTGTTTAGGAAGTGATTTCTGAGTAGGCTAAAAACATAGGAAAATCTTCAACTGAGTTTTGTCCCGAGTCAAATTCTGATAAACAGCAGAAGTCTGAGCCGCCACACATCTCAAGTAAGTCATCCCCTGCTATTCCTAAAAAGAAAGAGCTCCTAACCAAGGATCAATTAGGGACTCTTAAATTTGATGGTTCCAAATCTAAAGTAAGAAGTGGAGTAGGGATTGAGCGAACTAACCCGAAAGGGAAGACTTACTTTGCTTCTTATAGATTGCAGTTCGGTTGCACAAACAATGTGGCTGAGTATGAAGCACTTGCTTGGGGTCTTATGTTTGCTCATAAGAAGGTAATTGCTCTCATAGTTATGGAAGATTCTGAGGTGATTGTAAAGCAGGTATGTAGCCAAAATACATGCCATAACAAAAGATTGGTTGCGTACAAAAATAGGGTTTGGAATTTAATCGAAGATTTTGATGCTTTTGGGATTAGTCTAATCCCTAGGGAAGCTAATCAAATTGCAGATGCTCTTGTTGTTGTTGCTAGCACATTAGAACCCATGAAAAATTATAATCTGAAGAGGTTTTTAGCTGAGTTGATTTTAGTCCCAGTTATTCTTGATAATGTTTGACACTTTTAGGTATTTGATGATGATCAACACATATTGGCCTTTTTGGAAAATTATGATGTTTTTCAAGGACAAATAATAGATGAATCTGAATGAGATCAGGGAGATTGGGATCCTAAGAAAGAGGGTCCAGAAGGGATATTGGATTTGAAGAGTAATAGCATTCCGAAAGGAATGGTTGCTTTAGAGAGGATATTTGACTCTTACCAAAGGGCTTGCCAAAGGGTGCCTACAAAGAGTGATGGAGGGAAGTATGAATCTATTAATTTGACTCACTCAGGCCTAGAAAGGAATTTTCTTATTGGAAATACTTGTTCTCAGGAAATTAAGAACAAGATAATCAAGGTCTCGGAGCAGAACATTGAAGCTATTGCTTCGAGTTATGATGATCTAAAAACTTTTGACACATTAGTGATTACTCATACCATCCCTCTCAAGCCAGATGCCAAGCCTTTTTGCCAAAAGCAATGCCCGATCAATGCTATAATTGAGCCCTTAATTTAGAAGGAGGTGCATAAACTTTTATCTGCTAGAATAATCTTTCCGATTAGACATCTACCTGGGTGGCTAATTTGGTTCCTATGTGCAAGAAGAATGGTGAGATCTGATTGTGTGTTGATTTCAAGAATCTAAATAAAGCTTATGAGAAAGATAATTATCCATTACCTTCTTTTGATGAAGTATTACAGAAGGTTAATGGATCCCAGATGATGTCATGTTTGGATGGTTATTTTGGATACAATCAGGTCTTGGTTAGTCATGAGGATAGGATGAAGACTGCTTTCACCACTAAATGGGGCACATTTGCTTACAGGAGTATGCCTTTCGGTCTCATCAATGTTGGAGCTACTTTTCAAAGGGCAATGGATGTAGCTTTCAAAGATCTGATAGGAAAATGTATAATCATTTATGTAGATGATTTAACCATCTTCTCTAGGCATAGAGAAGACCATGCTGCAAACCTGAAAAAAGGTTCTAAAGAAATGTATAAGTTATGGTGTCTCTCTTAACCTAAAGAAATGTGTATTTGGAGTCTCTGAAGGGAAGCTCTTAGGTCACATTATATCAAAGGAAGGGATTTCCATACATCCTGACCGAGTGGAGGTGATTTTGAAATTGACAAAGCCAGGTAGCAAGAAGGAAATGAGGTCTTTCTTTGGAAGGATCAATTTTGTTAGGAAATTTATAACAGAGTTTGCAGAAATTGTCAAACCCCTCAATGAAATGATGAAGAAGGATGCAAAAATTGAGTAGAGTGAAGAGGCTAAGTCTGATTTCATGCAGATTAAACAATCTATATCTAAGGCACCTATTTTGACAAGTCCAAATTATCTAAAACCCTTCTATATCTACTCTTTTGCTTTTGACCATTCATGTGTAGCAGTTTTAACACAAAGAAGAGAAGAGAGTGAGGAGAGACCGATTGCTTTTATGAGTTCTCCATTTAAGAATGCAGAAGTAAGGTATTCACCATTAGAGAAACAGGCATTTGCATTGGTACGAGCAGTGAAAAAATTCAGGCATTACATAATTTGAAGCTAAGTGATGGCCATAGTTCCAGATCCAGCTGTGAAGTCTCTTCTGATGCAAAGTGAATTAGGGGAACGAAGAGGGAAATGGATGGCAATCTTACAAAAGTTTGACTTAGAGATTCACCCGATGAAACTCGTTCAAGGACAAGGATTGTCAAAGGCAATGGCTGATGTGGACAAAAATATTACTTGTCAACAATACACTGTCCAATCATTCACAAAGGATCCCTGGTATACAAATTTAATTTTCTTCCTCAATAAAAAATGTCCAGAAGGAATGAATGCTACTCAAAGGAGAGCATTGAGGATGAAGAGTGCTCATTACATTCTCAAAGGGGGATCCATTTATAGGAAGAATTTTCAAGGAATTTACCTGCATTGTTTGGATCAACAAGAAGCTAAGCATGCTATTTCAAAGTTTCATGGAAGGCATGGATCTATTGATGCTTTGGCTCATCAAATTTTAAGATCAAGCTATTATTGGCCTTATGTATTTAGAGATGCACATCAGCACTGCAGGACTTGTCATGTATGCCAAACTTCTACACCTAGAGGAAGAAATCATGCAATCCCTCTACAACTAGTATATGAGGTAAGGCCATTTGCTCAATGGGCACTTGATTTTGTAGGTGTATCTAATCCAAATTCTTTTGTAGGTCATAAATTCATCTTGACTGTGATAGACTACTGCACACATTGGACTGAGGCACAACCTTGCAAGAATAGCACCATAGAGGTGGTCATCAAGATTCTGATTGAGAACATCACAACCAAGTTTGGAGTTTCATTTGCTCTGGTATGTGATAATGGCCTTGCTTTTTATTCTGCTGAGTTCATTTCATGGGCCTATGAACATATAATTGTTTTGATGTATTCTTCCAATTACTACCCTCAAGGAAATGGAGTGGTTGAGTCCATAAATAAAAACTTGTTGGAAGTTATAAGAAATTTGTTAGAGAATAATCCTAGGGAATGGCACACCCAGTTGAGATTTTCCTTATGGGCAGATTGAACTAGAATCAAAGAAGCTCTAGGAGACTCACCTTTTAAGTTAGTTTATGGCCAAGATCCAATCTTCTCGATCCATTTACATATACCTATCCTTAAGTTCATGTAGGAATTTTATACCAAGGATGATAGGATTGAGGTTAGGTTACTTAATTTATTAAACATGGAAGAACAAAGGGATGCTGCTCTGCAACAATTCTCTAAGCATCAGGTTGTTGTCAAACACTGGTTTGACAAAAGAGCCAAGATAAAAGCCTTTAGAATATCAGATCTTGTGTTATTATGGGATAAGGCCAGGGAGAAGAAAGGAGATCATTAGAAGTTTGATAGACTTTGGTTAGGTCCTTATCAAGTGGCTGAAATACTAGGCGAGAATGCTTTTCATTTGAGTACCTTAAGAGGAGTGCTTGTTCCATTACCGGTTAATGGTCAGTTTCTCAAGCACTATTTTGGTGCATAAAATATTTGATGTTTTAAAAGAAAATGTATTATACTGTATCATATGCAATTAATTTTTTTTTTAAGTTTAATTTTTGTTTTGTTTGTTTTCTTTCTTTATTTTTGTTTGTTTGTTTTGTTTTGTCTTGTTTCATTAGGGATCTTCATTTTGTTCATTTTAAATTAAGGGGTTGTTATTCAAAGTATGCTACTAATACTAGGAGAGAAATTGGTTTAGGTATTTTCATTATCTTCATTGAAAAGGATTTTGTTCTGAAACTTATGTTTTATGACCATTCTAGTTTGGGTTTGAAAAGTTATTAAGGATAGAAGATATATTGTGAATATCTCATGAATTGTGATAAAAAATCTGTCACCAAATTAGGAAAACATCTGCATGAGTAAGTGCCTATTTGTTTTAGAACGGCTCTACCCTTTGATTCAAGTGAAAAATCCGATTCCAAATTTATCATGAAATCCATAGTAGTTCTCAACCCATGTTTCAAATTCATTATGTCTGAAGTATTGAGCAAGGTGCACAAAAGATTTCCACAAGCAAGGTTTTAAAAAAAAATTAATGAAAGAAAAGAAAGAAACAAGGGGCAAACTCAATATCAAATGGGTAATCAAGTATCTCTATCGGGGCTATGGATGGATGGATGGCAGTAGAGCAATGCTTTGAGAGAACTAGAGGTATCTTCGTCAGGGCTATGGACACCTCTCTGGCAGCAGAGCAATTCCCAGGATTTTATTGCACGATAGTTAAAGGTCTCAACCTATGTAGCTTGAATCTTAGGTATAGTTGTTCACAAACAGAGAAAGTATCTACAAAGAATGACACACAATATATGCACACACACATATTTAGAAATAACTCATGAACACATACATCTGAGATTCTAGCTCAAACTTATCCTACATATATCTGATCTTATTTCAAGTTAGCATGCTTCATAAACCAAGTAGTTTTAGGGTGACTAAAATTTTCTCTAGGTATCTTGAAAATGGGTAAACCATTTTTCCAGCCGAGTCACCATTTTTTATGCCTTGCATAACCACCCCATCTTTTGCCTTGGTAAAAATGGGTCCCCCTTTATGTTTTTTTATCTTTTGTTGATTTTCAAACAAAGTTTGGAGTCTTTTGTTTCAAACACTTTGTTTTTCTTTGGTTTAGTCTGTCGGAACCGGAGCCAGAACCAAATCAGGCTGTGAAACTTCCTTTAAGACTTGTTCCTATCCCTGTCCCGACAGTTTCTTTTAAACCTTTTGTTTTATCTTTATCGGACCCAGATCCAGAGTGGACGTTAAGTTGGTGTTTATTGGAAATTGCAAAATCAAAATCCATTCCATCTCTGCCTCCGTTCTTTGAACATTTGGTTTTACTTTAAGTCCTTGTGTTAAGTTTTATTATTTCGGTCTTTTTGTTTTGCTTCTGTGTTTGTTTTTGTTTTGTGCTTTGTTGGCGGAACTAGACCTAGAACAGGAACGAAGTTCAAAAATTCCTTGAGTTTCCGAATTAGATTCCATTCTGATTCTTATCCCACCGTTTCTTGGTCGTTGACTTTTTACTGAAGTCGCACTGTAGTGAAGTGTTTGTTCTTCTCAAGTTCTGACTCCGCTTAATTGCATTTAATGCGTTAATGACAGCTGCCATGCGTAGGTAGAAACTCTGAATTTTATCTTGATTAAGGATTAAATGGGTTATTATTATCATTGTTAAGAAATCAAGGAGAATAGTAAAGTAGCAGTGTAGTTCTTCTCAGTGAATCGATTGAAGGAGGAGGAGATCATTGCTTACAAATTTATTCGGAAGGTTTGCCAAGTTTTGCGTTCGAGGTAGGGTTCCTATTCTCCTTTTTCTTTCTTTTACTTTCGTGTTCTCTGTTTGAGATTGATCGTTTTGATTTTTGGGAAAGTTCGCTATCTCAGTGGGTCTGCATCTTTATTTATTACTGTTCTTGGTTTCGTTTTGGTTTGCATTTCTAGTTTTTAGTGAGTTTGAGCGTGGCTATTTTCATGTTTTGTTGTAATTGCATCATGTTTTGTTGGTTTTTAAATGTGTAGATTAATTAGGGTTTTACAATGAGGTAGATTAAATATAGGTTTTTATAGTGAGTTAGAATTGGTAGAATCTGGTTTTTACTTAGGATTTTATTGCGCATTCGTTTGGTTAAATTAGGAAGGGTTAAAGTCGTGCCCTAGTTTTTATATCGTGTTTTCTAGATAAGGGTTTTTATGCATTTTTGTGATCACGTTTAAAATGATTAAATATGATGCCCTAAAATACAGTCGCCCAACGATCATATGGGCATGGTCCTTTCATGCTATAATTTAAGCCTCATTTCGTTTAAATATGACCTTGGTCTTTAATCATGAAGTAATGCATTAAATTGTTAAAATCGTTGATGATGTCATGGTCAACATAGTCGAAAGCGGGATCATAATTGATTTAGAATTTTGGATGTGTTTTATGATTAGTGTTAAATCCATTTTCCATCCCGTCTCCGAATCCGCTTGTAGTAAGAAGCTTTATTTCAAGATAATGTTAACCTTAGCGGAAGCGGAACCGAAACATAATATAAAAACATAAAATCTAAAGGAAACCAAATCAGTTTCCATTTCGGTTCTGATTCCGATCACTATTCCACTTCCAACTCTGAGTCCGCTTCTTGTTAGTAGAATGTCAATAACAGTTTTTGCTCCGAGCTCGACAGTATGTTAAAAGAGGATTGTTTAAGATGTTTGCTGCCTGGCTTCACCTTCGATGTATGTTTGAAATGTATGATTTTAAGACATTTTAAGATGTTTATTGAGAGATCTGACTAGAGGTTTTGTTGCAGGAAAGTTGAAGAATGTCGGGGACATCAGGAGAAGCCTCCCAAAGGAACCGACCTATAGGAATATCAAAAGAAGTAGCTAAACCAAAGAAGATCAAGCCAGAACATTTACCTTATACCTTGAGGTATAATCATGGGAGTCCTGTTGTCAAAGTAAGCAAAGTAGAATCAGATTGGTCAGACATCACCGACACAAATTTCGGCCAATACAATTTTGAGGAGCTGTATGCAGAAACCTTTGTTGAAGATATAACAGGGAAGACACAAAGAATTTTTGATTCCAGCTTGGCCCATATCACTCTGTTTCCTTTGTCAATCCAATGCCCAGAGTTGATCTTGATAGCTGCAGGAGCTTACAATCCAGCTACCCAACAATGCATGGATTCCCAAGATAATGTAATTATTGATCTTACTCCTCATTTGTTTCAAAGTATACTTAGTGTCCCGGATCCTAAGAACTTGGTGCAGTTAAAAGAGGCAAAGGCCTTAGAGAAATATTGGAAGTATAAGGAATCCAATAAGTCTCACTTGAACAAAAAGTGGTTGAAGATAGAGAAGAAGTCTCTAACCAAGCTTGCAGACCAACCAAAGAGGTCAGACTTCTATAAGGAGGTATCAGATTTACTAATGATGTTGTCTAGGAATTTTGGGAAGAGAGATGCCTTTCATTTCAAAGAGTGGATTTTTCCCTTCATCCAGATAATTTTAAATGGCACCCATTAATTTGATTGGCCGATGATTGTATCAGATGTTATTCATGATCAATTGACCAGCATTAGGGAGACTAAATGCTTTTTCATGACTTCTTACATTGTGTATGCAACACCAAGATTGGGTATCTTCCCAGGTCTGAACAAAGTGGGGAAATGGGAGTGTTATATGGACAGAAGAAGGTGTGGGAGCATTATAACAAACTGTCTTTGCAGGTTACTGAGACTCAATTCAGAAGGGTTAATGATTCATTCATATATGTGGTCATTAACCAACTCAATGGAGATGCAGGGTATAGATTGAGTCAAGAGGCCATTGCATTTATTGTTGAATGGGTATGTTGGTACAATCAATACCCCAGGTTTACATATTTCAGGCTAGCTGGTTTTGAAGGTCATCCACATTTGCTGCCAAGGTGCTGCAATAATAGGATAGTGTTAATGGAATTTTTATATCAGGCTCTTGAGGTTAATGTTCGGTTTGGATTAAAACATAAGATAGGATGTCACAAGTTCCCCATGAAGTTGGGTGAGTATAGTTGTCAGCATTTGGTAGGAGCAAAGGTGGTTTGCAGTGAGTTGATACAGTTAAAATTAGGTTTATATACAGCTCGTAAGTATTTTGATCCAAAGGGTAAGATGAATGCCTTGTTGCCTTCTGTGTTTGACAAGCATTTCAATTTATTAGAAGATTCCTGGATTCACCGACAGGATGAGTATGATCTAAGAAATAAGAATTATGAAAGATTACATGTCTCACTCATGGCAGAGCTTGGAGTCAAAAATGACATTCCTGACACATTGGTGGATGATGGAGTTGTATTGGATCCATTTTATGAAGCTTTAAACATTGGAACTAAAATTCTGGATCCAATTGACTGGGACAGTGAGGAAACTATTGACATTAAGCAAATAGGAAGAACAGTCTTGGATAGAAGTGTTCAATGGTTGGTTCTTAGAACCAAAGCTCCTCAAGGACCAGTTCCTAGAAAGGGGAAAGGGTATAAAAGGCTCAAAATAAAGACACCTCCCAAGGAGCGTTTGGAGTTCCTTCCTCCAGACATTGAAGAAATAGAGCTTGAAGTACGAGTTGATGAAGCAGAGACATGAGAAGGAGATGCTCAAATGGGATCGGTTGTTTCAACACCTACATTAGGTGAATCTTCTACCCAAGTCCCACTTGCAAAACAACAAAGTGAAGAGGTTCAAAAGGGGACTCTTCATAGTATGGTTGAAACTACAAAGGGAAATTAAGTGGAGGTAGAAATTCATGATGTTAGAACAGATTCGAATGAAACTCTGTCGGATAAAGGAATACAAGAAAATATCCCTCTAGAGGAGGACACTGAACATGTAATGACACAAGAGGATCAGTGGGAATCGTTTGAAGAGTCAGGAAGGCTGCTGAAGAGCAAGCTGCAACAATAGAAAAGCAAAATTTAATAGATGCCAAAACACAAGATGATGCCATACTACAACAACAACAAATTGAAGCTAAGTTAAGAGCTGATGAATTAGAGAGGCAACAGAGGCAACAAGAGCATGAGCTCAAGGTTAAGGAGGAAAATGATAAGTTGGAATTGATACAAAAGATTCATGACCTTGAGGAAGAGAAGGTTAGACACCAGAGGGATAAAGAAGTCTTGGTTGTCGAGTTAAAGCTTGCTGAGGAAGCTCACCGAAAGGAAGAAGAAGCAGAATGATTACGAAAGGAAAAGGACACCGAAGAGCTGGTTAGAAAGCAACAACAAGAAGAAGAAAAGGCAGAAAATCTTAAAGCTCTAGAGATAGAAAGATTAAAGAAAGAAAATATAGAGGCTTTAGAGAAAGAGAAATTGGAAAAAGAAGCTCTAGAGAAGGAAAGATTAGAGAAGGAGAGACTGGAAAAGGAAATATTGGAGAAAGAAAAACTGAAGAGAGAATGATTAGAAGAGGAAATTTTGAAGGAGGAAGAAGACAAAAGAGTACAAGAGCAAAAAGATAAGGAGGAAGCGGAGAAGCTGGCACAAATGAGTGTAGAACAAGAGCAACAACAAAAACAAAAGGTTGATTCTCAGCCTCAGGTAAATGTGCAACCTCTCTTAGCTTCTACCTCCTCTTCTTCAACCATGATGATTGTTACTCCAGGAGCTCCAACTTGGTTGAAATTAGACCTCAAAAAGAGAATACTGACACCTTCTCAACCTCTCAATTGGGAGGATATGATGAAGGAGATTGAAAGAGAAAGGCCTAAAAAGAAGGCCAAGATCCTGCACTCTACTAGATTGACTGACAAGGGAGAAATTGTGGCTGAGTGTGCCATACATATGATAGATAAGGAGGCAGGGGATATGCAATTAATGGATTATCAACTAGGCACTGTAAATTTGGGGAGACCTACCCGAGATCAACAAATGAATCTAATTGATGTGGTAGCTTCCTCAACCAAGTCTAGGATGTTGAAGGATAAATAGAGGAAGGATGAGCTTAAGGATCAACTAGATCAATTGCATGTTTTTCTCAAGAACATTTCTGCCCCAAGGTCACTACAGGTTGCTGCAATTGAGACCCCAGTTTTGCTGAGCAAAAAAGAAGTAGAGGATTTGGAGCAAGTGAGGGGCAAGGCAGAAATGTCAGATCGGTGGGTAAGTAAGTTGGATCAAGAAATGAATGAAGTTTTAGAAGGCAGTTTTGAGGTCTACAAAGGGACTAAAGATCTGATGGAAGAGATGAAACAATATGTTAAAACATTGGAAGTACAAGAGGAGGAGCATAGGGGATACAGTTAGAAACTGAAAGAAGTCAATAAATTGTCTAAGAGTACTCTCCTAAAACAATCAATATTAGAAGAAGACAATAAAGATTTTCTTGAAAATACTTCTTGTATACTCAAATTTAGAACAAATTTCTTATTCAAACATAGGAATGAGGTGCAAGATTTTGTTAAGGAAGTGAATGAGCAATTTGAGGAGTTGGAGGCCATCGTTGCCATTTTGGTAAATGTTGAGGTACTTGTAAAAGGATGCTTACCTCTAAGTCAAATAAAGCAGAAATGGACTGAAAGACTTAAAGAGGTTATGCAGAGAGGAGATGCTGGTGAAGATTTGCTAGTAGATAGATTGATGGACATGAAAGAGGAAATAAGAGTAGCCAAGAGAGAGTTGACAAAGCTAAAGGATATGAGAGGGTTTGTTGTAGCAGAATTGGAGCGAATTAAGTTTGAAGATAGCTGGGTGGATGGGCCTGAATCAGACACATTACAACAAGTCTTCTCCATCTATGACGAATATATGATGGAGCAAACTTCGCATGCCTAAATCTCATGCATGATTTTTTCTTCTTTGCATGTTGCATGCAACACTGATAGTTTTGGAGTGCATTACTTTCTTATCTCCTATTCTTGTTTTTCTTTCAGTTTAACTGAGTTTCCAAGGATAATTGTAAAACCTAAAAGGGTGGATGACTTAAAATAGAAGTGGAGTTCAAATTTTGTATATCTATAAATACCCTTTGGGTATCATATTGTAAGGGTTGGCTGATAGAGAATAGAATTGGCCTACTTGATATTAGGAGACAAAAAAAAAATTCGTAGTGATTATAGAGATACATTGTTACTTGATTTTTAAAGTTAAATAAAATTACAGGTTTATGCAATATGGTGTTAGAATTGAGTTTTACTGCATAAGGCTGATGAGTTATAATCTATCTATATGCCAGTGATTGTGTTGAAGCATGATTGTTTCTTATGTGATGAAAGCCATTAGAAGTAGTCGGATTTAAGGATTATCTTGTTAGATTATCATTGAATTGAATTTATTGAAGTCTGTTGATCTATGATCTTGGCAATGAATGAATGTGCATTCTTTAAAAAAAAAGTCTTTGAAATAGTTGTGATAGGCGAATTAAAATAAGCACCTTAGATGCATACAATGGTATAGATTATTTTGTGAGTTGTACCATGCTTTGGTTTGCTTAATCTGTTGAAAAAAAAACATTCATTGTTGAAGATATATGTCTGGATGTTAGATCTGTTTTGTTCATGTTTTTTGGTTTACCCTCTAATTTATCTTTTTCTTTTGTTTAAAACCCCTTGGTTTACTAAAAACAGTTTGGTAAAATGATTCATTGCTTGCATTCTTTGTTACCAGCGTAGGCCCCCTTGAATATTACATTTGCATGGACCAATTGAGTGACACCAGACAGTTGAGAACCAACTACCAGGATCTTGGGAGTTAGGTTGCTATATGTTGTCTTTCTTTTTAAGGAGAAATAGAGTAGAAATATTATGTTTTAACGTTGTTTGTGTCATTTTCACCATCAACAGTACATAAGACAAATTTTAAAACCCATGAGGGCTTAACTAATTTTTTGCTAATCCATTTTGGTTTCACAAATGCACCCTTTGAATTTTAAATTTTGATTAACTCTATCTTTGAGTCATTCCTACAAAATTTTGTTTTTTTATTTTGATGATATCTTAATATATAGAACTTGGGAGGAATAATTACAAAATGTAAATTAGGTTTTGGACATTCCTGAACATCATCAATTTTACTCTTAACATTCATACAAGTGTGTGTTTAAAGTTAAACAAGTCGAGTACCTGTTGTCACATAGAAATTGCACCCTACTAAACATGGAGTTCAACATTCCAATGACACCATTGAAATGACCTCAAAGTGTGGGATCTTTAAAATTGAGTTCAAGTCTCTAGAGAAGGTCAGATTCTTCTTTCAATCCAAGTGCAATGTGTTGGTCCAACCCAACATATGAAATCCTACACTACCCTACTCTAACATCTCACAGGGGAAAAGGGTTAGAAGGAATGCATTAAAGGGAAATGGAAGGTGGTATACCAGATAGAAAGTTGTTTCTTCCTGACCAAGATTTCTTAGTACATCAATGACAAGAGACCAAAGGACTCACATAGTTCTCCATTTAATTAGTTCGCAAAGTCAAATACGGAGGTTAGGGTTTGACGAGGTGCTAGAAGGAAAGAAATATTATACCAAGCACTCATTTGTGAAGGTAATGAAATTTTACTTAATATAAAGGAGGAGAGAATGCACAACAATGGTCCAATTTTTACATTTGCATGATGCGTAATGTATAAGTCTACCAAAGAAAACCCTAGAGGAGCTAGAGGAAGAACCTTTAAAAAATAATACAAGTGTTGCTTTTATAGATCAAGCATAACTTAGATGATTAAAAACCAAACCTTAACCCAACTAGGGTTACAAGATCTTATCAGGGAAGATTGAGGAGGTCTATCTATGAAATCTGCACCCAAACAAGCTTGGAGAACCCTTACATGCATGCCATGCTTGTGCAATGAATGTTGAAAGCATAAATGCTTCCAAAATTCCTCATGAAATCAATGATATGGGCATGGGGCATGTTAGAACGAGACAATAATCAACAATAAATGAGCATGAGTGCCCATAATTCCACTTATAGTTGTCGGGAGATGTATTAATTGTTGCCCTCAAGTCCCAAAAATTGGATCAATTAGTTGAGAAGGTGATTCGAGCATTAATGGTGTCATTCTAAAGAAACACGCCAAATTGTAGAATTTACAAACCTTTGAGCTCAAAAGGATAAATTTGTCTAAACATTAAATGTTATGTATCTATTAAAAATCATCTTTTTCAGAGGTCAAGGGTCAGGCATGCTTCATACCTTATGCTTCATTGGCATTGGACTGCCAATGATCAGGCTTCAGGAGTTCAACATACTTCTTGCAAAAGAAGGGAGGGAAGAAGGTTGAAACATGGCGTCTAAAAGGTCACCCTTGTCAGGTGTTAGAGGTTGGAATTAAAGAATGTATACCTCTTACCAAGTAAAGGTAAGAGGTAAGGAAGAAAGCATGTCTACGGCCTTTTTTTCTTTCTTCCAAAAAATTAACAGTCAAAATTTTGAAAAAAGACATCGAGACTCAAGGGAGGAAGAAAGTGGAAAAATTTGAAGGTCCAATGCTCAAAAGTTGAAAGGTGAAATCGGGGATTAAGGATCAGGTGGAAGGCTTATGTCCTATTGATAAGATAAGACAAATGGTAGATGGAAGGACCAATCACTAAAAATTGAAAGGAAGATCGAGGATCGAGGATCAAGAGAAATTCTTAACGCCTAAGTTGAAAAGATGGAAGGAGATTAGAGGGAAGCCTAATCCTTGAAGTCTGACAATTCAAGACTTAGAAAAATCTTGGAAGGCCTCTTTGGGACTTCAATGTTTGGAGGTAAGGCCTAAGGTTTTCAAAATGGAAGAAATAAGGGTTAAAGGGTAGGGTCAATGGTTGAAACCCGAAAGACTTAGGAAAAACTGAAAAGAAAAAAGGTGAAAGGGAGGAGTGGGAGCGATGGAGAAATCATGTTGATATAGAGGTAAGAGAAAACCCAAAATCTTGAAACCTTAGTACTTAGCCAATTTTGGAACTTTTTAAAGGGATACTCTTGTAAGATGGCCCATATAAGATCTCTCATATCGATTATCAATGATGGATCATCTAAGGGTATCATGAAATGCCAAAATTTATGGTGATCTTTGCGAGATGATTACTACTAATCATGGAATCCAAAGGCCTTGTCAGTCCATTGGGGATAGAGTAATGAGGGGAACTTGCAAAAAATGAACCTCCCAAGAGCGAAACAAAATATGTGCATGATGCACTTGGAGGAAAGCAAGAAAGCATAGAAGCATACATTCCCTTAAGGAGAATTTAGGGTGTGCAAGGCACTTCTTGAAAAGTAGGACAAATAACTAATATGTATATGAGATCAACTAAAATAAGAGGAACATTATAAAAAAATTCCTTTATAAAATATAGATCCTCTAAAAGAGATTATCTCTTTTAGGTTGAAACTACAATCTTCTTTCATCTTCAACCATCAAAGTAATCCACTTGAATGCAAGGGTTTGCATAATGAATCAACATGGTGAAGAATTACCTCATTGTAGACCTTGTCCTTGGAGGGCATCCATATGATGCAAGTGTCAGATTCATTGTATAGTGGCACCTCATGAGAAAAAAATTTAGCATGAATAAGCTCCTCTTAAAATAGGTCAACATCAAAAGAAGAACCCTCTACAAAGGAAAAATAAATCTCCTTACATAAGGGTGAGCCACTATTATAATCATTGGTCTTCTTAGATATATGTTTCTCACAAAATTCCCCCTCAAGCTCTTCCTCATTTCTTTGCATGATAGGGTTTCTCTTGATCTCATATAAAATTTCCCTCTCCATCTAATGGCTACCTATAACAACCTTAGGCTTATGGCATGAAATATCCACCATATCCCTTTGAGTTTCCATGAGGTTGGGAACAGGGGTGCTCTCTTCAAAATTGTAGAATATGCTCAGACCAAAATCCTTTGCTTCAACAGGTGAATCAAATTGAAAAGCATTGACCAACACATCCAAAAAGCAACCAATAACATCCTCCACATGAGTAGCAGGTTCATGAACAACACACTCATTCTGTTGATCATGCAAGGTAAAATTCATGTTTACGGGACTAGGAGTGTAAGGTTCAATATGATCCTTTGTAAGTGGCTCATATCTGATGGTCACTTTGGCTCCATATCTAGTCCTGAATAGCATGTGGGACCAATCAAAAGATAGGTATCCACCTATCTTAGCAGTGAAATCCCTGGATAGACATATAGCAAAATAGGTAGGGAGGTCTATGATTGAAATATCTTGCAACACAATACAATCATGGAATTCATGCAAAGTTAATTTTAAATCCTTAATCACCCCCATTTCCTTGAAAACAATGCCATCTAATTATAAAACCTTCCCAGTCATAGGTTCATTCTTGATGTCCAACATGTCAGCCACCTTCTTGGGCATAACGGAACTGCTAGCCCCTAAATCTATCATATAATTATGCACTATATGATTTCCAATAACCAAAGATAGGTAGAAGGGAGGTGGCTTACTAATTTTATTAGAATTCACTTCTTCTTTAGGCTGCACTAGGTTGATCAAAGGAGTAGCCTGCTCCTTTTTAGATACATCATTTAGTTGATTATGCTCCTTTAAAGCCTGTTGCAACATATCCATTTGAGGTGGTATGGACAAAGCATCCCAGATGGTGACATTCAAGTTAGCTTTCTTCATTTGATCAACTATATTGAAAGGGGGCTCACTAACCTTAGGTGAAACCTTTGGAACAAAAAGATCCAACTTTGCTGATTGGGTGACTTGAGGTCACTCCACTATCCTATTTCTCTTGCTAGTAGGTTGATCCGATTGTAGAACTATTGTTCTACCTATTGTTCTAGCAACTGTAGTATTTTTATATGGTTGGGAAGATGATGCTTGGCCCATTGTTGAAGATGCACAATTATCCATTTCTCTCCTTTTTGATAGAGTGTTTTAAGCTATTGTGTCAATAGCTATTTGATTCACACCACATGAGTCTTTCTAATTATAATTGATGAATGTATAGTCTCCTTGAAGGTGATCTTGCCTACTAGTAGCTACCTGATTTGCATCAGAGTACTGCCCCGAGGTAGAAATTTGATTTTGGACCACTAGAGCCTGCACAAACTCTCCATTCTGACAAGCATTCTAGTTATGAGGCTAACTGCAAGGATAACACTAGTCATGCTCTTGAGCTAGATTATTCTGAATTGGGACCAAAGCCTTTGAGGTGTTGGTAATAGATATATGTATGTTATTCATGGGCTTAGTATGATTCCATTGGTTCTTCCATTAATATGGACACATGTTTTACTAGTAATTTTGACCTTAAGGCTGATAAGGTTTGTTGTTTTGAAGAAAAATCCTCTTTTTTGTCACTTACTCATCATTCAACCTTTTGATTGTGTTTCATTTCTTGCACTTCTTTTGGAGATATGATAGGAACAAGTGGTTGATAAATTATAGCCACTGGAATAGGAGCCACTATTGGCTATGAAGGAAGCTCTAGAAATAAAGGAATTGGTGGCCTAGTAGATATCTTCCCAACTTGTATCAAGCAATTTTCCACCCTTATAACTATGTCACATGAATTTGGTAAGGTAAATCCTCCCATAGATTGAATCATAACAACTATATCATTGTTAAGAGCCTTTAAGAAATAAAGGAAGGCATACTCTAGAGAAGGCTTCACTAGGATAGGGATTCTATCTTGTCTTTTGAAATTTGTAATTGAAGTCATGAATTCATGAGGTGCTCTTTTGATGGTGGTCAATTGTTCTACCAAGAACAAATAATCACTTTTGTCCTCAAAGTGCTTGCATAGTTTTTTTCCTAACTCATCCCAATTGTGAATGGAGTTAGGTTGCAAACCTCTGTACCACAACAATGCTTTACCTTTCAGGGAAGTTTCTAGCAACCTAATAGCCAAATTGTCTTTTGTTACATCATGCACAGAGCATATATTGGCCACATCTAGGATATGTTATTTTGGATTTGTGGATGTCTCACCAATGAAATGAGGGATGTACTTTTGAGGGCATTGATTGGTATATCATACTTCTAAGCTAAAATTAAATGACTTCTACCACTAAAGGATACAAAGGGTTGATTTCTAGGAGTAGCTATATAGAATAAAGTTCTTTGTGCTTGAGCAATAGGTATTATATTTTGGAATAATCTACCTAAAGGTGGCATATATTGAGCTCTAGGAGATGGACTATCAGGACCTCTACTTCTCCTTCTAGGTGATAAGGAGTGTCTATTTTTTCTTCTAGAGGAAGGAAATGAGAGCTCGGTATATTGATAATTATATTTAGAAGATTCCTTGGTATGAATTATGGGCACGAGCTTGTTGTCTAGTTTGGAACAAGATTTTGAGTTGCAACTAAGTCAAAAACTTAATTGTAGAGTCCTCCCTTGAATAAAGAGTCGCCAAGTACTTGTTGAACGCCTCTAAAGGTTGAAATGTTGAAAAGCACCACTTCCTCAATAGAATGAAGTAAAACTAGCATTGCTTGAACTAGTAGATTTGAATGGAGTCACCATGGTGTTTGAAGATATTCCTCAAAAGGTAAGATGCATTGGAGAAAACACCAAATTCCTCAGCAAAAAGAAACTAGTCCCACTAGGTGTGCCAAAAACTATTGTCACATGAAGTCGCACCTTGTTGAACATAGAGTTCAAAAATCCAATGACATCATTGAAATGACCTCAAGGTTTGGGACCTTGCAAATTGAGGTCAAATCTTAAAATAATGTTGGCTTCCTCTTTTGATCCAAGCACAATGTGTTGGTCAAACCCAACACATGAAATCCTACCACTACCCTACACTAACAACTCATAGGGGAAAGGGGTTAGAAGGAATGCATTAAAGGGAAATGGAGGGTGGTACACCAAATAGAAAGTTGTTTCTTCCTGAATAATATTTCTTAGCACATCAATGAAAGGAGACCAAATGAATCACACAGTTCTCTATTTGATTGATTCCTAGAGGAAAACATAGAGGTTAGGGTTTGATGAGGTGCTAAAAGGAAAGAAATATTCTCAAACAACAACTGTAAACAAATTAACTCAACATATATGCATGAAAAGTGATAAAACACACTCATATACGAAGGTAATGAAAGTTTAGTCAACATAAAAGAGGAGAGAATAGGAAAAAATGGTCGATTACATTAATATAGAGGCATGAAGCCAATTTTTACAGTTGCAGAATGCAAAATGCATTTCTGCCAAATAAAAACCCTAGAGGAGCTAGAGGAAGAACCCTTGAAAAAGAATACACATGTTGATTTTATAGGTCAAGAATAACTTAGATGATTACAAACAAAACCATAACCCAACTAAGGTTACAAGATTTGATCATAGAAGATTGAGAACCTTGATGTGCACACCATTCCTATGCAATGAATGTTGAAAGAAAAAATGCTTCCAAAAATCCTCATGAAATAAGTGATCTAGGCATGGGGAATGTCAAAATGGGACAATAATTAGCAATAAATGAGCATGGGCACCCATAATCCCACCTATAGTTGTCAAGAGATGCATTAAATTTTTCCCTCGAGCCCCAAAAATGGGATCAAGTAGTTGAGAAGGTGGTTCGAGCATTAATGGAATCATTATAAAGAAACACACCAAATAGCGGAATTGTCAAGCCTTCAAGCTTGAAATGGTATGGAGCTACGAAAAATAATCTTCATTGAAGGTTGGGAGTCGAGCCTACTTCATACCTTATGCTTCATTGGCATAGGACCGTTGGTGATCGGGCTTCGAGAGTTCGACATACCGTTTGTAGAAGAAAGGAAGGAAGAAGGCCAAAAATTGAGGTTTGAAAGGTCACCCTTGTCGAGCGTTGGAGGTCAATAATAATGTCTACATATTACCAAGTGAAGGTAAGAGGTAAGGAAGAAGCTTAACTTCCAATTTTTGAAAAAAGAAGACATTGAGACTCGGGGGAGGAAGAAAGAAGAAAAAGTTGAAAGATTTGATGCTTTAAAGGAAAAATGTGAAATTGGGGATTGGGGATTTGGTGGAAGGCTTATGTCCTATCAATAAGATAAGACAAATGGTATATAGAAGGCTCGATCATTGAAAATCGGAAGGAAGATCAAGAATCAGGGATCGAGAGAAAGTCTTAACACCTAAGCTGAAAAGATGGAAGGAGATAAGAGGGAATTTCAATCCCCAAAGTTTGAAAAGTTAAGAGTAGACAAATCTTGAAATTCCTCTTCAGGAATTTGGTGATCAGAGGTAAGGCCTAAGGTTTGCGAAGAGGAAGTGGTAAGGGTTAAAGGGTAGGGTCAATGGCTGAAACCTAAAAGAATTTAGTGAAAATGGAAAGAAGAGAGGCTAAAGGGGGAAGGAGCAAGAACGATGGAGAAAGCATGCTGATAGAGAGGTAAGAAAAAACCCAAAAGCCTGAAAGCTTAGTGCTTAGACAATTTTGGAACTTTTTCAAGGGATGCTCATGCAAGATGGCCCATATATGATCTCTTAGATCAGTATCAATGATGAGTCATCTAAGGGTGGCATGAAATGCCAACAATACCTAAGTCATTATTTTATATGAGGGAGTCAAGGAAGAATCTCACAAGATCAAGGTTATAGTAGAATGGAAGATGCTTAGGACCCTTAAGAACCTACGAGATATCTTAGGGCTTATATATTACTATAACTAATTTGTACAAAATTGTGGTAGCATAACATGACCTCTCATAGCTATGTTGAAAAAGAGCTCCTTCCAATGGAATGAAGTAGCTACTAAGGCGTTTGAGAAGCTATAGTAAATAATGTGCACAACTCTAATTATATTTATCTTAGTTTTTTCTAAAAAAATCATTGTGTAATGTGATTCTTGTAAACGTGATATATCAATGGTACTCATGGAAGAAGGAAGAACCATAAGATTTTAGAGCCACCAAATCAAAGGTAATCATTTTTTGAAGCTATTTTATGAAAAGGAAATTTTGGATATCCCACACGGAATCAAACAATGGATATCTTATCTAATGGGAAGGCACTTTAAGGCAAATACATATCATGATAGTCTCAAATACTTCTTGGAATAGAGGTTTTCATCTTAAGAACAACCAAAATGGGTCACAATAATGTTGGGATATGAATTTAAAATCATATACAAGAAAGGAAAGGAAAATGTCATGGCTAATATTTTATTTAGGAGGGATGAACCCATAAAGTTGCTATTGTTTTCTATTTCCATATTGAAATAAGATTGGATAATTGAGGTAGGATAAGAGTGGGAAAACATGGATACCTAGACTCTCCTTGAGAAATTCCAAAAATATTCAAGCATGTCAAACAAACTTTAATGGAAATGAAATGCTTTATGTATGAGGATAGGTTGTACTTGTTGGAACATGTTTTCTATTGCGTCAAAAGATTGGCATGCTAATCCTCGATACAAATTCTAGAGATAAATGGATCCATAGGAGACAGTTAATCCATGTCCTGAATTTGAAGGGTGATGCTAGCAATTAGTCCAGAAAATCCCCCCTCAGTGTCACCTAGGGGATTCAAACCCGTGACCACAACTCTGATACAATTTTTTGGAACACATTTGTCATTGTGCCAAAAGATCAACTTGCTAACACCCAATACAAACGTCAGAGATAAATGGATCTACGAGAGGCGGCTAGTCCATGCCTTGAATCCGAAGGGAGATACTAGTGACTAGTCCAATAGTACCATGCAGGTCAAACTTTAAATTTAAGGTCTTGAAAAAATTGCATGCTTCTCTAATAAGTGGTCACTCTAGATTATTACAAACATCATAGAACCAAGTATAACTTATTTTGGGTGGGGCTTAAAAGGGATATTTAGAAATATGTAGTAGAATGCATGATATGCCAACAAAATAAAGAGGAGGAAATTTAGACTCCATGTATCCTACATGTCTTATCTATTCCAAGTTAGAGATGGGAGGATGTATCCATGGATTTCATCATGGTTTTGCCTAGATTTGAAGGAAAAAATTTCATCTTGGTTTTTGTGGATTGTCTCACCAAATATGCACTTTTTTATGCTTTGGTACACCCATTTGTAGTAAGCACTATAACAATAACATATATGAATACTATTCATAAACTACATAGAAATCCAAAAGTCATTGTGAGTGACCATGATCCTATATTTATAAGTAATTTTTGGATTGAATTATTTTCATGTTTAGGCACTTATATTTCTTGTAGTTTATCTTATCACTCATAGTTAGACAGATATACTGAGGTGGTTGAAAAATTCTTAAAGGGTTATTTTCAATGTTTTTCTTTAAATAAATAAAAGAGATGGATGCAATGATTTCCAATAGCAGAATGGTGTAGTGTTCGAAATTTTCACCCTTAACAATTTCACATTATGTTTTGCTCCCCTTAATTTATCAGACATTATTAAGCTCCTAATTTCTTAAATTTTGCATTTCAAGGCCTAATTTTTACCATTTTTTGAAGGGTTGCAAGCATTGAATAAATGGATCCAATTATTACTTTTCTTTCGACTAAGTGTGTCTTGGAAATTTGTTCCAGGACCCATATGCCTAGGGGTTTATGGGTCACGTTGTAAGGCATGTTCCCTTGGTCTCCTTGTGTTGTGTAGTACAACGTTCGGGTTCATGACATGGGTTAGCTGCCTCTCATGGATTCATTAACTCTGGTGCTTGTATCAAGCATTGTCAAGTTGATATTTTGGTGCAACGACAACCATCTTTGCAACAATTGGTATCAAATCTTGGCTCATGGGTTCAAACCCCTCGCTTGTGCTAGGGGGATTGTTGCAAGGTGTATCACCTTGGTCTCATTATGTTGTGCAATGCAACACTCAAATTTATGACATGGCTTAACCACCTCCCGTTAACTACCTCCTATGGATTCATTAACTCTGGCAACTGCATTGGGCATTGATAGGTCGATATTTTGGTGCAACAACAACTGTCTTTGCAACAAGTCCCTCTTCTTAGCCAAGATCCAAATTTTAATATGTTTTTGGTGGTATTTTAACATTCAAAATTCAAGTTTCAAGTGTTTTGTTTTAAAATCAAATTTTCAATAAATTAGATAAATGCCTATAAATACTTAGTCATTTCACCATTTGAAACTAGAAAAAAAATTATGAGAAAAGATTATCATCAAGAGCAAGTCAAGAGTATAATTTCAATGTTTTATTGTAGCAGTTCAAGATCCAAGCATCATGTCAAAGTGTATGTGAGTTCATGTTGTTTCATTGTCATTGTTTTGTGAAGGCTAACCCCTTTTGTAGGTCTCCAAATTATTCAAACAAATCAAGCAAGATCCAAGACCTTGAGGTGATGTGCATGACTTTAGTCCTTCTAGGAAGCCTTTGAAGGGTGGTGAGTTGCAACACTTTGTAATTTCATCATTCCTCCATTTCAACTATCTATTTATCATTAACATTTCTATTGTGGAAGTGGAAACACTTACATGGGGTTTGATTGAGGCAAGCCCCTAAATGGCCCAAAAATTATTCTCTTTATGAATGTGTAGATCTTAGGTTTGAAGGAAATTGAAAGAAGCTTGAAGATCCATTTTTCATTGCTGTAATTCTTGTCATACATCTTGTCAAGCCATAAAAACTCACTTACAAAATTATTCGACAGTGTTCTGACAAATTTGCAAGCGGAAATGAAAGTCTTAGATCTGCCACTAGAGGACCCCAAAAGTTGAGGAAGACACACTTACAAGGACTCATACACCCTTGGGTGACTGTGTCCTTTTATAGTAGCTGAAACAAGCTTTTCTAGGTTGTTACATATCACTCTGCACTTCCTATATCCACCTACAAATTATTGTTTCCATCTGTCGATTATGGAGATCTTGTAATTTACATATTAGGGCACATAGTCTAATTAGGTTAGTCATTCCAAATCATTTCCAATCCATTCCAACCCTCAATCATATGTAGATCTAGGTTTGATTGGCTCACCTTTATGGTTAATAGTCAATCTAATCACCTTGTTGATCTATATCTTAATGAAATGTTAGAGAAAGGCCATTGAATCCTAGGTTCTTTGTATTTAGGACCTAGGATCACCTTTTTCTATGTTTTATTTTGGTGAACCTAAAATTTTACATCATAACCTTCTAAAAGTGGAAGCCTTTCAAACCCTATATCTAGGTCTTGCATTGCATTATTTTTATTTCATATTTAAGGTTTCATTCTTGCATCATAAAAGCATAAAAATTCAAAAAAAATGCATCACATATTGCATTTGGGTTTATATCACTCTTATTTAGATAAGATCTAGATTCAAATTGTATTCACTAAGTGTTCAAAATATGACATTGTTCATTGCATTTAAATTGCATCCTTCATTCAGGTCAAAAATAAGTGAAAAATTGCATGTTGTGTTTCAAAATTGCATCAAATCATCATTCTTAGAATTTTGCATTTTCAAATCAATCAATTATTGCATATTATGTAACAAGCCTGGTGTTTAACCCAAATAAATTACTATGTTTTAACCCACATGTGAATAAAATATGCTTGCAAAATATAGCAATAAATTTTATATTTTCTAATACAATAGTAAGATGCACATTTGAAATGATCCCATTCCAAAATCCCACTGTATTTCTATAAATAAAGATTCATATTCAAAATTAATCCCATTTCAAATTTCTAATGCATTTTCATAAAGTACATTATATAATTCCAAGTAATGATTATCTATTGCATAATCCCATGTAATTATATCATTTTTCCAATTACAATTTCTCAGTAAGAATAGAGATACATGTTTTCATACATAACTTTCTTGAGCTTAATGAAACAAAGATACAAGTGGTCCATATGTCCCTACTTGGGCATACATCCCAGATGTCCCCAACATTGGTGCATACATTCTAGTTGTCCCCAATACTGGTGCATACATCCTCAAATCTTGGTCATTAACTGTATGAGGGAGAGCATCACTCAAGCACTTTTCTACCAACCATGGACTTACTGTGGTCCCTTGCACATCTACCTAATTGGTAAGATGGAACCACCCTTTGACGAAGAGATTGGTTTGGTAACCCCATAATCCTGGCCTTCATGAGCATAGTATTGTGTACTACATATCTAGAGCTACCATACATTGGTTTCTCTACATAGAATGCAACCATGGATCACAATGAATTGACAATGTAAATAGTGGCTATTTACACTACTTTTTCCAAAGAATTCAATACCCAGTACTTCGAGTGCGAGTCATCTATCCACCCACTCTTTAGCTTGATTCGGTATTGACCATAAACATAACATACATTCATTGTAAGGTGATGACATAATTAATTTTCCAACAAGGTAATTCCCTTAACCATGGATTAACCTAACCCTAGGAATATGCAAGTCCATAAAAAATTGATTATCTAGGTTACACCCTTTCCCATGGATTCCTCTAACCCCAGGTATAACCACACTAATCATACATGCACACATACTAGTGTTTAGCTAGGTTACTCCCTTTCACATGGATCATGTAACCCCAAGAATAACCTAATCAACCACTCAGGTAATCAAAACGTCATAACATTAAATGACTCCATTTCCAAAAATTATGATCACAACATTAAGTGTATTCTTTTTAGAAGTACGATCCCATCAATAAATGACTCCATTCAAGAGGAAAATCACATCAATAAATGACTCGATCAAAGATATAATCAACAATGAAATGATCAATCAAATCATATAGGTTAATCCCAACCTATTTTCTTTATTAATAATGAAGTAATAACCCCAACCAAATAGGTTATTCCCAACCTAGGGTTTTAATAAAAAATGATGTAACAATCAAGTGATCATAAAAAAATCATAAAACCTCTCTTTCAATATATCTCAAATATTCACATGTTTGCAATGTTTAGTACATTTGTATATAATTTGGAGGATATTTTATTGAGAGAATTTCATGCTTCTACACCTATAAGTCCTTTTCTCTATAAAGATTTGGGTTGTCAAAACGTTAGTCCTCTTCTAGAATTATGTAAATATGAATAGACTTTTAATTAGGTATATGACTATAGCGTAATCAAAAAATACATTTCTCAACCCTACTGTTGAATATTGATATGACAATCAAGTATACACCCTAACCCTAGGGAAAATACTATCTTCCTACTTGAAGGAGATATGAGTAAAAAATCAAGTAGAGACTATCAACATGGTTTGCATGATAACACACTCTATCAATGGTGTCATGTCTATCATTCGATCATTCTCATTGTATTACTAACCTCCTTATCTACTTAGGTTTACTTAACATAATAAGCTAACAAATCAAGGTAGCAACATATTCCACATTTTACTTTTCATGCAATATCCATATAGACTTAACGAACTAAGTATAGTTATAATAGCATTTAAGCCACTCGTACTTCAACATAATATAGATGTATTTCCAAATAATAGTGTTTCACTAATTCAAGACTCAATCAAGAATCACACAAGAGTATCCATACTAGGAAATTACTAATCTCATAAGAACAAGCATATCAAGCATTCCCAAAAGTAATAATTTCCAAACAAAGGCATTTATATTCAAATAACCTTTCAAACATAAACAATGGAGGAATAAAAATCAACATGCCTGGATATAAAGTTCCAATTGATAATGTTGCTTTCCAAACTCAGCCTCCACGATCCCAAATTCTACTCCTTCTATATTCAACTAGACTCCAAACTCTAGCCTCCTCTCAAGAATTCTCAACAAACTTAACTCCTTGTAATGTCACAAAATTGCACCTAGGGGAAATTTCACATTTTAGCACTTTTCCTAGCATTTATGACACTTAAACACATTTATGACAAAGACCCCATGGGTCAAAATTTCATGATTCCAACTCCATGTGGTCCAATGGCAAAGCAACATCAATCCGTTGACTCATTTCTCAAGGACTAGTGTTTTGGACACCTGCGCAACACGTGAACGTCTGCATGGCGTGCTAGTATCCTGGTGGTTTTTCAAATTTAAAATGGAGAATCTCAAATCTTGGCTCTTGACATGTGTCTTTGTAGCTAGGGTCCCGAGTGTAATGGCTCTTTCTGCCCTTACATGCAAAAAAACCCCTCTTTTACTCTCATTTTGGGGGTTCTCTCATCCATTCAAGGCTCTCTCCTTAGCTTCACTTCACTTCTCAACCTTTTCTACTCTTGGCAAGAACACTTCTACAAGAAAAGCTTTATCGAATTGAGGTCCCTCCAACAACAAAATCTCTCTAGAAACTATTCAATAGTGTATCTATGTGTTAAGAGGGGGTTGAGGCCTATTGGTAACACTCTCACTCTTTTCTATTTGTGAATAGATTAGATCTCTTTGTTCATTTACTACTTGTTGGTGTGGGTTCTCCTCTTGAAGCAGGGATTGCTTTCACCACTTCCTTTATCCATTTCAATTACTCTCTCTATCTATATGTTTGTCCCTGGAGGTGGGAACACCAAAGTAGGGGTTTTGCTAAGAAAAGCCTCGAAATAACCCCAATATTTTTCATTGTTCATCTTGTGTATAGGTTGTTAAAGTGAAGCTTAGAGTAAGTATTTAGACATTTGTTTATCCGTAAGGTCCCTCTTGGCTCTCCTTGTGTTTTTGTTTGGTTTTTGTTCTTCATGTCATTATTTCGTTTAACAGACCTCAGATCTGGGTTAGATAGTGAAGATTTTGTATGCTTGTTTTAGTCTTTGAGTTCTTTGTTGCTTAAGACACCAGCGCATCATTCAGACTCCAACACGCTTTTTTGGCATCCTGATTTCGTGTTGTAGTCTTTTGGCTAAGAGATCCGGTTTTAGAGGAAGGAATGCAAAAGCTTTTCTCTCTCAAGTTTTGAAGCAATATTTTATGATAATTAGTCTGGATATACTTTCTTTGGAATTTATTCATTTAGTTCGTATTGAGGTGGTTAAGGGAAATTCACTCCGTAGGATTCTCTTGAGAACAAAGAGACTCATGAGAAGTGAATCTCCCTTATCTCAAATTCTAGTGAATATGACGTGAAACATGTCATATTTTTTTCTACAATGTTTTAATGTTTATGATAATGCTTTCTCCAAAGAATATTTTTATATTTTGGATGATTCTCTAGAGGATATTTTAGAAGCATCTTCCTCTACCCGTAGATCTTCCAAGCAAACTTCTTCTTTGCAAGCTGAAGATTCGGTAAACATCGTGGTGGTCTTTGTGGCTTCTCAAAGCCCTAAGAAACCTATTATTTACTTGACTCTGGTTAGCCCCTCCCCTGAGAGGATTCATTCTATTTGTGGAATTTCATATCATGATGATTCACTAGATTTATATTCGAGGTTCATAAAAGCTACAAAGTCTGCTTCTTATAATGTTGTTGAGCACACATGTATAATACAAGAAGAAACAAACAAAACTTAGATCAACAACTTATGTTCCTACATCTCAACCTACTCAAATTCCTACTTCTTTACCACCTTCTCAATCGAGTCTTCCTCCAACACCTAAACCCACGACTAAAGCACCTAGTGATTATGATCTCGTCGAGCAACTTCGTGTTACTTTGGCTAAGATCTCACTGTGGGATTTGCTTCAAACCACTCTAGTTTATCAAGGCATGCTTTAGGAAGCCTTGCAAAAGATCCTCTTTCCTGCCTTTGCTAGGCCAATGGATGTTAATGCATTGGTGGCTCATATTCATGCAATATCAACGAATATCACATTCTATCTACAAGAAATCCCACCTTTAGATGTGTAGAAACAAGCAGATCCTTTGATGATTATAATTAATGTTAATACTATCAGTATTAGACACACCCTCATTAACACTGGTTTGACCCTTAATGTTTGTGGTATAGGTCTATTATCCAAGATTAAAGTTGATTCTTCTTCTTTGTATATTTGTGGGTTTGATAATGTCGATCGACAAGATTTAGGCATGATAATCTTGCCTTTATAGTTAGGCCCCATTACCTTACCCAACTTGGTTTATGTCATGCCTAGACCCTTACCTTATAATATTTTTCTAGGGGGACTCTTGATTCATGCTATGGGTGTCGTAACTTCCACTCTACATCGCTCTCTAAAGTTTGTTGCAAATAATTGAGTAGTCACAGTCAAAGTTGACTCAGAAGTTGTTCACCTTTGTGAAATAGCGGCTATTGGTTAGGCTTTGATTTTCTACACTCTTAAGAATTGTATTCCATCCCAAAATTCTAATGCAATGGCATGTTCCCTGACGATACCCTCTGTGGAGGTTTTCCCTAAAGTGAACATTGCTAAAGAAGAACCGCTTAAAGCAGAAAGTCCTAAGTCCTCCCCGTCTACTTCTTCTAAATGTAATGGATTTATCGATGATGATTGGGGATCCTTGGAGTTCTTCGATTTATTTATTGGGGAATAAAAAGTGAATCCCACTCATCTAAAAATTTCAATAACCTCAAATGCCTTTGATGAAAAAGAAGATAACACTCTCGCTGAGAAGGAAATTTGTGTTCCTACTCAAGAGACCAATCATTCCCCTACTGAGGAGGATAGTCGTTCTCTTGTTATGGAGGTTAATGTTTGAAAATAAAGTAAATGGGATGGTTGTGCTCTCGTAGATGCATTCGATGTCTACTTGTGGAACTATAGAGAAGGGGGATTCGTTGCTTACGAGTCTCTTTATTCTCAAGAGAATCCCAAGGGGTGAACTACCCTAAACTACCTCAAGGAACATAATGAGAGTTTCAAAATTAGAAAGAGGAGGTCACAAATATTTTTTTGACAGACTAGTGAGTTTTCAAACAAAGGACATCAACACAACAGATTGATGGAAGCGCAGTTCATTGGATTCCTGAATGCACGTTGTCATCTTGTACAGACTAGAAAGTAAGAATATCACAAAAAATAGCAAAGTGACTACCAAAAATTTGATTATTGAGAACTTCCAGAATGTAGGAAGGTAATAGAATGTAAGAGAACTGAAATGAAGTGAAGTACAAATGATAAAGTAAGAGAATAAGAGATAGGAACTGCTCACAACAACCCAAGTAATGAAGCCTCGAGCAAGGAAATATCTTTAGTACTTACATACATAAGATCAAGGGAAAAATGTTGGGGCTATATATGGGTTTTCCTCAATCAAACCCCCATTTTGGTGTTCCCACCTCCACGAACAACCAAATAGATAGAGAAAGTGAACAAAGTAAGCAAATATGGAGTGATAAAAGTAATCCACACTCAAGGAGGAGAACTCGTATCACGAGATAGATGCAATTGGTAGGGGATTTGTGAAATCATAAGATTCTCACAAGCACAAGATAAGGGAGATGTCAGTTGCAAGGCTTAAGGAAGCCAAAGACATAAATAATGTTGTGAGAGCCAAGAATGTTGTAGAGGGCACTATGTGAACTTAATAGTGTTGTAGAAAGATATAGAGAGCTATGCAAGCAAGATAGCAAGAAAAAAGAGAAGCGAGAGCCCAAGGGAGAGACCAAGAAGGCCAAATGAATTGAAAGGATAACATTTAAAGAGAGAAGAGGAGGGAAACGAAGCTTCCTGAGCCATTACCAGGTGATTCAGGTCGTTACCCTGAAAAAGGGGTTGACAAGTGGAAAACATGCTTGAAAATGACCATTTGAATGTCAAAATGTCATGGGACGCTAGCACGACGTGTGGACGTCTATGCGACACACTAGTGCCTAGACACATCACACTACAAAATGATGAGAATGGGAAAAACATAAGGTTTAACGCAAAGATGACCCACAAAAGGTAGTTGCTAAAAAGGGGTCTTGAGCATATTGAGAGGAAAGGCTAATGCAGGGGATAAAATGATCCTACACAAATTCTAAGGGAGTGGACCCTAAAGTGGATACAATAATGTATGTGAAATTGCAAGGGGTGCAATTTTACGACATTACAGGTATGATGCTCTCTACGTGGAACCACTGCCTTCCAAAGTTTTGCAAACACGCTATGGTTTCAGATATAGACTTGCTTCACAATATGGCTATGGGAGAAAATTCCTTTGATGTATTGAGTAAGGAATCAAGGTCCTTATCCATTTTAAGCTGTGTAAGCACTATCTAGGTTTGGGATGCTCTATTGAACAATCTAAGTAGAATTTTTGGTGGAGTGTTATCATGGTTTCATTTGAACCACTTAGTCTGGTCCATTCTAAATTAATAGAGGATGGGGTGTAGGCCACAGAAGTCCCTTTAGAATTTTTCTCTTCAGATGAAACATCGAGGAACTCTTAGGTGCCTACTCCTCTTTGCCTCCTTTTCACTACAAGAGACGATTCCCATATCGCTTGAGAAAATAGGCATATTTTAGAGAATCTTTCTTGAATATTGATGAGGAGGACCCTCTAGCTAATGTTGAAAATGGTGTTCCACTACTGCATCCTAAAGACCATATTCCCCTCCTCAAAGGAGATACTACTAAATTCTCTATGGATCCTAAGTCTTTCGAAAAGGTGATTAAGATCGAGAAATGCCTTTATTCCAAGGAGGCTAAGGAGCACTCTGACCTACATTCTCATCTTGATATCTTTGCTTGGTCGTATGAGGACATTCCTGGTATTGATGAGTCCATAGTCGTTCACAATATTTTTTTATGTCCCGATGCCAAGCCAGTTAAGATTTTTTTTTTGAAAGATCAATTTGAAGGTTGTGTTGTTGGTTAAGACCGAGATAGAGAAGCTATTGAAAGTAGGCTTTATCCATCCAATTGACTACTCACCTTGGATTTAAAATATCATTTCCATTAGTAAACCTGATGGTCGTATTTGTATATGCATTGAATTTCATGATCTTAATAAGGCTTCTCTTAAGGATGACTTTTCGTTACCTAATAGATATGATTGTAGATTCTACTACAGGCCATGCCTTGCTATCTTTCATAGATGGATTCACGGGTTACAATAAGATTCGTATTAACCCAAAATATTAGTACAACATTTCCTTTACTACCCCTTAGGGTACCTTCTTCTATATGGTCATGCCCTTTGGGTTAAAGAATGTAGGGGTGACTTACTAGTGGACGATGACCTTAATATTTCATGACTTCATTCATAAAATTATAGAAGACTATGTTGATGATATCTTGGTGAAATCTATAACCTATCAAGATCACATGGAGAATATATGTCTTATTTTTGAAAGGTTTTGACTCTATAAGATGAAGCTTAACCCTCTTAAGTGTGTCTTCGACATAGACGTAGGAAAGATTTTTGGGTTCATAGTCTCTCATAGTGGAATTGAAGTTGACACAAATAAGATTGATGCAATTGTTAACATGCCTCCACCCAAGAACATTAATGAGTTGCAAAGTTTACAAGGGAAGATTCAATAAATTCATAGATTTATATCTCAATTGGATAATCACACCCTCCCTTTCACTCGTTTGCTAAAAAAGGTCGTTCACTTTATATGGGATGAAGAGTGCCAGAAAGATTTTGAGTCATTAAAAACTTATTTGGAAAATCCTCCCATATTAATTTTGATTATGTAGGATAGATCCTTTCTTCTTTACCTTGTTGCATCACCATATGCTTTGGTGGCCTTGCTAGCTCAGTATGATGATTCCAGAAAAGAGAGGACGATATGCTACATTAGTTGCATCCTAGTTGATGAAAATTGTTATTCATCCATTGAGAAGTTATACCTTTCTCTCATCTTTGCAACACAAAATCTTAGGCACTACCTTCTTCATGTCGAAACACGTCATTGTAAAAAGTGACCTAAAACATTTTTTCTCTAGTTCTGACCTTGTTGGGAGGTTAGCAAAATGGGTAATGTTTCTTTCTGAGTTTGACATAAAGTTTGTTACTTAGAAATAAATAAAGGGTCAAGTGGTTGTCGATCAATTGGCAGGCGCTCCTTCATCTTGCTCCTTATTGGGTTTGGACTTGTTCCTTGATGAGAATATCTTTGTGATCAATCATGACCTTGTGTGGAATATGTATTTTGATGGGTCAAGATGTTAGATTGGCTTCGGAGCATGCATAGTTCTAATCACATGTGAAGGTAAGCCAATCCCTCTCTCTTTTCAATTGAACTTCCCTTGCACCAACAACATCGTTGAGTATGAAGCCCTCATTGATGGCTTGCTTGTCATGATCACACTAAAAATAAAACATCTTCGTATACATGGTGACTCTGAGCTTATTGTGAATCAGATTATGGGAACCTACCAGGCTAAGAAAAGTAAGTTATCTTGGTATTGATAACTTTATTTGTCTTTACTTAATTTATTTTCATCCTTCACAATAGATAGTGTCTCTAGGAGAGAAAATCGACACACAGATGCCATGGCGAGTGCTACCTCCTTGGTACCTTTGGACGAGGATACAAAATAATACCACTTTGTGGTTTAGGTTCTTCGATCTCTTGCTATTTTTGATCAACTTGAATCCAATTCTCTTGTGTGTTCTCATGTAGACACAAGATAATGGTTTTCTAACATCTACAACTATCTGAAGATTGGAAGCTTTTTGGATGATGTGACAAAAAATGATCACACTCGTATACAAAAACTTTCAGTCCATTACATTGTCTTGTTAGATTTTCTCTATCAAAAATCTTACAATGGCTTGCTTCTTCAATGTCTCACTAAAGCATAAATACCCGTTGCCCTTAACGAATCCCATTCAGGTTCCGGGGTAGACACTTTGGTGGTAAATCCCTCATGCAAAAATTGATCGACATGGGGTACTTTTGGAAAATGATGGAACAAGAGTCCTTTGATTTTGTTAAAAAGTGCCCACAATGTCAACAACATAGTTTCCTTATTCATGCTCTTGCACAAGAGTTACAAAATCAAACCTCGCCTTGGCCGTTTGCAAAATGGGGGTAGGATATCATAAGAATTTTATCACCTCCTTCTTCTAAAGGACACGCCTTTATCATTACTACTACAAATTACTTCACGAAGTGGGTCGAAGCCCTTCCGCTTCGATTTATGAACACTAAAGCTATTTGTAGCTTTATTTTGAACAACACCATTGCTCACTTTGGTCTACCTTTTACACCTGTCTTTGATAATGGTATTCCATTCAAGAATAAGGAAGTAAAACAATTCATGTAGAAGTTTCACATTTAACATAGATTTTCTACACCGTATTATCCTTAATCTATGGCCAAGTGGAAGTGTCTAATAAAACTCTTGAGCTCATTCTTTGCAAAATAGTAAATAAACACGGTAAATATTGGCATGTTCAATTAACCTACGCTTTATGGGCCTATTGCATGAATGTTCGTACAGTGACAGGAATAACACCCTACAACCTTGTGTATGGTGTCAAAGCTATCATGCCTTTAGAGTTGTAAATTTTATCTTTGTAGGTTTCCCTTAAAGGGTTAAATGATGATGAGACTTACCAAGCTAATCATTTGCATTAGATAGAGATGCTCGATGAGCGTCGATTATAGGCCCTTAACCATCTTAAATCTTATCAACAATCATTATCTAGATAGTATAATCAAAGTGTACTTCCTATGACTTTCAAGGTAGGTGACATGGTTCTCTATGAGAATCATAGAAATCTAAATGTGTCACTTGATCAAAGAGGAAAATTTAGTCCTAATTGGCTAGGCCCTTACATTTTAATCTCTGCATATGGGTCAAGTTCTTATGGGTTACCATCCATGGATGGGATGCCTCTAAAAGAACCTGTTAATGCAATGCATCTTCGTTGATACTATGCGTAGTGTTTGATGTGTCATATATGCAATGTTCACTCTTTAGAAGTCATAGTGTTGCGTATGTTGACATTCCTTCATTAAAACATTGTGAAAAAATTTGTGTTATGATGCAACCATGTGTGTGTATGAGAGAGACATATGGGTAAAAACACAAATTTGTGTCACATTTTATAAAGGAATTGGTTAACAACAAAAAAAATTCTGAACTTCGACCACATAAAAGTGGTCTTTATGTTTTGAATTTCAAAATGATGTAAACTAATGAAATGTAGATCTTTTGATGAATTTTATTCTTGTAATTTTTCAAAAAATTTAAAAAATTGTTTTCATTATGTTTTTATCAATTTAAGGATAGATTTTGGAATGCTGAAAATTTCAAAAAAAATGACTTCATGGGCCGTCAAGAAACAAATTGAAAAAAAAATCATTTCTCCCTATTTTTTTTCTCCAAATAGGTAACTTCAATATCTTGTACATGGATTTTTTTTTCAAATTTTGATGTATATTTTTCTCGTAATAATGTTTTAAAGTCAAACTTGTCAGAATTTGACAATTTTCATGGGCCGTCAACTATTGTCTATTTTTTAATTATTTTCAAAAAACAAATTATACCATTTTGAAGAAGACTCTATCCTCTTGTGCTCCATATATTTAAAAAAAAAAAATTAATATGTTTTACTATTTTTTAAAAATTTCTAATCAACCTCTTTTTAAATTTTAACAACCTACTTGTATTATTTTAAAAATAAAATATATTAAAAATAATCAAAATATTAAATAAATTATATATTTGGATTTACCACTCCGAGCTCTACAAAAAGGTATTTTTTTTTTAAACACCATTCTGACTGAAGAAATACTTGGTTAAAGTTGAAAGTTTCAGAAAATTCTGAAAAAAAATTGAGTTTGGTGCCAACTAGGATGCCAACTAGACAGTTTCAATCAAAAGGGTTTCAACCGAAACCCTTTCTATAAAAACCTCACACAAAAAATAAGCCATTTTAAAATTTGTAAAGAGAAAAATTTATTTTTTTGGTTTTGGTCGAAACCTTGTGTGCCATGTATACGCCACATGGTTTTGGCCGAAAATAGTTCGTTTGAAACTATTTATTTGGCCAAAATTTTGATACAAGTTTGTGATTTTAACCATACATGCTCTTTTCTATACTGTGTATCCATGCATTACATTGCATCTTTTTAGACAATTAGATCATCATTGTATTTAATTAACATGCATCCATGTGTGTTCATTAAACCATGATAACATCTAATCGAAATATACATCCATAGCATCAATATACATGAAAGTGAGGAACACACACATTAAATATGTTGAACAGTTCAGATAACTAAGAGGGGGAGGGGGTGAATCAGTTATCCCAAAACACTTTTCTTTCTTTACTTAATCTAGAGCAATCATAAACGATTCATATAATTATTAAAATAGACATGAACATGCAAGAACCAAACAACACCATGCATAATGAACACCAAAAATTACGTGGAAACCCAGGATGGGAAAAACCACGGAGAATGCTAATTCTCAATTATAAAACATTGGTTAAGGCGACATCGGTTAAGGTGATTTTTACAAGGGCTCACTACCAAAATTCTCACTACAGGTAAGGCTCATTGTTGGGTGGCTCACTACCAGTGGGCTCACTTCTCAAGATACAAAAATCATTGATTACAACAATGGACAAAACATGAACTGATGAAGTTGCATCTATATATGCATGAATTCAGTTTTGATTAAGAGCACATCTAATTACAACAAATTCAGTTAAGAATCTTCTACCAACCTTCCTTCCACTACTTAAACAAAACAAATTACCACTACTTGGCATTTTCCTTCACTTCTTTCTTTGATCCTTGGTGCACAATATTTCACACCTTTATCATTATTCACACATTCCACACTTCTTGTATTCAAATGCCTTTTAGATGTTCCACATACTTGTATATATATACACACCTAGAGAACAAAATGAGTCAACCTAGCAAAACATGTCGGCTTGAGGAACAACCTTGAAGTATTCAATAAGGCTTGACACGCTAGCATCATACCCAAAAGATAGGTCGCACATAAGAGATCTTCTTACCATGTTACACTGGGACCCATACATGGGTCATACATAAGATATAACATTATTACCAAAAGATAGCTAACATTGAATTATATGAGATATATTCTAGATTCGATGGGAATGTCACAACCAAGACCAAATATTGATCAACATTCAATTGATAGAAGTGCCACAACCAAGACCAAATCTTGATCAACATTTATTTGATGGGAATGCCACAACCAAGACCAAATCTTGATCAACATCAATTTTAGTACCAACCGAAGAAATGCAGTCAGACATACCAAAAACATGTGGCAAGCTATATGAATGTCTAGATAGCAAGGGTACCTGTAATAAGATTAGATATGACAACCTATAGAAAAATATTAGTCTTCAATATTCTGCATTAACTGTCTTCCACATATGTCTCAAAAAGAAGTACTACCATTATTTGGATTGAGGATACCATCCATACCACACAACATTATAGGATAGATCATTTTTGTATATCATCCGGAGCACAACCTTCTAGATCCTACGTTTTGACATCAATGACAAAAATGCCACATCAACAACTTCTCAACAATCTCCCCCTTTGGCATTGATGGCAAAACAATAAAAATTGAAAAACACAAAAACTGCAAAAGCTCCAAGTTGCAAAAGTAAAAACTCCAAATGCTCCCCCTTTGACAAACACTTCAATTCCTCTTTTTGTTTTTGTTATTCTCTTCAATTTATACCCCCTTTTTTCCATCAAAGGAAAAGGGCCAAATAAGAACATTTAGAAGCCTAAGTAAAGATAACACTTTTCACATGAAATTTTTTCTTGTACCTTTCTTTCATAATTGGAAGAATCTTCTTCCAGGTTTGCACTACAAACACCATTCTTGCATACACACTCTCCTATAGAATCAACATCCCAAAAGAATATGACCAGTACAGAGACATGCACTATTGTTCACAATCCTCAACATCAAAAAGTATCCTGGAGAGATGATCCAACCAAACCTCAACAATTTCTTTAACCAACCAAAAGGTTTTAACCACATCTTCTCTCTGTCTCTGAATAGACAACAAGTTAGCTTGCAACTCACTAATTCTTATCCTCTATTTTCCATCTTTATCTTTGAAGAAGTCAAAACACTTTCCAATCTCATTCAATTCAAATTCAATAGATTCAATTCTGCTTCTAAAATTATCAATAGCTTTGGGCCACCAGAGATAGTATTTGTAGATTTCAGACATCTCCTTAAGAAATTCTCTTGTATCACAAATATGTTTGGATAAATTTAATTTTATGATGATACACCTTCTGTCAATCATAGCTTGGAATTTATCTGCTTCAGACTTTTCTTGCAACAATCTTTCTTCAACAACTTCTACTAGATCATTCGGTAATGAGTCAGAAATAACAAAAATTGTAATACCCTTTTTGAGCAAATACTCCACCAAGGCTTCTTCAATTTTAGGCATACTGACCGGAGAGCAGGCATTCCACATTTCACCAACCTTTTTCATATCACCTTCATCCAACATGGACCGAACTTCATTTGAATCAGGTAGATAATCTTCTTCCTTCTCCATCTCTTATGAGATAGTGATGATATATTTTGCATTAATTTTCCTCCTTTTAGGCTCCGAAGGGGAACCACCAATAACAACTTCTAATTCAATTTTACCAGAGGAGGAACACACCTCAATCTAACTGATAGGAATAGCACTAGACACTATCACACCAGAGCACAAATTCAACCGCAAGGATGAGAAATAAACTTTGCATTCACTTAGTTTATCTTCTAAACATTCCAGATATTTGTGAATTTTCTTTCCTATAGGGATGTCAGAGTTCCACTTAAAATTCTCTTTTGACAGTAACTAATTCAAAAAGTAGAACACTAAGCACATGAGTAGAGACCCAAATTAGAAGGGATAACTCTCAACTATAGACATTCTGACATTCTTAATTAGGTTTTCCATTACTAGGCTACATAAATGAAATTGTTGATTCTCCTTGACCATCTTATGTGCAAGAAATACAAAAATAGTAGATGTAGAACCTTCATGATTTTGGAAGTAGATTTTTTATGAGATACCATAAGCAACATACCTTACTGCAGTATCGGCAATGGTATTTATTAGTAGAGCTTGGGGGTCTTTGTCGATACTAGTAAGTTCCTCCACGCCTTTGTATTTCATAGTTTTCTTCCCAAGGAGGTCACCAAAGCTACACAACCCAATAATAGCTTCAATGGCTTCCTTCATGACCTGATAGGGTTTATTAAAAATAATGTTTCCATCCTTGAAATGAATCGACAAGAACAAGATAGATTCCTTGTCACCAAACCAGTGGAATTCTCCCCACAAATCTATGCCTACGACACTCATATTTTGCAATTCGTCAGCCTTCAACCCTAGCTCTATTTCCTTCATCTTTCTATGATCAAACTCATCCAAATCAACTCCCTTCATCTTCAGTGAAATACCACCACTAGATTTACTACCAATCAACACAGATTCTATCGTCGCGCTCAACTTCTTCAATATTTTATTGCTCAATAAAAAACTCTTCTTCTTCCTTGCAACAGTGAGAAATGATTTGAAACTCTATCGTTTATCCTTAAATTCTCATGATGACTTCATCACCAAAATGTGTATTGATGACACCAACAATTATACTTCACTTTTCAATCAGCTGGATCAACCTCCATTATGCAACATCACTCGGGTCTAGTTTAATCATGTCCGAAACACATCAATACTTCTTTGGAGAGGGGGAATTGATAGGATATGCATTACAAAATTCCCCCTGAGCGAAGGCGGTTGGCTCAATTTCCAAAAGAACTAGTAGCGGGATTCAATACCACAAAAGGGCTCTCCATACTCGTTTCCTTTTTCTTCCAAATGGTGATGGTATTCCTTTTAGATTCATCTAATTCTGCAACCTTCTTTTTGTCTTCAGTCCTTTTCAGAGCAGCCTATCTACATGTTTTAGCATAATGTCTAGATTCATTGCACTTGTAACATCTTTGTTTTGACCTAACTTAGTTAAACCTAGATTTGCACTAATTAGCTTTGTGACCATAATCATGGCATAAGTAGCAATGACCATAAAATAGATTGTTCATTTCATTCCTTCTAGCCGGATTAGATAATTGACTTTTGCAATGACTTGCTTTGTGACCAAACTTGTGAAAATTAAAGCATTGAACATCTGGTTCCTTTCTGCTTCTACACTCTACAACATTATGTCCAAATTTTTTGCATAAAAAACAATGACCATTGAATGATAAGTACCTTTGAGCATTTGGTTGCCTCATTGAAGGTCTTTTTGTAGATATTCTAGAGTTATAAACTTTTCTTGTTACATCGGATCTTTCTTCATCTTCCACTACATTGTCTTTACCCTTAGTGTTCAAATTTTAGTTTTCACTTGAGAAGCCAAATCCTCCTTATCCTTGTGATATTTATGTAGGGACAAAAGTTGATCCATAATCATGCTACTTTCACACACTCTAGATTTTGATTTCGTCCTCCTTTACTCTTGATCTAACTTCTCATTTTATTCTTCTTTTCATTTGATGGTATCTTTGAGAATTTCTTCTATCTTTTTCAATTCTTCCATTTTCTATTTGATGGTATCTTTAAGATCTTCTTCAGTCTTCTTTCATTTTCTATTTGATAGTATCCTTGATATTTTCTTTTTTCTTCTTGCATTCATCCAATTGAATCTTTAGATTCACAACACTTTCCTTTGACTCCTTTAATTCCTCGTTGACCTCTCTATGTCTTGCTTTGAATTTATAGATTTTCTCCCTTAGTTTTGAGAGACAAGCATTTTCCTCCTTGATTTTTTCTTTCAGTTTCTCATTGTTAGATTCTATACTTTCCATATCACTTAATTTGACTTTAGTTCTTCCTCAAAGTAATAGTATCCTGCCATCTATTCAAATTTCCAAGATCTCCCTCAAGCGATTAAGCTTTATCTGCAAGGGACCAAGCTCTGATACCAATTTTGGTGGGGGTGAATTAGTTATCCTAAAACACTTTTCTTTCTTTATTTAATCCAAAGCAATTATAAACCATTCATATATTAATTTAAAAATACATGAACATGCAAGCACCAAACAACACCATGCACAATGAACACTAGAAATTATGTGGAAACACAAGATGGGAAAAACCACAGAGAATGCTAATTCTCAATTATAAAACATTGGTTAAGGTGACACTAGTTAAAGTGATTTTTACAAGGGCTCACTACCAAAATGCTCATCGTTGGGCGGCTCACTGCCAGTGGCCTCACTACCCAAGAAACAAAAATCATTTATTATAAAAATGGACAAAACATGAACTGATGAATTTGCATCTACATATGCATGAATTCAATTCCGGTTAAGAGCACAACCTCTGATTGCAATAGATCTAGTTAAGAATATTCTGTCAATCTTCCTTCCACTACTTCAACAAAACAAATTACCACTACTCGACACTTGCCTTCACTTCCTTCTCTGATCCTTGTCGCACAATCCTTCACACCTTTATCATTGTTTTCACATTCCACACTTTTTTATATTCATATGCCTTTTAGATGTTCCACATACTTGTATATATATATATACACACTCAGAGAATAAAATGAGTTGTCCTAGCAAAAAATGTTAGCTTGAGGAACAACCTTGAAGTATTCAATAAGGCTTGACACGCTAGCACTAGACCTAAAAGATAGGTCGCACATAAGGGATCTTCTTACCATGTTACTTCAGGACCCATACATGGGTCATACATAAGATATAGCATTATTACCAAAAGATAGCTAACATTGAAATATATTAGATATATTCCAGATTCGATGGGAATGTCACAACCAAGACCAAATTTTGATCAAAATTCAGTTGATAGGAGCACCACAACCAAGACCAAATCTTGATCAACATCAATTTTAGTACCAACTGAAGAAATGTAGTCAGACATACCAAAGACATGTGGCGAGCTATATGAATGTCTGGATAGCAAGGATACCCGAAATAAGCTTTAGATACAACAACCTATAGCAAAGATTAGTCTTGAATATTTTGCATTAACTATCTTCCACACATGTCTCAAAAAGAAGTACTACCATTATCCAGATTGAGGATACCATCCATACTACACAACATTATAGGATAGATCATTTCTATGTATCATCCAGAGCACAACCTTCTGGATCCCAGGTTTTGACATCAATGACAACAATGCCACATCAACAAATTCTCAACAAAATAAGGAATGCAATAATGTCATAATCAATATCTCATTTATATATGTTTAAATATCAAATGTCATGTACATGTATCATGACACTATCATAAAAAAAGAGAGTGGTTGTTGCATATATGTATTAGTGCCTATACAAAAAAAACTACAAAATATGTGTCATCGCTAAAAAAATGATATACAAAAAGAGGCTCTCTATGCCTCAGGAATGTGGTTCTTGGAGCCCTCTGGCTCTAGCTGTGGTTGTGGCTGGGGTCGGGGATGCATAGTGGAGACCAATTGAGGGTGATGTGAGTGTGCTATGGACATCATTATGCACATTCCCCTAATCTCTCCCTAGAGAGAGGATATTGCATGAGGCCCTAGATGAGCTCCTGTTGTAGCTATTGATCACCTACCAAGATCACTAGTGTTGGTTGTCCCATGAGGTCATTGAGATGGCTCTATAGGGTGTCACTCACCTGCTCGATGACATCAACCCTTGTCACAACCGCGTCTCACTCTAAAAGTGCCATCCAAAAATCCTTCGATAGTTGATCCCATTGCCCTTAAAGTGCGGTAGCATCCACGATCCGTTGCATTATCTCCACCTACCCCTCCTCATAGGTGGTCCTTAGATGGGCTACTGACTCAAATAGATGGATGTGACATCTCATTGAAACTGACTAATAAGCATTTAAGATTTCCCCCTAGATAGACACAACGGGGGCCACCTCTAATATGCACCGAGCAAATAACCCAGTCCATCCCTATGTATCCACTACAACCACAAAAATAAAATATATATTGGTACCATGAGATGTATAGATATAAAAAAATAAAGCATAATATACATGTACATGAGATAAAAACTAAAATTATTGAAATAAAATAGCATAATCAACTGTCATACCTGGATCCCCTGGCTGTTAGAATGGGTTGGGGGAGGAGTAGCACTAGGTCCTACACCACCAACATTAGGAGCTGCCTCAGATGTTGCAAGGGCCACTTTTGGGATGAAGGGTGGGGCTGGTGGCACCGATGAAATTGGATTGGCTCATGGAGGAGAGGACATCCTTAGCCTCGGTGAAACCACCCTGACATCCTCACCCTTCTCCTACTACTTCGACTGGCTCTCTTGTTGCTGCTCCTCCTAATCTCCTTCGTTGCCTTCGTTGCCTTGGTGCCTCTACCTCTTCTTGGGTGGTTGTGGTGGTACATCCCTTGTAAGCTGGGATCCCTCATGGGGGCATCTGCTGGGAACACTGGTGTTGGGAAATGATCTGCTCACCACATTAGGAAATCTTTGGCCATATTAATGTTGTCCATCGTGCCCATTGTCGGTAGATCCTTGTCGTCGACCTTGTCATTAGAAAGGAAAATGTTTGCTATAGTAGGGTGCAAGTGGTCCCCTGGCCTCACCGTGCTCCAAACAACTCAGCTGTATGTGGGGACATTAGGGGAATAGTCTGAATCCACCTGTGCTACTACATGACCCAACTCTAATAGTATGGCATGATAAAAAATTAGTGCGACCAAGAATGAAGTGGTTGTGTTGTAGGTTCTAGAGAAACCTACCATTATCAACCCATCAGAATAACCGATGGGGTCTCCATCTAATATAATATAGCATCAATGTGTCAAACTGCAACCACTAGAACTATAGGTCACCATGTCTCCACTACCATGTGAGCTCGTACTAGTGAGCCATGGGTACGGTATAATCTTGAACTCGGTGAAAGCCCTTTGGCCTTGTGCAGGTGATGTGCACAAAATCTCACACTTGTAGGAGTCTACATGTAGTTAGGCTCTAGTACTCATAGTGGACATACTGCCCAGGCTCTTGGTATAAGTGCACAAGTATACTATGCCCCCATGCAAAAACTATACATTGCTCCACAATCTCATGAATAGTGTAGAAAAGGCCCCCATGCAGGTGAGATCCTCACCCATCTATAATAATTTGTGTGGCCATGATGACCACCATGGCACAGCGTAGTAGGGGTGCAGTGGTCTAGGCCTGATCGAACCACCAGGTGTAAATATGCTCGATCTTGTCCCCACCGTTTGTTTGGTCAGAGCAATATCAGACATCGTCTGATCGCTCCTATGTCAAGTGTGCGTCATATAGCTCCACCCATTGACAATAGATTGGGAGACTGAGGATGCAATAGACATCCTCCACTGTAATGGTCATCTCTCTAGTGGGAAACTAGAAGCTCAATGTGGTGGCATCTCACCTCTCCATCAATGCCATCAACAATCGATCATGGTAAAGCATCTTTGGCATAGTGTAAACATGGCAAAGATTGACGTGCTCTAGGTGAGTGACCTCATCCTCAGATAAATGGTGCCTTTGATCTTTGAGCAAGCGCAACACCCGCCCACCAAGGTGCTCCCTACTCTTGGGGTAGTCCTTCACAAAAGGAAAAAATTGAGTCAGTACATGGCTGACTGAAAAAAATTAAGTTAAAAAATATTAAGGGACATGTGTGCACTACGTAGACATCTACATGTCGTGCAAGTGTCTCAATCCGACATCAATGGCATAGGGATGACATAGTGTCCCCGAGACTAAATCGTGTCCCCAAGATGATATCACGTTCCTAGGATGAAACTCTTTTGTCCTAGACGCCAGGGCAAGTGGAGGATGCACGTGCACATCTAGGATGCTTGCGCTGCTCAAAATTTGAAAACATGCTAAAAATCATGGAAAATGTGCAAATGAAGCAGTTTCGAGGCCTACCTAGTCTACCTCACTACCCTTGGCTATATCTGCATGTAGTTGGTCCAACCTGAGTGCCTCATACTCTCATCTTCTTAGAATTTTGATGAATTTTCTCTCACAAAATTCAACAAAATCCTCATGATGAATAGTGCAAATGACCCTTCTCGGGGCCCACCTAGGTATATATAGGCCCCTAGGGCCCATTTTTCCTAGAGATTGTGGTTCCTCAATTTCTCCTAATTTTACCCCACCTAGATGGGGGAAAACTCAGGAGGGGGCATATAGTGACCTCTTTACCATTTTTTCTCTTCCAAATCACCAATTTTTTTCTTGATCATTCTTCTTGCCGTTGTAGCTTCTTCTGATTTTTGGTACTGACTTGAAACTAAGTTTGGTAGAATAAAATTTTATTTGTTTTTTCATGATAGACATTGCACTTCTCATTGAGTTTGATCACTGGGGACATCTCCAGTAATGGTCGGATCGAACTTTGTGACCTCTACAATACCTTCTTTTGGCACACAAGTTCGTAGAACTTCAAGTTTTGGGTGAATTTTTTCTTTTCTACTTTAGTGTGGCTGATTTTTCCCAAAATTGAGCCCACTAAAGTGGGGGTAAAATGTAATGTCACAAAATTGCACCTAGGGGAAATTTCACATTTTAGCACTTTTCCTAGCATTTATGATACCTAAACACATTTATGAAAAAAAACCATGGGTTGAAATTTCATGATTCCAACTCCATGTGGTCCAATGGTGAAGCAACAATAGTTTTTCGACCCATTTCCCAAGAACTAGCATTTTGGACGCCTGTGCGACATGTAGACATCTACACGGTGTGCTAGCATCTTGGTGGTTTTCCAAATTTGAAATGGGGAATCTCAAATCCTAGCTCTTGAGTGTAATGACCCTTTATACCCTTGCATGCAACAAAACCCCTCTTTTACTCTCATTTTGGGGGTTCTCTCATCTATTCAAGGCTCTCTCCTCAGCTTCACTTCACTTCTCAACCTTTTCTACTCTTGGCAACAACACTTCCACAAGCATAGCTCTATCGGACTAAGGTCCCTCCAACAAAAAAAATCTCTCTAGAAAGCATTCAACGGTGCATCTATGTGTTCAAGAGGGGGTTGAGGCCTATTGGTAACACTCTCACTCTTTTCTATTTGTGAATAGATTAGATCTCTTTGTTCATTTACTACTTGGTGGTGCAGTTTCTCCTCATGAAGTGGGGATCGCTTTCACCGCTTCCTTTGTCCATTTTAGTTACTCTCTCTATCTATCTGGCTATCCATGGAGGTGGGAACACCAAAGTGAGGGTTTGACTATGACAAGCCCCAAAATAGCCCCGACATGTTTCCTCATTTGTCTTGTGTGCAAGTTGTTAAAGTAGAGCTCAAAGTAAGGATTCAGATATTTGGTTGTTCATAAGGTTCCTCTTGGCTCTCCTTGTGTTTTTGTTTGGTTTATGTTCTTTATCTTGTTATTTCGCTGAAGATACCTCAGATATGGGTTAGATAGTGAAGCTCTGGTTTGCCTATTTGAGTCTTTGAGTTCTTCATTGCTTAGAAAACTAACACATCATTTGGACTCCAACGCGCCATGCTGGCATCCTGATTCCATGTTGTAGTCTTTTGGCTAAGAGATCCTCTTTTGGAGGGAGGAATCTAGAATCTTTTCTCTCTCAGGTTCTGAAGCAATCTTTTATGATAATTAGTTTGGATACACTTTCTTTGCAATTTCTTCATTCAACTCGTATTGAGGTGGTTAAGGGCAGTTCACTCCTTGGGATTCTCTTGAGAATAAAGAGACTCATGAGCAGCGAATCCCCCTTATCTCACACTCGCAAACAATTTATCTCTTTCACTAAAACTCTCACAATAATGCTTGCATAGAAATTACAATAGAATAACAATAGAGAAATTAGATTGAAAAAAGTAACAAATCGTAGAGAGAGCACCTGTATATAAACTTAATTTGAGCATCATAATGCTACAAACAAGCTAAAATTTTTACCACCTTCCTATTCACATGAAATGACTCAGCTGATTAATCTCTTAAATTGTAACACATGACAATCCTCATATTTCCAATTACATGGAATGGATGAGTCGACCTCATGCTTGTGACAACAAGATTCCTTTTACAGGGTCAAGCACAACAATGCAATGATTTAGGTTTCCTATAAGGTTTGCAAGTTGACTACCCTCTCAAATCTCTTCCATCTATGCTTTGACTAAATTACATGGTTATATCAAGACAATGCATTGGTTTTAGATTCCTATTTGCTTTGTCCTCCCTACTATGGTATCACCTTCTTCAGCTCACTATGCTACACATGAGTTTTAATAACCTCAACAACTTTAAACATGTCATGTTTTACTTCAGAAAGGTTATTCATTTTGCATACAACAACACCTTGTAGACTATGTGTTGGCATAACTCTTGCACATTATATGAGCTGCATAATAACATCATAGTGTTGGTTCTTATTCAAGCCATTCACCTCATATTTGCATTCAATAAGCACTACAAACAATGCATTGCATATTATTATATTTTTTGGTTTTAAAAAAAGTCTCTCACCATCATATGGTCTGAACCATAGTTACTCCTACTTACCTTGCCATTTATGTGCCTTATTCTTGTAAGGCTCATAAAAATCACATTCCAAATAAAATATTTCCATGTATAATGCACATTCCAAATAAGGAAAAAGTGATACATGATTAACATTAAATATCCATAAATATTCAAAGGCAAGTTCAGTAATGATTTACATTTACATACACCAAAAGGGTATTACAATCATCTATTTCAATGATACATAAACAATTTTACATCAATAATTACATCCATGAAGTAGAGTTACATTTTACAAATTGGCTATACAAGCCATATGAAAATAATACATGCAGTACATCCATAGAATAAAGAACCTCTGATCCTCAACCGCCATGACACCATTGGTATTTCACAAGCTGAGGCCAAGAGTGCGATTAAGGCACCTTTTCTGCCCAACCACAAAGCACATGACTTTCCTAGGTTTCTTCCTAGCTCAAAGAAATCCTTGACCCTGCATGAGGAGCCTAGCAACCTAGAACAATAAAGCAAGAGGAAACTCCTAATGCATTCCTATACTAGAACAACATATTTCTTGCATGCAAGATGTGGCAAACACATATATAACATAAAAATTCTAGGCTTTTTATCCATCTATTTCAATGGTTCATTAGCTTGGCCAAGCATTCAAACATAAATGGTAGTTTAAGAAAAGGTTAACTACTGTCTCTGAGAGCCCACATTCGACATCCTGTCCTGAAAGTTTTTCATAAAGGTGTAAATAATGCATAGTTTCACATAAGTTGCATATAGTTCAAACATTCACTAATTCAAACACTCTTTCTAAAAAAACACATTATATATCCAAAGTTCGATATTTAATTGCATAAGAGAATAATTCACAAAAGTAAATTCTACATCTGGTTTTTATGTTTCATATTTGCCTCGATTTAATCAATCTTCTAACATTCCAATGGATATTGGTAATTAAAAGCAAATGCATATCTTCCTAAATGTTTTCAAGTATCTAATAAGCCATTTCCAAATTAAATGGTTTGATCTAAAATAGCAGATTTGTATAAATTTGAAAGAAATACTCTCCAAGTAGAAATGTATACATTTTAAAGAGTAAAACTTGCCCAATTCATGTAAACGCATATGTATATATATATACATTTACATATTTATGCATTTATTCAAAAATAAACACAATCTAATACAAAAATTATCACTTTAAAACATAAATTTTAAAAAATAAACACCCTCTCCATAGGCCATGACTTGTGGAGGGGCGTCTGCCTCCATTGCAAACCATCTCCAAAGGGGATGCACAGGCTAGAGAGGCTTTAAAGCCTTCCCCGCACTAAACAAAAAACCTTACTTAGACATTGAACAACATTTCCCATCCAACATTCGATTCAAAATTCAGAACAACAAACATTCCAAAGAAAATAAATCGAACAAATTTCCTGTTCAACATAATATTATATATATATTTGTTCATTTTATAAACATATAGGAAAAATATAGATGCACATCCATGACATTTCAAAACAATTAAACACTAATTGCATAAGAGCATCTGATATAAGAATTGGGGTTTTCAATGAAGAAGTTCTTGTATATAATACATAGAGAATAAGTCAATATAGTCTTGTTCAACTGTAATACAAAATTTCCATACGATAATTATACTTTTAAGCATTAAATACACGAATTCAACAAATGAAAAAACAATTGGGGTTTTTAAATGAACGAGTTCAATCTTTCTTCAAAAATTGTTTATCTACAGATTTTGAAATTGAAAGCATTGGAGAAGAATTTGGAAACTTGGAATTCGCTTTCAGTTGATTTCCCTCTTCTTATTGTTGTTCCTCTTTCTCCCACCATTCTTGTTTTGCTGTGATTACCCAAAATCTACTTCCCGGTGCTCATTTTCAGTTATATTTTTGCAAAGAAAACAAGAAAGATTATGAAAAAAATTGTGCGCCTTTCTGTTATTATTTTTCCCTCTTTTAAATATTTCTCCCCAAATTTCCAATAACCTAATCTTGAAATTAAAATAAGATTTATTTTCATCCATAATATTTATCCTCAATAAATACTAAAGAAATATTGTTTTAATTGCAAATTAAATACTTATTCCAATTAAATAATAAAGAAATTCCATTCAATTGCAAATAAAATAATTATTCTAAACAAAAAAGCATTATCATTTAATTGAAAAATGAATTCTCTAATTAAAATATAATTGATTCTCTTATTTCTTTGCACATTTATTTCACTACAAAATAATTTAATTAAACATTTTAAAATACAAACAATACAAAATAATCAGCTAAATTAAATACTAAATGCATCTACATGATACTAAGTGCTCGTGTGTGTGCAAGAGAAACGTTCCTCCTTTACCCTGCTAGGAAGCTAACCTCTTCTACCTTAGCCACACCCTTGGTCTTCGACAATCTATAGCTCAAATAACCTTAGGCACCAATTAATAGATTAGTATCTAGGTAAAATATAAATCAAAGCAATATAATTCATTAATTCAAATAACACTTTTCCATTTTGCATCACTTTCGAAATAAAACTATATTCAATACATTTCAAAATTTTCTAAATTAAAAGAAACATTTCTTATTGCATCTCTCAAAACACCATATTATTTATTCTACCACACACATTCAGTCATATATCAAATCCACATAAAGCAAGAGCAAGCAGCATCATAGTTTGAGATTTGACATCCTTCCCCACTTGGAAGAGCATTGTCTTAATGTCTTATTACAAAAAAATTCACACAATAGAGTCTTAAACATTCAGTGTATCATAAGTCACAATATGCAGAAAATAAAAGGTATGATAGAATCTCAAATGCGAAAATTATCTATCAATATCCACAACATTCTCCTAGGTGGCACTTTCCACCGAATACTAGTCCCACTGGACCCTATACTACACAATAGTGCAGTTCTGCAACTTAATGATGTGCATCTCCAAAGTCCTGGTGGGCTCCACTAGCACCACCCTTGGTTCTTGAAATTGCAAAGTATGTCAATCATGTACACCACATTCATGATACATCTTCTTACATTTATGCATATAACAACACATGGTACAACTACCATCCAATTTACATCCAAGTGACATATGGCTCATTGCCAAAGCATAAGAGAATGACACCACAACATTCAAGCATAAGAAGTTAATAACACTTTTGGTGCCCACAAGACGAGGCCTAAATCATAGTCCATCATAGACCCATACAAGCATAAATCAAGTATCACAATTTTGACAAAACAACATATTCTCAAAACCAACCATCGTGCACATAACTCCTCTTAGACCAGATCACTCATTAACCATTTTTCCTTTGATAAATTTAGTTTGAACTTTACATGTATATACACTTGTACCTTTTGTGCACTCCTCTCATTCCTATCATTATCCACATCTATTTCTTCATCTATCACACTATCTCTTATTTATGTTCCATTGCCTCAATTCAAACTTGAATTATAGTCTATACCTTCTTCTTATTTAGAATCATAATCTCTTTTATTCATCTCTTTCAAGTACCCTCCCATCCTTTCTTCCATCATACTATAATATATTTTCCTCAATCAATCTATACTAATCCTTCTATATCCTTCTAATTTTACTTCCATTACCAACAATTGGTTTCTTCTAACTTAAATTACCATCCAATAAATTCCCTTATCCCTTTGCAGTTTTGCTACACTTTCCTTCAATTACTAGCAATACACTCTATATGTTAACTCCAGTCAATTACTTCAACCTCATCTCTTCCTTCCATTTCCTCACAAATCTTCTTCTTATCTCAAAGATTTCTTCCCACCTTCAACTTCTAGCATTATTATCTCAACCATTTTGGTCTTTTCATTCCCCCTTTTCAACTTCATGTTACTACAACATTCCACATCCCATCCTTCGTACATAAATGAGGATTTTTTGTCCTATTCCCTTATCCATCCTAAAGTATCTACTTATAATTTAACATTTCATGTTCCCAATATTTTACCTTTTTCACAACTTGCATCATCTCTTTACTTTCTGTCATCTGCAACTCTTGCAACATCCATCTCATACATTCCTAACTACCATTCTAAGTACAACCCAACAAGTCAATTTTCAACTACCCCATTTCTTCCTTTGCAACATCATGTCTTACTACACACTACCATTTTACATTTTTACTAAAACTGAACTATAATCCATTTCTTTCCAATTACATTTCTTACATTATTTGAATCTTGTTACCTTATCCTCCTATTAATACACAAGCACCTTACACTCTTCTATCTCGCATCTGACTTATATTCACATGAGTTCTTATTTCCTTTGCTTTCTTATCTATCTTTTCCTTGTCTTCTTTCACTTATTCCTTTTCTTATGTTTATCCTTTAGAATTTGTTACCTCATTTATCTTTTATCCAACTTAAATTGAAGTTTTCTACACAACTACTTTTCTTTCTCAACTAACATTCTTTCTACCATTATCTGCTATTTCCTCATATACAAAGTGAGTTATCACATATCACATGGACATATATATAATTAGGAAACAACATTTAAGCATATTGTCAAATTCCATTTCACATCCTTTTTACTATCAAAACATGAGGGCCACTCTAACAATAATCAGTAAGATACTCACATCAATTGATCCATAGCAACACCAGCTATTCCAAAACTTTCTTGACATTTCATGCAATAATCAGTCGCATTTAACAATGAATCAAGGATTTTCAATCTTCAGAATTCTACAACATACATACCAAGGTCTAGTACATTCTCCATATTCTACTCCCAAATACAATATATTGGAGGTCCATCATGGACATGATAGAGAACATAACATGAAATTTGACCAGCAATTAAAAAAAACTCAAGCATAGCCACCGTTAAGAAAGTGAATCCAAACCAAGGGAAAGAAAAAGTCTACTTCAACAATTAGGCATAAAATGCACACAATTTCAACAATAATTCACACTTGACCATGAAGGTCACAAGATCAATAAGAATTAGAAACTCGATGGCTATACTTACTCATAAACACAAATAAAAATTCAATGTTGGCCTTGACAACATTAGTAAATATATCAAAAGTCAATAAACAAAATAGAATAAGATATCAAATTTCACAAGTTACATAACACATGTACTATCTGACTAACTCTAGTCACAAGAGAGGGAGTACTGTACTAAACTATACCTATATTTCCAAAATCCAAAGTAAGTAAGAGAGCACATTCAATCATGGCAAACAATGAGTCATCTAGGACTTCGGTCACACAAAACATGAGATCCCTTCTACTTAACTAAACCAACATCACTAAAGATGCCAAACAACAAAATTTGTATCCCATTAAGGGAAATCACAATCACCATGCAATGACACACATAGTCATACACTAGTGAACATCCTCAACCCAAGATATCTAAACACCTCGCTTTCACAACAAAGAGAGATTACCAATTCCCGCTTACAGGGATACACCACTCATATGGATAATGCATTATTGTCACACTCATGCAATAATTACATAAAATTCTCATTCGTACAAGATATGAGTACAACCTCAAGTTGCATCACTCGCATAAAGACAATAATTTTACTTAAGAATACTACAATCGTACACGTGAGGTGGAAATAGTAATTTTTCAAGTGCGTTACTCGCACAAGGTATGCATACAATCTCTAGCACAATATGGAAAAAAACTAGAGTGCATTACTCACACCAAATATAAAACAATCATAAGTGCATTACTCACACAATATATGCAAAGTGCATAACTCACACGATGCATTACTCACACAAAGTGCATAATTATAAAAATAATTAATATAAATATAACATATAAGACTCATAAGGTTTCACAATATCAATAACTTATGCCTTGTCATCAAGGCCAATCATGATAACTTATCTAAACAACTTATGTCCTAGGTCCATATCAAAGACCCCTAAGGTAGCTTAATTTGCATTCTCCAAAGATCACATGGATTCATACACACATCCTTATTAGGAAAATAAAAGTCATTGCTTAAAATCAACTTATCTCATAGTCTAACTTCGTTATCCTTACAGACATCCTTGCCCTTAAAGCATCCATTTTGGATTCTCCTCTTCCTTAAAGGATCATCTAAAGTTTAAACCATTATTGGTTGTAGGTAATTTTTCTTTTCTACTTGTCATAACTTTTTTTTTGCCTCAAGAAATCTTGTAACATATCCCTTTTGTAGTAAACTCATTCACCATTTATGCCCTCAAAGAGATCTCTTTCTCTCAATATTTCTCTATTCCTACATCACCACTTCACGGGTTTTCACCATGTCTTAGCCATTTTGCTTCTGGTATATACATCAAATTATCTCAACATTCTCTTTTTAAAGAAACAATCTCTAATCCTTGTTTCAACCATGACATCATTCTTACTCGAGATTCTTATGAAAATGCAACTAAAGCGAGGAGTACTCTCAACTATTATAGTCATAGAATGCTTACTTTTCTTCTTGGTTCCTAACTGAACCATCCAAGAATCATTGAGATTCCATCCCATCAAACGAATCTTAAACCCAAAAAAAGGTGTCAAATCACTTAATACACATAGACCTTTAGGTCAACAAATAGGTTCACATTTCCACCTATAGCGGAGAGGAATCAAGGCCTGAGTGTTGAACCCAGGGCTCTAATACCAAAATGTAAGGCTCGTAAAAATCACATTCCGAATAAAACATTTCCATGTACAATGCACATTCCAAATAAGGAAAAAGTGATACATGATTAACATTAAATATCCATAAATGCTCAAAGGAAAGTTCAGTAATGATTTACATTTACATACACCAAAAGGGTGTTACAATCATTTGTTTCAATGATATATAAACAAGTTTACATCAATAATTACATCCATGAAGTAGAGTTACATTCTACAAATTGGCTATGCAAGCCATACTAAAGTAATACATGAAGTACATCCATAGAATAAAGAACCTTTGATCCTCAACTACCATGATACCACTAGTCTTCTGCAAGTTGAGGCCAAGAGTGCGGTTAAGGCACCTTTTCCACCCAACCACGAAGCACATGACTTCCCCATGTTTCTTCTTAACTCGAAGAAATCTCCGACCCTGCACGAGGAGCCTAGCAACCTGGAACAATAAAGCAAGAGGGAACTCTTCATGCATGTTTGATGCCTATATGCATTACTATACTAGAACATCATATTTCTTGCATGCAGGATGTGGGAGAGACATATATAAGATAAAAATTCTAGGCTTTTTATCCATCTATTTCAATGGTTCATTAGCTTGGCCAAGCATTCAAATATAAATGGTAGTTTAAGAAAAGGTTAACTACTGTCTCTAGGAGCCCACATTCAGCATCTTGTCTTGAAAGATTTTCATAAAGGTGTAAATAATGCATAGTTTCACATAAGTTGCATATAGTTCAAAAATTCACTAATTCAAGCATTCTTTTTGAAAAACACATTATATTTCCAAAGTTCGCTATTTAGTTGCATAAGAGTAATTCACAAGAAGTAAATACTACATCTGGTTTTTACGTTTCACATTTTCCTCGATTTAATCAATCTTCTAACATTCCAATTGATATTGGTAAGTAAATGCAAATGTGTATCTTCCTATTTGTTTTCAAGTATCCAATAAGCCATTTCCAAATTAAATAGTTTGATCTAAAATAATAGATTTGTATAAATTTGAAAGAAATACTCTTCAAGTATAAATGTATATATTTTAAAGAGTAAAAATTGCCCAATTCACGTAAACACATATGTATATATATACATTTACATATTTATGCATATATTCAGAAATAAACACAATCTAATTACAAAAATTATATCACTTTAAAACATAAATTTTAATCATTCCCAATCAGATTTTAATATCTATTCTTTTCAAATTGAAATTTGGCTCTTGTACATATTATAAATGTATTTATATTTCCTTTCATTTGCATAATCTAGTAATCAACTCCCAATTCAAATACAAAGATATATGTTGTATTCGGAAAGAGTACTTTATAAATTAGCTGTAAGTATTAAATTCATCTTGGAAAGTAATCTCGCTTTTACATAGATGCTTATACACACACACACACAAACATATATATATATATATATATATATATATATATATATATATATATATATATATATATATATATATATATTTAAGTAGTTATCATTTGAAAATCAGAAATAATTATAAACCCAGAATTGTATAATTATATATGTATATAAATTACATATATATATATATTCAGATAAGTATCATTTAAAAATATGAAATTATTATAAACCTAGACTTGTTAAATTATATATATATATATATGCATTCACAGCCTCGAGATACCAAATGCAGTCGATGAATTTCAAAAGGAGATCAAAGTTTAGCAAAGTTTGTTTGGGATATGAGAAGCCACAAATCCCAATGGAGGTGCACTGCTTGTGGAGGGCAACACCCTCTCCACAGGTTGTGGCCTATGGAGGGGCGACTGCCTCCACAGGAATCCATCCCCAAAGGGGACACATAGGTTGGGGAGGCTTTAAAGCCTTCCCCACATTATATAAAAAAACCTTAAACATTAAACAACATTTCCCATCCAACATTTGATTTAGAATTTAGAACAACAAACATTCCAAAGAAAATAAATCGAAATGATTTCCTATTCAGTGTAACAATATATATAGATTTATTCATTGTATATATATATAGGAAAAATACAGATGCATAGTCATGATATTTCAGAACAATTAAACACTAATTGCATAAGAGCAACTGATATAAGAATTGGGGTTTTCAATGAAGAAGTTCTTGTATATTATACAAAGAGAATAAGTAAATATAGTCTTGTTCAACTGTAATACAAAATTTCCATATAGGACTTATACCTTTAAGCATTAAATACACAAATTCAATAGATAAAAAACAACTGGGGTTTTTAAATGAATGAGTTCAATCTTTCTTCAAACAATCGTTTATCTACACATTTTGAAATTGAAAGAATTGGAGAAGAATTTGGAAACCTAGAATTCGCTTTCAGTTGATTTCCCTCTTCTTATTATTGTTCCTCTTTCTCCCACCGTTCTTGTTTTGTTGTGATTCCCCAAAATCTACTTCCCAGTGCTCATTTTCAGTTATATTTTTGCAGAGAAAACAAGAAATATTATGAAAACAATTGTGTTCCTTTTTGGTATTCTTTTTCCCTCTTTTAAATATTTCTCCCCAAATTTCCAATAACCTAATCTTAAAATTAAAATAAGATTTATTTTCATCCATAATATTTATCCTTAGTAAATATTAAAGCAATACTATTTTAATTGTAAATTAAATATTTATTCCAAATAAATAATAAAGAAATATCATTCAATTGCAAATAAAATAATTATTCTAAATAAAAAAGCATTATCATTTAATTGCAAAATGAATTGTCTAATTAAAATATGATTGATTCTTTTATTTCTTTGCACATTTATTTCACTACAAATTAATTTAATTAAACATTTTAAAATACGAACAATAAAAAATAGTCAACTAAATTAAATACTAAATGCATCTACATGATACTAAGTGTTCGTGTGTGCGCAAGAGAACCATTCCTCCTTTACCTTTTCAGGAAGATAACCTCTTCTACCTTAGCCACACCTTTGATCTTCGACAACTTGCAACTCAAATAACCTCAGGGACCCAATAATAGATTAGTATCCACGTAAAATATAAATCAAAGCAATATAATTCATTAATTCAAATAACACTTTTCCATTTTACATCACTTTCGAAATAAAACTATATTCAATACATTTCAACTTTTTCTAAATTAAAACAAATATTTTCTTATTTCATCTCTCAAAAGAACATATTATTTATTATTTATTCTACCACACACATTCAGTCATATATCAAATCCACATAAAGCAAGAGCAAGCAACATCATAGTTTGAGACGTGACAATTATGTTGTTGGTATGATTTCATTATTGATTTAAATCTGCTTCAATTCTACCTTTCCATGCGAGGTATTTTGCCTTTTATTGGTTGTTTAAAAGCTATATATATTTCAAATGTACTTAAACATTTGCATATTCCATCATTTTAATTTATGTGTTATGAATAATGGTTTAGTTGTGGCTAATAGAAGCCCTCCACTTATTTATTGAATGTGCATTATACATATGCAATCACTTTTAATTCAATATATATATAATTATATATATCTATCATATACTATTATTATTCACAATATCTTTAATATAAATAATCCTTTATATATATATATATTATATACATACATATATATGTATATTCTTGTTAACATATATATATATATATATATATATATATATATATTTATATACATATTAACATACATGCATTTTTTCGTTATTAAAATATAATGATCTATATGCATATAGGTGCTTATATATATATCAAATACATGTACACGTATACATATCAATCAATCATGCACATATTGTATTTCCACACATGGGCATATGTAGGCATTTCTATCTACATATGCTCATACGTGCATATGGCCGTATGTGTATGTAGTCGCTGGTATACATAAATATATATTTAATATTCTTATATATATGCGTACTTATATACATACTTATTCACAACCTAAAATCATTTTAAGTTCATCAAAGATATTTAACACCAAAACTCAAGTTGACAAGATGAACACAAGGAAATCATAAACAATAACCCTATCTTCCTATCAACCCAAAGGAAATCAAAACCCTTAACTCAAACATTCCAACATCCTAAAACCATGACCAAAGGTTTACTTACTGGATTCATGAAATAACTCAACTCAACTTTAACCAACTAAGATGTGAGTGTGTGTATCCTCAATTAGGCTTCATTAAAGGTTACCGGACCAAGTTCTTCTCCTAAGCAATACTCCCCCTCTCGTACCTAAGGGCTTGAATCCTTCCTGCATCATATCCAACTTAGTGCTTCACAAAGGTAGTTAGCCATACACATGCAATTCATTTGCATCATCAAAAGAATTTAAGTAATCATATTACATCGTGTATTCATTCATCACACTCTCCATAATCATGTATATTCAAAACATAATCATTCCTTCAAAAGCAATAACATCTTAATGCATATTTCAGTATTTTGTTCACCTACTAAACATATTAAGGTCATGATTTACATTTATCATCATATTTACTCATGAAGGTAAAAGTAACCTGGTAACTAAGAAATGGGGTATAACATATTAGTTTTGAAAATTGCATTCAAAATTATCCTTTATTATTACATATTTGCATTTCAATCACATTGTCTCAAATTGAAAAACATTGCATTATTTTGTTTCAATTTTTTATCAAATCATCTTTTTCAATATTTTACATCTTAGAATCAATCAATTGTTGTATGATGACATCTAGAAATTTCATTCAACATTATTTCACACTTGCATTTGGCATCACTTTGGCTTAAACTAACCAAAATCTAGAAAAATAGTCACTGAAAAACCTATTTGCAAACAAAAATGACAATATTAAATAAAAAAATACACAAAACTTAGTTTTTCAATTTTTCGAACCCTTGTCCAAGACATAAACGCCCTTGGGTGCCCTTGTCCTACTACAGGTGGATCATACAACTTTTGCATAGGTTTCTATCTCTGCATTCTCTATCTGGTTTTGCTTGCAATTGTCTGATTTGAAATTCTAGAAAAGTGTTATTGCATGTTAAAGAAAGTTGTCATTTTTATTCATTTGTTACAAATTTATGAAAAATTGTTGCATTTTAGTATTGAAGATTATCGTATCTATAGGACTATTTCTTACATCTTTTGAAACATTGCATAATTTGGATAGCTTATTTTTCATTTTTGGTACAAATTCAAAACCTTAGGTTGTTACAACACATTGGAAATCCATAAGGAAAGTAACAATATTTTTCTTTTTCAAACATATGGTTTTCATAGGGTAACATATTTCTTGTATGACTGTAGTCTCCCTACTTATGAGCACAATCTAAGGAAGAAAAATAAAATAATTGATAAGAATGTTAGTCATGTTGGCAAAACAAGGATAGACAACTGAGAGAGGGGGTGAATAAGTTGTTACCAAAATCAAACTTATACAACATTAATCAACCTTAAATCTCAGATTTGATAATTAGCAATGCAAGCATAAATTAATAACACATCAGAGACACATGAACACCAAGATTTTATATGTGGAAACCCTGTTAGGGGAAAAACCACAGTGGATGTTAGTCCACAAGATTATACCTTGTTAGAAGTATAATGAAAAATGAAAAGGGAATGCACTTGCATTTAGGTGCACTGCCTAGAGCACATTGCTCAAAGGGAAGGCTCACTGCCTTACATAAAATAATAAGTTTAAATCCATTTGATGAAGTTGAACCGAGAAAATAGCTTCTACAAAAGCCTAATTATAGATCCAGATAGACGCACAAAAACTTCTACACACTCTTCCACACTCTACTTTGCTCTTGAATGATTTTACCTTTATTCGCACATGTCCACCTCTTGCACACACCAAGAATTGCCTCTAAATGAGGAAAACAAACACTTATATATATATATATGTTACATAGATTTACATCCACTATTTAGTCGGTCTCAAATAAATAATAAATTACAACTGTCGGCCTCAATACATGAATAAATTTCAATGTACACCAACACAAGTCAGTCACAACATAGCGAGGACCCAAAAAAACACCTTCAAACACACCAAACAATAAAATATTAATCTTCATGGATCCACAACACGCTAACACCATCATGTCGGCCAAGAACATGAAAACTCAAGCACACATTAGAAAAATATCCGATCACGAACACTTTGATCAATGTGGACATAAAACAAGGATAGAGTACCATCTAGACTCATCCATAAACATCACAGGTACATGCACAACACATGAAATTACGATAATTTGATCTGCTTCATCCAAGAACACCATCTACATAAACTGAATAACTGTAGGAACATAGATCTTCCTAACTACCACATATCTTGATGCGAACCTCTGAAAATTTTGAACAACATACTACAAAGCTTCAAAAACAAACCCTTTGAAGTTCACCTTCATATCTTCAATGTACAAAACTTTCCAATATTTTGACCTCTCAGCTTCACTAGTTGCTAGCAATATTATTTTTACAATTTTATCAATATCTTTGACATATATAGCCTTAAACATCATCAATGCTAATAGTGATGACATCAATGAAAACCACATATCAACAAGGAAACCAAAACATCCAAAAATCTCACCCTTTGGCATTGATGGCAACACATGATGTGAAAAATAATGCCACCAACCTAACTAGCTCTTCTCCAACAATCTCCCCCTAAGATTGTGCACTCTTTCCTATTTCCTTTATCTCTCATGTTTTTCACATTTCTCTTCTCTCCCCCTTTGAAATCAATGGAAAAGGTATGCATTCTCTAGTCACATATTTGAATCATCTGACTACTCCCCCTGAGTAGAAACCACCACAAAATCAATCTGAAATAAGATATGACTATGAATTCACAGATTGATGCAAAGACCCACATCTTAGTTCTGATTAGGAGGGGAAATCACCCCTAACTTGCCCCTGAGGTATTCAAAAGTATCCTTAGGCAAAGAATTAGTAAGGATGTCTGCAATTTTCTCCTTGGTAGGTATATACTCCAGTCTAACTTCTTTGTCACTCACTTTATCTCTCAAAAAGTGATATTTGATGGATATATGCTTTGTGTTTGAATGCAACACTAGATTCTTGGAAATATTAATGAAACTCAAATTATCATAAAATATGGCAATTGGTTCTTCATACTCAATTCTAACATCTCTCAACATTTGCTTCATCCACAATACTTGGGTACAACTGTTTGCAACAACAATATATTCTGCCTTAGCAGTAGACAATGAAACCTAATTTTTCTTTTTGCTTAGCCAAGATACCAATTTCTTCCCTAAGAAGAATGCACCACCACTAGTACTCTTCCTGTCATCCACATCTCCTAACCAATCAACATCAATGAAAGCATTCAGGGTAAGATCATCATCCCTAGGATACCAAATACCAAGATCAACTATCCCTTTCATGTATCTAAAAATTATTTTCACAACAAACACATGGGACTCTTTAGGATCAGCTTGAAATCTTGCAATCATGCATACAACATTCATTATATCTAGCTTGGTCTGAGTCAAATAGAGTAATCCACCAATCATTGACCTGTATCTTGTTTGATTTTCCTTAGGAGAATCATCGTTCTATGTAATTTTGCATCCGGTTATCATAGGTGTACCAACTGGCTTTGAATCTTCCATGCCATAAAATTTCAGTAGCTCTTTCACATACTTAGACTGAGATATGAAAATTCCATCATCTAACTGAGTAATTTGCAATCCTAAAAATAATTTCAACTCTCCTATCATTGACATTTCAAACTCACTTTTAATTTCATCAGCAAACTTCATACAAAAATCATCACCTTCAAAATAATGCATCAACAAAAACTTCAATGATTAATTCTTTATTATGATCCAACTTGAAATACAAATTGCTATTAGTAGTACCTTTATTGAATCCAAGCTTCAATAAGTATTTATCTAGTCTAACATACGAAGCTCTAGGATCTTTCTTAAGTCCATATAGAGCTTTCTTCAATCGACATACCATGTATTTTTCATCAGTCAATTGAAATCCATATGGTTGTTCAACATAGACTTCTTCTAGCTCACCATTAAGAAATGTTGACTTTATATCCATTTGATAGACTTTATAATTCTTGAAAGTAGCATAAGCAAGAAATAATCTTACCGCTTCAATTCTAGCAACATGGACAAAAGTTTCTTCAAAATCAATACCTTCCATCTTTGAGTACCCTTTGCAAACCAGTCTTGCTTTGTTCATGACCACTTCACCTTGCTCATTCAACTTATTCTGGAACACCCACTTGGTTCCAATCACATTTTTGTTTTGAGGTCTACGAACAAGATCCCATCTATCATTCTTCTCTATCTGCATTATTTCTTCTTTCATGGCTTCCATCCAATGTTCATCTTTGCATGCTTCATTGATATTTCTAGACTCAACTTTGGAAATTAGACAGTACTCTTCCAAGATTCTTCTTCTAGTTTGCACACCTTTTCTCTTATCTCCTATGATCTGAATATCAGAGTGATTTATCCTTACATATTTGGGAGTTTGAGGATTTTCTTTGACTTCTTTTTCTTGTGTTCTTTCTTCTACACTTCTGCTAGTCTCTGCCTCTTGATTCCCTTGGTTCACCAAAACAATCTGAAGTTGATTTTGTGTCTGAACATCATTGTTAGTATTATCATTTTGATCATCTGAATCATATCCACCATATCTGGATGGTATAATAATATCTTCATCAACTTTGACATTTGTGCTTTCAACCATTTTCTTTAACCTCTTATTAAAGCACCAATAAGATTTACTTTTAGTAGAGTAACCCAAAAATATTCCTTCATCACTTCTACCATCAAACTTGCCTATATCATCATCTCTCTTGATGCAACATTTTCTTCCAATTTTTTTGAAATACTTGACAGTAGGCTTATAAACAAACCATAGCTCAAAAGGTGTCTTACCAGAATTACTGTTGACATACACCATGTTAATGGTATACAAAACAATACTTACAACTTCTCTCTAGTAGAAGTGAGGAACATTTGCTTCCAACATCATGGTTTTAGTAGTCTCTAGAACGGTTCTATTCTTTCTTTCAACAACTCCATTTTGTTGAGGGATCCAAGGAGCAGATAATTGTCTTTGGATTCCATGCTCTTCACATAAAGAATTTAATTCTCGGGAAGTGAATTCACCACCTCTATCTAATCTTAGACATTTATCTTCTGACCTATCTCATTCTTTACCATAGCTTTGAAAATTTTGAGCTTTTATAATGCTTCATGTTTTTCTCTTAAGAAAGCAACCCATATCATTCTAGAATAATCATCAATGAGCAACATAAAATACCTTTCACCTTGTAGACTTCTTATTCTGGATGGACCGCATAGATCAGTATGTATCAAATCCAGTACTCCATTAGAGCTATATTGTTTGCTCTGAAAATAATTCCTTGTCTACTTTCCCATTTGGCATTCCTTACACATAGTGTTAGTAGGCTTCACTAACTTAGAAAGATCTCTGACTGCTTGAGTAGTACTTATCTTGACAATGTTATCAAAGTTCACATGACACAACCTCCTATACCATAACCAACTTACATCAATCTAAGCAATTAAGCAACTTTCACTAGCAACACTCAAATGAAAGATATTACCTTTTGTCTTTGTACTTGAAGCAATCATATTTCCAGAAATTCCCCTTATTCTACACTTACCATCCTTGAATTGAAGATTATAACCCTTGTCTACCATCTATCCAACACTTAACAAGTTATTCTTTAAGCCTTCTACATAAAGAAGATCATCAGTATTATGCTTACCACCAAAAGAAATAGTGCCTTTGCCATGAATCACACCACAAGTGTTGTCTCCAAATCTAACAAAACCACCATCATAGTCTTCCAAGCTTACAAACTTGCTTTTGTCACCATTCATATGATGTGAGCATCCACTATCAATTACCCACTCATCCTTTTCTTCAATTTTTGCTACATGAGCTTTCTCAACATTCACATTACTAGTAGATTCAGTGGACACCTGACCATTTTCTTTGATAGCAATAAATACCCATTCATCTTCATTTCCAGTTTCTTTATCAGATTCTTCATCAATTACACTTTCTTCAACATAATAAAATTTCCTTTTAAATCTATTTTCTCAGGTTTGTATTTAGCAACTCTTTCAGGACATCTAGGTGCAAAATGACCTATTTTACTACAAGAAAAACATTTAATAGGTAAATTTCCTTTGTACTTACCATGACCTCTAGCTTCTCTTTTCACAACCAATGCTTCCTAATTCTCGTTCTTCATCTTTAATAGTTTTCATTTCATCTTCATATTTGAATTTCCTTTTGGAGCTCTCACCCGGATTGTATCTCTATTGGATTTTTTCGGATACTATAGCTTTGAATGTAGATTCAGTCTTAGGAATAGATTCACCAATATCACTCAACTCAAATGCAACAAGTTTTCCAATTAGCATGTCTCTTGTAATATTTGTCACTAACTTGAGTTCATCAATAGCATGAGCTCTTATTTTGTAGGAGGGAGGCACATATCTAAGTATCTTAGCCACAAATTCTTCATCATCCAAGTTTCCAACGAAACATCTAATGTTCATCACCAGTTCATTTATCTTTTGAAAAAGAGAGAGGATATTCTCATCTTCACTCATCTTCAAGTCTTCCCACTTTCCTTTTATACTTTGTAGCTTAGCACTTTTCACTAGTGCATCTCCTTCATACAATGTTTCCAAATTTTTCTAGATCTGGTATCCAGTCTTCAATCCTAACACATTTGTCATCTTTGAATCTATTAAAGCACTCAATAATGCTTCAATAGCTCTGGTATTAGCTTATGCTTGCTTGATCTCATCTTCAGAGGACGAACCATTCTAAGGAATAGTATATGCATTTTTTTTCATTTTCCAGAAAGGTTCTCCAATGCACTTCAAATCACACTCCATTCTGAATTTCCATAAGGAGTAGTTTGTACCATCGAACCTATGACTATCCTTCTTGTATAATGCCATCTCAGATCACCTCAAACTATTAGGCTTCTTCAGTGGAACTAGCTCTGATACCAATTGTTGGAAAAAAAAAATGATAGACAACTAAGAGGGGGGGAGGGGGGGGGGGCCGGGTGTGAATCAATTGTTACCAAAATAAAAATTGTACAAACTTAATCGACCTTAAATCTCAGATATGATAATTAATAGTGCAAGCATAAACTAATAACACATCAGAGACACATGAAAATTGAGATTTTATACGTGGAAACCCTGTTAAGGGAAAAACCACGATGAATGTTAGTCCACAAGATTATACCTGGTTGGAAGTATAATGAAGAATGAAAAGACAATACACTTGCATTCAAGCACACTACCTGGAGTACACTGCTCAAAGGGAAGGCTCATTGCCTTACATCAAATAATTAGATTAAATCCATTTGATGAAGTTGAACTGAGAAAATAGCTTCTACAAAATCTTGATTATAGTTCTAGTTAGGCACACAAAAACTTCTACACACTCTTCCACACTCTGCTCAAAATTCTTCATACTCTGCTCTGCTCTTGAATGATTTGACCTTTATTCGCACATGTAAACCTCTTGCACACACCGAGCATTGCCTCTAAATGAGGAAAAAAAACACATATATATTTGCTACATGGATTTACATCCACTATTCAGTCGACCTCAAATAAGGAATAAATTACAAATGTCGGCCTCAATACATGAATAAATTTCAATGTGCACCAACACAAGTCGGTCACAACATAGCGAGGACCCAAACAAACACATTCAAACATGGCAAACAATAAAATATCAATCTTCATGGATCCACAACACACTAACACCATCATGCCAGCCAAGAACATGAAAACTCGAGAACACATCGGAAAAATCTCCAATGATGAACACTCTGATCAATGCAAATGTACAAAAAGGATAGAGTACAATCTAGACTCATCCATGAATGTCATAGGGACATGCACAACACATGAAATTACCAGAATTTCGTCTGCTTCATCCAAGAACACCATCTACAGAAGTTGAATAACTATAGGAACTCAGATCTTCATAACTACCACAAATCGTGATGTGAACCTCTGAAACTTTCAGAAAACATACTAGAAAGCTTCAACAACAAACCCTTTGAAGCGCACCTTCAAATCTTCAATGTAAAAAAATTTCCAACATTCTGACCTTCTCAACTTCACTGGCTGCCAGCAATATTATGTTTACAATTTTCTCAATATCCTCGACATATACAACCTTAAACATCATCAATGCTAACAGTGTTAACATCAATGACAACCACATATTAGAAATGAAACTACAACATCCAATAAGTCATTCTCCCAAAATCTCTCCTAATTATGAGAGTATCTTGGCGCAAGAGAATGAAATCATTGAAACATTTCTTAATATAACCTTGCCTTATCTTCATTCATATCCCAATATCTCTCCCACTTGTGAGAATGTTTTGGTGTAAGAGGATGCAATCATAGACAATCGTGATAATCATAGTTTTTCTTCTCCTGATACCTCTCCTAATTGTGATGAAGGTACCTTGGTGTTAGGAGATCCAATCATTGAGCATCATGAGAATCTTGTTTGTTTCTCTCCCCCTACCTCTCCTACTTGGGAAGATATTTTTGGGAAAGAGGATGTAATCATTGATATATTTCTTTCAAAAGATAGTAAGATGGCTTTCTTAGATGAAGACAATATGGTCACCTTAGATCCCCCTTTTTAGAAAATCATCAACAAGAGATCAAATCCATTGAGGTTATGAACACATAAGTAACTATTAGGTCTCCTTTGATTATTGGACCTCCTTAAACTCCTTGTGGACCGCCTAAGAGTCCTCTAATTATTGGGCCTCCTAAAACCTTTTTTGAACCTCCTAAGACTCCTCTAATTATTGGACCTCCTAAAAGTCTCCTAATTATTGGAACTCCTAAGTCACCTCTCATTATAGGACCTCCTAAATGTCTAGGTGATATCTTAAATGTTGTAAGACAACTCACTAGTAATAATGTGTCTCAATAACCAATTTATCATATTGTAGCTCACACATATAATACTAGGAATAATATGCAACCCAAACAAACACCAACATCTATTTCCTCAACCATATCTCCCACCCACACTTGACATTCTACAACGTAGTTATAAATAATTTTATCTTGTTGAGAAAATTTGTACCACTCCTACTAATATATCCTTGTGGGATTTGATTCAAAAATCACTTGCTTACCATTGCATGCTTTAAAAGGCTTTACAAAATGTTGCTATCTCCCCTAGTGCGCAACCAAATGATGTGGCATCTTTGATTGAGAATACGAATCAACCTAATTTGGAAATTTTATTTCATCAAAATGAGTTACCCCCTTTGGAGATGTAGAAATAAAATGATGCTTTAATGATAATGGATATTATCAATAGGGTTGGGATTATATGTACCCTTATTAACAATGGATCAAGGATTAATGTTTGTAGTGTAATAATTTGATCTTGTTGAGAAACTTTGTACCACTCCTACTAATATATCCTTGTGGGATTTGAGTCAAAAATCACTTGCTTACCATTGCATGCTTTAAAAGGCTTTACAAAATGTTTCATCTCCCCTAGTGCGCAACCAAATTATGTGGCATCTTTGATTGAGAATACGAATCAACCTAATTTGGAAATTTTATTTCATCAAAATGAGTTACCCCCTTTGGAGATGTAGAAACAAAATGATGCTTTAACGATAATGGATATTATCAATAGGATTGTGATTAGAAGTACCCTTATTGACAATGGATCAAGGATTAATGTTTGTAGTGTAAATATTTTGGATAAAATTGGAGAAAAAAAACTTTAATCCAACCTGTTGATTTTTCCATCAAAGGCTTTGATAATGTAGGAATACAACTGCTTGGTGTGATAACATTACTTATCAAATTTCATAAGGTTGTGTTACAAACACCCATCCATGTCACACCCCATAATTTTCATATAATATTCTCTTGTGTAGACGATGGATTCATGAGATGAATGGAGTGCCTTCAACACTTTATCATTCAATGAAGTACATATACAAAAACAAGGTTTATAAAGTAAAAGATGATCATAAATATGAACAATGTTTACAAACTGAAATAGGAACAAACGATCCTCTTAGAACATTGATACCAACTACAAAAGTATAACCTTTACAAGTTGAGGATAAAGATGATAGCCTTCCATCCATGAATTTTTTTTTGGATGATGATTGGGGATCTTTAGATTTCACACCTACATTTATGGGAGAGTACAAGAGTACACACAACTCAAAAAGGAAAATAATTCATCATGGTATCAACACAATCTATCATTGAATCATCAAAAAAATTTGATTCCACAACTTATAGAAAATAGGAAGATACAAATTACACATCCACTTATGATGAAGATGATCATAAAAAACCACCCTCTTCAAAATGTGATTTTTTTTATGGAAGATGTTATCAACTATTGAAATAATTTGGCTATAATGGAAAAGTTTGTGGTGTAAAACACCAAGGTATCAGTGTTCCCATAGAGCCTAGCAAACAAGAAATAATAAGAGGTCTTTGTTATTGTCCTTTTGAATGAAATGAAAGCATAAAATAAACCTTCACTTAATGTCAATATTATCATGCAAAACACTCCTAGGAAAAATATAAATAATGGTCATGATATTGCTTCATCTTCAAACACATGTTTTAGTGATGATTGGGGTTCATTATATTTTACACCCTCCTTTATGGGAGAGTAAAAAATCTCACAATCTAAACCTAAAGATTATTATGTGTGTATGACATCTTGCTATAAGAAAGAAAGCTCTTCTTCACAAGAGAAATAAATGTTCCCTACTATGGATGAATATATCTTGTTGAGGATTCTCAAAGCCCGTTTGATTGCTCTTCCTCCAAGAACACGAAATAAATTCTACAACAAATGCTCATTTTGTGTATATCATCGAGTGCATGGTCATTCTAACAATGAATGTAAGGCCTTGAGTAATAAAATATAACATCTTAAGGATTATGGTACTCTTCCTTGCGTTGATGCACCTAATTCCTCGAAACAATAATGATATTCATCCTATCATGTTGCTCACCACTATGTGGAATTTGTAGCTTTATGTGTGTTTCTCATTACCATTCATGGTGGTACGATTTTAAGTGCAACCATATTTTCATGGCAGCAACATGATGTTCATTGGTGTGGTTGTCCTAGTCTCTATGCTTGGGGGGCAAGGATAACTTGTTTTGTAGAGGCGTGCATTCTTTCAAGGATCAACTCCCTCGCTTTCTCCTTAAAATACCAACATAGAAAGTATGTTGATATTTTAAGGAGGGGATATAGTACCTCACTCATTGTTTACATAGTAAATGGTTCCTTCTTAGTGATGATAGCATACATCTCCTAGGAAGTGTGACCTTTTTGACTGAAGTGTGGCCTCCTTAATCCATGTGACATGTATCCTTTGTGGTGATATTAGGCTTGATATCCCATAAGAGTGTGACCTTTCTTGGAATATGACGTTCTCCTTGGTGGTAACACAATGAATAATGTTCCCTAAGGTGTGATTTTTTATTCCTTGACTAGTCCCCTCTTGGTGGTGATTTCATTTGTGATGTTCGATAAGGTGTGACCTTCATGTATTGAGAAAATCCCCTTTTTTATTTTTATCATCTCCTATAGTGGTGTTGATACAACATCCCTCAAGTTTTTAGCCTTATCCTATTGTCGTTGTGCACCCCCTGAGGCAATTTTGACATTTTTGCTCCACTTCGTTCATGGGAGTTGAACTTAATCTGGTATTGACATAGCATCTTGATTATTTTGTGTCACCTTATCAGAGTTATCAAGGACTATAAATCTTGGTATGGATATTATGGGTACACACTTAGTAGACCTAGTGTGTTTCTCATTTTTTTCCACCTTGTTATGGGTACACCTAGTAGACCTAGTGTGTTTCCCATACTTGTTTTCGGCACTCACCTAGTGAAAAATGGTCCTTATTAGCCCATGTGCCTTTCAATTAGTGATTCACCTTAAAAATATCAGACTTTACTATGGTATGAGTCACGAACCCCCTTTAACATGGCCACCTAGCATAACATACCTTGCTTTCCAGTGCAGCCATGTGGCCCATGAGTGATGTGTATGGCTTCAGTCCTCATGAGAGAATTCCTTCATTTGATAGATGATTTTTGGTATTTGAGACAATTTAAGACAAATCTCTTTTCCTTATAGACTCGAATCTTTTTAGTATTACCCTTGTGTTTGTGTTTGTATATGTTTTTCTTATGTTCATATCATGTTATGTTCGTATTATTTTGTGTCATATATTGTGTAGTTTATTGTGTTGTGTTGTGTTATTGCCATCTATGTTTGTGTATGTTGTCTTGATGCATATCATACATATGTGTGTGTTCCTTTGTTCTTATGTTGGTTTATAATGGGATCCTGGATCCTGCAGACTTGCGTGCTCTCCCTTGATCATTAGTCATCCTATCTCTTCAAAAAATTTACATTTTAACTCCTCTTGACATATGTTTCTCTACTTTAGTGTGATTCTTAGCACTAGTTCATACTCTCACTAAAGTGGGGGCTAAATGTAGTGTTGGAAATTTCCACCCTTAACAATTTCACATTACATTTTGCTCCCCGTAATTTATTGGACTTAATTAAGCTCCTAATCTCCTTAATTATGCATTCCAAGGCCTAATTTTACCATTTTCTAAAGGGTTACAAGCATTAAATAAATGAATCTAATTGTTACTTTTCTCCTAACTAAGTGTGTCCTGGAAATTTGGGCCAAGCCCCAAATTTTAATATTTTTTTGATGATATTTTAACATTCAAAATTTGAAATTCAAGTTTCAAGTGTCAGATTTTGGAATCTAATTTTAGGAAATTGGATAAATGCATATAAATACCTAGTCATTTCACCATTTGAAACTAGAAAAAATTTATGAGCAAAGATTATCATCAAGAGCAAGTCAAGAATAGAATTTCAGTGTTTTATTGCAGAAATTCAAGATCCAAGCATCATGTCAAAGTGTATGCGAGTTCATGTTTTTTCATTGTCATTATAAATTGTGAAGTCTAACGCCTTTTGTAGGTCTCCAAAGCATTCAAGAAAATCAAGCAAGAAAGATCCAAGACTTTGAGGTGATGTGCATGACTTTAGTCCTTCAAGGAAGCCTTTGAAGGGTGGTGAGTTGCAACACTTTATGGTTTCGTCATTCCTTCCTTTCAATTATCCATTTATCATTGACATTACCATTGTGGAAGTGGAAACACTTACACAAGGTTTGATTGAGGCAAGCCCCTAAATGGCCCAACATTTCTTCTCTTTTTGAATGTGTAGATCTTATGTTTAAAGGGGATTGAAAGAAGCTTGAAGATCCATTTTTCATTGTTGCAATTATTGTCATACATCTTGTCAAGCCACAAAAGCTCACTTACAAAATTATCTAACAGTTTTATGAAAACTTTGCAACAAGAAACGAAAGTCTCAGATCTACCACCAAAGGACCCCAAAAGTTGAGAAAAATACCCTTACAAGGACTCAGATTCCCTTAGGAGACTATGTCCTTCTATAGTGGTTGAAACAATATTTTTTGGGTTGGTACATATCACTCTACACTTCCCAAATCCACTTGCAAATTACTGTTTCTGCCTGTCAATTGTTGGGATATTGCAATTTACATATTAGGGCACATATTCTAATTAGGTTAATCATTCCAACCAGGCCTAAAATTTGATGGCCACCTCTACCTGTCATATACAAATTTAGTGATGCTTTGATCATTTAAATGCCTTTCATTTGATGTTTTATGAAAAATATTATTTGTCAAAAAATATTTAATTTATGATTGTTTTATATAAAATCTTTTATATTAATTTTTTTTTTATTGATTTTATGTTGATATTGACATGGTGTGATGGTTTAAAGTGGTGCTATTGTTATTTCCACAATGTTCAAGCCCCATTGGGGTGGTATTTTCTAAATGGTTATATTGGGGATGATGTCCCCCATTTGTGACCTCACCAATTCATAGCTCCGGGTCAAAAGCATTTACCCCTTAAATAAAAATATTTTAATTGATTTTATTAATCATGCATATTAAAAACATAGGAATTCCAAATAATTTATCATTGGAAAAAAGAAAGATAAAGATTAAATTTTGAAACATTAAAGATATATAAGCAAATGCAAAGTGCATGAAAATGAAAATACATGCTCACCAATAAAAAAAATGTTGTATCTTTAACACTTCACGTCTTATCGTCCCATAATAACTCTCTGACGACCCATCTTGATTACTAATTATCATTTGCTATTTAAGTTGGAAGCATTGCTTTTCAATCATTATTGCTCATGGCCCATGGCACATTTGATATAACATAATTGCTTGCTAATACAGTTTGTAACTTTGTTGTTCAATGATTTCAAGTGATATGGCACTTCTTTTAATTCACACAGGAGTAGTTATCATTACTTTATAAGACTCGGGATTTTTTTCCCTTGCCTCCAAAGAACGTGGAGAATGGATATCTCTTCATAGATTTATTTCAAATTTGGCTCCCACTTAAGATATCCTAAGATATTATTATCTTGTGTGCAACTCTTATACATGGCTTTTATTTGGCAAAATAAGCAAAGGTCGACTGTGCTCTTCCTTGAAATCATAAGCTTTTGTTGGTTGTTTCCAAATGTGATTTTGTGCTTTATCTTTACAATCATAAATTTTGTTGGGTGATTTCAAATGATGGTTTTTGAATTATATGTCGGTATACATCTCGCATGACAACGGATTGTTGTTTTTTATATGTCTTTTGATATATATGGCCGAAATGGTATTTCATTTAAGCAGGTTCTTATTGTCTCTTTTAGCTGTATCTCCTCGACACTATGTCACTTCCTCCTGGTGACGATTGGTACAAAATATCATTTCATTCGAAAGGGAAGGAATATAGTGATCCTCATCCATATGATCATGAGAAATTGGGTAAAATATTTTGTTTGGATGATGCAGATTCTTATAAGGCTTACAAAAGGGTGGTGGGCTATCACTGGCTTCAAAATAATAGTAGCACCACCTTTCATGAAGTGCTTTATCATTTTATTAATATTTGCATGGAAATTCTTCTGGATGTTGATTTGGTTATACTTCTTTCTGCAAAATTTGTTCATCCAAATTTACTTTCTACTTTGGAACTTCGTCGAGCTTTGGATAACTATCATTTTGATGCAGGTCTTTTTCCTATTGGGGGTTTTATTTGTCATTATGAATTAATGTCTAATGGTTTTTGTGGAGAATTGTTTTGGATTCTCAGGCCTGAAATCACTTGTGATGACTTTGCAAGAACTATTCTTGACTGCAATGAATTGCATTAAATCCAAAGCTTCCCAGAATTCTCCAAGAGAAAATAATAACCAAGCATAAACGAAGCATGCTAAAAGTGAGCCCTTGCAACAATTTTTATAAGCTTCTCATAAGAACTCATTCAAATTTTTAACTGATGTGGGATAAAACATAAAATTCCTTTTGTCCTTTTTGATATCTCATGTATTTTAAAATAAGGGGCCCCTTTTACTATTCATTTCCCACTTAGCTTTAGACTCTCATTAATAAAGTTAAATAATTGAATTTAACTTTATAATTGAGAATTTATTAATGTAAAGATGAATTAAACCAATGGAACTAAAATAATCTAACGATAATAACCAATTTTCCATTGAAAAGACACTATCAATGGAGATCACAACCCACCTGATGAATTAATATTAATAGCATTAATGACTTACTAAGAATAGTAGGTATGCCAAAACTACCTCCAGACGCCTCAGATTGACTTGCAACAAAAATTACCTAGGCCAAAAATCCTCAAGATTCCTTAAGAGCCCTAGTTATCATATGGAACCAAGGAGAAATAGGCTAACAAAAACATCATACAATGCGAGCTAGAAAAGGGGACATTATAATCCTCCCTTCCCAAAATTGCTTGTCCTCAAGAAATTCTAATGCTACCCCAAGATCACTATGTTGAACCTAACTGAAACTGAGTATGATCCCAGGGTCCCAAGTCAACCTAGGAGATCAATAGCACGAATCATTGAAAGCATTGCTCTGCTAGATGCCAACACAAGAGACCTCTTGATAACAATTAGTAAGTAGAGCAATCAAATATTGCACCATCTATGCCAACTCCTTAGGTAACTGTTCTCCAAAAAGACTAAATTGGAACAAAATGGGTGTAAACCCCAGTAAGTTGAAATTGGATTCCTCATCCTCAACCATTGAACTACAAACCCAAGTGATTCCAAGATTCCAAATCAACCTAAAAAAGGAAGCACCATGCTGACGCCGTGTCACTCTGATATAAACATAAACTGGAAATCTACTATTAAGTGCAAGCTTACCACCCATGTATGTATTTGAGTCTCTTATGTCATTAAGCATACTCAACATGAAATGAGGAATAGTTTTCAATGTATCTCCAAATGTAATCACACACATCCCTTCATGATTTTGAATAACAACAAGTCTGAAAAAATTGATTTATACTCACTTCTCGAGTGCCTTTACTCTCATGGAATGGTAAATTATCATCAACATCCATTTCCCAAGTGTTGTAGAGATCACTATGTGCACTCAAATCTATACAACCAGTTGTTGTCATCACTACATGATCTAAAAATTCAATGATTAGCATCATACGAGAACTTTCAGACATTGAAATGTGAGATGGAGGCCAAGGAACCAAATCTGAAAATTCATTCCCAATTGGTTGTAGGATGCTAGAATATTGGCATGGTGCGATGGTTTAAAAGTGGCATTATTGTTCTTACCACCAAGGTTCAAAACCCATTAGGGTGGTATTTTTGTGTGGTTATATTGGGGATGAGGTCCCCCATTTTTGACCTCACTGATTCATAACTCTGGGTCAAAAGCATTTATCCCTTAATTAAAAATAATAATTGGGCCTCTCAACAGAAAAGGTGCAGTACACAAGGGAAAGAGCTAGATTAGATAAGAGTGTTGGAGAAGCATTCGGGAGTTCAATAATATTGGGTAGATAAACTACCACTCCACCACCATATATTCAAAATTCCTTCGGGGCTTCACCAATTGTTAGAGAGAAGAGAAAAAAACCACCAATCTTTTGGTAAGGGAGAAATACCCTCTAATTGTACATAACACAAGGGTAGAGAAGAAGAGGAACACCACTTCTGCAACACCTACTACTCCAACTAAAAGAAGAATGAAACAAAAAGCTACAACAGAGATGGATATTGGGATAAATGTTGTTAATGAATAAGAAGTGATAGAAGAAGATGTACCCCCACTAGTTAGAAGAAGAAGAAGTGATGCTTCACAAGGTGAAGCTAGCACCAAAAGGAGAAGGGTTGACATAATAGATACTGAAAGTGAAGAGGAAATAGAAAAGGAAAAATAAGAATTTTAAATTCATATCAGGGAGAAGAAGAAGGAAGCCAAGAAGGCTTCATCGAAGAAGAAAAATACTGCAAAAGTAAAGATGACTCTAGGTAAAAGCAAGGAAAATAAACAATTTTAACCAGTAAGGCATCACTCCCCAATGAAACTTGAGGCACTATTCAATAGCATTGTACAAAATGAAATTTTATTAGAGACAACTACTTTGTATACATATTCAAATGAAATGGATAAGGCCACCATCATTGAGGCCATAATCAAATATATAGTTGTGCTTGAATTTGAGATGTGAAATATCATGAAGGATATTCCTCATGATGATTTATGAAACATATTGTTAGAAAGGATACATGAAGTGATACAAGAGCATGAAAGGCTAAAAGATGAAGCATTGGAAAGAGTTGGTGATCCACTTTGTGAAGATGACAGGGCCATATTGGTCACCATATATAGCAAGGAGATGAGAACCAAACAAAGCCAAAATCCTTATGGGAAAAGATAAAGGTGATCTAGAGATAATCCAAAAAGAAATCAATGATAAAGCAAAGGAGATTGTGCAAAATTTATGACTGAATCCAGTGATTGAAGAAGAAATGAATGTTGATACCATTACTCAGGAACCAAATTTCAAAGAAGAAGTGCAGACTGATGCTGCTCAACATTAGCAAGATAAAAATGATGAAGTTGTATTAGATAACACTCCTTCAAAAGTGGCGGATATGACATAAGAAAACAAAGAAGAGGAATTGATTGGAGAAGACATTGCAGAGGAAAATGTCACAACTTCTCCTCCAATATAGGATGTTGAGGTTATTCCTTTGAAAAACATAGAAAATATCGCAGAGGAAGAGAAAACTAACAAGATTGATGATAAAAATGATGATGTGGAGCATGAAGAAGAAAAAGTTGATCAAGAAAAATAAGAAGAGGATGAAGAAGAAGAAGACACAAATAAGGATGCATAAAAAAATGTAGAAAAAGATAAATTAGTTGTCTCTGGTACTACAGATGATAAGGGAAAGGTTGAGGAAGTTACAAAGACTCCTAGTGAATCTTTCAGCTCCTCTATAGATTCTCTGAGAAATATATTAAGTGTACAACCTAGTTTCTAACCAGTTGTGTCCTCACAACTATTGCAACTGCCAATGAATCAAGGAAATGTTGACTTGAACAAGGTCTCTCCTATCCACAAGCTTCAACTAGGAGATATATTCCATTCATCCATGAGAAAAGATATAATTGATTCGCATAAAAAGAGTGGAGATTTAATGGATGAAGCAGTCGAGGCTTTGCATGAGATTATACCTAGATCAAACATAGACACATCTCTCTCCAGTATGGATAATCTCAAAATTTTGATTGATTCCTTCAAAACATATGCATCTAGGCTGAAGATGGATGCAAAGAAAGAGTTTGAGACAAGGATAAGTGGCAACAGGATGTTGAAGATCACAAAAAATGTTTTGTTGCACATAAGAAATTTTCAGAATTATTGAACGATGCATAAGCAATAGATGAGGCTAGGGCACTATTGCGGTATGACATGAAGTGGCCCAAAGCCACACAAAGCATAAGGAAGGAAATTGAATCCATTGAGTGTCAAATCAATGCAACCTCTAATGCATATGAACCAACAATTGACCTCACTTATGTGACAAGGAATGTCATAGAGGATCTTCACAAGAAGTACTTCTAGTTGTAGGCTCAAAAAGAACATATTAGTTTGCAGTTTGGAGAGGTAACGGATCTGGTCGATCCCAAACTTACAATTATTTCTAAAGCTCTTCTCAGTTATGATAAGGTAAAGAAGATGAATTTGGTACCTTCTACACTAGAAGAAGGAGAAGAAGTTCTATTGTAATTTGAAATGCATAATAGGTTTCTTATGAAGGCTAAGAAAGAATGGGAACAAGGAAGACAAGCCTAGGAAGATCAATTGAGTAAGTTGTAGGCATCAACCACCTTTGGTTGGCTCATTTATTTATCTTTTTATGTATTTTAGTTTAGACTTTTTGTAAATATGTAGAACATATAAAAGTCTTTCAGTATGATTTTGAGTTTTTTCTCTAGTATATGACTTAGTGGGAATCAATTCATTTTTTTTCCAACTGTATATATGACTACATCATTTAGGGAGAGTTCTGGTAAGAATCAAAATAGGTTGTATAGGTTCCCTTTTCCCTTGATGTCAAAGGGGGAGAGTATTGAGAGTATTTTTGGAGTTTTTTTTCATGTTGTCATTAATGACAAAGGGCGAGATTGTTGGAAGTTTGAGGAGTTTTTCATTGATGATGTTGTTTTGCCAACATGAGCATGGATGGCTCTTAACAAAATGATAGTGTTGGAATTGATGTAAAAATTGTTGTGGATCACTTTGATTAATCTTGAAATTTTTCTGAGGTGTTGTGAAAGACATTTGTACAAGTTGAGTTGGTCTAAAAAGTTCAATTCAATAGAAATTTGACAAAGTGTCAAATCTACTAGTTCAGTGTTACAGTGTATTAGTTTTTGGGTCCGCACCAATCTACAAATGAAGATATCACTTTGTGATTCTAATATTAATTTGGTGGATGCTAAATACAATTGAATCCAAGATTTCATCACGATTGGACAATGAATTTAAGAGATAAGAGTAAAAAAGTTCAACCTGGCATATTACAGTCATTTTTTGTCTAGTGTGTTTGTGTGGGAGATTCCATGCTTCTTTGTGAATAAGTTTTTGGATTTTTGGTGTTGAAGTTAAGTTTCCAAATGTTAGTTGAACATGAATTCTAATTGGTACCAATTTTTGGGGTCCACGTGTCAAGATGTGGATACACAAATGAATGTTTTTTTTTTTTAGGTCTTATTTGGAGCCGACCTAACAAATTTGATGTTGTACGAAGGATGAATAAGTATCTCTATCTTATGTGGGATCTATTATAGGTACATGCCAACCTATCTTAAGGTATTTTAATATTTGAATTGTAGCGTGTTTTATGGATGATAAGTTTTGGAGATGACAAGTTACATTTTTGGGTATTACATCTAGTTAGGCCGATCTAATTGATGTTCCACTTGATTCTGATATATATGTTGGATTATTTTCGATTTTTTTGGATATAGATGTGACATGTATTATGTTTGATGCAAATTTGAGTAGAGTAGTGTGAATTTGAAGATTTGAGTTGTGTGAATGAAGAGCATTGCAGTGTTGAATCAAAATCAGTGTGAAGATTTTTATTGTGCTTCATTGGAACTATATTCTTGTGTATTGTAGATGCATTTGTAATAGTTCAAAAGAGGTTGTGATCCACCATATTTCTTCTATCTTTTTCTTTATGGATAGTGAGTCCACTTGGACAGTGAGTCCACCTGAAGTGAGCATTTTTGTAATATACTATAACAGGTTATAATATATTGTGAGGTAACCCTCACCATGGTTTTTCCCATTTTTGGTTTTCCACATAAAAATCCTAGTGTTCATGTATTATATGGTATTGTGGATGTTTCATGCTTTCTTTCATTATTGCAGTTGAATATGCATTAGTGATTGGGTGTTTAATGTTTGGATGGTTTAAGAGAATACTGATTCACCCCCTCCCCCTCTCAGTATTTTGGGTATTGAACAGTAATGCAAAATTCATAATTGAAACATGCTAAGAAGTGTGTGGTATATAGATCACTAAATTTTAAATAGTGCACATCAAAATATTTGTGTTTGTTTTTACTTTGTAGGAATAAAATAAGGTATATATAGTAGGATGTTTTTGGTTTTAAATAGATCACTAAACTAAGATAACCTACAACAATATTTTAAATGGAATCTTGATTGTGAGATAGTTTATAAGAGTGCTAGTGGATTGATCACCAACCTAAGGTATTTTGCACCAAACCCAAGTTGTATTGGGTGAAAATTCTGTAATCTCTTTATAGATTACAAAACCTTAATTTTAGCCATAGTTATTATGAGATAAATCTCCCCTCTCAAAAAGGGGAGGCTCCCTTCTTATTGCTTATAGGAATGAAAGTAAACTATTCTAGATTTAACAATATTTACACTATCCTAACCATGGGGTGTGTTACATTCATGATTCTCTCTTCTTTCAGAGAATATGTTTACAATGTTCCACGTTAATATTTTGTGATTCTTTTCAACTCTAAGTAAAAAACTAAAGTAGTAATTTCCAATATTCTTAATTTGTCAAAGAATAATCTAAGAATACCAACATAATAAAGATTTGTAACTAGAAAACCAACAAAAGCACAAAGTCTTTCTGTTGTTTTCAATGATGAGTTCTTCAAAAAAGTAACTACTGATGCAAATAAAGCACAAAGTATTCAATCTACTTCACAAACAGATCTAAGTAAAAGAATGAATAACTACAAGCACAAAGTCTTAAAAATCATTCACGAAAATGATATCCACAACATGTACACAATCTCAAGAAAATGATATAGCACAAATTCTATAAAATTCAGCTTGAACGCCCTCCAACCACAATTAATAAAACATTTCTAATCTAATCGTATAATAAGGTGAATTAATGTGAAATATGTAAGAACATTCAAATTCATTCAAAATTGATCCAACACAAAGTCTAGTATGCAAGTTCCAATTCTTTATTGATTGAATATAGTATCACAATATGAACTCAAAGTCTCAAAAATTGCTTTACAATTGAGAAACACTTCGTTGCAATAGATTAAAGGTAAACAATACAATAGAGATCTCTTATTTATAGGTGAGAGCTAAGAGTTATTCTAGGAAAATACCCTAAATAAATTTTGACTTATTCAACGTGATGTCCATAATTATAGGAGGAAATCTCCATTTTTACATGTAGTTGCATGAGAACAAAATTAAATGTAAAAATTCCAATGCCTATTTATATAAAGCATGAGAAAAACAATGAAAACTAACTATCTTTAGAAATGCAAAAAGAATTATGGTTCCTTGCCTTGGTCTTGGAAATATTCATAATTCTTTAAGATATCCTACATCACTGTCTCGTCTGGTCTTGAAGTGTAATCAATAATGGTATGAACCATTGTGATAGAATTCTTTGTAGAAGAATAATCCTTCTTACATCTATATAGATGTGTTTTGAGATTGTCCAAGGTCAATTGTACATCACACAAAGTGTCCATTGAATCTAATGAAAATGATTCATCTTCCACTTGCTTATGAATTACTTCCTTGAACACTTAAATAATCTCACTAGCCAGAAGAAATGTGTGATCATTATCAAGAAGCTTTCTTGACAGCTCTTAAATTTTGTTCCTGTAATACCCCTCCGTTTTGTCTTTTTGATCGAACAGTGTTATGCCCTTTTTTGTTGTACTTTCTGTTAGTACCTTGACTATGGTACTCGGCTGCTATTTGATCGCTATCTATAAAGTGACGTTAATGTTATCTTTTGATGTGATGGTATTTTATATTGATGTTATCAATATGGCATGTTTTGAATTAACATAAATGGTTATTCGAATTAATGATGTTTATGCTTTGGATTATATTAGTATGTTAGATTTGTCAGTTAGTTACACTGTATTGGTGAAGGGGAACGACATCGCATCACTCACTTGTGAGCGCCCTATGATTCCATGATTTCCTCTTCATGGTGTGTTTTAATTATGACATGTTTATGTATGTGGATATACTCTTTGTTCGCAAATTGACAGGTATAGGACATCGCCTCCACCTGGTTTCACAGGTTTGAGCATGTCTAATGCCCAACGGTATTCAATTGGGAGATAGTAGCTAGGTTTTACGTGCCAAGTCGTCACCCTAGTCTTAGTGTGTTATCTAGTGTTAGTCGGGTTAAGTTGCCTTAATTTTGTCATCTGGCTTTGATTTCAGTTTAAAGTTGCAAGCTAGAAAAATGTTAAAATAAATGCTTTTATAGTTAAATTGTTGTTTACCTCATTTGGTTTATGTGAAAATATAATTTATTTTATTATAAATTTAATTGATTAATAAATAATTTAATCGTTGATTAAATCTATTTTACTAATTAATTAAATTTATGTTGTTGAAGTAAGTTAAATTGTCCATTTTGGAAATTTATGCATATTTGGTTTGGAAATTGAAAATAAAAGAATTTAAAAAAAGAAGTCAATTTAGGAAATTTGAAATTCAAAAATTGAAATTAGAGATATTTTCTATTTTTGTTTTCTGAAATTGATGAGGGTGGTTGCACTGATATTTCAGAGATATTTTTGGAATTTCATTATTATTGAATTTCTCTTCACAATTTTGGATCATGAATTTTGGAAAAGTTTGAAATAGAAAGAGGAGGAATTGTTGGATTTTTGTGGGTTTTGGATTAAAGCTTAAGGAATCTAAGGAGCTGAAGTGGAAATCAAGGCACCGTCAGGATCTTCTCAAACTCTTGCATACCAGGTTCATATTATTTAATTGTTTATTGAATTGAAAAGGTTCATGTTTTTTGAAGTTGTTGTTTGCAAAACTCATTGCTTGGAAACTCAAATGAATTATGTAAAACCAAAATAGAAAACCCATATTGAATTTTGAGTTTTTTTGCAAAATCCCTTCTTTGGGAAAATAATTCTCCAAGAAAATCAATGGAGTTTTTGACTGAAAATGGTCTTTTTACATATGAGTTTCTCCATTTAATTAAGCATATTTCGTTTATATATATATATATATATATGTTATGTATTTTATTTTGAAGGGGGGTGCTGTTAAATATTTTGGGATAATACCCAATTGAAAATCCGCAGTCGAAAGTTGGTTTTACGTTTTTTTGAGGGATGAAATAAAAATAAAAATAAAAATTTGGTTTGGGGAGGTGTTGGGGGCTCACCTCCCCACTGCACCCCCAAGGGAGGTGCGTGGGGAGAGAGTCACACCCAACATAGACTCCCCCGGCTGCCCTATGGGTCGGTTGCAAACACAACCGAAACCCATAGTTGGGTTGACGGTGTTTACACCGTCGTGCCCAACTGTGGGCTTCAGCGGTGGATGCAGCGGCTGCCCAAAATGTCGCCGCCCTCCACCCTGCTAAATGCTGCCGGTATAAATGTGGCTGCCTAGCCCTAACCGCCCGACATTATGCATAATGACCCCTCTTTGACCGATGCGCGAACCGAAACGTTCACCTCTCTTTTTAAAAAAAATAGTAAAAAAATATATATTAATATTTGTCTTAATATTATAATATATATAATTTTAATATTATTATATTATAATATTAATATATATATTAATATTTATTTTTATTTTGTAACATATATATATATATAATATTGTTATTATTATATTATGATATTAATATATTAATATGTATTATTTTAAGAATAATATGTATTAATTATTAATATTATATTGTATAATATTATAATATTATATAGATAATTTGTGTCTCTTATTAAATGGATATAATTATATATTTTGAGTATACATATTTAAGTTGAGCAAACGGAAAATAAAAACATGTTAACTTAAATTATAGCATTGTTTTATTTTATTTTTAAACATTATTTTAAGGGAAAATAGTTTTGACTTTAAAATAATACGTTTTCGAGTTAGGTCAATTATTTTTAAATGGCTATATTGAAACGAGGAAACAATATTCATTTTAGAGCAACACAATTGTTTTATATGCTGAACTGATTAATTTTCATTATTTAAATGCAAGTAGGGAAATTAAATAAATAGTGTTAATTTCTCCCTTATCTGAAAAGGTGTATTTTTAATTCAGTTTTATTGATGCAATAAATTACTGAATGAAATGAGGAAATGGATTTAGAATATCCAAAGGTAGTTTCTTTCAATTCCCTTCAGTGAACTTTACCTTCGTGTTCTTGTTTGGGGAAATGGGTTAAGTGTTTTAATATGTAAGTCTTCCAGATGGGGTTTTCTATCATGTGGGTTGTCGTGTAATGTTTGGCAACTTATTGTGAGTTCCTTGGATAGTGCATGGTGTCTCGTCAAGTGTTTACCCGGTTTCCACGAATGGGAACGTTTTGTGTCTCCTAAGAAAGGAGTGGATAATGGGATCCACGTCTCCTTGTAAGGAATGACCTTGTTATGTGATTTGTTACCTCTAGTGTTGGAGTGAGTATCATTTTATGTTGAATCCTGAGAAAGGAGTGGTCGTGATATCTTGTTTGTTGCACTTTGTACCCTTGGTGTTTGGTTGGTATGTGTGTTGTCAAGTAGAAGAGTGGCTTTTGTAGGGGCCAGAGCCCGGAAGAGGTAAGATTGGGTAACCTTTGGAAGTTGTTTAATCAAGTGAAATTAAATCAATACTTAGAAGTTTAGGACTAACTTCTCACTAATCAAGATAAGTTGGCCTCACTCATAGGCACAAGGGCTCATTTAGACTTGGGATGAGTGGGAAGGCCTGGGTTGGCAAAGTCATCTATCCTATTTGTACATAAGGTATTTGATCCCGCATTAGTAAGTATGAGGGTCAGGGATCGGTTTGAGGCCACCATCTTGACGATCCGCAGTGGGTAACTCATGATGAGCTGTATGATGACACTCTGCCTAGGACAACAGTTGGTACTTGTTTATTGTGGGTATGGTTTTTATAACATACCCAATGTGACCTCAGTTGGTATTTGATTATTATCTGTACGGTTCTCTTAACATACTTGATTTTATTCATATCTAGAAGCATTGTGACCATGTTAGAGTTGTACTTGAGTGGTACTTGTGTTGTATTATGTCATACTTGTGTTGTACTTGTGTGGTGCATGTCATTGGATATGTCGGTTTGGTTCAGTTATGTGTTAGTTTGTGTCTAGAGGTAGATGTCTTAGCTAGGATTCCTTGTTACTATCTCCTAGCACGGGGAGTGGGCCTTTGGGTTCCACTTGGTTGGGTGGCGTGCACCTAAATCCGTTGGGCTTTCTTCATGTTTATGTGGATGAGAGTTCCAGTTGGAGAGCTCGTTGGTTTCAGTATCAGTTCTTGCTTTATTTCATTTCAGTTGATCTTGTATTATTTTACCCCTCAGTTGTTATCGAGGTGGAGGTTGTAATTGTAATTATGTTTATTGAACTTACCTCATTCGGGGAATGAGAGTTGTAATCTTATTGTTTATAATGGATTGATGCAATTGTAAGTTATCTCTTGCTTGATGTAAATTATATTATTGGAATGTATGTGTTTAAATTATTAAGTAAATAAATGATATGGTTTATATTCATGTTTTTTGTTAAGGTTCTATATAACCTTTGTCTCGTAACCTTAGAGGTTGTTGGCATTAGTTAGTGAACTTGCATGTTAATTGTACTTTAAAAAAAATAAAAAAATAAGTCCGTTTAAGTAGTTGTTTGTAACTTCCTCTAGGGTTGTGTGGCGGGGCATTATAGTTCCCCAAGATAACACGATGTTCTTCAATATCCTCTTGAACTTTTTTTAAATCCTTGATTATATTCTTGATGACGTGTATGCAGTTTTTGATTGATTCTTTGATTTCCACATACTTTTCCTTGTCAAGAATAATCTCAACTTCCATTAACTTGCTCAATTTCACCTTATTCAACTGTTTCCATGACCCAAGATTTTGCTCCATCTCTTTTTACTCAATGGAGAGTGTATGCATTGTCTCATCCAACTCAAGATTTATCTTGGATATTTGTGTGATTCTTTCCACTGCAATGGTCATGAATTGTGAACCTTTCTCAATTATCCTACCAATGAATTCATACATGATTTTACCTTTAGAATAATATTTTTCAACCTTTTGAACCATGGGTTCCTCTGTACTCATTGCAATTGGCTCCACATTCACAGAAGACTCAGTAATTATCCTTAACACTGAGGCAAAGTGCTCAACTTTTTCCTTGTACATCTCTTTAGTTTCCTCCAGCTTATCAAAATTTTCCATCAATTCCATTACGTATGTTTAGGCATCCTCCTTTGCAGTAGATTGCGTGATTTTTCCAAGATAAATTCAGGTAACGGTGTAGTCCTCTATACTATTTCAATCATGGCCTTTAACTTGAGGAGGTTTTGCCACTTCCACATATTTGTGTTTGTACTTATCCATATGCAACCTTGAAAGAACCTTCAACTTCTTTTTCCCCATAGGCTTTCATAGAGATATCTCCTCAAGATCCAAATCATCAGGAGAAACTACTTTCTTTTTCCATTTAGAAGCCTTTGAATCAAGCCATGGAGGAAGGAATGAGACATCACTTTCTTGACCTATTGCCAATTCTTGTGTGGCACAAATGTTGTAGTCACAATAGGTGTTGTCTAAGTCATTACTGCACTTGGAATTTGCAAATTTGATGTATCTAGTAACAATTCATTCATGAACTGATCAAATTTGGCCTAGGAAGATATATCAAATGATGGAGATGAAAAATTAGGAATAGAGGACAAAGATCTAAAAATAACATCTACACTTTGTAATACCAACCTCATGGAAGGAGTAGAATGAATTGAATGTACTATTGGAGGTATTGTCACTTTGAGTGCATGTAGAACTATTGAAGGTAGAGATGAAGTTGGAAGAGGAGGTGGAGAAGAAGTAGGAATAGGAGTATGAGGTTTTGTGGAAATAATAGGCGATGATGTATGCAGGGGATCTTGAATGATATTTTCATGTGGAGATGTTCGCATTTATTCATCTCGCCTTTCTTTTTCCTGTTTACCTTCCTCGTCTTCATGTTCTTCCTCTGTCTACTTATCTTCTTCATTGACTTCATTATGTTCTTCTTCTTCATCCAATTCTTCATTTTCAGGTTGCTCTTCTTCTATCATTGGTGCTATACTATTTCCACAATTAAATGTAATCTTAGGTCCTCTTCATGTGGAAGAGAGAGAAAAAATTTCCCTATTCTTGGCTATGAGATCTTTTTGTCTGCTTGCTTCTCCTTCAAACACTTCACCTTTAGAATTTGTCTTGAAAGGCTTCAACTGAATTCCTTGTCTTTGCAACTATTCATTGGTATTACTCAAACTGTGACTAAGACTTTGTCAGATGGAAGTATTTTCTTTTTGATACCATTGGATAAGAGGCAGGGGTTCACTTTCTATCTCCTTCTCATCATATTCAACATTCAAAATATCACCAAGATCCTCAATTCCTTTAGGAAGATCCACCAAGCGAAGATTAGAAATCTGCTCCACAGTGAGCCTGCAATAATCCATCTTTTGATATCCTCTTCTACAATCGACCCAAATATCTTCAAACTGGTAAACATGTCTATGAATCTTTTTGATTTTTCTTTTCATTCCTCTGTAATCAAAATCAACTCTACTCTTGTAAGTCCTTAGAGTCATGATCTGTATCTCTAACACTACAACTTTGGCCTTGGGCACTATTTACACTAAATATCTACCAATGGTGATTGGAAACTTGATCCATGGATTATGAATGGTTGGACGCTCATTATGCATTGAGATAACCTATCTACATAGTTCCATCAATAACCACTTGTTAGAAGGATATCTCTATAACATGTAAGGATATCCCATGTAACAACCTACCCTAAGGTATGCGGAGGTAGGAAATTGTAGGAAGATACATCCATATTTATTCATGACTTTCCATGATTCATTAGAAACCCTTTTCTTCTCTAATAATGGATCAAACATGCATAGCAAGGGTGAAAATAAATCATCATTTACCCTCCTGAAGTGTCAGATACTCCGTCTTAGGGTGATTTTGGAATAGTACTTATGCATTGGTACATACCTTCTATCTCCTTCTATTGTTAGACCTAGATATTGCCTCATTACAGTTGTAGCATACACCAGGTATGAAGTCATATAAAAATTTAAAGTAGATTGCATGTTGATGAGTTTCTTGTGGATTTCATCACTAATTTGTGCACCCCAGCCAACATGACTCTTCTTTTTCCTGATTATCCTGATGTATTCATACATCCATTCTTGGAATATTGATGAAGCTGGAAAACCTTTCACTCTACTTAGAAGAGTAATCATATAATTCACATCCTCTTTGAAATCACTATGAGGAAGGATTTTAGGCCATCTTGCAATGCTAGGCCTTGGGGTCTTCAACCATTTCACATTAATCAATTGCTTGGCTTCATTCTAATTTTTATTGTAAGCCTCTTGAGCATGTTGAATAGTCATATCTATGTATTTTTCCATAGTTGGGACTTGGGAAACCATGTCAAATAAATTAGCGTCCAAACTCATCATCACCTATCCTGAAGAGTCTCTAACACTTCTGTCCTCCTTGATGTAGTGTGAAGCTACTTACAAAGAACCTCTAGGTAATGAGCTACTACTAGGAACAAGGCAACCCGATGAAGGTTACTATGAGCTATTTCCTCCAAATATTTTTCTATAGGCTACTTCTCTATTCATTTAACAAAATCATCCATATCAAGGTGTCTAATTTATGTATCCTCGATCTCATCGATCTTGGATGTGACCACTGATGACAGATAAATGCCTTGATATTTGTATTTCATTTTGTCTTTCTTTCTTGATGACGAAGATTCCTTAGTTGTCATCGAATGCACCAATGAACGATAATATCTTGATGAATGCCTTGGATAAATGCCTAAAAGGAGGTGGAAAGCAACTGCAAGGAAACACATGATTTTTCCCATATTAAAAGAATATGCATATGTAAATGCAAGAATGTGGAAAATCCAAGTGAGCACTTTGGAGCAAGTAGATATGAGCAATGGAGCGAGAAAAATCAAGCGAATGCGAGTGAAATGGAGCATGGAATGCAATTTTGGAAGTTTCTGGGAGTTGGTAAAAATTATTGCATCTTGTGCAAGGGAAATAAAATTCAGTGCCATTGCATTTATGGAAAGGTCAACTTATTTACAAGCTTCAAAAATTAGCGCTATTACATGGCTTTGTATTGGCTAGGAAGATTTGATGTACAATCACTAAAAATTAGCATCGATACATAAATTTGTATATTTGGAAGTTCTTCATGCATAGGTGGTGAATTTTATCACTATGACATAGCTTTGCATTGTTAATCAATTAAGTGCTAGAGTGCATAATTTTAGTGTGGGTGCATCTTAGGAAAAGCTCCTATTTTTGCACGAGAAGTGAAAAATGTCTGCTCATACATGTAACTTGAGCATATGGGTGAAATAAAATTAGAAAGCAATGACGGGATTTTTCACCATTGTTAAATATTGGGAAGGTCTACTTATGTAGAGGCATTGAAAAATCCTTCCTTTACATGTAACTTTAACATCTTGGTAAATCCACATGTAGTAGTGCTAAAAACCACTTCCATTGCATGCTACACTACATTGGTAGAATTTAGATGTCATAGTGCTAATTTATAGTTCCACGACATGTAACAAAAAGCAGATGGTATAATGTGATGTGGTGGTAGGGAAAAACCCTGCCACTATAGATATGTGTCAGGAAAAATAACACCTTTTGTAGGGTCGAATTTTTTTTCTAACCATGCACAAAGGGTTTTTCAGGATGCCTACAATCAGAAAAAACTACCGATAATGCATGTGAGATATAAACTAAGGAAAATGAGTGGATCAAGAAAAAGGCACAAAACATAGGAGAAACAATCCTTATCATAAGGTAAAAAATCTAGGATTATAGCAAAAAGAAAAATGATAAAAAAGGTAGATCAATCAATTATGAAAAGATGAAGACACAAACAAAATGAAAAAACCTCAAAATAAAACACAACAGAACACAAATGCTAAGAACAGGTAGATTAAGATGGAAGAATTATGCCTATTTTACAAAATAAATAAATTGGAAGCAAAGAAATATCATACCTAGAAGGTGTGAAGACATAAACCCTAGTGATGAAATTAAAGATAAAATCCACAAAACGATCTTCAAACTTTGTTCAATCCGTGAATAAAAAACATGCAACGAATGAACTAGTGCTAGGCGATCACAAATGAAGTCTAAAATGACTTAAAAATCTATTAAAAATTGGTTAAATAAAGTCTCATTAATGAATTGTAAACTCATTAATTTCACGCATGCGAGGGCGGGAAAGTTGTAGTCGCACTGAAAAGAAATGTTGTTTACATTTAAAAATAGTTCAAAGTGCAATGGCACTGAAAAAAAAAACATTGCACACAAAATATTTTTCTATCATCTCATGTAGGAGCATTGAAAAACATCACTCTTGCATGGGCAAAAAAATTTCTAACTTTGGAAAACTGAAAAGTGACAAAATATTAATTTTGAAGCTTTTTGAGAAATGATGAGAGGTGAGTGCTCAAGGCGATGATCCAAGGATTAGGACCAAACATAAATGCAATTATGATTGTCTTGTTTCACGTGATTAGAATCTGAGGGGCTACAAAATGGACAAGTTTCATATGGGTTATCCCACAAATTAGGTTAGCTGAATTTGAGGATAATAGCTGGCTCTAGCTGGGGAAATTCCTTTGATCATTGTTTGAAATTATTAAAGGGAGAAGAACTCCAAACTCTAAGTTCCTTCATCCATCCATTGCACATAAAGTTGGGTGACAAAAACATAAAGACTCAAAAAGACTTAAAAATAAAAAAATGCAAAGACTATACAATTATTTACATGATACGCTTGCCTCCTTATTGAGTAAAGTGCTTTAGATGTTTCCCATTGTGTGGAAGAGAAAATGGCATGCCATCCTCATATGCAAGAAGAAAGATATTTTCATCGTGGTGTTGATGTATCTTGAATGGACCCGTCCATAGTGAATAAAACTTTCCATGCATACCCTTTGGTTCTCTTCTCTTGTCCCACAAGAGAACTAGATCTCCAACTTGGAAATCTTGATACTCCACCTTCTTTTCAAAAAAATTCTTCATTTGTTCCTGGTGTTTTGTAATACAGTCCACCACTTGAACACGCTTCTCTTCCAATTCAGAGAGATACATGGTGCACTTATCAACTAAGTTATCAAAAGTATCATCCTCAAGGCCTTGGCCAACTTGAGGGTGGGTAGTTCTAGTGTGATGGGAATTTCATCTTTCAACCTGTAAAGGAGTTGAAATGGGGACATATCTATCACATGCTTTGGGGTAATCCTATCAGCCCACAAAGCAGCATACAATTCTTTGTGCCATAACCACTGATTCATGTCAACAAGCTTATGAATGATGGTTACTAGATTATTGTTGCTTGATTCAGCTTGACCATTACCTTGTGGATAATAGTTGTGATAGTATAATTTCCTGCTCAATTTTTTTTTTTAGTGATCTCACTTGATGAGAATGCAAAAGAATTGTCTACAACAATCTTGTTCGATGCATCGAACTTGGAAATAATGTTCTCTTTCAAGAAATTGCATACTACCTTTGAAGTAGCATGCTTTGTCGGTATTACCTCCACCCATTTTGTGAAGTAGTCAATAGCGGCGAGGACGTAGATGTTACCCACACTTGAGGGTGGATTCACGACACCAATGAAATCAATGCCCCACTACTAGAAGGGCTCTTCAATGATGACTAATTTCAGGGTAGAGCTACCATTTTCGACTTGCCTATGAACTGTTGACATAGTTCACACTTATGCACTCAAGAGTATGCATCTTGAAAAAGAGTAGGCCAATAATAATTAGCCCTCAAAATATTGTGAGTTGTAACTAGTGCAAAAACGTGTCCTCCACATGCTAAGTCATGAAAATACTTCAACAACTTGCTCCGTTGTGCCTTGTCAACACAATGCAAGAAAGTACCATCCAAGCTACGCTTATACAATCCATTTTACCATGATAAGATAATTTTTTGATTCGATCTTGATAATTATTTTCTCCTTGGGTATTAAGTGATCTGGAAATTCTTCGTATGTAAGGGAATGAGTAATATTCGAGTACCATTCATCAATAGTACTGACTATAGGAGTTGAGAAAATACAACTTCACAAACCCCGAAGATCACCTGCATGCAAATAACCTATCACAAAAGAAAAGATGGAGACAAACAAGCAAGGGTTCTCTGAAAACTGAAAATGTATATATCAGAGAGAATGAGAGAATAAATTGATATGAAATACAATGGGATGAATCCTTATAAAAAGGAGATCATGCAAACCCTAATAGGAAAAACCCTAATAGGATAACATTTAATAATTAATATAATTATTAAATGTCACTTTATGCAAACTAACGTGAAGTCTTAAGAAGGGAATAAAGGTAACTTAATCAACATAATTAAGTTAAGACCTTTACTCTAACACCCCCCTTAAGATGAGCAACAATGCAACTACAAACAAATGCAAGAAAGCAAAGGTAACTACAATGCAAGAAGACAAACATGGGTCCCGGCAACTAGGCCAGATTAGGTACCCAAATACAACCAAATCTCTATAAAATGGAGAAATAGAGAAAACCTCATGGGAAAAAGCTCTACTCCAAAAAGAGATGTAGAAGGCCAAGAAGAAGAAACATCACTGAAACAGAAGAAGCTGCAAACAACTGTCGAAAGATGACTGCTATGGTGCTGAAGAACCTCCGCTGAAGATGGAAGATCCCTTCCAAGGCAAAACCAAGGAAGAATTAGCATGAACAATATAATAACCCCCCCATAATGCTGAACTGGGAGAGCTTGACAGATCCACTGAAATGATGTGAAACACCCTATAGTGCATGAAGGAGAAGAAACATCTAAAAGTGCGCAAGATAGCACCTGCAACTAAAAAAGTGGTGTGCAAAACAAAGCACACATGCATGAGGCTGGAATCATATGGATCCATGGTCATCATGGAGGGACACTCATCGGACAAGGATGTGATGGAAAAAAAAGGCAAACTACACAACCCCCCATGGCACTTTATAATAACAGTGCGAGTACAAAATATGGCACTACCTTATGTGCAAAATCTCCAAAAGATGCATGTACAATAGTGTGGCACTTTATCTCAGTGCGTTTACATAAAAGATATTGCTTACAAATGATGCTCAAAATGTCCAAAAAAGGACAAAATGCTGGAAATACATGAAGAACAACAAAAATCCCATCCAAACAAAAAGTTTCCAAGAGCAAATATGTCCAGGTAATCCACCAGAGTGTGAAAACACAAATAACTGAATAAAATATACCTAGACTAAAATCTGGAAAAATGGCATGGATGAAATTGAAGAGTTCTGAAATACGGTTCCAACGCCGTTGAGATTGCGAAAAACAGAGAAACTGATCAAAGGTTATGAGCTTGAGACTGAAAATAGCCTCTTTGTCTTCAACTAGTTGTAGAATGCACCAACAGAAAAAAGAAGTGATGAGACCCACACCACTAGAAAGATGAGAAAACCAGCATTCTGAAGATATCTCGTTTGCCAAAAAATGATATTGTATACCCAAGTTACGGCCTCTGGAATAAATCAGCTCCAAAGAGGGAAAAAACCAACACTAGGTTAAATCTGATAGTCATACGACCGTCATAGCAAAAACATTGGGTTAAATTTGACGGCCAAACGACCGTCACTGTAAATGCACAACTGGGCTTATTTTTTTTTTTAAAAATTTCATATAAAAAAGCATATTGATTTTTTTAAATCATTAAAAATACATTTTTTATTTGTTAAAAAAAGAGCGGGTCCCGCATGGGGACGCTGCCTGCCAATGTGGCAGGGCGGTACCCATGCGGTACCGGCCGCTGCAGGTTGGGGGCGGCGCCCAAAGGGCCACCGCCTGCTATAAGGACAGGCGGTGGTACCCTTCGGTGCCGTCCCTGCTTGCGCAAGGTGGACCCGCAGGCCGACAAGCCTTAAAACTGCATACAATTTTTTCCTTAAAAATCAAAAAACAATTTCCACAATGTCTTTTTTTTTTATATATATTTTTTTCAAAAAAAAAAATTTCGGACAAATTAAAATTCCGAAAACAAAAAAAAATACTAGTGTTTTTTTTCAAATTACGCGCAGATGACTGTTGTACGGCCGTACCCTAAAAAAAATTTGCTTCAAATTTTGACTTTGTCCAAAATGGACGAATGAACAGTCGATTTAGGGGTTTTGGACCGCTGCAAATGCAATGGCGAAGTCCGTTTGAACTGAAAATGATTCAAAATTGCAAGTATGCCCTAGATCAATAAAACAAGCCCCAAACCCTTGAAGCTCCAAAAATCTTCAAAACAAAAACAGGAAGCAGCAGGTGTGGAGCTCTGATACCATGTAGGAGTTGAGAAAATACAACTTCACAAACCCCGAAGATCACCTGCGTGCAAATAAACTATCACAAAAGAAAAGATGGAGACAAACAAGGAAGGGTTCTCTGAAAACTGAAAATGTATATATCAAAGAGAATGAAAGAATGAATTGATATGAAATACAATGGGATCAATTCTTATAAAAAAGAGATCATGCAAACCCTAATAAAACCCTAATAGGAAAAACCCTAATAGAAGCCCTAATAGGATAACATTTAATAATTAATATAATTATTAAATGTCACTTTATGCAAACTAACGTGAAAGCTTAAGAAGGGAATAAAGGTAACTTAATCAACATAATTAAGTTAAAACCTTTACTCTAACTCTAACAAACAAAACCATTGGAAAACCATTAGAACTTACCTCCTCATCTAAAAATTCTTCATTATTATTAGCAATAAGCTGACACAAACCTCACCCATGCACTAGTTTGGTAGGCTTGATATCCATGTCATATTCCTATATCTTGGCAATCCAATTTCCCCTTTTCATACCAAATTCTTGTTGTGTCAAGATGGACTTGACAGTTGAATCTGGAACCAATGCTTTGACATGGCTGTTAAAGATGTAAAACCTGAAATGCTTCACTATATTAACCATAATGAAAGCATTTTTCTCCATCTGAGAATATTTTAATTCATGAGCCTTCAAAGAAAAACTCATGAATGCAATTGGGGATTCAAATCCCTCGCTATTCTCTTGCACCAAGATTGTTGAGAGTGTATGCTTAGAAGCATAACTGTAGATGATAAATTCCTTCATGTAGTTTGGAAAAAATAACACTGGTGCATGAGCAATAGCCTCTTTAATATCATCAAATGTAGTTTTCCCTTCTGAAGTCCAATGAAAAGTGGAAGTTTCTTCCATCATATTAACAATATGACAAGTCTTTTCTTTGAAATCGGGTATAAATCTCTACAGAAAGTTCACCTTTCCAAAGAAAGAATGAACTACTTTATTACTTGATGGAAAATTAAGAGCTTGGATACTCTTGACCCTTTCGGGATTATTCTTAATACCTTCCTTGGACACAATGTGACCAAGAAGTTTACCCTTTGTAATCCCAAAAATTATTTTTTTGGGATTCAAGGAAATTCCATGTTGACGAAACCTCTCCAAAAGATTTCTCAAATGGAAGAAATGATTTTGAAACTTCTTGGAAAATATTGTAAGATCATCAAAATACACTACAATGAACTTACCCATTATGTCATGGAACACTAAATCCATTGCAAGTTGGAACATGGCACCAACATTGATAAGACCAAAAGGCATCCTATGGTATACAAAAGTACCCCATGGCATTCTAAAGGAAATTTTTTATTGATCATTTGGATTGACCTCTATCTAGTTGTAACTAGAGAAACCATCTAACATAGAAAGCATCTCAGATTCGGGCACCGTTTGAAGAACTTGGTCCATCATTGGAAGAGGATAATTGTCCTTCAGTGATAAGTGATTCAGATTTCTAAAATCCACACAAATGTGAATTTATCCATTCTTTTTATGAATAGGAATGATATTGTCTATCCACATTGAATGGTGGATAGGATATATGATCCTTGAATTCAACATTTTCTATATTTTTGAAAGGATAGTTCTCGAAATCTTTGGATTGTATTGCCCTTTCTTCTGCTTGTAAGGTAACACTCCTGCTTTGAGTGGAATCTCATGTTGCACCTCCTTTGGATGAAAAGACTTTAAATCTTCATAAGAATATGCCAAAACGTCCATGTATTGTCAGTAATTCAGTAAACTCTTCTTTTTCCTCAACAGTGCAACACTTTCCAATGGTCACCATTTTAGGATCTGCTTCAATTCCCAATTTGATATGCTCAACTTCATTAGATGAATCTGAATTAGACTGTTGCTTTTTGACATAATGATCATGATTGTCAAAAAATCTTTCAAGGGATACAAACTTTTGGGAATTTTATTTACTTCGAGAGTCGAACGCTAGAATTGACTGATTGAATCCATAGCTCCCATGAAACACTTGCAAGCAATTACCTATCACAATAAAGAAGATCAAAAGTGAGATTGTGTTCAATAACCTGAGAATTCTATTGATGCAAATAACCTGGATGAATATTACAAATGAATGTGTATTCTTATATAAGCAATGCACAAGAAAACCCTACATGTAGATTTGACAAGATAAAGACAAGTGTACAAATCTCATGCAATGAGACAACTTGACCTAAATTTAGTCCAATATAATAATAAGAATCAAACTAAAGATTAAAAATCAAATCCTAAGTTTATCTGAAGTGAACTAAATTAAAAAAGCCTCTAATAATTAATTGATGATTAATTAATTATCAAATAATGAATTATTTACTCCAACATCCCCCTTAAGATCAACTCAGGGAGAAACTAAAAAAATGATAAAGGAAGCTAAATGAATGTAGAATGGGTCCTAATCTACAAGGCTTGATGAGGTACCCATGAACAAGAAAACAAAATCTCTCATAACTGGAGAAAAGGATAAAACCACATGGGAAAAAATCCTCTCCAAAAGAGAGAAAAATAAATGGTTGTACCAGAGAAAGAAGGATAGAAGGAGGACTCAATGTCACTCCCCAAGGACTACTTATATCATGATAGTACAATAAATGTCTCCCAATAGGAGAGAGAAAATGAGGATACGAATCCCCCCACAAAGAAAGAGCTCCTATGCTAATGATGAACATATGAAGATAAAATATGATCCACTACCTACAAACAAAATTTCCCCCCTTATGAAGAAAAAAATCCATTGGTGATTTTAGAAGTCAATCCAAAAGAATGGGTGATTCTAGAATCCAAATCCATGATGTGTGCCTCTAAAAAATGCTCACATATCCACATGTTAGAAAGTGACGATGTCGATCCAAAATCCTATGAAGATTGATACATAACATGTTGCAAAGATGCACATGGTGGGCCAAGAGCGGTGATGTGGCTATCAAAAAGAGGAGATGTATGTCCTCAAAGTAATCCTCTAGATCTATAATATAGGACTCTACAAAAAAGGATGATATTTTTGCAAGATGTGAATCCCAAGTAGCTATGTCTAGAAGATGTATGATTTCCTGCTACATTGAATCAATAGTGGCCAAAGATGTGTCGATATCAAGCTGATCATGAACAACAAGAGTGATGATGCAGTCTTGATCTGAAGAGTGGGAACATGAAGACAAGTCTTTGAACCATCAAACAATGCAAGACTTGTGATATACTCAAGCTCCTCTAATGTATCGTCATCAAAGGGTATGTAATCTATATTTGCAAGAGGGATGAGACAATCTGCAGTAGCATCCTCTGGGTATGGAAAGATATGAGGGTCTCCACGGATCTCCCAAAGTCATGTACAAAGTATGTGGGGACATTCAATGTTTGATACAACATACATAGTGTCAAGATCAACACTAAAACATATAACCCCTATAATATGGTCTTTGATGATGCCCAATGTTGATAAACTCCCTAGTGTGTTTGGTGTAGGTATGAATCCATATAGATAAGGAAAAATATCAAGCCAAATGAGTTGTGTCAGTATGCTATTTCACGAAGAATCATAGTTATCCTTATCTCAGTTGATCATAGAAGGATGAACATAAAAACCCATGATACTCACTCAAATGAAAAAATAAGAGACTAAAACTCTTAGTACTGATAAAATAGATCAAATAATGTCATCACATGCAAAAAGATCCTTTCTAGGTGTCAAGACATTCAGGCAATTAAGAAAAGTGTGAAAATACAAAATATTTATAAAATTTACCTGGGGAAGTTTTTGGAAAAAGTGCATGAATAGATTTGAAGAGCTTTGAAATACCTTTCTAACGTTTCTTGAATTGCTAAAATTGGAGATACAAGAAAAAAGTTACAAGCTCGGATGCAAAAAATTAAGATTTGAATTTGATTGCAAATAATAGGAACCAATTGAAAATCTTGATGATGAGATCTACACCATTGGAAATTTTGTGGAACCAACTTTTCAATGGTATCTCGTTTTCTCGATTTTGACACCGTATGCCCAAGTTATGCCAAAAAGAAAAAAACCGCTCCTTTAGGGAGAATGAGGGTTAGGAGGGGGAAAATATGGCATTCGTACGATGACGTTAGTGTGAGGTTATGTTGACATCAACTAATTATGAGCTTAAATTTGATGGCTTTCTGGCTATCGAGACAAAAAAAATGCCTGGTCGGAAAAAATCGCGGTCACTGGGAAACCTATATATATGTTGAAATATTCTTAAGAATCTAAAAAATTTCATCTCCTTTTATTTGCTGGATTTTTGGATAGGGCTGGGTTAATTTTTTTGATTTTTTGAATTTTCGTTGCCGATATTTTGTAGAGCCCATCATTGAGAATTTTGAGGGGCCCAGATTCTTTGATGCAACCGTCGGTTGAATGAGGTACTAGAGAACGATAAAGGAGGCCATCAGGGAATAAAGAGCAACATATAGTGTTGACCAAGCCACCATCGATGGGTACATGCCTGCATAGGGTACAAACCCCTGCATAGTTCTTTTAATGAGCTTGCCCCTTTTTAAAAAAAAAAACTTTTTCTTTTTTAAATTTTTTTTGAAATCTTTGGTTTTTTTTAATGTTTTTTTGTTTTGATTTTTTTGAAAACCCTGGAAAAAATATGAAAATAAAAAACCAGGAAAATTAAATGGAACCCTGATGTACTATACTGCATGCAAAACAAGGAAAATGGGGCCCAGGTCTGTACAGATGTGTATGGATCTGCGTGCCCCTAATTTCTTTTTGCCTTTTGTTGCAATTGTTTAGAAATTGATGAAACGACAGGAAATCTTTAGGTTTTTGGCCATTCCAAATGCAATGACCAGGCCCATTTTTCTCTAGGATGCACCAAAAAATGAATAGGGGGTTGAATATTTGGGCTTTGATACCACATTAGAATTGACTAATTCATCCACAACTCCCATGAAACACTTGCAAGCAATTACCTATCACAATTAAGAAGATCAAAAGTGAGATTGTGCTCAATAACTTGAGAATTCTATTGATGCAAATAACCTAGATGAATATTACAAATGAATGTGCATGCTTATATAAGCAATGCACAAGAAAACCCTACATGCAAATTTGACAAGATAGAGACAAGTGTACACACCTCATGCAATGAGATAACTTATCCTAAATTTAGTCCAATCTAATAATAAGAATCAAACTAAAGATTAAATATCAACTCCTAAGTTTAGCTTAAGTGAACTAAAGTTAAAAAGCCTCTAATAATTAATCGATGATTAATTAACTATTAGATAATGACTTATTTACTCCAACAGAAGAAAATCTTCACTTGTAATCGGATCAAATTCAGATATAGATTCTCAGGGTGGAGAATCACTTCCTTCAAAGTACAACTCATCAAAATTTTCCACCTTTTCCAAAAAGGTAACAATTTGATGATCATCATTGAAAATCTACCAATTGTCTGAGTTATCAGGAACACTTAGGTGAAAAACTAGCTCAATGGTATAATTAGGTCCATCAAAATGCTTATGTGGTATCAATAGCATGGTTGAAACTCCCAAGGAATCAAATCTATCATTATACTCTCTCGAAACTACAGAAATATAGAAAGCATCAAACTCCCCAATGCAATCCCAAACGTGATTGCGGTAATTCCTAAGCCTGTCATTCCTGGTTTGGTAAAAATTCCTTACTTGGCAGACTACTAGCTTAGCATCACATTGAGCATGGAGATTCTTGATTCCTTTCTTACTTGCAACCTGCATACCTAATAACAAAGCTTAAATTCTTGTTGTGTTATTGGTATTATCAAACTGTAATTTGAAAGCAAAAGAAAAAAAACTCCTTTTGGAGAGACAAAAACAATTTTGGATCCTGAACTGATGGAAGAACAATTGATGTCAAACTCAATTACCCAAACATTGTTTGGATCACCAAGACTTGCAGTTTCAAAATTTGTAACTTCATCATCTGATGAAACTTCATAATTTATGAAGGACAAATCATCAAGAGATGATTTATTTTTTGGTGAGGATGAGACAACAATTCCTAACTCATGCCTTGTATTTCTTGATGAAGATTCAACATTCTCATCAGTTTGCAAATAATAATTACCAACACCCAAAGACTCAAATAAAATTTGAGCTCTCAGATCATTAGACTTAGTTACTAAAAAATTATATTCCCTTTCAGAAACCAAATTTTGCATCACACCCTTTACAGGTATCTTGGCCTTCAACATATCCATGTTAATTTATCCTCCTACATATTTATAGAAATTGTGTCCAAGTAAAATACCATAGGGCACTGGAACATCTGCTACCAAGACTATCATTTTGATCTTCTTCTCTAGATATGCAACAAATGAAAAATGTGCATCCTTAATCTATCCGATTAGAGGTACTTTCTTTTTCTCCATAGAGAAAAAACAACCAAAATTTTTTATGAGATTCAAAACCAAGGTGGTAGCTACCTTGGCGGGCATCACATTGTTAGATGCACTAGAGTCTATAACACACTTACTCAACTTAAAGCCATTGACAAGCAAGGAAGGAAAGAATGGGTGAATCCTTATAGAGGTAGTTGGAGGAATGGTAACTAATTTATTCTAAGGAGGCTTAGGATTTGGAACAATAGGAACATTTGAAGAGGAATCCCCACTAGGTTCCCTTGTCTGTAACAAACTTGAAAAGCCTATTGAACTGATCGAGATTAGCCTTGAGGTATTCAAATTTAGACATTTGAATTTTCATCCTCTGTGCATGGTCAATATTGTCAAAATCTTGGAAAGAACTTTGCAAAGAAGATGGTGTAACTTCATTGATAGGTCTAAAAAAGGAACACTGGTCTTAGGAACCTAGATATTGTCTTTTGGTATTGAAGGAACTACATGAGGATGAGGAGCACTTGTTTATTTGTTGTATCTTTAGGTTGCCAAGGAAAATGAGATCCTCTTTTTGCAATAGTTATTGGTGGCTTGTCCTTTGATTTTGGAGAATCAAATTGAGCTTGATCAAGTTGATTTTGCTGTGACTATGTAAAAACAACATATGTATCAATTACTAAGTCTTCATCATCAGATTCATTCTCAGCTTGCAAATACCAATGTTTGAGTCATTAGCTGGATCTACTTCCTCATCTTAGAATAGATCTTCATTTTCCTCCATAGGATAATCCAATTGTGTATACTCATCTTGCTTTGCTTCATAATACCCCATGGCTGCATTGGTAGGTGGGGCTTCTAGAGCAAGCCTTCCTTACATCATAGGAAGATAGTTCTGATTTCTATTTATGGAATAATTGGGGGAATTCATTCTAGGAACATCCTTGTAGGAATTATTAGAAACTTTATTCTTCAAAGCCAACAACTTATTTGCTAACCTTTGAGCCATGTGATCCCAAAATTTTGAGTTTTTATTGGAAGATGAATAATTTGATGCTTTTCCTCTTCTATTTAGGTTTGTTCTTATTTTTCTAGCAAGTATCAAATCATCTTCAACACTTGTAGATAGATGTTTAACAACTTCAAGATTAGGTATGACTTCCCTACGCAACAAGAAGCTTACCTCTAGAAGCTGTGTGTTGATGAAAAAGCACTTAAGATTATGGGTTGTTGGTTTAGCCTCAACAAGAATCCTTACCACTAGCTTATTGAATTTGGCCATGAACTCACACACAGGTTCATGTGCCTCGTTCCTCATAGTTGTAAGTTGCGCTAGCAAAGCATCTACATCTTCAGTAGGTTTAAAAATTTCTTCAAACTTGGTACAAAGGGAATTCCAATTGGTTACAACACCAAAACCAAGAGTATAGAACCACTTAGTAGCTACTCCTTGTAAAGTCTCAGTGAACAACCTTACAACAACATCTTCATGTTCAACACCAAGAACACCACAAAAAATGTAGAAGGCAACTATGTGTTCATCAAGATGTTGCTTTCCATCACCATAGAATTTTGGGATGTTCTTTCGTGAAACATTTGGAAGTTCATGTAAAGGAGCTACCAAATTAAGAGGGCCAAATGCATTACACCCCAAGGAAAAAATTAGAAGGGCCAAATGCATTACCCCAAGGCCAAACACATTACCCCAAGGACCAAGAAAGGGGTGTGTTACATTCATGATTCTCTCTTCTTTCAGAGAATATGTTTACAATGTTCCACATTAATACTTCTTGATGCTTTTCAACTCTAACTAAAAAACTAAAGCATTAATTTCCAATATTCTTAATTTTTCAAAGCATAATCTAAGAATACCAGCATAACAAAGATTCACAACCACAAAACTAATGAAAGCACAAAGTCTTTTTGTTGTTTGCAATGATGAGTTCTTCAAAAACGTAATCAGTGACACAAATGAAGAACAAAGTCTTCAATCTACTTCACAAACAAATCCAAGTAAAATAATGAATAATTCCAAGAAAAAAGTCTTGAAGATCATTCACCAAAAAGATATCCACAACACGTTCACAATCTCAAGAAAATGATATAGCACAAAGACTATAAAATTCAGCTTGAATGCTCTCCAACCATAATTAATAAAACACTGCTAATCCAATCATATAATAAGGTAAATTAATGTGAAAGATGTAAGAACATTCACATTCATTTGAAACTGATCCAACACAAAGTCTAGTATACAAGTTCAACTTCTTTATCGATTGAACATAGTATCACAATATGAACTCAAAGTCCCAAAAATTTCTTTACCATTGAGCAAAACTTCATTGCAATAGATTAATGGTAAATAATACAATGGATCTCTCTCTCATTTATAGGTGAGAGCTAAGAGTTATTCTAGGAAAAAACCCTAACTAGATTTTGACTTATTCAACGTGATGTCCATAATTATAGGAGGAAATCTCCGTTTTTACATGTAGTTGCATGAGAAAAAAATTACATGTAAAAATGCCAATGCCTATTTACATAAATCATGAGAAAAAGCATGAAAACTAACTCTGGAAATGAAAAAATATTTATGGTTCCTTGCTTTGGGCTTGGAAATCTTCATACTTCTTTAAGATATCCTGCATCACTATCTCATCTAGTCCTGAAGTGTAACCAACAATGGTATGAACCTTTGTGACATACTTCTTTGCAGAAGAAGAAAACTTCTTACATATAACTAGATGTGTTTTAAGATTGTCCAAGGTTAGTTGTACATTGCACAAAGTTTCCATTGAAGCCAATGAAAATGATTCATCTTCCACTTGCTTCTAAATAGTTTCCTTGAATACTTGAACAATCTCACTAGTCGGAAGAAATGTTTGATCGCCATCAAGAAGATTTCGCAACAACTCTTCAATTTTGTTCACCAAGATAACACAATGTTCTTCAACATCCTTTTGAACTTGTTGTGCATCCTCGATTAGATTCTTGATGACATGTATGAAATTTTTGATTGATTCTTTGATTTCCACATAATTTTACATGTTGGGAATAATCCCAACTTCCACTAACCTGCTTAGTTTCACCTTCTTTAATTGTGTCCATGACCCAAGATTTCACTACATCTCTTTTTTCTCAATGGAGAGTGTATGAATCGTCTTGTCCAACTCAAGATTTATCTTGGATATTTGTGCGATCCTTTCCACTACAATGGTCATGAATTGTGAACCTTGCTCAATTATCCTATCAATAAATTCATACATGATTTTACCTTTAGAATAATATTTTTCAACCTTTTGAACCATGGGTTCCTCTATACTCATTGTAACTAGCTCCACATTCACAGAAGACTTAGTAATTCACCTTAACACCGAGGTAAAGTGCTTATCTTTTTTCCTTGTACATGTCTTTAGTTTCCTTCAGCTTATCAAATTTCTCCATCATTGTTGTTAGTGATGTTTGGGCATCCTAATTTGCACTAAAATGAGTGATTTTTCTAAGATCAATTTTGGTAATAGTGTAGTCCTCTATACTAGTTTCATCGTGGCTTTTACCTTGAGGAGGTTTTGCCACTTCCACATATTTGTGTCTGGACTTATCCATATGTAACCTTGAAAGAACCTTCAACTTCTTTTTCCCCTTAGGCTTTTGCTAAGCTATCTCCTCAAGATCCAAATCATTAGGAGAAATTACTTTCATTTTCCATTTAGAAGCTTGTGAAGAAAGCCATGGAGGAAGGAATGGGCATTACTTTCTTGACCTATTGATAATTTTTTTGTGGCACCTGCATTTGTGGGCACAAATGTTGTAGTCACAATAGGTGCTATCCAAGCCATTATTGCACCTATAATTTTCAAATTTGATGTATCTAGTAATGATTCATTCATAAACTAATCAAATCTAGCTTGTGAAGATATATCGAATGATGGAGATGAAAAATTGGGAATAAACAACGAAGATCCAAAAATAACATCTACACTTTGCAATACTGACCTTGTGGAAGGAGTAGAATGAATTGAATGCACTATTGGAGGTATTGTCACTTTGAGTGCATGTAGAACTATTGAAGGTGGAGGTGAAGTTGGAAGAGGAGGTGGAGGAGAGGTAGGAATAGGATGAGTATGAGGTGTGGAAACTATAGGCAACGATGTATGTAGGGGATCTTGAATGGCATTTTCATATGGATATGTTTGAATTTATTCATCCTACCTTTCCTCTTCTTGTTCACCTTCCTCATCTTCGTGTTCTTCCTCTATCTTCTCATCTTCTTCACCCTCTTCATTCTATTGTTCGTCTTCATCTTCAGGTCGCTCTTCTCCTTCAGGTTGCTCTTCTTTTATCATTGGCATTGTACTCTTTCCACAAGTAAATGTAATATTAGGTCCTCTTCGTGTGGAAGGGAGAAAGACTTGCCTTGTTATTGGTTCTGAGTTCTTTTTGTATGCTTTCTTCTCCTTTAGATACTTCAACCTCAGAATCTATCTTGAAAGGCTTCAACTAAATTCCTTGCCTTTGCAACCATTCATTGGTATTACTCAAAATATGAGTAAGCCTTTGCTAGATGGAAGCATTTTATTTTTGAGACCATTGAATAAGAGGTAAGGGTTGGATTTCTATCTCCTTCTCATCATATTCAGCGTTCATAATATCACTAGTATCTTCAATTCATTTAGGAAGATGCACCAAGCGAAGATAAAAAATATGCTCCACAGTGAGCCTATAATAATCCATCTTTCTAATATCCTCTTCGTCTCTACAATAGGCCCAAATATCTTCAAACTGATAAACATGCCGATGACTCTTTTTTATTTATCTTTTCATTACTCTGTAATAAAAACCAACTCTACTTTTGTAAGTCCTTAGAGTCATGATCTGCATCTCTGATGCTATAGCTTTTGCCTTGGGCATTGTTTGTACTAAATATCTATCAATGGTGATTGGAAACTTGATCCCTAGCTTATGAATGGATTGACACTCATTATGCATCGAGATAACCTATCTACATAGTTCCATCAATACCCACTTGTCAGAAGGATATCTCAGTAACATGTAAGGATATCATATGTAACAACCTACCCTAAGGTATGTGCAGGTAGGAAAGTCTAGGAAGATACGTCCATATTTATTCATGAATTTCAATGCTTCATTAAAAATACTTTTTTTCTCTAATAATGGATCAAACATGCATAGAAAGGGTGGAAAGAAATCATCGTTTACGCTCCTGAAGTGCTAGATACTCCCTCTTAGGGTGATTTGGGAATAACACTTATGCACTAGTACATACCTTTTATCTCCTTCTATTGTTAGACGTATATATTGCCTCATTGCATCTGCAACATACATTAGATATGAAGTCATATCAAACTTAAAAGTAGATTGCACGTTGATGAGTTTCTCATGGATTTCATCATTGATTTGTGCACCCTAGTCAATGTGACTCATATTTTTCCTGATAATCTTGATGTATTCATACATCCATTCTCGGAATGTCGATGAAGTTGGTAAACCTTTCAATCTACTTAGAAGAGTAATAATAACATTCACATCCTCTTAGAAATCACTAAAAGGAAGGATTTTAGGCCATCTTTTAATGCTAGGCCTAGGGGTCTTCAACCATTTCACATTAATCAATTGCTTGGCTTCATTCTAATTTTTAGCATAAGCCTCTTGAGCATGTTGAATAGTCATATCTATGTTATTTTCCATAGTTGGGACTTGGAAAACCACATCAAAGAAATTAGTATCTAGCCTCATCATCACCTATTGTGAGGAGTCTCTAACACTTTATCCTCCCTAATGTAGTGTGAAGCTACTTGCAAAACAAACTATTAGGCAATGAGCTGCTACTAGTAATGAGGGAACTTGATGAAGGTTACTATGAACTATTGCCTCCAAATATTTTTCTATAGGTTGCTTCTCCATTCTTTTAACAAAATCATCCATATCAAGGTGTCCAATTTTTGTATCCTTGATCTCATTGATCTTAGATGTGATCACTATTGGCAGATAAACACCTTGATATTTTTTTCATTTTTTCCTTCTTTATTGATGACGAAGATTCTTCAGTTGTCATCGAATGCACCAGAGAATACTGATATCTTGATGAATGCCTTGGATAAATGCTTGAAAGGAGGTGGAAAGAAACTGCAAGGAAACAAAGTATTTATTTGATATTAGAAGAATATGCATATGTAAATGTGGGAATTTGGAAAATCCAAGTGATCACTTTGAAGCAAGCAAATATGAGCAATGGAGCGAGAAAAATCAATCAGATTCGAGAGAAATGGAGCTTTGAAATTTTGGAAGTTTTTAGGAGTTGATAAAAATTATTGCATCTTGGGTAGGGGCACTGAAATTCAATTCCCTTGCGTCTTTGGAAAGGTCAACTTATGTACAAGTGCTAAAAAATAGCACTATTACATGGCTTTGTATTGATTAGGAAGATTTGGTGTACAAGCATTGAAAATTAGCGTCGATAGATAACTTTGCATATTTGGAAGTTCTTTGTGCATAGGTGGTGAATTTTAGCATTTTGACATAGCTTTGCATTGTTAATCAGGTAAGTGATAGAGTACATAATTTTAGTGCGGGTGCATGCTAGGAAAAGCTCATATTTTTGCACGAGCGATGAAAAATTATGTTCATACATGTAACTTGAGCATATGGGTGAAATAAACTTAGAAAGAAATGGCGGGATTTTTCACCACTGTTACATATTGGGAAGGTCTACTTATGTAGATGCGTTGAAAAATCCTACCTTTGCATGTAACTTCAACATCTTGGTAAATCTACATGTAGCGGTGCTAAAAACCACCGCCACTCCATGCTACACTACATTGGTAGATTTCATATGTTATCGCTAATTTTTAGTGCCACAAAATGCAACAAAAGGTAGACAGTAAAATGCGATGTGGTGGTAGGGAAAAACCCCACCACTTTACATATGTGTTGAGAAAAATAACAAATTTTGCAGGGTCAAGAAAAATTCTCGACCATGCATAGAGGGCTTTTCAAGATGCCTACAATTAGAAAAAACCGTCGATAATGCATGTGACATAGAAACCAAAGAAAATAAGCAGATCAAGAAAAAGGCACAAAACACAAGAGAAACAATCCTTATCCTAAGGTAAATAATCTAGAGTTATAGAAAAAAGAAACAAGACATAAAAGGTAGATCAATCAATTATGAAAAGATGAAGACACAAACAAAACAAAAAAACCTCAAAATAAAACACAGAAAAATGCAAATGCTTAGAACAAGTAGATTAAGATGGAAAACTTACGCCTATTTTATCAAAACGAATAAACCCTAAGGAAATAAATATCATACCTATAAGGCGTGAAGATGTAAACCCTAGCAATGAAAGTAAAGACAAAATCCATAAAACAATATTCAAACTCTGTTCAATCTGTGAATAACAAACACGCAAAGAACAAATTGGTGCTAGGAAATCACAAATGAAGTCTAAAATGGATTAAAAATCTATTAAAAAGTGGTTAAATAAAGTCTCATTAATGAACTTAAAGTTCATTAATTTCATGCGTGCGAGGGAGGGAAAGCTGTAGTGGCACTGAAAAACAACGCCTTAACATTTTCAAAAAGTTCAAAGTGTAATGACACTAAAAAATAATGTTGTTACACAAAATATTTTTCTATCATCTCATGTAGGAGTGTTGAAAAACAACACCCCTGCATGGGCAAAAAAAATTCTAACTTTGGAAAACTGAAAAGTGACAAAATATTCATTTTGAAGCTTTTAGAGAAACGATGAGAGGTGAGTATTCAAGGGGAAAATTTGAGGCTCAGGACCACACATAAAGGCAATTGAGATTATGCTTCGTTTCACAAGCTTAGAATTCGAGGGGCTATGAAATGGAAAAAATTTATAGGGGTTATCCCATGAATTAGGCTAGCTTAATTTGACGATAACAAGTTGCTACCACAAGAGAATATGGTATTATTAATGTCATTGGGAGGATGGAAGAGGTGCTTGAGATGGTGAATGTTATGAAGATCTAGATGGATGATTTTGAGGATGAACATAGAAGAAATTGTTGATGTGTTTTATATGCACATACAAGCTTAGATAAAATCCACAATGAATTATGCCTCTCTTGAAAGATAATTAAATCCTATAACATAATTTCACTCTCCCAAGGCTTTGATAGTTAGGTCTTGACACACTAGTTCACTTAGAGTTCATTGTAGGCTATTTTCACAAAGGTACTTATGCATTTAGGAATCTAAGATGAGATAAATTTGTAAAAGAGACACAATTTAATAAAACTTCATCTCCATTCACTCAAATCACAAATTACTTTGAAATATTTACAAATATTACAAATATCTTTGATCAATTCTTTTGAAAATTTATGGGGAGATTTAAAAACTAAAAAAATATAAAAGGAGAGAGGAAAAGGGTTTAGGAACTAATTTCTCAATAACACTCTACATATATACTTCATATTCATAAATGGATATAATAACTGGTTTTTGATTTGTCAAATTATTCACAACTTCACATAAATAGTGCAAATAATTAAAGGAAAACTCATCAATTTAAGAAAGAGACTAGAGTACACCCAAACAATGGTACAGTACCTTGATATTTCAAAACATTGACAAGAAATTGGCAGTTACATATGATTTATAATATTGAGTTATCACATTTAAAATTCTTACAAGTATAAACAAACAATACTACTAAGCTAGGTGAAAAGAAACCATGAAGTAATCAAAATATTGACAATTCTCCAATATTTGCCCAATATTTATCAACAATTTTTAGTCCTTTTGAAAGAATAATAATGTCCTTTTAAATACATGAAGGTGCCAAAGTTAGTTACAATTTAAGGGTCAATATCTCATCAAGAGAATGAACAGTTGCAATTTTATAGGCAGCAAAATATGCTAACAACAATAACATCTTTAACTTTTGAACACAAAATATTATTTCAAAATAATCTTTTAAAAGTAACACTTCAAAACTTGTATAGCATTGTGGAAGTTGGAGAGAGGAATTCCAAAAAACCAGTTGGCAACTTAAATCCTACAAAATATACAAGGGAGTCAAAATTTTCTATAGAGGGAGTTTAAGTCTGTGCCTCACTATTTGTCTCTACAATACATTCCCCTTCTCTTAAGTTCTCTCTTCTTATAGACTCACCATAAGTGACAAGAACTTTATTTTTCTCACTTATGTCTTGATCTCTCATGAATTTTTATTTGTACCTATAAGAACCATAAGTCATGGAAAATTGTGTATTTCATAGCCTTAACCCTATCCTTGATCTTATATTTATTTATTATCACCATGGTGCTTGATTCCCAAGTCATTACCTTAGATCAAAATATGTTGATTTGTCACTACCATACTAAACATCTTCTTCATCTAGAACAACATGAACATTCCTAGTTATGTCCAACTTCTTTTCCAAAGAATCTAATTCCTTAAATTTTAAATCCATAGTAGATTTATTTAGTTCATTTTCTTCCTGGATACATTCCTTTAGTATTTTCTCTTCCAATTTAAGGTGCTCAATCCATGTCTTAATCTTAGGAATGTTTTTTTAAGTAGCAATATTTTATCTTAAGAGAAATTTGTCACTCAATCTTTCAATCACCCTGAGTCTAGATGACTATATTTAATTTTCCCTTAATATATTTTCACAACCATCAATCATCTTTTGAAACTTTCCTTCCCATTTTCAATAATATCCTCGCTAATTTCTTCTGCTCTTACGATCAATATCTTCATCCATTCTTCAGTAATGTTGACAACATGTTTCATATTATCCAATGAAGACACTTCATCTTGAGAGAGAAGAATAATAGTAGTACGAATTTGATCAGTTGATTGTAATAGACCTACCGGTTTCTTTATATATCCTTGAAGTTTAGAAACTTGTCATTTTAGTTCATGTTTCTTTCTTTTATCATTCTCCATTTAGACCACAACTACATCTACATTTGAATTCAACTCAACAATTTATTGGTCTCTAGTTGAATAGCCTAGATTGACGGTAGTTACCTAATATTCTACAAAGGGTAATTTCATGTTGGTCTTTTACTACCACTAGAGTTACAACTGGGGTAATCCTTGCTCCTGATGCATTCATTGCAATAGAAGATAAAACTCTAGCCTTCGTATTATGCTTAGGAGTTTGAAATTTTTGTATTAGGATTTTGAAATCAAAGGGGACCACTTTAATATGTTGTCAAGTCTACAATAATTTATTGGAAATCCCTGTATGTGTACTGAGATCTATCTCAATTCCTTGTTTTTGTGATCTATTTGGTGAAGCTTCTTGATCTTTACCTTCTATCATTTTCTCATTGTTACCTTGAGTTTGTTCTAGATGGACTTATTCTATTATCACATTTTTAGAAATGGGGACATTCAATTCTTGTTTTCCAAAAGATTATTCTATTGAATTATCAATTTCAACATCTTTATTTACTTCGCATTTTATTTCATTGCAAAACACTTGCTGGAAGATCTCATCCAAGACCACATGTCATCTCATACCAAAATCAGTATCTTATTGTTCTATAGTTACTTATTTATTTTGGATTCCAACATCAATTTCTTTATTAGTTTCTTCTTCTTTACCTAGAACTAATGTCTTTTTATTTGGCTCAAAAAATTCTTTTGGAAGTTTCAAGTTTATTTTTTGGATTATTGAAGAAATGCTCAAATTAATTTCTCTATTAACAATCTAAAAAGTATGTCGGGGATAATGAATATTCTAATGTAATGCAGCTATTTATTGTTGAATCTCATGCAAGGTACCTTATTATTCTTTACTTTTTTCAATATCTTTTTCCTTTTTTGATTGCCTTGTGGTTTGTTTCCCAGTCTCAAGCTAACTTGGTGTAGCTTAGAAAAAGGGAACCCTAAGTTTAATATGTAAAACCTAGGATTCAATTGTACATTAGGATGAAAATTAACAAGGTTTTTAGATTGAATTTTAACCATGAAGGTGAACCAATCAAACCTCAATCTACATCTTTTTTGATCCTTAGAATGGATTGGAATTGATTTGCCTTGATTAACCTAATTAGACTATATGCCCTAATATAAAAATTGTAAGATCTTGACAATTGATAGACTTTAACATAGATTTGCAAGAAAATTTGAGAAGGGTAGAGTGTTGTGTACTTGTCTTGAAAAATTTCTATCCGTTAGAATAGGAGGACATAGGAACCCAAGGGCATCCATATCCTTGTACGGGTGTCCTAAATATGTTTTTGCAATCCTCTAGTGTCAAATCCGAGCTCTCAATTCTTACAAAAAAAATTGTTGGATCACTATCAGATACTTCTATAAGTGAGTTTCCACAACTTGACAAGATATAGCGATTTGAATGCAACAATGGGAAAATGACCTTCAAAGCTCCTTCGATCCTCTCCAAACTTGAAACCTACACATTCAAAGAGAGGGAAAATGTTGTGCCATTTAGGGTCTTTCCTTAGTCAAACCTTGTGTTAGTGTTTCCACTTCCACAATGGCAATGCTAATGATAGGAAAGATAAATGATATTAAGGAATGTTGAATCAACAAAATGCTACAACTCACCACCCTTCAGTGACTTCCTTGAAGGATTTAAGTCATGTGCATCACTTCAAAGTCTTGGATCTTGTTTGATTGATTACTCAAATTGCTTGGAGACCTAAAACAAGGGTTAGCTTTCACAAACAATAATAACATGAAAATACATAACTCGCATAGGATTTGACATGATGCTCAAATATTGAATTGCTACAATAAATCTATGAAATGCTACTCTTGACTACTCTTGAGTTGTTCTTGACAATAATTTTTTCTCTCAAATTTCTATTAGATTTCAAATGATGCAATAACTAGGTATTTACAGGTATTTATTCAATTTCTCGTAAATTATATCTTGATAGAGAAATTTGAAAATTAAATTTCAAATGTTAAAACTCTAACACCGACATATTCAAATTTGGATCTCGAAAAATAAGGGGATGTTAGCAGGCCAGGAGTAGAAACAAAACATACCACATAGTACCAAAAGAATACCGTGGTATCAATTGAAGACATTAAACCACTATTAGGAGTCATGTCCCTTCAAGGGAACATATGTATATATGACATATGTAATAGATAGAGAAGGTGAGGTAATGTAATGTAATGGTAAGTCAAGATAACATACTATCAGAGCATAGACTAGACTTTCCCTTTTGTATTTTCTATAATATAATATAATATATAGCAAGGATTTATAAAAAAAGAATGTGATGTGAATGTATGAGAAATTTATTTTGTTAGTATCATATTGTATGTCATGTGTGCCTTATAGATTCCTACCACACATTCTTATTTATCTTACTGTATCCTTCAGGGTATAAAAAAAACTACTCAAGGAGTACTGGGGTACAAATCTTCAGACTCTACTGACACCATTTCTCTTTCCAACATTAGTTTCATTGTCAAGACCTTGGAGAGAAAAATAAAGAAAGTAGAGGCATAAAAGAAGTAGGAAAGTTGAAAATTTTTTATTTATTTTTGTCAGACCCTAAGGGCTGCCTCTATGAGAGAGGGTTGGCCATTAGGGGATGAGGAATGGAAAGGGGGGAATATCCCAAAGATCCTTGAAAAATGTGATTGTTTAAAATATTCTTTCAAAAATTTGATATAAGAGGAAAATATAGAAGTTTGGACCAATGAAACATATGGGAATAGGTAAAACCAAAAAGAAGAGAGATATCTAAAATCATCATGTATTAGGAATGGAAATGAATACGAAATCAAGAAAACTAAAAATAAACCTAGGAAATAGAAGAAAGGTGCCATAAAAGGGAAACAAAAAGAAGGGAGAAATAACAAGTGGGAAAAATGGTAGAGGAAATCCTAAAGCAACAAGTGAAGCATGCCAAGAAGGGTGCTATTGAGCACATCAATGTGGGTGCAACTGAGAATAGGATGAAAGAGGAACATAACCGAAAGCCAAAGATACCACAAAAGAATAGAAGGAAAAAGTGGTGGAACCTAATCTTGAGGATTTGTTAAATAAACATAAGATAAGTTCAATCTCTAATGAAAAGACATAATTACAAATGAAAAGGTACAAAGAACATATGTAACCCTCAAACCAGGAGTCACCCCTTGAGCCAGATATCAAAAATATAGAAACAAATGGAGAAAGAGAAGAAGGCAAGAAGCCTAAATTGTGAACAAAATATATAGTAAATTGGAACGTCATAGAAGGTAAAAACTAATCCATTGAGTGGATGATCAAATAAGAAAAAAATAACTATGAAAGGACAAAAATGTGATACTGAATCCAACTCCATATTCAAAAATAGAAAAAAGCAGTACCACAAGTCCAAAAGAAGGTTCGTCAGAATAGGACACGACCATGATGAGGAAAATTCCAGTCTTTGAAAGAGACTGATGAGGTCTACATCACCCAAAACTGACACAAAACACAACAACAAATATCAACACATAAAATGCAAGATAGAAAATAACCCATTTTTGATTAATTTCAGAAAATGAAATTACAAATTTATAAATCACAATCCTACAACCACATGGGCTTGATTCATTACATCCAAATCAACTCTAAAAAGAAGATTTTCTTTTAGAGTCACCATATGCACTAATGGAGCCACCTCCTATAATCTCCACTCAACCCTTTATTTTACACCAATAACCACCCTAGAATGTTCTATAAAGTGTAACTTTCCCTTTTGTTTTAGTGCCAAAAGTCTAGCCATTTGATTTCCCACACAGGAAGATATTTTACAAAAAGTCACTTTTTAGTGGGAAAACTTCCCAGAGCCATAAATTTTGACTCAAGTGTCTAATTTTCTATTATAATATATCATTAGAAAAATCTCGAAGAGGTGTACAACACTGAAATCATCTGAAGATCATTTCATCCATTTTTTGAGATTTTATGAGGCTTCTAAAGTTTTCAAATTTGAATTTGAAGTTGTATTGGAGAAATTTCTTGGGATGAAAAATTTAATATCTCTCAAATAGTACAAGGTATTGAGATAATTCTTCTAACATCAAATACATTTTTCATTTCCGCTCCTTGGGGTAAATTTGTAAGTCCATATGAGCCCGTTTAGCTGGCTTACTAAAAATAGTAAGTGACCATTTTTTATCTTTTCTAACTTTTGACTATCTTACACCCCTTAACTACCATCATGGGACTCAATACAACTAAAGAAAAATAAGGAAAAACATTTTTTTGGGTGATGCAAGATTGTCCCTACACCACTAGATGCTCTTGCATCAAAGACACTAATAATGCCACAAAACATATCTTCTTGTAGAAAATATATGGCATAGCTGAAACAAAAAAAGAGATAGTACAAATATATTTGATTGCATCACCACCTGAAGAGAAGAACCACTAAAATGGTATCAAATAGCATACCCCCAAAATAATAAATCTTGGGATGAAGTAAAGCAAGCCTTTTTAGAAAAAAATGACAGTCTAGAACTCCCAATGAAAGGAGTGAGTAAGCTATGATAATTATCTCACAGGGATGATGAATCCATCTTAGAGTTTGATAAAAGGTTCAAGGAAGTAGTCAGGTGACTAGATGAACCACTAAATGAAAAACAAAAAAGAGAATGGTTCCTTTCAACCATAACTCTAAAACTTAGAATGGCCTTGGATGATAATTTTTTTGGCTCATACTCAGAACTGGTCACATTAGCATGTTAGATAGAAGGCCAATCCTATAAAAGAATAGAGAAGGAAAAATAAAATAGGAAGATGGAAAGATTACAGTTGGAAATGGATTAGTTACGATTAAGATAGGAACTTATGAAATGAGAAATTGGTTTTCAAAGGCCTAACATATGGCATTCCTATTATGATAGAGAGGGTCGTATCCAAAACGAATGTTTTATGGAGATAGGGGAAAAGAATGTGAATTCTCTAAGGGTAGACCTCCACATAATTAGAAAACCAAATTTAGTTTATTTTGGGGTGTGTGGGGAATGGGACAACAATGAAACTATATAATACCCATCACATAAGTTTTGGATGAAAGAGGAACCTGACTATGATCGAGAGATGACATACATAAAAGGGCTAGTGAAAGGACCATTATATGCACAAGATAATGGATAAAGGATCCCACCATGAAAAAACAAAAGGAATGCTAACACCATCCAAGGATTGAGAGCGTACAACAATAACAACCCGTACTGAGGAGGAAGATGTCGTGAATGAGGAAGGGGAAGAAGAGCATATGCTACCTGCTTTAACCGTGGTAAGCCAAGACACTTCTCTATGGAATGATAGGGAGAAAAGAGGATGTGGGTTTATGGTGAAGAATATCACAATGTGTTTAACTATGAGAAAGCACGCCAACATTGAAAAATTGTGCAACCTCATAAAGACAAGAAACAAGACTCAAGCACCACAAGATGGGCCAGACTCCTCTGCAAAACACCCAAAGACACATAAGAGGGTGTTGAATACCCAAGATACTAAGAGGGGGGTGAATCAATATCTTCTTAAACTTATTGAATGAAAGCCATCCAATTAATCCAATGCATTTAACAGTGAAAATGAGAAAAATCATTAAAATAAAATAAAATTACACAACACATGAATACCAAATTTTTTACGTGGAAAACCCAAAATGGGAAAAACCATAGTGAGGATTAGTGGTGCAGGGCATCATAGCTCTTAAAGTAAAAATGTTGCAAAAAGCTAGATCTTAAGTCTTTTTTGTTTGGAATAAGGTCCATAAGACCATTTCATATGTTTTAAAGTTTTCTTAGGTGGTATGGAGTCCATTTGATCAAGTTTGTAAAATTTGCACAAAAAGTTGCAAAGTTGTCAAAGCAACTTTGCCCTTTTTGCATTTTTTTTGATGTAATTGGGAAGTTGAATAGTTGTAACTTAAAAAATAATTTTTTCAGTTGGAAAATCCTTTTAGTGTCTTTAAAATCATTTTTTTATGTTGGTGGAAGGTTCAATAGTTGTAAACTTGAATTTTGAATCATAAAAGTGCCTTGTTTATGTGTTTTACATAGAAATTTGTTGCTACAGGTGGTGGTACAGCTCGGTATGACCTAAGGGTGATATTTAATGCATTTAAATTGATGGAGGGATGATTTATATTAAGTTTTGATTTTTTCTCATAATATTTCATCAAGATTTGTGGATTTTATAGTATTTTTATAAAATTGGTTTTGAAAAACCTAGGTTTTGGGGGTTTTCAGAGAAAAACAATGGAGAACTCACCATTCTATCGATGAAAATATTTGAGAATTTGTGGAATGGGGTTATATAGGGTGTATTTTTATTACATGGTTTTGTTAGGAGCAGGGGAGGAGGTTTGATGAAGATTAGATGACGCCCTAGGTGAAAATTCTCTTGTTTTGGGTGAAAAAGTTGCATAGGTGATAGGGTTTGTGAAAATTTTTTGTAGAAGTTGTTTTGGGTGGTGTAAAATGTTTGTGTAGACCATATTAAACATGTCTAGGCTGGTGGTATAGGATTTTGAGTTCTGGGTTGAGAAAACCACATAGTGACCTATCAAAACAAGCCTTATTAGGCCTTGGTGAAGTGTAGCAGTAGAAAATTGAGGGTCATTTTACAAAGTAACCTACCTTAAAACTTTGATATGTTGTAAAAATCCCAAATGGGTATCTGAAAAAAAATTTAGATTTTAGGTTTGATGCATGGATTGGAAGTTATAAAAGGAAAATCTTGTTTGGGATGCTATAAGGAGAATGGTGAAATTGTGAGTGGAACCCACCAAACTAGGGTTCTAAGTTTGAAAGTTTGGTTTGTTTGATTTAATTTGAGGTCCTCCACCTTACCTCTACATAAAATTGGTATCAGAGCATAGGTAGGTCTACAAGAGGGAAAGAGATAATTGGAAAAGTAAACATGATGCCTCCAAAAGGCAAAACTATAGCTAGGAAGGTGAATGAGATGGAAGAGAAAAATACAAGGGAGATTAGAAGGTTGAAGGAGCTATAGGATAGGATGGTAGCAAGGATTGAGGCTGTGGAAACATGTCAAATAAGAGGTAAGTTTGTGAGTGTTGAGAGTGACTCCGAAAAAGAAGAGACAAAGGAGAATGAAGAAGAGGAAGAGGAAGAACAATTGGATCCTGATGAGCAAAGGATGGATAAGAAATTGAGAGTAGTCATAGGAGATAAACACAAGGTAAAAATTTATTTACCTATGTATAGAGGTAATTTGAATGATGACGAGCTTTTAGATTGGATTGCAACACTTGACAACTATTTTGAGTGTGAAGATGTACTTGATGAACAAAAGGTGAAGATTGCAAAAACAAAGTTGAAGGGTTATGCAATATTATGGTGGGATTATGAGTAGACTGAAAGGAGGAAGAATTGTAAGTCAAAAATTTATTCTTGGGAAAAAATGGTGGCTAGGCTTAAGGGTAAGTTTCTACCGAGTGATTATGCACTTCAAATGTAGAAGAAACTTCAAGGCAAAGAGAAATGGATGTCAAAGGATAAACTGATGAGTTCTATAGGTTGAGTATAAGGGTAGGTCATATGGAGGATGATATGGAGAAGGTGGATAGATATCTAAGTGGGCTAAGGTTCAACATTCAAGATGAGTTAACCTTGTAAAATCCAAGAACGGTTGAGGAGTGTTATCAAATGGCAATAAGGGTAGAAGAAAAAAATAAAAGAAGGAAAGAAAAAAAAACTAGGGGAAGAGGCAGAAATAAGAGAGGAAGAGGGACATTTTCTACTCCATGATAGTCCTATGAGATTCAAGAAGATACAAGAAAGGATAAAGAACAAGTTACAGATCAGAGAGGTGGAATTAGAGGTGCTAGATCAAGCCTTAGAGGCAGATTTGGAGGTCAAGGAAGAGGCTCACAAGGATTCAAAGGAAGGTGCTATCAATGCAATGAATTTGGACACCAAGCATGGCAGTGCAATGAAGGTCAATCCTCTAGTTCACATGGAGGTGAAAGAAGGAATCAATTGGTACAAGAAGAGGATAATGAGAGTGTAAAATCTCCATCACACCATGCTGCTCCTAAATTTGGAGAATCACTAAAGGTAAGGAGAACACTCATTAAGGCATCAATGGAGAAGGAGCGATCACAAAGAAGGACACTCTTCAAAACCACTTGTAAGTGCATGGATAAGGTATGTAAGGTTGTGATTGATTCAGGAAGTACATATAACATGGTTTCCATAGAGATGGTTGAGAAACTTAGATTGCCTAGAATACCACATGATACTCCTTATAAAGTTTCTTGGTTGAATGAGGGTCAATATGTTTTGGTGAATGAACAAATATGGGTGGAGTTAAATATAGAAGGGTATAAGGACATAATTTTATGTGACATATTTCCTATGGATGTGTGCCATTTTCTACTAGGGAGGCCTTGGAAATTTTGTAGGCATGCAATGTATGATGGTAGGCATAATACTTATGAGATAAACAAAGATGGAAACTCCTTTACTTTGACACCGTTGATAGAAGATGATAAAGGACAAGCTAAGAAAGCTAATGTGATGATGGTTGGTAGGAAAGAGTTTATAAAGGTAGAGGAAAAGGAGGATAGGAACCTTGCAACCACTCCTAGACTTGGAGATGTGAAGAAAAAAAACATGAAGAATCTGATTTTGGAGGGAAATGATATTGAGTTGGTGTCAAAATCTGATTTGTTAAAGTTCAAGGATGAATTGATCTTGGGGATTCAGGAAGGACTTGAGAGGTATGTTTATGTGAAGGTAGAATAGGTGATTCACTCAATAATTTCTAAAGAGGATAGTGGTCATTCAAATCATTGTTGGAAACAAGCTACATTGAGAGGGGGGGTGAATCAGTGTTGTGCAAAAATAAACATTATTAACCTTTATCTTCAAAGAACTTGTAACATTCAACCAAAATGCATGAACAAGAAGAAAACAATCACAACACCATAAAAAAAGAATTTTTATGTGGAAACCATGTTAGGGGAAAACCATAGTGGATGGCCAATCCACAATATGACTTGAGTATACTCAAATAAAGTTTACAATATGGGGAATGCACTTGCATTCAAGTGCACTGCCTAGAGCTCGCTGCTCAAAGGGAAGGCTCACTACCTTACAAAGAGAATTAGATTAAAACCATATGAGAGTTTGAACTGAGAAAAATAGCATCTACATATGCTTGATTATAGTTCCGGTTAGGCACAATATTCAATCTTTTGTCCTACAGATTGATTCTGCACTTCTGCTCTTTTTTGCTCACACTCACAACACAAATCGTTCATGTACAAGTGAAATTATCCATTATCGCTCTTATTCTCTACTCTTATTCACAATCTGCATCAACACACACTTCATACATACATCAAAATGATATGGATAATCTCATATATATATCCGCAACTTAGAATTCAATTACAATGTGTCAGCTTCAATAAAACAAAATAATATTTACATTTGTTAGCTCAAATCATGAGTAAACCTTGATGCACATCCACAATGGTCAGCCAAAACTTATATAGGACCCAAAAAAAGATTCACAAACTCAAAAATACTTAACTAATTACTTCCCATACATTTGCAACATGATGCATTCACGAAGTCGACTCTAGAATTGATAAAACAAAGAATTAGCTAACCAGATCTTCTATCTCGCAAATGGATCAATACGAGGCACTAAAATTTATGGACAAAACTAAGAATACATATATCAACCTTCACTAAGATAAAAAACACAAAATATTACTGAAAATATGTATGTGAATCGATGAACCCAAAACTACTAGATGCTCTGTTCTTTCTTAACTGTTTGCAATCTAACTGTCGGTAGGATAAATTTATGATGTGCGGATCTAATCATTGACTTGGGTTGCCATCAATGACAAATCCAAATGATATTCATAGTTTCTCTTGCCAACAATCTTCCCCTTTGGCATTGATGGCAACACTTGGTGAAAAATGACTAAGTGTCGTATTAGTACCAACATTAACTACACTGCCAAAATTTCAAAAATTGAACTCTTTTGCAAAATACAATTCTCCCCCTAAGATGATTACATTTTTCACCCTTCTCTCTCCCCCTTTGACATCAATGGAAAATACATGAATCTACATGCCAAAAATTTACTGAATTTTTTTATGAACAAGTTGGTTATGTACAAAACAAGCTTCATAAGCTTACATAAACTTGAAAATGTCTAAAAAATCTTTCTTTAGCAGAGCCAAATTCACATCCAAGACTCTTTTGAGACTCTCCAAGATAGTTATATGTCCACAAACTAAATAAGATTGTTTTTTTTTAGACTCCAAGTTTTCTGGATCACCCACTGCTTTAGCATCTTTTGCTTCTTTCAATGCACTTGACATAATTTCTAACTTTGGGCTAGTTAGACCTCTAGGTTCACATGTTCTTGCAAAAAATTTCTCATTTTCATTCTTTAAACTCTTTATTTTGTCAAACACATATATCACTTCTCCATCTAACTTTCCAACACTACCAGTTAATGGATCAAAAGCATTAGAAATAGTGGCTAATTGGTTTTCCAAATCCTTAACCTTCTTTTCATTGTCATTAGTGAATTTTGATAGAGACAAACAAGACTTGTAAATCTTCCCACATTCTGATAAAGCATTATGTGTATTCTCCACACAGGTGGCTAGCAAAGTTTTATCTTTAGCAATCATTTCCTTCAACCCATTTAATCTTTTAGCATCAAATTCCTTTTGAACTTTAATCAAAGCAGATTTATCAAGTGACTCAAAGTGAGTACTTACTGAGTTGATGAGCCTCTTTAGTTCACCAGAGGATGAACCAGTTGGATCTTTCACATGAGTAGGCATTATCTTTTCTAGGACTCCAGATGCAAGATTTAGAAGTTAACTGTCCTCAATGTGGGACTTTAATAGTTCTTCTCTAGATTTTTCTTGTGCAAATGAAGCTACTTTCATTTTTTGAATAGGACTCATAGTAGATAGGTTAATTGAACCTTCAATTAGTTCAGGATCAAACTCTTCTTTCTATTCGACCAATAATTTCTTCATTGCCTCAACAGTGTCTCTTGATTCTACAAGAATTGCCTTTACATCATCCTTCTTCTCTTCAACCATTAGTTCCTCAGTTGTAGGTTCTGAATTATCTTCAGGGATTTATGCTTTCTCAATTGATACAGTTTTTAGAACTTCAATTTCCATAGGCATCTCTGTATTGATCTCTTTAGGAGGAATCTAAAGATCTTCAGATGCATCTTGTTTATCATCTTCTTCTTCTTTTCCCAGACTAGATGAAACATCATAAGTTCCTTCAGGTACAAAATCAATTCTACTGTTTAACAAAACTTTTCTCAGAATTTGCTCTATTTCTTCAGCTACTTCTTTGGTTTGACCAGTCATCAACTTATTCACTCTAGTTTTACTTTTGAATTCCTTCTTGGCTTTATTTAGAATTGACTTTATTTCTTCCACAAAAGCTACTAGACACAATTCAACAAGAATCCTTTCTCTCATCTTCTCCTCTTCTGATTGGCATTAACTCTTCTCATCTATAAAATATCATATAGAGTTTTGGGAAAATTTGGCATTATTTCAATCAAAACTTTATTGAAAATATTCAAATGTTTTATTGTTTCTTCTTCAAGAATTCTTCAATCAAATTCACCAAAAGACTCATACCATTTACGAAGTGGCTTGATATTTCCATCCTTATCCAAAGCCTTTTCAACTTCCTCTACTGACATACTTGGATGGTCAATTTTTGTCTTCTTTGCTTGATCATCTCCACTGGAGGGCTTTCCTTTTATAATAGTTGTTGCCTTGGTGCCTTGATGCTTGATTTCCTTAACACCTTCGTCAGACTCAGTTTCTTCATCATCAAAAACTACTACATAGACTCTTTTTCTCTTATATTTCTTCCTCTTTCCTTCTTTATCGGATCCCTTAGATTCAGTTTTCATAAGGATTGATTTTGCTGTAGGGGCTGAATGGGATGTACAGCTTCTAGTCGATCTGGTTTGGGTAGATGGTGTTACCGGACCAGCTGATTCATATTTTTCTACCTCCTTTGTTGCTTCAAATTCTTCTCTTTTCTTTCTGGCTTCCCTTATTTCCTAAACAGGAATGCCCATACTTTCTTCAAATATTTCTACCTATTTTCTTACTCTTTTGGTTAACACAGGTTTCTTGAGCTCATTGTGAACTTGCATGTTCTTTTCAACATAGGTACCAAATCTCTCTTCTAATTGATCTAGAGGCTTGCTCAACAAATGTTCTGCATACATTTCTAGAATGTGCTCCTCCACTTCATATCCCTTTGACATGATCCATATTGTTCTGGGATCAACAACTTCCATCATACATTGATCAATATCTACCATGAAGCAAATTATATCTTTGTATTTCTTTACAATAGAAGTGGGAATCCTCTCTCTGGCTTGCATCATAGTCTGAAAACTTTTAAAATATCCCCAGATAGTGGCATTCTTTATCTTAGTGTCTACATATCTATGAAAGAGATCTCTGATCTGAGCAACTATCGGTATGTCTTTTTTCTAATGAATCTTTCCAAATCCCAAAACCTCACCCATGAAATATATCTTGTACCAGACATAGAGTTGTCCTAGATGGAATGATATATCTTGTACCCAATAACCATAGATGCAAATTTGACATCTTCATCAACAATGCCATCAATTATCATTTCTCTCCTGTCATACCTAGAACTTGTAGCATCAGTGACTATTTGATTCTTCACTGATTTTAGAACCGATAATCCATTGGAAGAATTTAGACCTATTACAACACTGATAGCTTATTTTGTGATTTTGAATGGTATGCTTAGCCACATGAATTCATCATGGAATCGAATTAGAATATAATGAACCCATTGATTTTCCTCGAACACAGGAAATTTAAAAATCTATGTAAACTTCTTTGCTTCTAGGGTTTTATATTCTGGTTTCACATAGAAGTATTCACCTATGATGTGATTATTATATAAATTCAACAATTTTGAACTTCCTATTTCTTCAATATTCATGTGAATATAAACCCTAATATCCTCTATATGTAATGCATTGTACGAACCAGATGAAAATGCTCCTAGTGGATCGGTCTCAACAGACTTGTAGGGATGCCACTTGAACTTTGGACATGGTTTGTATTTAACTTCAACTACTAATGGAGTAGCCATTATCAATTCACAAGTTCACAAATTTTTGCCAAAAAATACCTTTTCGTCAGATCGCAATTTGATTTCTGAAAGCTTCTTTGCACTTGAGTTTCACCTCAATTTTTCCTCGATTCACCCAGAGCTCTCCAAACTTCTTTTCTTCAAAATGAAAAGTGACAAATGAAAGATGGAAATTGATGGCACTCTCAAATTCTGCGAATTTGAAGTGCCCATTTCAAAAAAAATTCTTCTGCACTTTTAGAAGTGCACCTGAAGAATCTGCTTAAGGTGACCCACTTTGGAGGCTTGTATTTTAAATCTTGTTGATTTTCATGCAAAACCCATTTGTAGACATACTCAATTGACCTATGTGAGTGTGTGTGTCATATTTTAGCTTCCCACAATGAGTTTTGATAGAGTTTCGAAAAGTGAAGCTCGAGGGTTTTGACAATGTTTTGTTGTTTGTAGATGATCAGTTTTGTGAAACAGCTTCCTGTTTGAGCTTGGATTTCACAACCAGTTGATTGTCATGTTAGAACGAATGTCGTTTCATATTCTCCATATCAAGATGATCTCACATGTAAGTTTTCAGAGCCTCATGATCGGATTTTCTATTTTTAGTAGATCAAAACCGAATGTAGTTTGTTTAGTTTTGCACCTGCATTCCTGACAACATTTCAGAGAGGCTAACTTCGAGCGTTAATATCTTTTGACCGATGATGATTCAAGAAAATTACTTTTTCGCACATGCTCAGGATATCTTAATGTTCCACTATGTCTAATGGAAGCTCATCAGGAGGTGATTCACTATTTTTACAAATTGGCAATTGAGTTAGTTTCAATTGGGTCAGAACAACTGTTGTTTCAAAAAATCCTGATTGGGAAACTTTGTCGATTAATATCCGGTTCCTCATGATCACTTTCTCAAAGCCATCTAGTGGACTATAATTTTGGGTCAAATGACTATATGTCTGCACATTTTCATTACTCCAAGAGCTTGTTTGACCAGTTTCCCATATTGATTCCTGAGCCAACTTGGCCAGTTTTGCAATGTTTCCAAAAGGGATATAAAATAGTTTCTGATGAAGACCCAACTCGTTTTTCAACTTCAAAAGCACTCACAAATAGTGTTGAGTTAGTTGAGGGTAAAACTTGTTTGAAAACGAATTTTTTTAGTCGGACCCACAAGGGGCCCGACATGCTTTGCATGGTCATGAACCTATAATGGTTCCAATTTTGCAATCCCATCAAGTGAATTGATTTGTATTGGTTAGAAAATGGAGGGGCACATAATTATAATTTCCCACAAATTTTGAACTGCAAATTGAGATCCTTCTTTCAAATGTGGAGTGTGAAAATAATAGCATCAGGAGGGTAAAGATATTGAATAGTGGATAACAAGCATGAAAATGTCAATGAAAATATTATGAAATAGCTAAAAGTGGCATCTCCTCCAATCCAAGAATTGACTAAGCACCATGATACACCCAAAAATGAAAATTTGGAAGAAGTACTTGAGGATGCATCTACAAGAAAAAAATCCTAAATTTTCAAGTCCAAGTCCTCCTATATGGATGATGCACACCAAATATGTTGCACTTTACTCATTCCAGTTAAAGTCACAACAGTTTTAATTTGGCTAAGTTCAGTTGGAAATCATTTGACAAATCAACATGGTTCAAATTTCTTGATATGTGGCTATATATATATATATTTCAATGTTATTGAAGATTGCTTTCAAGGTGAATAAAGAACATCAAATGTTTTCTACACAAAGAAGCTATATGGGAAAATGTTGAATCATCATTGCAGGAATTGGAGAATCACATCCAAATTCTTAATATCAACAAAGGAAAATGAAACCCCATGATTGCAGGTGCACAACAAATAGAATTATTGATAAGTTCTAGAAATTTCCAAGCAAAGGCTATCACGCCAGGTTACAAGGGATGGATATCCATGAAAACATTAAAAAAAAATGTGGAGACAAAGAATTGAGGGGCCTATGCACCAAGCAGGTGAGGGGCGCGACTGGCAGTGAGAATGCACACAAGTTGGATTTGTTGAAAAGGCTTTGGAAACTTTCAAACATAAGCAGTATGGAGGCACGGTCTGGAGTAGGGGTGTGTGGTCCATTCAATTACAAACCCGTGAATGGATGTGATACCTTGGAATGCCATAATCATAGCATATGCACATTTCTATAAGTTGAAAATACCTCAAGAAAATTTTAAACGAATCCAACTAGCAAGTGCATTGCCAATACTTCCTTGCCTGTGTACGCACATAATAGAAATTGCAAGGTAGGTGTGGTTTTGAGAAGGAAAATAAATAGAGAGGCCCGCACCACCACACTCAGATAGTAAAGTTCGAAGTATGGGCATCCATTGAAGTCAGAGGTCGAGCATATTGGGAGAATGGCGGCCACATCTGTAGAGAATGTTGAGAAAAGAGGAGATTAGGGCAAACCTCGCACACCTCACACAATAAAAGGTGAGGTCTTGAAAATTTTGTGAGGTGTGCGAGGCCGCTTGTGTGGGCCCACATGAAGTTTGAAAGGCTCGATGAAATTTTAAAAAAGGGGGCATTTGAGTAAAAATTAAAAAAGGAATTAAAATAGGAATATCACCTGAAGTTTGAAGTGGAATTTTTATTTTCAAAAGTGAAATATCAAATATTTCGCTATGTGGTGAAAAGATAGGAGTATGGTAAATAGGTATGGGTAAAACCTTTTTTTGCACGGGAAAGAAGGTATTTTCTAGTTGGGTGAATTTGGAGATTCTCCACATGGGCATGCTTTTAGTTACTGGGCAATGATGAGCTAAAGTGGTTTTTGAGGGAATAAATTTGTTGATGCAAAGGAAGGGAGATGAGATATTCTTTTAAGTTTGATCAACGGTAAATGGAGCTTCCAGATGGCAATTGCAGATCGAATTTAGGGCTGCTCTTGCTTGCTTCTCTTCTTCAATGTCTTCTATTATTCTCTCATTGTAAGGGGTTCTAAGTTTTTGTATTGGGCTGGGTAGATAGAGAATTAAAATTTCTGAGTCATTGTTTGAGTCTGTAAGCTATAATTTTCTCAATTCATGAGTAAATACAACCATTTTATGCAATTAACATCATGAAAGTGTTTCCACATTCATGAATATCATCAAGTTGTCTCTATATTTGTACACTTTTAGTTATATAAATTCAATAATACAAAGTGTCTTTGAGTTTATCATCTCAAGTTTCATGGGATTGTGTTGTCTATTCATTGTTCTATTTCAAATAAATGGTTAAAATTCTTTGAGTAGGTGATTGTGATTTCAGGTGTGCAAATGGGATTTGATAAGGAGAATTTGATTGATGATAAGAGAAGGATTGTTGGTGCAAGACACTAATAGTTGATGCAAAACATTGACAATTTAAATCCACTGGTTGAAGACTATTTGCTAGGGAATTCATTTTATGTGTTTGACTCCATGGCCCAGAATTGGCACTGATCTATTTGTAATTAATGCATTTCAGAAACAAAATTTAAATGCAAAATCATTCTTAATCTTACTATGTTATTGTGTGTCCTACTTTCCAATGGCTAAGAGAGGGTTGAGTTACTAAGAATCTAGCCAAGTTTGAAGTTGTTAATGCCCCCCTTAGTGTATTTTCATTGGGAATTATCTGCATTATAAAACAATTTCAGTGTATGAGTGATTTAAATTTTGGGCATTTTATAGGTTTACCCACCTTGGTCCTGTAGAGAAAGAAGTGTAGAAGATGTCAGTCTTTGACTCAATCTTGTTAGTTGGCCACTAGCCTTTGTGGTTCTTTAATATAGAGGTTGGCTATCTCCTAGATAATTAAAATTCCTAGTTGGGTTGCATTTTTTAAAACACCAACAAAATGGTGACTCTACTGTGGACAATTGCAAAAAATTCTTATTGCAGAATCTAGCCTTAAGAGTCATTGCATAGATTCAAATGATTTGTTATTCTGATTTTAGTTCAAAGTTTGAAGGATTTCAACCCTGGAGAAGAATTTGTTGCAGTGAACCTGAACAGTTTTGTAATAAGTGGTGCTCTACTGGTGGAAAGGAACTCAGAAAGAAGTTTACATGTGAAGGAACTTCATACTGCTTGAAGTTCAGTCCTCTTTGAAAAGAGGTGGCGACTTTGGTGATAGAACCTGTTGAAAATTTGAAGAAAGTTTTAGATCTACAAATATTACCAATCAGGAAGACAATTTGCAGCAGCTGCAAATTTTCTAGGTATTCTTTACTCTTGGTTTTCAAGAATCTCTTGTATGAAAACCATATTTGAACTTCTTAGAAAAACTTTGGTTCCCTATTGAGTAAGTTAGCACTAACAAAGGGAAAGAACAGTAAATTCAAATTTGCACACTCCCATTTGTTGGATCTATTGAATGTAATTGCAGTTCCATTGAAAGATTTTGTTTAGTGCTCAAATATCTGCTAGTTTGGATGGTTAGAATGCATTTGTGTATCTTAGGGGTTTCCATCCATTCGTATTGTCATAATTTTCAATCCTAGGTTGTCATTATGTCAGTAATCATCCTTGTTGTCCATCATGTGTTCAGGCTTGTAATTATGCACAATTAGTGAGCCTTAATTTGTAATATCCATGGATCACCAGCGTCAAGTAGCTATACTAGTGAACACTTTGATTCAACTTGTCAAGAAGTGTCAAAAGTATAATAATCTTCAAGCATCTAATACCCCAAAGTGTAAGAACCCAAGAGTTAATAAGCCTAGGTTCAGTCCTGAATGGAATGATGTATTTGAAAGAGGACTTGAAGAAATGGATGAAAGACACCAAATGTTTAAACAAGCTTGGTCAAGAGACCATAAAATTGTGTCTACTTGCCAAGTCATTGCACCCATTATCAATTCCTTTGATCCATTGTATGTGTTAGAACTGTAAAATTCTGGATTTTTTACAGTCTATTGCATTCAAGAGTTTCCAGCATTAAGTCCTTATCATAAGCATAAAATCCCCTCTTTGCATTGTCTTGCTTATTCTTTGTCATGTGACTCATTAGAATCCGTCTAGCTCTTTGTATTTCATTGAAAGTCCCATATTGGCAAGACATAGTAAAAGTCTCCCCGACCTATATTTTTAACTAGCATGTATTGTTACAGACAATCGACAAGACTTTTCTTTTGTTTCGGCAATTGAAAAGATTCATAGCGACAAAATAAGCATTTTAGGATAACGTTATAGCGAAGTATTTTTCTTGCCGACCGTCATATAGAAAAAGTATATCGGCATATGCTGGGGCATCGTTGTAGTGTCACGGTGAATTCAATTGGTCTTGCTGAATAGCATGGGGAGAGGTTATTTCGGCTAAACTGATGTGTATCGGCATGAAGTCATAATGAAATCATTTCATTTTACCGATTGGCTTGCAAGCAAATGTCTCGGTAAGACTTATGTTAGTCGGGGAAGGTCTTCATGAAGTGACTCTTGTCTTGCTGAACTAAATACAAGGGGATTCAAAAAGCTATTGGAGAGAGTATTGGGGTCTTGCCGATTTAAAAGATATGTCGATAGAGATATGCATCGCTAGGAGAAGATCTTTTCGACATAAGTTTCACTAAAGTTTGAATGTTATACCGACAAGTAGTTCGGGGTGAGTTTCACCGAATAGGAGTAATCTAGAAGAGTGATTTCGGTAAGACATTTGGCATCGATATAAGTCTTCCCGAAGGTTTACTGTCTTACCAAAGGTATTATTTCATTGGTGGGGTTTATTTCTTCAGTGAGAAAACTTGGTGGATATGCCAAAATGAGAGTTCATCGGTGAAAGGGTGATTTTGTCTCAGTGACTATGGATTGAAGAATGCATATCGATATGACACAATGAAGTCTATGTAGCATCTCCCCGACTCAGAATTGTTATAGCGACATAAAAAATAGGAGTGACAGTCATCATTTTTTGGATCCCAAGTGTCGATAAGACCACATTATGTCTTGGCGAGAGGTGTAATAGACATTGCAAAAGGCTTCACCCCAGATTTGAAAGTCTCTCATCGAAAGGACATTTGATGCGACAGTGCCAATTTCAAATTGGTTTTCATTCGTGCTTCATTAATGGTATGGCGGCGTATAGCAGTAAAGTTTGTATCAATACTTCAGTTCCAAATTGATTGTAGGTGAATTGGCATGTTGAACAGAGAACTGAGACATTTTTCAGTTTGAGGAGCTCGAGCAGAATAATGTAAGTGATTGTTTCTTGGTTTTTTGCATTTTGATTCTGTAAGCTTGAGAATGGAGTCTTCTGGTTCTGGAAAGGGTAAGGGTAGAAAGCTTGGTGAGAGTGGTATGTCAAAAGGAAAGAAACAAAAGGTTGATACAGAGCATGAGGGCACTGAAAGGATGTTGAACCAAGACCCTATTGATCAACTACCTGGCTCGGGGCCTAAGGCTAGAAGGTCCGCACAACTTAGGGTAGAAGTTGATAAATTAGATGACAAGTGCAAGTTCATAGGTGATGTCTGGACTGCCATAAGAGGATATGAATTATTTAGTTTCCATTACCACAGAAGAAATCACTTTGAACCAGTCTATAACCCATGGAAGTTAAATGTAGGGAAACTGGTGTGCCCTAATATTTTTGTAAATGCAGAATTAGTAAAATTGCTTGGAGATAATTATGATCCAAAGCATAAGGCTATATGTGACCCATCCAAAAAACCACAGATATATGTGTTTAAAGAAGCAATGGGTGAGGTTTTAAAATTGGAAGGGTTTTGCAATGAGGAGATCAATTGTGAAGAGTTGGAAAAAGAATTTTCAAGAATGGATACAATCTATAAGGGTTGGAGGTTGCGTATTCATAGAATTAAGCAGGGTAACAAGTCAAAACCTTTGCAAGATAGTGAGGGACCTCCTTATCATGTATATTTGTTTGAGCCTTATATGAAGTACACATATTTCTCGGTGTGTCAAGTATTGGGGATGGATGCCCTAGAATTCATGTCAATTGTGCCAATGATTATCACAGTAGATATTCAGTATCATGACTCCAGGCCATTCGACTATGCTTCATATATTTCTAGGGAGCTTGATTCAGGATTGGTGGCTATAAAGGGTGGAGCTTCTATTGTTCATCTAAGACATTATTCATTGTTAATGCACTTGGTGCTGTATTTTGGACAGGAGTTGGGAGTATGGCCTCCAAAAATGAGAGTTTCTCAAATTGGTAAGGAGGGTGAAGTATTTCCTGTTCAGCTGTGGACTGCTATCTGGGACAATAGGTTTGCTAGTTCTAGTTTCATCCACTTTGAAGAATATTTAGTGAAAAATTTGTACAAATTGTATAAATATCCTTGTAACTATTCATTGACTGATGAGATCAAAAGATTTCTTCGGCCAAAAGATTTCAATGGGCCAATTGATCATAATTGGGGTGACTGGTATTGTTTGGAAGGAGTTAACAATGATCAGAGTGTATGGATTTGAGGGTACCCCTTTTATTCTACCAAGGACAGTTCCAAACAGAGTTGCATATTTGGAAATTGTCGGACAAATGGATTACAGCAGTGTGATGCTTTTCAGTTTTTATGGGAAGGAGGCTTTTATGCCTAGTACATTATGCTTTGGTGATTTCACTGTGTTGGCTAAGGAGGGATACAATTAAATCCATGATAGATTGTTGCATTATAATATGAAAATGGGACCACCCAGTAAAAACTTTCACCTTGAAGGATATATCAATTTAGCCAAAGAAAGGATTAACTTTGGAAGGTATCAGCATGCACCTTATCCTTTTGATGATATGATCAGGAATTTGGATGAAGAGGAAGTAGAGGTGGTGGTTGAAAGCTATAATGAAGGTTTGCAGGATACAGGAATATTGTCTTTTGGGAGTGAGGAAACCCTAATGGATAAAGTGCCACAAAGCAAAATAGAGAGAGTATCTAGGTTAAGGACTCAGAGGTATGTTTGCCCAACTAGAGAAGAAAGTATTGAAAGTGGTGATATTGATGCAAGGCATATGGAATATAGATCATTTGTTTCAGATGATGAGTTTATAAATTCTCTAGAGTTCAAAGCATTCTTGTACAAACAGAAGGGGAAGGAAATAAGAGAAAATGTTGGTGTTGTCACTTCTGGGAATGAAGAGCAATTATTGGGTCAATTGAGAAAATGTGTGGATGATGAAATGACAAATATGACTCCTGAAAAGGGGAGCAAAATGTTGGAGAATGCTGGTGTTATGATTTTTCCTGGAATTGATTTGAACTCTGCATTTGTTTTTGATAGTTTCTTGAGAGATAGTAATGTTACACACAAACTAGATAAGGAAAGGGTAATAGAGGTGTATGCAGGCTCTAAGTATAATACTGATGAGGGATCATTGATGATATGGGCTTTGTACCCAGCCCATAGGAAATCAGTGGTAATTGATACAAAGAAGGCATTTGGCCATGTTATGACCCTAAAGGTTGGAGAGGTTGATCCCGTGGTTACTGCAGAGATTGGGATAAATATTGCAAAATTGAATAAAGCACAAATCCAGACATTGATAAAAGAAAGAGAAATGTATAAAGCAAGTAATGAAAGAATGCTAAGAGAAAATGATAGATTGAAAGACTTGGTTGGTATTTTAATAGATCCAGCCAAAATGCTCACTCAAGGAGAAAGCTCTTAGGGAAAAGATCATTGGATAGGGTCAAGTGCTTATAATCAGGGAAAGTATGATGGAATTGTAGCAATTGTTAAGAGGAGGCAGGATAATTTGATATCCTGGTTGAATAAATTGTGGGGAAAATATTCTAGTACTCTGACTGTATTACAGGAGCATGAAAGAATGGATGGATGAATTATGGGAAAGTTTCATGAATTGGCCCAGAGTGATGAGGCTAATAGTACTGCACTCGAAGCTGCAAATCATATTGTCAGTCACCATATAGAATTTTATGAGGAATTGCAGGGGGATAAAAAGGGATTAATTGAAGTTGCCAAGAAAACTGTGATCACATTTTCTGATAATGAAGAAGAATTTAAAGATGCCACCAGATGGAAGAATGAATGTGACACAATACTGAATGGAATCATGAAGACAACTTTTGTAGAGGATACAACATTAGAGGAAGTGAGCGAGCAAAATGAGGAAATGGTCAATATGGAAATCACGATACCGAATGTTATCGAAGATGTGGATACACATGAGCGTTGGGATTATTTGGACCACCTCGCTAAGAATCACTTGTGGCTAACTAGAGCCTAATTATTCTCTATCTTTGTTTTGATTTTTGTTTTTTCCTATTTTCGAAAGGACGCGTCCTTTCGTCTTTTCAATGTATAAATGTTCATTTTGAAAACAATATAAGAGCGAGGGAGAATTAGATAAAAAGGGAGAACAGACAGCAATATACATTTTTTTGGGCAAAGATGAGATTGGTTGCATATGTAAAATGATGGAGATATCAATGAAAATCTAATTCGATGGTGCAATGTTTTCTGGTATCGATCGTTTATGATATTTGTCGAAAAGTATTATTGAAGTTGTCTCCGTAATGGTGTTTTCTAGTTGTTCGAATTGGTGTAAACAAGTGTATACTTAGTTCGTCAATACACATTTGCTGCATCTGTATGGTCAATTAATTGTTTCTTTTCAGTAAAGATTAAATTCTCTGAATTGATCATAATAATTAGAGAATGTCAATTGGATTATTAAGAAGAATTCAATAATCACAATTTTGCATCTTTATACAAGCTATAAACCAAATAAAATTCTAAATAACTTGAATGTTTGCTAAAAAAAATAAACTCGTTTCAGATTTCTCTTGACTCCGTGAACCCTATAAGGCATTGGTCTTTTCATTTTCATTCTTTAGTTTCATTCATTTTTTACATCTGTTAACTGAGCGTATTAGGGTTTAGTTTTGAATATTGATATGCAATTTGTACCAAATTTGTTTTATTTTGTCCATTTCAAATTGCCATCTTGGACAAATTAGGGCAATAGGAAAGGATCAAAAGTCAAATCTACTTAATTCAGTTAGGTACACCCGCCTAGGTCTAGCAGCACCTAAAGAGTAGAAGGTTTAATTGTTTCAAACCTTGTTCTGTTACCCTAAAATGTTGTGAAAGCTTGGCAACCTTTCATGGTTCAAACCTGCGTTTTTGAGAGCTAACAAATTGGTGACTCTACTAGGGAACAACAAAGAATCTATGCCTTAATCATAGAGTCAAAAGTCCTATACACAGACTCCGCTGGGAACAATAAGTAACAACATTTTCTCACTTTCAAAAAAAAAGGTGAGTGGCAACTCTGATTTGAACATTGCAATATGAATGGAAGAAGATCTCAATTGAGGGGGGGTCATTCTGGAGCTCCTCCTGGCAATAGTAGGTGGACGCATAAAGATGATAAGGTTGACAAGGGTAAGGGGAAATATGAGGACATATTCTTGAAAAACAAAGACAAATAATCAATACCTTATGGTGAGAATTGTTTTGACACATGTAAAGATAGTTCAACTGAAGAGCCTTGTATCCCGGAAGATCAGAAAAATCCTTTTTATAACCCTCAGAAACAAGTTGAATTTGAAGCTGGACTCAAATCTGAAAGACTTAGAATTCAATATGAATATGACCAAAAAAATGTAGGGTAATCAAAATGGACTTACTAATCAGGAAATTCATCAAGAAGATTATGAATCTTTAACTTATGATGAAGTTAAAGCACGGTTTGAATTTCAAAAAAGGGAGAGGGAAGAGCAAGAAAAGGCCCAAATGATTCAAGCAATAAGAGAATTCAAACTGCAGAAAGCTCAAAACATTCCTCACACACCTGGTTTTCCCCCAAAGTATCTACCACCCCATAAACAAAGTAATCATGGTGCTGAGTATTCTGAAGCACCAAGGATCCCTCACCATCAAATTGGGAATCAATATAGACATCCAAATCATCCACCGCATATCCCCACACAACATACAAATAGTTATCCACCTCTTGGTCAACATCATGTGCCACAACGAAATCTACAATATAATAACCCTATGTACCAGTATCAGTATACTACTATGATCAGACAATTTGATTTGGTAGGGTTTCAGTTGTACCCTTATCTTATGGATGGTTCTTGGAGAAATTTGGTGCCTAAATTCACTGGGAGTAATGCAATCACTGCCGAGGATCATTTAAGGAGTTTCAATGCTTTTATTCAAGATTTGGATGTACCTTATGAAGATTTGCATATGAGGTTATTTATGATGTCCCTTATTGAGGAAGCTAGGGATTGGTTTAATAGCTTGGCAACAACTTCTATTTATTCTTTCCAGATATTTCAAGATCAATTTCTTGAACGATTTGGGAATCTAAGTGCACTAGATGCTACTATCCATGAACTAATGTGAATTTAGAAGGGTCAGAATGATTCTATCTTTGATTTTAACAAAAGATTCAATAAACTGCAGAATAGAGTACCTCCCGGATCAAAGTTATCAGACTCCGTAGGATTAAGTGTTTACCTAAATGCATTTGACCCTAAAACAGGGTATGAATTAAGAAACAGGTTCCCAAGAAACTTAGCTGAAGCACAAAAGATAGCATTAAAAATTGAGAACAACATAAAGGCTGTTGGGATAATGAATAAGAGAGACAACCCTCGAGCTCTTCAACAAAACAATAATTATCAATATAAGCAGGAGAACACATATAGGAAGGATAGGCCTAAGCTGCATGATATGCCTTATAACACAAACTGGAAAGATGGAAAACCTATGATAGATAGGCCTAGAGACAAGGATACTCCTGATCCATTGAGAAAGAAGGGAACGTATATGGTGAATAACAATTATTTTTGTGAAGCTTGTGATAAACCACATTCCCTTGAGTATTGTGTTGTAGCCCAGAGGATGCAAGAGGAGGGAGTTTTAATGGGAGATGGTGGAGAAGATCACAAGATCTACTTAACTTCAAATTCTCTTCACCATGTTGAGGAGAGATACTCATCTTCAGAGGAAGGAGGTTATGAATATGATGTTGCAGAACAAAGGTACAAAGTCCATATGGTTGAGCAACATGTCTTTTCTGACTCTGAGGACGATTATGTAGAACCACAACCTGTTGAGGTTTCCACTCATAGTAATGTGAGGAGACTTACTGATGAGGAAATAGAGAGATTAACTGTTGCTGCAGTTGAAGAAGCAAAGAATAAGTACTGGTTGAGAAATAGGACAGTAAATGAGAAGGAAGGTGTCCCTAGGGGTATCTTTATGAAAGATCAGAAAGTTGTACAAGGAGTTTCAAAGAGGACTGAAAATAAACAATGTGAAGAAAGCAAACAAAATCCTATCCAAAACGATGCGGTAAAAGAATTACCCAAAGAAATTCAAAAGACAGATAAGAGAAAAAGAAGAGAATAAAGGAGAAACATCAGAACAAAAGAAAATGACTAAGGCAGAAGGTTCTTCTTTTGATTTCACTCAAGCCTTGTCTCAGGTAAAGATGTCTGTCCCACTTCTTGAAATGATCAAAATTAAAGAGTACAGGGACAGTGCAGTACAATTGATAACAAATGAAGGTGAAAAACATGTAAGTTCTGAAAATAAAATGACTGCTAAAAATAAGCAGGATAAAGTAAACATCCCAGAAATTTGCTTGAGTAATGTATTGACAAGTCCGCCACAAGTTGATCCTTTCTTTATTACATTACTCATAAATAAAAAATTATTGAGGAATTGCATGATAGATTCTAGTGCTGCCATGAATATTATGCCAGTAGGAGTGATGAAACAGCTAGGCATGTGGGTGGATACATATGAAGGAAAATGTTATGCAATGGACAACCGACCTATTCCTGTGGTGGGTATAATGAAAGATGTAGAAGTCAAGTTAGCTGCTTATCCTCAAGTAGCTTATAATATTGATATAATAGTGATAGACACCCCTCCCCAATTCTGTATGCTTTTGTCAAGACAGTGGATAACAGCTATTGGTGGAAATGTCCAGTTCAATCTATCGTATGCAACAATTCTGGTAAATGGCCAAGAGGTGAAGTTATACAAGGAACCAAGGATGAATCGGCTTATTGACTATGTGCCACAAGACCAAATCAACTATTTTTGTGATGTTGATCTTGGGAGTTTCAATATAGAACCAGTACAACCAGAATTGACTAATAGTGACCCTATTGAAAAGCATGCTGCATAGAACCACAATAGTGTGTGGAAAATATATTTTGATGGAGCCTGTAGCCAAGAAGGCAATGGAGCGGGGATAGTGTTTGTTTCACCTGAAGGTATTACTTTTAAGTATTCATTCATGTTAACCTTTGAATGTACAAATAATGTGGCGGAGTATGAAGCTCTATTAACTGGGCTGAATATAGCGGTGAAGCATAAAATCAAGTTGCTGGCTGTTCTAGGAGACTCAGAGTTAGTTGTCTTGCAAACTAGGTCAAAGTATGCAGCAAAAAACAAAAGACTAAAGCAATATAGAAATGCTGTGTGGGATACAATTGAGTTGCTTGACGCCTTCTCAATTGAGTGGATAGATAGGTCGAAGAATATAATGGCAGATTTTCTAGCTAATGTAGCATTGAAGAGAGATGATATTACGTTGGCTGGAGTGTCACAAATTGAACTCAAGACAAGGCCTGTTGTGCTTGATAATGTATATAGCTGGCAAGTTTTTAATGATGGAACTGATCTTTTGAAATTCCTTCATTGTATAGATCAGTATGAAGCCCAAGAGATTGACTTCAATGCCTTTGTTGAGGGAGTTGATGGAAAAGAAACAATATTTGGGAAGGAGATTTTGCAACTTAAGACAAATAAACTTCCTAAAGGGTTGGTGGCACTTGAGAGGGTATATGATGGAAATGATCGGTCTTTAATGAAGCAAACACCAGTTGAAAAGGATGATATTGAAGAAATTAATTTGGGAACTGAGATGGCACCAAAAAAGGTGTACATTGGTAAAAAGATAAGTCTTGCAATTAGAAAAATGCTGATTGATTTGTTGAGAAAGTATAAACATGTATTTGCTTGGTCTTATGAGGATCTAAAAGCGTATAGAGAAGACTTGTTTCAGCATGAAATACCATTGAAAACAGATGCTAAACCATTCAGACAAAAGAAAAGACCTATAAATCCAATTTTGGAGCCTAAAATGCAGGAGGAATTCGTGAAGCTCAGAGATGGTGGAATTATTAAGCCTATCAGACATTCAACGTGGGTTTCAAATTTGGTCCCTGTCAGAAAGAAAAATGGAGATATTAGATTATGTGTAGATTTTAGAAATCTAAACATAGCATCCCTTAAAGACAATTATCCTCTGCCAAATATGGAGGCCATATTACATAAGGTGACAGGTTGCGAATTGTTGTCTATGATGGATGAATTTTTAGGGTATAATCAGGTTAAGGTTAAAGAGTCTGAGCAATACAAAACAACATTCATGACTCCTTGGGGAAAGTATGTTTATCTGAGAATGCCATTTGGTCTCACTAATGCAGGGGCGACTTTTCAAAGAGCCATGGATGTGGCGTTTGCTGATTTGATCAATATCCTCATGGTGGTGTATCAGGATGACCTCACTGCTTATTCCAAGAAGGCTGAAGATCATGTTCATCATTTGGAAAAGGTATTTATAAAAGCTCTTGAATATGGCATTAGCTTAAACCCCAAGAAGTGTAGTTTTGCAGTTATAGAGGGTAAACTTTTGGGACATATTGTTTCAAAGGAAGGGGTTAGGATAGATCCCGAAAGGGTTGAGGCCATTCATAAAATTCCTGTCCCTAAAAATGTTAAGGCAATACAATCATTTTTTGGACAAATAAATTTTGTTAGGAGATTTGTCTCTAACTTTGCTGAGATTGTTAAACCCATAGCAAGAATGTTGAGAAAAGGACAGAAGATAGAATGGACTGCAGAAACTTTGGACGCTTTTGTATCTATTAAATGAGCCATCAAGGAGGCTCCCGTTCTTAAATCTCCTGATTTTTCAAAACCTTTTCAAAAATTTTCATTTGCCTCAATGCACACTGTTGCAGCTATTATGCTACAGAAGAATGAAGATGGTCATGAACAACCTGTATCTTTCTTCAACAAGTCATTACAGGGATTTGAATTAAAGTATGATAGAATGGAGAAGCAAGCATTTGCACTAGTAAAAGCTATAAAAGCTTTCAGATCATATCTTGTTGGAGCTAAGGTAGTTGCTCATGTTCCTCATGCAACAGTCAAGGATATTCTGACACAGTCTGAAGTAACAGGTAAAAGATGCAAATGGATCAACAAAATCCAAGAATTTGACATGGAGATACAAATTACTAAACTGGTCAAAGGTCAGGGTTTGGAAAAACTAATTGCAAAGGAAAATATTGAAGCAAATCAGATTTGCACTGTAGAAAAGGAAAATGTAATTGCAAGCATTGAACATACTCAGTGGTATACATATATCATATTTTATCTTAAATACATGAAGTGTAAAAAGGAAATGAATGACAACCAAAGAAGAACACTGAAGTTACAGGCGTCTAAATATGTTTTTATGGATGGAGATTTATTTTGGAAAAATAGGGATGGCATATTATTGTTATGTTTGGATGAATTTCAATCTAAACATGTCTTGAGTGAAATGCACAAAGGGGTTTGCAGAGGACATTACTCAGCAAAAACGACTGCTCAAAAAATTCTCAGGGCAGGATATTATTGGCCAAAGGTTTTTAATGACTCTTTTGCACATGTGAGAAAATGTGAAGCTTGCCAAAAGTTCTCTGGAAAATTGAAGTATCAGGGAGCTTTGCCACTTCAACCCTTGCAGGATGATGCCCCTTTTCATCAATGGGGAATTGATTTCATTGGGGAGATACAAGAAAAATCAAGTGGTGGACATAGGTGGATATTGGTAGCCACTGATTATTTTACCAAATGGGTAGAGGCCATTTCAACTAAACAAGCTACAAGTAGGGTGGTGACACAGTTTCTGATGGATAATGTCATTTCTAGATTTGGTACACCAATGAGGTTGATCACTAACAATGGAATGTGTTTTAGATTAGATGAGTTTAGAGGCTTTTGTAGCACATATGGTATTGTCATTTCTTATGCAGCTCCTTATCATCCACAGGCTAATGGATAGGCAGAATCTAGCAATAAGAGTCTTCTGAAGATTATAAGAAGGATGCTAGGTCACAACAAAAAGGCTTGGGATGCAAAATTAAGACTGGCTGTATGGGCTAATAGAATTACGGTGAAAAAGGCAATTGGGAAGTCCCCATTTGAGTTAGTATATGGAGCACAAGCCAGGATGCCTTTGCAAAACTTGTTACCAGTCTACAAGTTTGTTCTTCAGGAAGATTTGGATATTCCTGAACCCATGGAGGAAAGGATGGAGCAGCTAGTTGAACTAGATGAAATAAGGAGAGTGGCTCAAAATTAGAATATAAAGTTGTAGTTGCAGATGAAATATTTATTTGACAAAAAAGAAAAGGATAGGAAATTTGGAGAAAGTGATCTGGTATTGATGTGGAATGCAAGGTGCCAGGAGAAGGGAAAACATGGGAAGTTTGAAGCCTTGTGGCTAGGGCCTTTTGTGGTGGTTGGAAAGAAAGGCGAAGACTCATACTACTTACAGAATATGGCTGGTGAGGATCAGGAATTTCCTGTACATGGGAAATTTCTGAAACATTTTTTCTCTTAAGGTAGCATAGAGGATTGAGGGTTGCCAGTGCATGGACAACTCTTGATGATTCTCTTTGAAATTCTTTTCCATGCACAGTAGTCTAGGATATAAAAGGAACAGGATTTGCAAGTACATGGACAATCCTGATTTTCCTTTTTTCAAAATTAATTTTCCATGTATAGTAGTTTAGGGTCTCATCCTTTTCTATTGCCATCTGTTCCATCATGCTCACATGTTCCATCACTCTGAGTTTGGTCTGCTCACCCAGAAATATGAATCCTTGCAATGATCTTGCTATCATTCATCCCTAGACAGAGCCACTGTTAGAACTGTAAAATTTTGGATTTTTTACAGTCTATTGCATTCAAGAGTTTCCAACATTAAGTCCTTATCATAAGCATAAAATCCCCTCTTTGCATTGTCTTGCTTATTCTTTGTCATGTGACTCATTAGAATCCATCTAGCTCTTTGTATTTCATTGAAAGTCCCATATCAGCAAGACATAGTAAAAGTCTCCCCGACCTATATTTTTAACTAACATGAATTGTTCCAGAAAATCGACAAGACTTTTCTTTTGTTTCGGCAACTGAAAAGATTCACAGCGACAAAATAGGCATTTCGAGATAACGTTATAGTGAAGTATTTTTCTTGCCAACTGGCATATAGAAAAAGTATATCGGCATATGCTGGGGCATCGTTGTAGTTTCACGGTGAATTCAATTGGTCTTGCCAACTAGCATGGGGAGAGGTTATTTCGGCTAAACTGATGGGTATCAGCATGAAGTCATAACGAAATCATTTCATTTTACCGATGGGCTTGCAAGAAAATGTCTTAGTAAGACTTATGTTCATCGGGGAAGGTCTTGATGAAGTGACTATTGTCTTGCCAAACTTAATACAAGGGGATTCAAAAAGCTATTGGAGAGAGTATTGGGGTCTTGCCGATTTAAAAGATATGCTGATAGAGATATGCATTGCCAGGAGAAGATCTTTTCGACATAAGTTTCACCGAAGTTTGAATGTTATACCGATAAGTAGTTCGGGGTGAGTTTCACTAAATAGGAGTAATCTGGAAGAGTGATTTTGGTAAGACATTTGGCATCGATATAAGTCTTCCCGAAGGTTTACTGTCTTACCGAAGGTATTATTTCATTGGTGGGGTTTATTTCTTCAATGAGAAAACTTGGTGGATACGCCGAAATGAGAGTTCATTGGTGAAAGGGTGATTTTATCTCAGCGACTATGGCTTGAAGAATGCATATCGATATGACACAATGAAGTCTATGTAGCATCTCCCCGACTCGGAATTGTTATAGCGACATAAAAAATAGGAGTGACAGTCATCATTTTTTGGATCCCAAGTGTCGATAAGACCACATTATGTCTTGGCGAGAGGTGTAATAGACATTGCAAAAGGCTTCGCCCTAGATTTGAAAGTCTCTCATCGAAAGGACATTTGATGCGACAGTGCCAATTTCAAATTGGTTTTCATTCGTGCTTCATTAATGGTGTGACGATGTATAGCAGTAAACTTTGTATCAATTCTTCAGTTCCAAATTGATTGCAGGTGAATTGGCATGCTGAATAGAGAACCGAGACATTTTTCAGTTTGAGGAGCTCGAGCAGAATACTGTAAGTGATTGTTTCTTGGTTTTTTGCATTTTGATTTTGTAAGCTTGAGAATGGAGTCTTCTGGTTTTGGAAAGGGTAAGGGTAGAAAGCTTGGTGAGAGTGGTATGTCAAAAGGAAAGAAACAAAAGGTTGATATAGAGCATGAGGGCACTGAAAGGAGGTTGAACGAAGACCTTATTGATCAACTACCTGGCTCGGGGCCTAAGGCTAGAAGGTCCGCACAACTTAGGGAAAAAGTTGATAAACTAGATGAAAAGTGCAAGTTCATAGGTGATGTCTGGACTGCCATAAGAGGATATGAATTATTCAGTTTCCGTTACCACAGAAGAAATCACTTTGAACCAGTTTGTAACCAATGGAAGTTAAATGTAGGGAAACTAGTGTGCCCTAATATTTTTGTAAATGCAGAATTAGTAAAATTGCTTGTAGATAATTATGATCCAAAGCATAAGGCTATATGTGACCCACTTGGAAAACCACATATATATGTGTCTAAAGAAGCAATGGGTGAGGTTTTCAAATTGGAAGGGTTTTACAATGAGGAGATCAATTGTGAAGAGTTGGAAAAAGAATTTTCAAGAATGGATACAATCTATAAGGGTTGGAGGTTGCCTATTCATAGAATTAAGCAGGGTAACAAGTCAGAACCTTTGCAAGATAGTGAGGGACCTCCTTATCATGTAGATTTGTTTGAGCCTTATATGAAGTACACATATTTCTTAGTGTGTCAAGTATTGGGGATGGATGCCCTGGAACTCATGTCAATTGTGCCAATGATTATCACAACAGATATTCAGTATCACAACTCCAGGCCATTTTACTATGCTTCATATATTTCTAGGGAGCTTGATTAAGGATTGGTGGCTATAAAGGGTGGAGCTTCTATTGTTCATCTCAGACATTATTCATTATTAATGCACTTGGTGCTATATTTTGGATAGGAGTTGGGAGTATGGCCTCCAAAAATGAGAGTTTCTCAAATTGGTAAGGAGGGTGAAGTATTGTTTGTTCAGTTGTGGACTGCTGTTTGGGACAACAGGTTTGCTAATTCTAGTTTCATCCACTTTGAAGAATATTTAGTGAAAACTTTGTACAAATTGTATAAATATCCTTGTAACTATTCATTGATTGATGAGATCAAAATATTTCTTTGGCCAAAAGATTTCAATGGGCCAATTGATCATAATTGGGGTGACTGGTATTGTTTGGAAGGAGTTACAATGATCAGAGTGTATGGATTTGAGGGTACCCCTTTTATTCTACCAAGGACAGTTCCAAACAGAGTTGCATATTTGGAAATTGTCAGACAAATGGATTACAACAGTGTGATTCTTTTCAGTTCTTATGTGAAGGAGGCTTTTATGCCTAGTAAATTATGCTTTGGTGATTTCACTGTGTTGGATAAGGAGGGATATAATTCAATCCATGATAGATTGTTGCATTATAATATGAAAATGGGACCAGCTAGGAAAAACTTTGACCCTAAAGGATATATCAATTTAGCCAAAGAAAGGATTAACTTTGGAAGGTATCAGCATGTACCTTATCCTTATGATGATATGATCAGGAATTTGGATGAAGAGGAAGCAGAGGTGGTGGGTGAAAGCTATAACCAAGGGTTGCAGGATACGGGAATATTGTCTTCTGGGAGTGAGGAAACCCGAATGGATAAAGTGCCACAAAGCAAAACAGAGAGAGTATCTAGGTTAAGGACTCAGAGGTATGTTTGCCCAACTAGAGAAGAAAGTATTGAAAGTGGTGATATTGATGCAAGGAATATGGAATATAGATCATTTATTTCAGATGATGAGTTTATAAATTCTCTAGAGTTCAAAGCATTCTTGTACAAATAGAAGGGGAAGGAAATAAGAGAAAATGTTGGTGTTGTCACTTCTGGGAATGAAGAGCAATTATTGGGTCAATTGAGAAAATGTGTGGATGATGAAATGACAAATATGACTCCTGAAAAGGGGAGGAAAATGTTGGAGAATGCTGGTGTTATGATTTTTCCTGGACTTGATTTGAACTCTGCATTTTTTTTTGATAGTTTCTTAAGAGATAGTAATGTTACACACAAACTAGATAAGGAAAGGGTAATAGAGGTGTATGCAGGCTCTAAGTATAATACTGATGAGCGATCATTAATGATATGGGCTTTGTACCCACCCCATAGGAAATCAGTGGTAATTCATACATAGAAGGCATTTGGCCATGTTATGACCCTAAAGGTTGGAGAGGCTGATCCCGTGGTTACTGCAGAGATTGGGATAAATATTGCAAAATTGAATAAAGCATAGATCCAGACACTGATAAAAGAAAGAGAAATGTATAAAGCAAGTAATGAAAGAATGCTGAGAGAAAATGATAGATTGAAAGACTTGGTTGGTATTTTAATAGATCCAGCCAAAATGCTCACTCAAGGAGAAAGCTCTCAGACAAAAGATCAATAGATAGGGTCAAGTGCTTATAATCAGGGAAAGTATGATGGAATTGTAGCAATTGTTAAGAGGAGGCAGGATAATTTGACATCCTAGTTGAATAAATTGTGGGGAAAATATTCTAGTACTCTGATTGCATTAAAGGAGCATGAAAGAATGGATGGATGAATTATGGGAAAGTTTCATGAATTGGCCCAGAGTGATGAGGCTAACGGTACTGCACTCGAAGCTAAAAATCATATTGTCAGTCCCCATCGAGAATTCTATGAGGAATTGCAGGGGGATAAAAAGGGATTAATTGAAGCTGCCAAGAAAACTGTGATCACATTTTCTGATAATGAAGAGGAATTGAAAGATGCCACTAGATGGAAGAATGAATGTGACATAATACTGAATGGAATCATGAAGACAGCTTCTGCAGAGGATACAACATTAGAGGAAGTGAGTGAGCAAAATGAGGAAATGGTCAAGATGAAAATCATGATCCAGAATGTTGTCGAAGATGCGTATACACATGAGCGTCGGGATTATTTGGACCACCTCGCTAAGACTCACTTGTGGCTAAGTAGAGCCTAATTATTCTCTATCTTTGTTTTTTCCTATTTTTGAAAGGACGCATCCTTTTGTCTTCTTAATGTACAAATGTTCATCTTTAAAACAATATAAGAGCGAGGGAGAATTAGATAAAAAGGGAGAATAGACAACAATATACATTTTTTTGGGCAAAGACGAGATTGGTTGCATATGTAAAATGATGGAGATATCAATGAAAATCTAATTCGATGGTACAATGTTTTCTGGTATCGGTGGTTTATGATATTTGTCGAAAAGTATTATTTAAATTTTTTCTGTAATGGTGTTTTCTGGTTGTTTGAATTGGTGTAAACAAGTTTATACTTAGTTCGTCAATGCACATTTGCTGCATCTGTATGGTTAATTAATTGTTTCTTTCCAGTAAAGATTAAATTCTCTAAATTGATCATAATAATTAGGGAATGTCAATTGGATTATTAAGAAGAACTCAATAATCACAATTTTGCATGTTTATACAAGCTATAAACCAAATAAAATGCTAAATAACTTGAATGTTTGCCAGAACAAATAAACTCATTTCAGATTTCTCTTGACCCCGTGAACCCTATAAGGCACTGGTCTTTTCATTTTCATTCTTTAGTTTCATTCATTTTTTACATCTGTTAACTGAGCGTATTAGGGTTTAGTTTTGAATATTGATATGCAATTTGTACCAAATTTGTTTTATTTTGTCCATTTCAAATTGCCATCTTGGACAAATTAGGGCAATAGGAAAGGATCAAAAGTCAAATTTGCTTAATTTAGTTAGGTACACCCGCCTAGGTCTAGTAGCACCTAAAGAGTAGAAGGTTTAATTGTTTCAAACCTTTTTTTGTTACCCTAAAACATTGTGAAAGCTTGGCAACCTTTCGTGGTTCAAACCTGCGTTTTTGAGAGCTATTAGTATGCTCACTTATATTTTTCATGGGTTGATTATGAAACTGAAATTATGTCAGATCAAGTTTATAAGGAGATGCCTAGATTTGATGGGTATATTGTATGTGAAGGAGATGCACATGTTCAAATTTTTTCCAGCTTCATGGAGAAACATTCATTCAGAGATCAGGATATGCGGATGATATTTTTTTTCAGATCTCTTGAAGCAAGAGCTCAGGATTGGTATCTAAGCTTTATTGAGAATTCATTTCCTTGTTGGGATAAATTATTGGCTACTTATAGAAAGGAGTTTTCAAGAGACCCTTCTGATTTGGTCACAATATTAAAGGAAATTAGAAAGCAAACTGAAGAGTCAAGTATTGATTTCAGTCAAAGATTTGTTGTTGCTCTTTCACTAATCCCAAAAATTTTCAGACCTAGTACTCTAGACTGTATCCATATGTATTTTGAAGCTTATAAAGAAGGATCTAGTGCACTGTTAAAAGATTTGAAATACTAAGTATGCAGATGGCTTACATAGTTTTGGATAATTTGGAGAAATAGAGGAATGAGTATGTTCAATGTTTTATGTCTTCAGTTATGGAAAACATGCTGATGAAATCAGTAGTGTTGTGAATGTAAATGATCAGATGTTTTCAAACAAGTGCATACTTGAGAAGGTAAAAGATGAGAAGGATGCATCATTAAGTGATGAGAAAGTTGTCTTTGAACAACTTACAAAAGAAAAGTACCCAATTGCAAATCAGCAGCTGAGTCTTCCAAGCCAAGAACCTGATGAAGAATATGAGTTGGATTTACTCTTTGAAGAAGAGATAGGTGATCAACAATATGATGATACAATTGATTATGTCAATCCTACAAGTGTTGAGTGTAGCTTTCACACAAGTCTTCATAATGAGATAAATGAATTTTTTGATTCAGAGAATACTCTTGAGAACATCAGTGTATTAGCTGCAAATGAAGAAATATGTGATGAATTTCAGTCTGAAAGACAAGCGACAAGCAGCTGCAATGTGGAAACCATTTCTGGTTTTCAGTCTAATAGTGAAGATATTTGTGTTTATCCTCAAGAAGATACAAGTGACAAGTTCAGTGGTGACACCAAATCTAATGTTGAAATGCAAAGTGATGTGGATTGTTGTTATGACAGTCCAAAAGTGAGTAAGAATGAACAAATGGAAAGTTTATTCACCATGATTGGTTATGACCATTCTTTTGATAATGTTGTCAGCAATTCTGCCTCTTATGAATGGGGATATCATGTTTATGATCAGCCCATTGAGTTCTCAGAGTTTGAAGATGATGATACTTTGATACGTCCTAATTTGCAATTTGATAATGCATTCAATTCAAGTGAAGGCCAAAAAGAGGAAGTGATTGAAATAGTAGATCAAAACAGTGAGATCTATTGACCATAAAATATCAAAAATGTGCACATGAGCACAACTCTCAGTTGTTGTGTGCAGCCCCTATTAATTTTGATAATGGTGATGACCTTCAAAATGCAAGGTATGATGCAAGTGGCTTTGATTCTCTTTCCAATAATGAACCATTTGATGATGATGATGATAATATGGATGAATACAAACAACAAATTGATTGTAATGATGCACTCTATGATGAATATGAAGATATGGAAACTGATGTAAGTTCAAATATCTCTTTTGATGAGCTTGAAACAACAAATAACCATGATGTTTATACATCCAATGAGTCAAATTTTGAAGATTGTAATGCAGATTTGGACAAGTCTTCATTTCATGACTTGAATGAGCCAAGTAATGAGCCTAGACATGAGTTTTTTCATGTGGATGTTAATGCTGATTTCAATCAGGAATCAGGTTATGTCTTTGAACCAGAATTGCTCATTGTTGAGAAAGCTTGTGATATTGATGAGGTTGATACCTTATGTTTAGAGGATGACTATATGATTACAAAAGATGATGAATCAAAAATCTTTGATGACTCTCAATACCAACATGATGAAGAACAATCACAAAGTGTGCTAATGCATGAGTGTATTTGTTTGCATACACTTGGAGATGGTTTGCATGATGAACAAGATCTTTTGGTGAGTTATTGTGATAGTTTTAATTTTGATATGCAAACTAGTAATCAGTTTGAGTTTAACAGTTCCAGCCACAAGGCAGAATGTGAGTGCTATTTTTGTCAGCTGGAAGAGGTTTTCATAGAATGTGGCAATGTGAAAAACACTGAAGCAAGTTGTTTTCAGCTTGAGAATGATTTAAATGATGAATATAATAAGTTGTTGCCACATGATAATCAATATTTTGAAAGTATGTCTGACTTTCAAATGCATTGTGGCTATGAACATGTTGATGATATTGCATGTGATTTCCTGTTAGGAGATACTGACATGTTCAATCAGGTAGATGGTTGTGATCAGATTATGCTTTCATATGGTCTTGATCCCTATTTTAAAATATTGCCACTTAATACTAGATCAGAGAATGGAGTGGTAGTGATGTGACTTATTTGATTTGGTTGACACTTGATGACAAAGCTAAACAAAGAGCAAGTTCACATTTGCACAAGGGCAGTTTGATATTGTTGTTTGCAAAGATGCAGTCACCAGTGTTGTTGTGGTTTGATAGAGGAAAGCATAAGTTGAAGGAGATCAACTCTTTCTACATAATTGTGTTTGACAGAGGTAGACATTGACTCCCCTTTTTCATTTGGTGACCTGGGGTCATCAAATGAAGTTGAAAAAATAAGGCTAAATAAAGGAACAGTTTGAGAACACTTGATGGACTCAACTTTTGGTCTACTCTCCAAAGATTTGGAATCTTGCTATGCCCACAAGGGGCATACATCCCCAGTCGGAGCCACTGATGGCACTCTCAAATTCTACAAATTTGAAGTGCCCATTTCAAAAAATTTGCTTCTGCACTTTCAAAAGTGCACCTGAAGAATTTGCTTAAGGTGACCCACTTTGGAGGCTTGTATTTTAAAGCTTGTTGATTGTCGTGCAAAAACCATTTGCAGACATACTCAATTGACCTATTTGAGTGTGTGTGTCATTTTTTAGCTTCCCACGATGAGTTTTGATAGAGTTTTGAAAAGTGAAGCAAAAGCGTTTTGACATTGTTCTGATGTTTGTAGATGTTCAGTTTTGCGAAACAACTTCCTGTTTGAGCTTCGATTTTGCAACTAGTTGATTGTCATGTCAAAAAAAATGTTGTTTCGTATTCTCCATATCAACATGATCTCACATGTCATTTTTCAGAGCCTCATGATCGGATTTTCTATTTTTAGCAGATCAAAACCGAATGCAGTTTGTTCAGTTTTGCACCTGCATTCCTGACAACATTTCAGAGAGGCTAACTTTGAGTGTCAGTATCTTTTGATCGATGATGATTCAAGAAAATTCCTTTTGCGTGTGCTCAAGGTATCTTAATGTTTCACTATGTCTGATGGAAGCTCATCAGGAGGTGATTCACTATTTTTACAAATTGGCAATTGAGTCAATTTTAATTGGTTCAGAACAACTGTTATTTTAGAAAAGCCTAACTGGGCAACTTTGTCGATTAATATCTGGTTCCTCGTTATCTATTTCACAGATCCATCTTTTGCACTATACTTTTGGGTCAAATGACTATATGTCTGCATGCTCTCATTACTCCAAGAGGTCGTTTGACTAGTTTCCCAGATTGATTCCTGAGCCAACTTGGCCAGTTTTGCAATGTTTCCAAAAGGGATAGAAAACAGTTTATGATGAAGACCCAATTCATTTTTCAACTTCAAAAGCACTCAGAAATAGTGTTGAGTTAATTGAGGGTAAAACTTGTTTGAAAACGAATTTTTTTAGTCGGACCCACAAGGGGCCCGACATGCTTTGCATGGTCATGAACCTATAATGGTTCCAATGTTGCAATCCCATCAAGTGAATTGATTTGTATTGGTTAGAAAATGGAGGGGCACATAATTATAATTTCCCACAAATTTTGAACTGCAAAGTGAGATCTTTCTTTCAAATGTGGAGTGTGAAAATAATAGCATCAGGAGGGTAAAGATATTGAATAGTGGATAACAAGCATGAAAATGTCAATGAAAATATTATGAAATAGCTAAAAGTGGCATCTCCTCCAGTCCAAGAATTGAATAAGCACCATGATACACCCACATATGATAATTTGGAAGAAGTACTTGAGGATGCATCTACAGGAACAAAATCCTAAATTTTCAAGTCCAAGTCCTCCTATATGGATGATGCACACCAAATATGTTGCACTTTACTCATTCCAGTTAAAGTCACAACAATTTTAATTTGGCTAAGTTCAGTTGGAAATCATTTGAGAGGCCAACATGGTTCAGATTTCTTGATATGTGGCTATATATATATATATATATATATTTCAAGCTTATTGAAGATTGCTTTCAAGGTTAATAAAGAACATCAAATGTTTTCTACACAAAGAAGCCAGATGGGAAAATGTTGAATCATCATTGCAGGCATTGAAGAATCACATCCAAATTCTTAATGTCAACAAAGGAAAACAGAACCCCATGATTGTAGGTGTGCAACAAATAGAATTTTTGATAAGTTCTAGAAATTTCCAAGTAAAAGGCTATCACGCTAGGTTACAGGGGATGGAGATCCATGAAAACATAAAAAACAAATGTGGAGACAAAGAATTGAGGGGATTTCACACTAAGAAGGTGAGGGACATGACTGGCATTGAGAATGCACACAAGTTGGATTTGTTGAAAAGGCTTTGGAAACTTTCAAACAAAAGCAATATGGAGGCGCGGTCTGGAGCAGGGGTGTGCGGTCCATTGAATTACAAACCCGTGAATGGATGTGATTCCTTGGAATGCCACAATCATAGCATATGCACAAATGTATACATTGAAAAGACCTCAGGAAAATTTTAAATGAATGTAATTGGCAACTGCATTGCCAATACTTCCATGCCCGTGTATGCACATAATAGAAATTGCAAGGTAGGTGCAGTTTTGAGAAGGAAAATGCATAAAGAGGCCTGCACCACCACACTCAGAAAGTAAAGTTCGAAGTATGGGCATCCATTTGTCAGAGGCTCGAGCATATTGGGAGAATGGCGGCCACATCTATAGAGAATGTTGAGAAAAGAGAATATTAGGGCAAACCTCGCACGCCTCGCACGCCTCACACAATAAAAGGTGAGGTCATGAAAATTTTGTGAGGTGCACGAGGTCACTTGTGTGGGCCCACATGAAGTTTGAAAGGCTCAATGAAATTTTAAAAAGGGGGGAATTTGAGTTAAAATAGAAAAGGAATTAAAATAGGAATATCGCCCGAAGAAGGATTTGTATTTCCAAAAGTGAAATATTAAATATTTCCACTATGTGGTGAAAAGATAGGAGTATGGTAAATAGTGGGGTATGGGTAAAATTTGATTACCCCATAATATTGCTCTCATCGGACATTGTTTTTAAAATGTGGAATATGAAAGGTAAATTTTTTATATTGCTTCAAGGTAAGAAGAGGAAATGTTTTAAATAAAATTTAAAACATTAAGTGCAAACGATAGAGTTAAGGCAAACCTCGTGGGCCTCACAAGAGGAGTGATGACATTTGCCAAAAGCCCGCGAGGTGTGTGAGGCAAGTGAAGAGGTGGGCCCAATGGATTCTTATTTTAAGTGGTGGGTATTTTAATTTTCACTTTTGTGAGGTGGAGTTCAAATATTTATAGGAAAATGAGGTATGTGAAATACTAAGGTGCATGTGAAACAACACAGGGTAAAAAATTTATTTGCCTAGGTGTAAAGTTAATTTAATATTCACTGTGTTTGAAAACATTCTTTTTGTTGAGGAATATAATGTAAATGGATTTGGATAAAATAAATTTAATATTCATTTTATAATATTTAAATGGCCAATATGTGTTAGGTTTTAATATGAAACAAGTCAAAGGGGAAGAAATATTAAGGAGAAGAACAAAGCTGCAACATTATAAAGTGGGGAAGTATTTTAATGCAAAGTGAAATTTTATTTGTTAAGAAGTTAAATAATGTGCAACAATTAAAAGAGAACATAAAAAAAAATTTGCATGGGAAAGAAGATATTTTCCAACTGGGTGAATTTGGAGATTCTCCACATGGGTATGCTTTCAATTACTGGGCAATGATGAGCTGAAGCGGTTTTTGAGGGAATAAGTTTGTTGTTGCAAAGGAAGGGAGATGAGATATTATTTTAAGTTTGATCAGTGGTAAATGGAGCTTCCAGATGGCAATTGTAGATTGAATTTAGGTCTTCTCTTGCTTGCTTCTCTTCTTCTATGTCTTCTATTATTATCTCATTGTAAGGGGTTCTAAGTTTTTGTATTGGGCTGGGTAGATAAAGAATTAAAATTTTTGAGTCATTGTTTGAGTCTGTAAGCTATAAATTTCTGAATTAATGAGTAAATACAAGTAGTTTATGCAATTAACATCATGAAGGTGTTTCCACATTCATGAATATCATCAGATTGTCTCCATATTTGTACACTTTTAGTTATATAAATTCAATAATACAAAGTGTCTTTGAGTTTATCATCTCAAGTTTCATGGGATTGTGTTGTCTATTCATTGTTCTATTTCAAAGAAATGGTTAAAATGCTTTGAGCAGGTGATTGTGATTTTAGGTGTGCAGATGGGATTTGATAAGGAGAATTTGATTGATGATAAGAGAAGGATTGTTGGTGCAAGACACTAATAGTTGATGCAAAGCATCAACAATTTAAATCCACTGGTTGAAGACTGTTTGCTGGGGAATTCATTTTATGTGTTTGACTTGATGACCTAGAATTGGCACTGATCTATTTGTAGTTAATGCATCTCAGAAAAAAAAATTAAATGCAAAATCATTCTTAATCTTACTATTTTATTGTGTGTCCTGCTTTCCAATGGCTGAGAGAGGGATGAGTTACTAAGAATTTAGCCAAGTTTGAAGTTTTTAATGTGTCCCATAGTGTATTTTCATTGGGAATTATCTACTTTATAAAGCAATATCAGTGTATGAGTGATTTATGTTTTGGGCATTGTATAGATTTACCCACCTTGGTCCTGTAGAGCTAGAAGTGTAGGAGATGTCAGTCTTTGACTGAATCTTGTCAGTTGGCCACTAGCCTTTGTGGTTCTTTAATATAGAGGTTGGCTACCTCTTAGAGAATTACAAATCCTAGTTGGGTTGCATTTTTTAAAACACCAATAGAAATGACTTTATATCACTTGCATACTTAACCCTTTTTGGTGCAATAAATGCTTTTACCCTAACTCATCTGGTTACAACGTTTTCATGCACTATCACAAATAGATCTTCTGCGAACCTCTAACATTGCATAATACTTTCTTCAATAGGTTCAACAACATCTGTAGCATATCAATGCACTTACTGAACTTATCCACATCCCAGTGTCAGTTGCCAGTAGGGGGTTTAAGAGATTTTCTTAACAAATCCCCTTAGGCCAAAGGCCTGAGACTAATTCCCTAATGAACTACCAGAAGCAGTTTTTAGTACTGATGCATTTTTTTCATTAGAGGGACTCTTCCTCACCCATTTCTTCTACATCTGCCTCTTGACTTCATCTGTAGTTACTTTTCCTTTCCCTTCTTTGATTTACCAGACCTCTTATGTTCCAACAGAATGTAGCAATGTGACAAAATTTGTTGCAGTTGTAGCATACAACATTTTTCTATCTAGACCAGTTGTTCCATTGATTTCCTTTTGATCTACATTGGTTAGTAGTATGCCCAAATCTATTGCATGTATAATATCTAACATTTCTACGAAATTTGTTCATCACATTTCTGCATTGATTTGACTTGTGACCAAACTTATTGCAATTAAAACACTGACCTAAGAATGATGGGCCTTTTTGATTCATCCTACTTCTACATTGAGAAGCCATATGTCCAAATTTATTGCAATTGAAACAACATCCATTTAATTTCTGAGCATTAGGTTGTCTTACCGGATACCTTCCAAATTTGTTCATTTGATTTCCTTGCCTAGATCTCCTTTGCTCAAATCTGGAACTTTCTCCATCTTCATATCCAAGACCTCGCTTGTCACCATTTGTCCTTTGACTGCCAATTAGTTCATCAAGCTTAGCTAAGCTAACTTTGAACTTTTCTTTATACTCATTTATAGTAGCAAGTTCATCTTTGAGATCATCAATATGATTTTCAAGTACTTCCTCATTATTTTTAGATTGTTCCAACTCATTGTCCAAATGGCTACATACTTTAGATTTTTCTTTCAGATACTATGCTAGGCTCTCTTCATTCTTCTTCCTATCTTCAATCTCCTTGGTCATCCTCATCATGATAGATTCCATTTAATGCTTTAGGACTGTATTTTATCTGGTAAGCTTTTCACATTCTTCTATCTTTTCTTTTAGGGCTTGAATAAGTTTTTCTTCTTCAATGCTCTTACTATCATTCTGCTTAATTTGATATCAGAGTTCCTTTCTCTTCTCTGTGGACTTGTTGATTTTTTCTTTAGAATACAATGAATTTCTTAGCATCCATAAGGTTTTCTTGTGATTTCTGAACTTCAAACTTTGACTGATCAAGATCATCTAGGGCCACTAAAAATTGTTGTTGAAGACTACTTGAATCCATTGAAGAACTTTCCAAGATCTCCCCAAGTTGTTAGAATTCTTCTTCTAAGGAACTAGCTCTGATACCAATTGTTGGAAACAAGCTACACTAAGAGGGGGGGTGAATCAGTATTGTGAAAAAATAAACATTATTAACTTTTATCTTCAAAGCACTTGTAACATTTAACCAAAATGCATGAACAAGAAGAAAATAATCACAACACCATAACACAAGAGTTTTTACATGGAAACCCTATTAGGGGAAAAACCACGATGCATGGCCAATCCACAATATGATTTGAGTATACTCAAACCAATTTTACAATATGGGGAATGCACTTGCATTCAGGTGCACTGCCTAGAGCTCACTGCTCAAAGGGAAGGCTCTCTGCCTTACAAAGAGAATTAGATTAAAACCATCTAAGAGTTTGAACTGAGAAAAATAGCATCTACATATGCCTTATTACAGTTTTGGTTAGGCACAATATTCAATCTTTTGTCCTACAGACTGATTCTTTACTTCTACTCTATTATGTTCACACTCACAACACAAATCCTTCATGCACAAGTGAAACTATGCCTTATCGTTGTTCTGATCTACTCTTATTCACAATTCACATCAACACACACTTCATACATACATCAAAATTATATGGACTATCTCATATATATATCTACAACTTAGAATTCAATTACAATGTGTTGGATTCAATAGAACAAAAGAATATTTACATCCGTCAGCTCAAATTATGAGTAAACCTTGATGCACATCCACAACGGTTGGCCACAACTTAGCTAGGACCCAAAAAAAGATGCATGAACTCAAAAATACTTAACTAATTACTTCCCATACATCCATGACATGATGCATTCATGAAGTTGGCTCCAGAATTGATAAAACAAATAATTAGTGGTGCAGGAGCACCCCATAGTTCATCTAGGAAAGTTGTCTAGAAGGTTATGCATTGGCAATTTGTTTAGGCCAAATATAGCAATCTCTTCCTATTCTTTGAGTTGGTGCCTTAGAGCCATTTGAGATCATGTGTTGTGTTGCTAAAGGTCATGTTGACCATTTGATAGGTTGAGGTTTGGCTACAAGGATGGTTTAAGACCTTTGTAGACCTTTCTAGGTGTTAGATTCTCTAAAATTTTGCAAATAAGGCCTATTGAAAGCCACAACGGCCATGGAGCAGTTAGGACCGAGCTTAACTAAATTGGAGAACCTATATATGGTGTGTTTTGACCTAAAAGGAAGGTTGGAAGCTTTTACATTGTTAAGAATTCATGAATACAAGTGAGGACAGTGATAAGGTTGTGTAATTTTTTGAGTTTTTGTTTTGAATTTGTGTGGTTAGAAGTGATCATGGCACTGTGAGTTGTATAGAATGTAGTGAAGTGGTATTTGAAGCTTTGTGTAGCAATATTTAGTTACTGTGTTCAATTTCCAACCGTTGCTTAGTAGTTAGTTTGTTTCTTTTATTTGTTGTTCTCACAGTCAGCCTGTAAAGAATGGAGGTTTAGTTACATTCCCACTGTACTTTGTGTACAGGCCCTTGGGAATTGTGACTAGGCTCCATGTTTGTAAATAAGATAGGGTTAGGAGTTAGGGAATCACTGTGGAAGTCTTCTCCTAGGTGAGCTTAACAGTGCCCGGTTAGGGAAGACAAGAAGTGCAAAGCACTTGATTTACAGGGGTGTTCATCTCCTGTCAAATCACGGTGTGGAGAGGGCAGGAATGAGCCTTGCCAAGGCATAACATGGAGGAGAAATCTCCACCAATCCATCTGATATTGGAAATTTTGAACAGTTGCAAGGAGGTTAGGGAAAAGGCTTAGAAAGACCTAAGTTTGCCAAATTAAGGGCTAGGCTTGTGTACGGTCAGTTGAGGATTAAGACCTCCAGTATCTTTAAGGGATGGGCATAAGGATCAAGAAGCCAAAGGAAAACTTTTGTTTTCTTTGGAAAATTTAGGAGAGCCAATCAATTTTCTCAGAGGTGGAGACCTAATTTGGAATTCCTAGGCTAGTAGCCTTTTAAACCCTAAATGAGGGTTTGGTGAAAGCGATGAAAAGATGGAGTTAGGTGGATCTTTCAGAGCCATAACAAGATGGAATGAAGTCAGTGGAATCATCTCCACACCCTTGCAAAACTAAGCTTTAGTTCTTGGAGAATGTTAGTCTTTAGGGTAGATTAAGGGCTAAGGAAGAGTTAGAGGCATTGCACCAAGTTTGACTTGGTAAGTTGAATTGTGATGGTAGTGGGGTTGGCCAGGAGAACCAAGGATACCTGAGCATGAAGAAGGTCCTAAAGGTTAAAGTGGTGAAGTAAGACACTAAAGAGGTCTTGCTAGTAAAGATCCAGAGCATGGAACAGTGATTGTTCCATCCAACCCTACCCTATCAATTAGCTAACCAGATCTTCTATCTCACAAATGGATCAATATGAGGCACTGATATTTAAAGACAACACTAAGAATACATCGATCAAAATTCATTGAGATATGTACCACAAATTATTACTGAAAATATGTATGTGAATCGATGAACCCAAAACTATTGGATGCTCTGTTCGGTAGGATACATTTATGATGCATGAATCTAATCACCGACTTGGGTTTCCATCAATGACAAGACCAAATGACATCCATTGTGTCTCTTTCCAAAAATCATTTCATATCAGAGGTTGGTAAATCTAAGAAAGCAGTAGTCCAAGAGGTAGAATATCAGATGAAAAAGGTGGAAAATAGAGGTGAAGAGCTCAAAGCTAAACTAGAAAGGAAAAAAAGTAAGATCAAGCATACATCAAAGTGAAGAACAAGGAGATTAATTACAAGAATGGAAGAGGTTTGGTAATAGGTAAAGAGGCAGGTGTAAGTAACAAATAGGTCAGGGATCATCCATCAAGCAACCCTCAACAATTGGAGCATAATTTAAGTGGCAAGGAGTTCAAGAATGCAAAGAATAATGCTCATTTTCAGTACTTGGTTCATTGGAAGGGTGTACCACATGGATATACCACTTGGAGATCAAAGAATGAGGGAATCAAGCTTGGATTTTGTGTTGTAGCACTATCCTCAAGGGGACTTGAGTTCCTTTGCCTGGGGAGCATGGTGCAGGGCACCATAACTCTTAAAGTGAAAATGTTGCAAAGAGTTAGATGTTAAGTATTTTTTGTTTGCAATAAGTTCCATAAGACCATTTCCTATGCTTTTTAAAAAAAAAAAAAATTCTTAGGTGGTTTGGAGTCCATTTGATCAAGTCTATAGAAGTTGCACAAAAAGTTGCAAAGTTGTCAAAGCAACTTTGCCCTTTTTGCAATTTTTTTGATGTAATTGGGAAGTTGAATGGTTGTACCTTAAAAAGGTATTTTTTTCAGTTGGGAAAGACTCTTAGTGTATTTAAAATAATTTTTGTATTTTTTTGGAATGTTCAACAGTTGTAAACTTGAATTTTGAATAATAAAAGTGCCTTGTTTGTACATTTACATAGAAATTTTCTACTACAGGTGGTGGTACGACCTGGTACAGCCTGAGAGTGATCTTTCATGAATTGAAATTGATGGAGGGATGAGTTATCTTCCTTTTTTATTTTTTCTCATAATATTTCATCAAGATTTATGGATTTTATAGTATTTTTATAAAACTAGTTCTGAAAACCTAGGTTTTGGGGGGTTTTCAGAGAAAAATAATGGAGAGTGGTCCACATACCCCTAGGGAATAAGCCTAGAGGACCCTAGGTAGAAGAAGTAAATACAAAAGAGTACAAGGATAATGACTAGACAATAAACACCATAACCATATCGACCAATGAAACTTAGGAATAACCTAATTCGAAAAGAAAAATGGAAGTAAAAGATATTGAAGTTAGTATTGATAGTGAAGCAGTGTTAGAAGCATGGGTATAATACAATCAAGAAGTGTATTCCCAGAGACTTTTTGGTTCTCAAAGAATATTCATGATAAGGAAAACACAACCAGAATAAAGTAGTGCAATGTAGGACATTTGTGGTACCTCCAGAAAGGAAGAAAAGAACAATAAAGGGGACTCTCACATGATTTGTCATATTTCTCAAACCTCACAAGTTAATTTTCCCAAATACTTTGGAGTGGGAAAACTAATACCTTGTATAACCCAAATCGAGAGAACCATCCCCAATGAAGCAGATAGGCTAGCTAGACTACCATATACTCTTACCTGCACTACCTTGTGCTGGTATAATACCCATAAGAAAACTATAAAGAAATGGGATACATTTAAAAGAAAGTGGAAAAGGAAATATTTCTACTAGAGGTAGGAGATTATGATGATATACCTCCCTATGAAGGCGACATTCCATTGGAAAAACACCTTGATATATGTAGATATTACTGGGAAGGAAACTATGAGTACAATGACTGGTTATATATTCAATTGCTCTACTAGACACTATGCATAATAGCAATAACTTGGTATATTGATAAGGAGACAATTAAAAAACCAAAACATGGATAAAACTAACCTCATACTTCATCTGGACCTTTTCATTTCTCAATAAAAACCCTCAAATACGAATCACACTTGGAATAATAAAGGGAATTGTCTCCAACCCAATGGAAGAAGGGGAAACACCAGTACTACAACCCCATTCCACACCAACAAAGGAATAATAAATATACAAATACAAGGATTGGACATAATGGGAGGTGTCTAGATTAGAAAAACAATGTTGTGCGATGCAAGATGATGAAGAAGAACAAATTATAGATATAGAAATAAGTTAGGGGGAGAGGGATAGAAGAAACTGCCATACCAAAACAAAAATACTACAATAAACCAATCAAATTGAAAGAGACAAACATTGCAACAGAAGGCAATACTAAACTAGCACACATAGGAGATTACTTGGATGAAAAGGTGGTTGCATGAACAATTGAAACACTAACTAACTTCCAAGATCTATTTCCTTGAAAATTTACCAAAATTAAAGGATTCAAAGAGGAAGTGGGAGTTATGAATATCCAACTCAAAGAAGATGCCAAAGAGGTTTGGAAAAGACCATTAGACTAAATCCTAACATGAAGAAGAAAGTAAAAATTGAAATAGACAAGATGTTGGTTGTTGGGATAATCAAACCGATAGAAGATGTGAAAAGGATAAGTCTAATGGTAGTTCAAAATAAAAAGAATGGAGAAATAAGGGTGTGCATCGACTTCCAGTAACTAAAAAATCATGCATACACAACTTGTTTCCCACACCATTCATAGAGAAAATATTAGAATAAGTGGCCAAAAAGAAGATTTACTCATTCACTGATGGTCTCTTTGGATACTACCAAGTGAAGATCAAGGAAGAGGACTAACATAAAATAAATTTTACTACTAAATGGGGATCATATATGTGCACATTCATGTCGTTCAGATTAAACAATTCTTTGATGGTATCAAAGAATTTATTCATGATTTTCTTGAAGTCTACTTAGATGATAGGATAGTCTATGGCCTAGTGAAAGACCATATTTAGGTTCTATGGATGATAATAAACTGGTGTAAAAGCATGTACGTTTCACTAAACCTAAAGAAATACACATTTTTGGTATCATATGGGACGCTCCTAGGCCATATCATATGCAAGGGAGGACTAATGGTAGACCCAATGAAGTAGCCCCGATCCTAAATTTTCTACCACTGAAAAATGCTTTGGAAGTAAAGACATTTTTAGGATACATAGGGTATCACATGAAATTCATCAAAGGGTATGCCAAAATTACAACCCCACTAGTATAAATTTTGCAAAGAAAGATAGGGTGAAGCATTGAATGGAATGAGGAAGCCTAAAAGGCCATTGACATGTTGAAGCAAAAAATTGTAGAGGCATCAATATTTTAGGGTTCAGGAAGATTGGATCAATAAAAATGAACAATTATATGCAAATTGAATAGCCTAGAAATAACAATGAAGAATAACACAAAAGAGATCAACACATAAATTTAACATGGTTCAACAATATGGGCTACATCCACAAAAAATCAGCCACCCAATGATTTTATTATCCAACATAAAATAGATTACAATCTCATGAATACCATATTGCAACATACATCCCAGCTACTTATAACAAGCCTTTTGGAACCTTCTAGAATTAGGGTTTTACAAGTTCTTTTTTCATTTGACGTGTTAACTGGAAAACCTTGATGTGTCAACAAGAAAAAACCTTGACATTTCAACGAGAAAAAACCTTGACATGTCAGTGGGAAAACCTTGATGTGTTACTTGCATGATCAGTCACCACATACCAACAATCTCCCACTTGGAGACTGATTAGGCTCCACACAAAACAATTTCCCACATGGAGAATGATCTTGGATGACACCATTGCACTTGCATCTCCCACTAGATTATAGGTCTAGCTAGTTTCTTATGTCCACCATTATCTTTTGTGAAGGCCAATGGAAACTAATGAGGAAATTAGTTTCTCCCATGTAATTACCTTTGTCAACATATCTATAGGATTTTCACTCGTGTGAATTTTCTCCATCTTCAATTGTCCATCCTCCAAAACTAGCCAGATGAAGTGGTATTTGAGCTGCATGTGCTTAGTTTTTGAATGAAAATTTGAGTTCTTAGCAAGATGAATGGCACTCTGGCTATCACTTTACAAAGGGCTATCTTATTTTCATTGTACCAATTCCTCCAGAAAACATTGTAACCAAATCATCTCCTTTCTAGCTTTTGTTGTAGCATCATACTCAACTTCAGTGGTTGAAAGTGCAAAAACCTTTTGTAGCCTTGAAATCCAATTGACTGTAGTACCTCCTACAATAAAAACATACCCTCTAGTACTCCTCCCACTATCAATATCACTAGCCAAATCAGAGTCAACATAACCTTTTAGAGCATAATTTGTTCCTCCAAAACATAGTTTCTTTGAATTAGCACCTCTCAAATATCGGATGACCCATTTTATCGCATTCCAATGTTCCATTCCTAGATTTCTCATATACCTTCTCACAACTCCCACTGCATGTGCAATATTTGGTATTGTGCATACCATTGCATACATCAAGCTACCAACTGATGGTGCATATGGTACATCTTAGAAATTTTGTTTTCCTCCTCTTGTGTCTTTGGAAACATCTCCTTAGTCAACGTAAACTGACTAGGAAAAGGTGTATTAACTTCTTTTGCATTCTGCATGTTAAAATTTTTCACCGCCTTCTCTACATACTCACTTTGAGACAATTCTTTTTTTATGTTTTTCCTATCATGTGTGATCCTCATACCAAGGATTTTTTTTGTTTCACCAAAATTCTTCATAGAAAATGAATTTTCTAATTTCTACTTAAGTTCATTAATATGTTGCATGTTAGACCCAACAACAAGCATGTCATCAACATAAAGCAACAGGATAATATAGCTACCATTACCCAATTTCTTAAAATAAACACGAAAATTAGAATGACATCTTTTGTAACCTTGCTCAACCATAAAACTATCAAATTTCAAATAACATTGCCGAGGTGCTTGCTTCAGGACATACAAACTCTTCTTTAACCTACACACAAATTCATCCTTACCCTTGACCTCATATCCTTGTGGTTGCTGCATGTATATTTCTTCTTCCAAATCCCCATGGAGAATTTTTTTTTTCACATCTAGCTATTCAAGATGCAAGTCTTCTGTAGCCACAAGAATTAAAATAGTTCTAATAGAATTCATCTTTACAATCAGAGAAAATATTTCATCAAAATCTATACCTTTTTTTGTGCAAAACCTTTTACCATGAGTCTAGCCTTATATCTTTTCTTGCCTCTGTCTTCTTCCTTCAACTTGTAAACCCATTTATTTGGAAATGCTCTTTTACTTGCATGTGATTGGACTAAGTCCCAAGTCTGATTTTGTAGCAAGGAATCATGTCATGTCCCCAAAATAGCAACACAAACATAAATAAATAAACCAATGACCTCAAACATTTAAATGCAATTTGCATAAGAAAATGCAAATAAATAACAAAATATATAAAAAGAAAAAAATTATTAATTATAATTATCACAAGATAGTATTACAATTGTAATCATCAAATATAATATTGAAATACAAACATTAGAAATTTAAATATTATTATTAGCATATATGAAATAAATAACAGTATTAATATTATATATAAAATAAAGTGTAACATATCAATATGAAAATATATAAATATGAAATAACAAATATAACAAAAATATATAAATATGAAATAACAAATATAACAATAATATATAGGCAAATTATTGTTATTACATTCTAGTATTAAATAACTTAATCTCAAAAATAATAATAATAAATAAATATTATGATCATTACACATCAAAGATTGTAATACATTAGAATAAAATAATAATAAGATATTAGTAAATTAGTTTTATTATTATACTTTAATATGTTCAATAAAACATCAAAATAATATAATAAAATAAGTAAATAATCTGAAATATCATAATTATTAGTAATAATATATTATTTTCAGAGATAAATATTATTGTGATAATAAGCCTTTAAAGGCAGCAATTAAATCTAACAAAGGGCTATATTTTATGAAAATTCACCTCTTTCACCAAACAATACATTCTCCCCATGAGTCACCTACCTTGAATGGTATAAATAGAAGGAAGGAAAATAAGGAAGAGGGAGGGAAACATTTAGAAATACAATCTGCAATTCATAACAGCAACAACAATAATTGTTATGCATTGGAATATAGAGTCATTAAATATGTATATATTATTTAATGAGCAAACAGGTTGAAGGAAGATGATTAAGGAATAAGGAGACATGGGAATACATAGTTGATCAGGTGATGTACTCACTTAGCAATAATATTTAGCATATTTTGAATATAAGAAATAGATATTGTTAATCTGATTATTGATATAATGCTTTCTTTAATCTTATCGTAATGAGAATCATTCTAGGAAATAATGAACTTAAAGAATCATTGATACATGAAAATATATTTGATTATAAGCATGAAATAGATCTTGGATGAATGCAAGTATATCTGATTGTGTAAAGATTGTCTTCCCCGTGTTTGTTACCCTATTAGGAAGTGGTGAAGCAAAGTCCAAGTGGAAAGCCTAAAAACCCCCCTCTCATGTTCATAGGCCCATGAAACAGGAAAGACATAGGGAGGTGGGGGTCCCACCATAGGAAACTACATTGTTATAGGGGTGGTAGGTCGTAGGCCTTTGGATCATAGGGTTTCACCATTCCCTCCTAATAGGGCAAGTGTTTTCTAAGGTACTGCCATGTATGGAGTATGCAGGTACTAAGTTGTTGGGAAAGGAGGATTGTGAGGTGCAACCTCCCATGCCCAACAACAAGGCTTCAGGGTGGATCCATACAGGGCACTCCTCTTGCTTGTTATAATTGCATTTATGATTACACTTATATTTTGGATATCTAGATATTAATGCTAATGGATGTGTATATGGAAATGTTGTTAATATGGTAAATGCAGATTTCAAATCAAGATTACTTCATTAAAAAGAACATTCATTTGGAAGGAAGAAACCCTAAACCTAATCAAGAAATGAATTCTAGGCCAAACTGGGTAAGGGACATTACAAATCCATTTCCTCTTTCATGCCTAGCTCCCACTGCTTTTTGGTATCTACCTGCATTGCTTCTTCATAACCTTCAGGTTCACCAAAATCAATTAATAATATAGAATATAATTATGGAGAAAATATTTTTGGAGGTCGGGTTATCCTTGTAGAACATTTAACACTTGCATGACTTTGTGGGATAACTTGTTGTTTCTGAGCATTAGGTACCACTGACATTTTTTTTTTTGAAATCTCATCCAACACCACATATTCCTTTTTGTCTTGCTCATGCTTCTTTTCCTGCAATTGATCCTTATACATAACCTTCTCATTAAATATAACATCTCTGCTCTTATATCTTTTCCCTTTTACCATGAGTCTGGCCTTATATCTTTTCTTGCCTCCATCTTCTTCCTTCAACTTGTAAACCCATTTATTTGGAAATTATCTTTTACCTGCATGAGATTGGACTAAGTCCCAACTCTGATTCTGTAGCAAGGAATCCATTTCCTCTTTCATGCCTAGCTCCCACTACTTTTTGGTATCTACTTGCATTGCTTCTTCATAACCTTTAGGTTCACTAGAATCAATTAATAATATAAAATATAATGATAGAGAAAACATTTTTGGAGTTCTAGTTATCCTTGTAGATCGTCTAACACTTGCAGGAGTTAGTGGGATAACTTTTTGTTTTTGAGCATCAGGTACCACTGGCATTTTATTTTTTGGAATCTCATCCAACACCACATATTCCTTTTTGGCCTACTCATGCTTCTTTTTCTGCAGTTGATCCTTATACACGACCTTCTCATTGAATATAACATCTCTGCTCTTAATGATTTTATGATTTTCATAATCCCATAACTGATAACCAAATTCATCTATTCCATATCCAATGAAGGTACATGTTTTAGACTTAGCCTCAAGCTTTGTTCTATTTCAATATCAACATATAAAAAAGCTTCACAACCAAAGGTTTTTATAAATGAATAGTTTTCCTTTTTACCCATCCATGCCTCCTCTGGAATTCCACCATTCAAAGGATTTAAAGGTCCCCTATTTATTAAATAAACAACAATATGCACAATATCTTCCCAAAACTATAAGGGTAGTTCAACATGCAATATCATGCTCCTTGCATGCTCCATAATGGTCCTATTCATCCTCTCAAATGCACCATTTTCTTGTGGGGTTTTAGGAATAGTTTTCTACCTGCGGATTTTATTGTATGAACAATAATTTTCAAATTATCTTTTGCAATACTCACCTCTATTATCAGATCTGAGACACTTGAAATTTTTTCTTGTCTCATTTTCAACCAAAGCTTTCCACTTTTTAAAAGTTTGAAATACTAATTTTTGTTTCAGGAAATACACCCATGTTTTCCTAGTTACATCATCAATAAAAGTAACATAATACCAAGATCTACCAAGAGAAGATACCTGAGATGGTCCCTATATATCACAAGCTCTAATTTCTCACTCTTCTTCTCTTTCCCAACTTTGGGAAATCAAACTCTTTTTTGTTATCCACAAACACAATTTTCATACAACTCCAAATCAATTTGATTCAAACCTAGTAGAATTTTTTTGGAGTGAAGGATCTTCATCCCTTTCTCACTCATGTGACCAAGTCTATGGTTCCACAATATTTTTTATGTCCCTGTAGCAAGTGCAACAACTATTTCTGTAGCAGCTAAGGTAGAATAAGTATTACCAATACACAAATACAATATGCCTACCTTTTCACCTGTAGCTACTACTAATGCACCTTTAGTGACCTTCCAAACTTTGTCTGAAAAGGTAAATATGCAGCCTTCCATACCCAATTGTCTTGCAAAAATTAAATTCCTTCTTAAATTTGGAACATGCCTTACCTCTTGTAGCAACCATTCATTTCCATTTTGCAGCTTGATTTTTATCTTTCCTTTTCCAACAATCTGATAGGGTTCATCATCACCCAAATATACCAGTAAAAAATCACCTTGAACATAATCTACAAAATATTTCCTATGGGGTTTGGCATGAAATGGAGCCCCTGAATCTATTACCCAAGAATTATTAGCATTATCTAAATATAGAATTAAAGCATCCTACAATTTATTACTTGCAACATTAGCTTCTTTATTGTCATCATGTTGTTTGTCTCCTTGTTTTCCCTTTCGAGACCAACAATCCTTCTTCAAGTGTTCTGGATTTCCATAGTTCCAACAATCCATTCTTCCTCTAGATTTAGATCTTCCTTTCTTTGACTTCCCTTGTGACTTCCCATGATTTGTAGGGATTTTTCCTCTTTCCTTTGTTCTTCCCCTATTCTCTATAGTCAAAGAATTACTCGATGTTGAAGTCTCACCTGTTCTTTTTCATTGGATTTCCTCACTAAGGATAATACCAAAAACATCATCAAATTTCAATTTATTTGAACCAAGGACAAAGTTACTTACAACCATTACCAAGCTATTCCAACTTTTTGGAAAAGAACACAAAACCAAGAGAGCCCACACCTCTTCATCAAAATTCACTTTTATAGAATTTAATTGATTGGTAATCATATTAAACTCATTTAAATGATCAGTCACAAATCCACCTTCGATCATTTTCAAATTAAACAAATGTTTCATGAGAAATACCTTATTTGATGTAGAGGGTTATTCATATAATTTAACCAAAGTTGTCATCAGATCCTCTGTTATCTTTTCTTCTATTATATTGAACACCATAGATGGTGCCAAGCACAATTGAATGGTCCCTAGTTCCTTTCTATACAAAATATCCCATTCTTCATTGGACATCACAGCTTCTTTCTTTTCTTTTCCTTGCAATGGACTCCATAGATCCTTTTGATATAAATAATCTTCCATCTACATCTTCCATAATTGATAATTCTGGCCATTGAACTTTTCAACCTTGAATTTTCTTTTTTCCATTGCTCCCACTCAAATCTAGAAATTTCATGCCAATTGACTGAAATACGCATGGATCTAATACCAGTTGTTAGGGTTCAGATAGATTGGAGCAATAAAAATTAATAATTATATACAGATTAAATAACCCAAAAATAAAAATGAAGAATAACACAAAAGAGATCAACACATAAATTTAACATGGTTCACCCAATATGGGCTACATCCACATAAACACATTCAATTTTTTGGATTGGAACAATCCCTTCCATGCTCATGTTGATACCTTCAGAATAGCATTAGGAGTAGTGCTCACTCAACCAAAGGGGAATAAAGATCATCCTACAACATTTCCTAGTAGGAAGTTATCAACAACAAAAAATAATTACACTACATAGAAAGAGAAGTATTGGAAATGGTATACACTTTACAAAAGTATTAGTATTATTTAATATCCACCCCTTTCACCTTTTTCACATATCATGAACCCCTCAAACACCTACTCAACAAATTAGTAACTCATGGATGACTATCAAAATGGTTTTTACTATTCCAAGAATTTGTTTTTAAAATAATTTCAAAACCTTAAAAAAGAACATCAAAGGACCAAATTACCTATCATAGATGGAAAATAGTGAGGAATCAGATGTATACGAAGAATAATTACCTGGCACACAATTTTTTTGTATTACAATGGTACAAGAAGAATTAGAAGATATTGTCATTTTTTTTTATCAAATGAAGAATTCCTAAAAGTCCTAACCCCGTAAGATAAACATTCACTAGCATAGAGAGAAACACCATATAGATTGGTAGGAGAACCACACCATAGAGGGAATATAAGATCTTGAGAATATTTTCCTACAAACATGAAAGAAAATCCATTTTGTAGGAAGCACATAACAAGATTTTTAGAGTACATAACACTAGAGAATCTACTACAAGAAAGGTGAAACTAGCCGGGCTGTGGTGGCCAACACTACACATAGGTGCTAAGGGCTACACAAAAAGGTAATATATTTGTTAGAGAGTGGGAAAACCTACCACCCAGGATGAGATGCCCCTAAGACCGGTACTATCCCAAAACCCTTTCAAGAAATGGGCAATAGATTTTACTAGGCCTATTGATCCACTAACAAAACACTCAAGGGATTGATTCATTATAACCAACATAGAGTATCTAAAAAAATGGGTAGAAGATTAACCAACTAGAGATTGTACTGGAAGAACTACCACCAAGTTTTTATATGAAAACATCATTACTAGACATGGATGCCCATTAAGCATAGTCAGCGATCAAGGCAAGCACTTCCTAAACAATATGATAAAATATTTTTTCCAAAATTTCATGATAACCCACGATACAATCTCCCCATACCATCCACAATAAAATGAGGCAAATAGATTGGGATATCAAGATAATGGCAATACTTTGGGCATACCGTACCTCTTATAAAAGGACTATAAAATTCACACCCTTTCAATTGGTATATGCGATGGATGCAAAGGTACCGATGAATTTTATAATTCTCAATATATGTACCATACTAACTTTATAGCTAGAAGAGAATGAATCTTTAAAGATGATAATAGAATAATTGGAGAAACTAGATGAATTATAAAAATTTCTATATATAACCAATAGTAGGAACAATAAAGGAAGAAGGCATGGCACAACTTAACTTATGATTGAAAACATTCCAAATAGGGGACTTAATAAATTGGGGAAATTAAATGTTTGATTATTAGAACCCTATTACATTCACCACATTAATGAATCTAGAATAGTTAAACTTAGAGAACTAGATGGTACACTTGTAGCAAGACATGCTAATGATAAATGTTTAAAACATTATTACTTGATTTCATAACAAACACGCTAAAACCATCAAATATACATTGTACTATAGTCTCAACCCACAAAAATTAAACATTCCACCCGTCAAATCAAACCAACGGCTCAAAAAACCCATGAACTAGTTAGAGTATTAAAGACCCAAATACCACCCAAATATACTACAACTCATTCGCCACTAGCCAAAATTTTATGAAAACCCAAGTCCCTAATCGAATCTTCACAAATGCAATTACGAGCTAAGACTAAGCATCTGGCAAGAAAGTTAGAAAGATTCCAAGAAAAGCCTTTATATAGTTAGAAATCTACTAAGAAAATCCTCCCCACATCAAAATTGTCACCCTGATAATCATTCACATATCTGAGAAGCCCAAAACAACATTCAAGCAACTCCCATTCAAAATAATGATAATTGACAAAGAGGGGGAATTCTCAATAGTACCACACAATGTTGTCTACCTAGAAGACATCCTAAAATACATCCACAAAACCATTAGATAAATCAACCACACCAAGATATAAGACCTCCACCACTAATTATTGGAGGATGATGAGAAACACTATAAGCTAGAGTACATAGAGATTGGCCGGAAGAGCCTAGATGCATGAAAAGACTACCTAGACTTTTGCAATGAAGAAGAATGGGTTCAAATAGTGTTATGTCAGATACATGATGAATTAATGTATTTAGACAAGATATATAGAATAAAAAAATAGGCCATCCACATCACAACTGGGCTGAGAATGGTCACAGGGATCTTGACTAACAAGGTCATTAAAAATAGTGAAGTAGAGAAGTTGACCGAAACTACATTTGATGTTAGGAGCCTGAGCTTGAAGATAATTACCAAGACAAGAGTTTGGTATGTAGCCATGGGCATAGCTTATAAATTTTATTACATTGACTAATAAGACTCCACAATTTCCACTGCTATCCACACAACATACTAGATGGTGGTTGAAGGAAAATAATTTGATTTGTGTGAAGTTATGTAGGAAAAAATATTGGAGAATCTATAGAAGATCAAGAATTATAGGTACCACTTTCAATACGGAACATTACTTATCTATTTATTGTTTTATTTCTTGAATGAAATACCCAATTTCAAGGGTAAGGTCTACCAACTTGACTAGACCATAGCGGCTCAATTTAATTACCATACCCATCAATTTGAGAATTTTCAAGCATGACAAGCAACACACTAGGGTTTTTTCAAAACCTTCTAGTAAAAAATATAATTTAGGAACCGGGTCCCCCACCTATCAGCCAAGCAATATGAAAATACCATCACATTCTCAGTGGACAAAGATTCCACATACATGGAGGTGGTTGAACCTCACATGGTATGTATTCTAGCACTACCATATGAAGTAACCGCTCAAAAAATAGATGCCTACATGGAAAAATTGCTCCAAAACCTAAGGGATCCCAAAGCAGAGAGTTTTGGGACCTATGAAGAAGTAATGGAAAAGAATATAGAAAAATAAAATTAGGAAGAGTTAGAAAAGAATAAAAAGAAACCTCATAAGAAAGGGGGCATGTCGGAAGAAGGATAAAAACCAACAATGACCACCCCGACACAATTAAAACCTTCTAATAGAAGGGCTACAAGGTTACAAACCACCCCATCAGAACATTAGTAGGGCATGTGACATCGACACCGATAGCCTCTCAATTGGGGAAACCACCACAAGTGCCAAGGAGAACCCAATAGGAAAGGAAAAACAAAGGGATCAAAGGCTGAAAGAGGATATAGAGGAATCCAAGGTCAAAAAAATCTCGAAGGAAGAAGAAGAGGTCAAGAAACTTCAAAAAAAGAAACAAACACAAAGGACTCTGGAAACTCTAATTAAATCAGAGCAAAAGAAAGGACAATAGGAGAAAACCCTAGAGAAATAATATTCAATACTTTCAGGTGACCCCATCAATGTGCTTGAAACATTTAATGCCATTTTTCATCATGGGATGTTATCGTAGATCCTAAAAAATGTATGAAGAGTATGATGAAGGAAATACAGACAAAATAATTCAAAGCTTGGCAAGGTACGTGAATTACTTGAATAAATGCCTTGAAGAAGCAATGAAAGAGTTTTTGAATGAGATTGTGAAAAAAATAAGGAAAAAAGAGCTAAAGCCTTGGCCTACAATGAAGAAATAAAGGAGAAAGACACATCATCTCTAAGCCCCAACATTACAGAGGAGAAAAAATAAGCTCTAGCACAAGCACAAGTACAAGAGCTCTTAACTAAGCACCATGTTGATAGACTCATGATAGATGACCCAGAGGACATAGATCTCTAAAAGGAGATTGAAGAGACTACCCAAAAAAATCTACGAGGAGATGATCAAGGGTCCACAACAAGAAATAGGTCTAATTCCAGATGATACTATTCCCAAATAAATCAAAACCACAACAAAAGAAAAGATGGAGAAATTAGAAGAAAATACAAGGGGATCCAATGAAGAAAAAAAAGAGAAGGATGACTCCAAATAAGTATCCACTCCCTTGGATACCATCTCTACTATCAAGAATTTTCTAGATCAACAACAAAAAATCCAACCAACACTACCTCCATAATTGCTCCAAGTACCTTTGGCGGGCTCTCAAGTGAATCTATTAGGAATGTCACCCATTCAAAAAGTTACAATTAGGGGAAATTTTTCATACCACCACCAGAGAATAACTTCTCCAATAACATGTGCAACAAACATAATAATTCCAGGAGGACATAGATACACTCGAGAAATATATTCCTCATTGTTCTAGGGATTAGTCTCTCTCTTTACTGCAACAACTACAACAACTAGTGATCGGCTTACAAACAAACATGACATCCCAAAAGGACAATATAAGGAATAAGGCCTAAGATGAACTTACTAAGAAAAAAACCAAACAATTCATAAAGAGATGTGCTACCTCATAAACTCAATTAGAGCTAAAAATCAAACAGATCGAAGACAACATCAAGGCTATCAAAATAATTTATCACTTTTTCTTACAATGGCCCAATACAATAAGGAGCCTCTAGAACCAAATCACATGGATAGAGGAGGAGATAACACAAATGAGTTATGACCCCTATAGGACTCAACCAAAGCAACAAGAGACAACATAGGGAATCTACACATCCAACTCCAACAACTCCACACCCAATGAGAACTAGTCAAGGAAAAATTGCAACAACTAAGGGAGATAGTCAATAATGAGTTGAGATTACTCTAGTTGATTTTGAAAGAAGAAGAAAAAACCAACAAAATCACCATCCAAACCACTCTCTGGGAGGCCAAGCACACATGGGCACAAATTCAAGCATAGATAGGCACACTTCTCCAATCCTAGGGACACATTGGACCACCACATTGGCTAAAATAAAGATTGAATATCAAAATATCCTTCATAATTGAGCAACATGTCTTGAGGAAAAGACACCATTTTAATAGGGGGATGATTTTAGTAGGCCAAGAGAAAAAAAAAAACATACTGCAAAGTACCAGAAGAAGACCACAATACCAGGTGAAGACATTAAGCCACTTATAGGAGTCATGTCCCTTCAAGGGAACATATGTATATATTCCATATGTAATAGATAGAGAAGGTAAGGTAAGGTAATGTAGTGATAAGACAAGATAACATATTATCAGAGCAGAGACTAGACCTTCCCTTTTGAATGTGCTATAATATAATATATAGAAATGAGTTATAAGGAAAATATGTGTGCTATGAATGTATGAGAAATTTATTTTTTTAGTATGATATTTTATGTCATGTTCATGTATGCCTTATATATTCCTACCACATATACTTATTTCTCTTATTGTATCCTCCAAGGTATAAACAGACTACTCAAGGATTATTGGGGTACAGATCTCCAAACTGTACTATCCTTATTTCTCCTACCAATAGGGACTTACACGCTCAAGGGCATCCCAGTCCTGGCCCTATTTTCTAGGAAATAAGGCATCGAGGGAAAAACATTAAATAAATGAATTTATCCAATGCTTTCAATTTCTCAAAATTGTTAAAAATAGGCCTCATAATGTATAATTTAGGAAATTAGGGGGTCAATTGGGCTCAATAATTTAGGCGAGCAAAACATAGTGTGAAATTGCCAAGGGTGATAATTTACGATGCTACATTTAGCCCCCACTTTAGTGAGAGTATTAACTTATGCTCAGACTCACACTAAAGTAGAAAATATATGTCAAGAGGGGTTTGATTGTCCAAATTTTGAAGAGATAGGATGACAAAGGATCAATGAGGAGTGTAGAATCCCCCAAGATCCAAGATCCTATAGTCAAGACAATATAAGCACAAAGGAACACACATGTGTATGAAATGTAGCAAGAAAACCTACACAAACATACACGTTGGAAAACATGAAGCATGCACGATGAAAACACATGACATAAAATAAAATATAGATGACAAAAAGTGAACACAAACATGATCCAAACACAATGCAAACACAAAGAAAACACACAAAAGACACATAAAAAAAACACAAAAGTTAGTACTAAAAAAATTCGAGTCGGTAAGGTAAAGAGACCTTGGTCTTAAAATGTCTCAAATACCAAATGCCATCCTTCAAATAAATGTTAGTTAAAATAATTCTCCCATGAGGACTTGAAATTTGTGTTATGCCACATCACTCATGAGCCACATTGATCTAATGACTAGCAAGCTACATTATGCTAGGTATCCATGCAATATGATGGGTTCCACAAGGCTAGCAAGCTATGTTATGCTATACACTCGAGAAACACATAGCTCTACTTGCAAGCAAGTTGGGTTATGCTTGACGGGCATGTTAAAAATTATCTAAAGTCATAGACCAAAAAACTCCATTATGCTAGGACTATGCAAACCACGCTTCAGGGAGTGCACAAAAATGACCTCAGGGGGTGCACAAAATATATTGTTATAGGGGACGAATAAATGCTTAACTTCACAAGGGAAAAATTGATAACCACATCTCAGGGGCATTATAAACAACACCACCACCAAAGGGGTATGTCAATAAGTCAAATCTCATAAGACGTGTATGAGATGGATAGTGATAATATATGCCCCCCCTTAAAATGTTAGTATACTTGCTATACTAATGTTTTGAGGAGAAAAAAAGGATCCCTTTCTAAAAGGAATGCACCTAAAACAAGGCTACCTAACCCCTTGCCCCCCAAAGTGTAGGGAGAAAGGTGAGCCAAAATGGATGAAAATATGCTGCTCTTTGCAAGATGAAATATGATTGTATAAAACTTAATTTATACCTCCATGGATGGTAGTAAGTATTGTGTGATACTACAAATACCCCATGGCAAGGAGAAGAAACTAATACTATTTGTCTCTTGCATGATTAAGTGAAGGCCCTTTTGATGTTTTCATTATTTGTGAAGGACAATATCTAAGACCTCTTGTTGTTACTTATGTGTTGAGCTCTATGAGGACATGAATGCCTTGTTATTTTACACATCCTTTTCCATCATAGCAAAATTGTTTCAAAAGTTGATAACCTCTTCCATAAATGGCTTCTATTTCATTTGTATAAGGTATTTTTTCATAATCACTTTCATCATATGTAGATGTGTAATTTATTTTTCCTCTTTACTAGAAATTGTGGATGATTCAATGATAGATTTTGTTGATATCATTGTGGCTTCTTTCTCTTTTCTTAATTTTGATTGTGCAATATTGTATTCCAACATGAATGTAAGTGTAAAATATAATGATCCCCAATCATCATCCAATAAATTTTTCACTGATGAAAGACAATCAAGATCATCATCGATTTGTAAAGGTTCCACTTTTGAAGTTGGTATCAATGTGCTAAGAGGATTCGTCATTCCTGCTTCAGTTTGTAAACAATTTTCAAACTTAGGATAAGATTTTATCATGCAAACCTTATTATTTTATGTGTATTTTATTAAATGATGAAGTAATGAAGGTACACCTTTCATCTCATGAATCCATGGTTTTCCCAAGAGAATATTATATGAAAGATCATGATGCATGACATGGATGGGAGTTTTCAATACAACCTTACCAACTTTGATAGGTAATATCATAACACCAAGTGGTTGTTTTCCCACATTATCAAAACCATAAATAGATAAATAAATTGGTTGAATTATAGTCTTTTTTGCTCCAATTTTGTCCAAAATATTTACACTATAAAAATTTATCCCCAAACCATTGTCAATAAGGGTACACCTAATCCCAATCTTGTTAATACTATCCATTATCATCAAGGCGTCATTTTATTTTTTTTGTTTCCAAAGGGGGTAAATCACTTTGATGAAAAATAATGTCCATACTAGGTAAATTCATACTCTCAATCAAAGCTCCCACATAATTTTGTTGCACACTGGGAGGGACAACAAATTTTTGTGAAGCATTTTGAAGCATGCCATGATAAATAGGTGATGTTTGAATCAAATCCCACAAAGATATATTGACAGGAGTGTTACAAAGTTGTTCAACAAGATCATATTATTTACCACCACTATGTTGTGGGATGTCAAGTGCATGTGGGAGGTATGGTTGAGGAAATGGGATGGATGTTGGTGTTTTTTTTTCTTGCTTATTATTTATAGTGTTATATTTGTGAGCAACAGTATGATAAGTTGGTTGCTTAAATACATGATCACAGATAAGTTATCTTGAAAAGCTTAGGATATGACCATGATGTTTAGGAGGTTCTATAATGAGAGGTGATTAGGAGGTCCAATAATTAGAGGAGGTTAAATAATGAAAGGATTTTTAGGAGGTACAATGGCTAGAGAAGATTTAATAGTAAATTGTGCATTCATAACCTTAATGGATTTAAAATCTTGTTGATAATCTTCTATTGAGGGGGAATCCAATGTCACCTTATCATATTTACCTATGCAATCCATAAATTTATCAATGATTTCATCATTTTATCCAACAATATCTTCCCAAGTAGGAGAGGTAAGGGGAGAGAAACAAACAAGATTATCATGACACTCAATGATTGCATCTTCTAACACCAAGATGCCTTCTTCCCAAGTAGGTGAGATATTGAGAGAAGAATAAACATGATTGTCATGATTGTCAAAGATTGGATTCTCTTTCACCAAGATAACCTCACTCATAGGAAAGATAATGGGAGAGGTATCAATGAAAACCAATCAAAGAGGTGAAATAAACTCATTGTGACATACTTGTAATGAAAATGATTTAAAATTCTTAACAAGATCTGACAATAGAACATGAATTATGATAACACGAGATTTTTTTAATGAGAACATAATGTAAACAATTATCCTACAAAACTAATTATTTTCAATACTGACATGCAACCTTTTTTTCCAAAGTTGTAATAAATTAAGCAAAATGACACCTTTCTTGCACATGCAATAACATCTTTTCAAAATTTCAAATCATACATTTGCAAACAAAAATAGACTGAAAATGTAGAGATAGAAATCTGGGTAAAATTTTGTTGATGCAAGTGTAGAAGGAAAGAGGTGCCCAAGTGTGTTAATGTCTTGGAAAAGGCTTTTGAAAGTCCAAAGTTTGACTATGTGTGAAACTGCTTAAGGATTTTGTAGCACCCCTCCATTTTTCTCTTTTGATCGAACAATGTTCTTCTTTCTTATGTTGTGTTTTATGTTAGTACTCTGACTATGGTACTTGGCTACTATTTGATCGCTACTGGAAAGCGATGTGAATGTTATATTTTGATCTGATGGTATTTTATTCTGATGTTATCATTATGGCATACTTTAGATTAGCATAGAGAATATTGGAATTAATGATGTTTTATGCCTTCGATTAAGTTATTGATGTTAGATTCGTCAGTTGGTGGCATTGTATTGGTGAAGGGGACAAAATTGCACCACTTGCTTGTGAGAACCCCATGATTCTGTGATTTCCTCTTTACAGTGTGTTTTATTTGATGTAAATATACATGTGCGATATACTCTTTGTTCGCAGGTTACAAGTACAGGACATCGACTCCACCTAGTTTTGCAAGTTTGAGCATGTCCATTGCCCAACAACATTTGATTGGGAGATAGTAGCTAGGTCTTTTGTGTCAAGTCATCACTTTGGTCTTAGCGTGTCATCGGTTTTTATTCGGGTTTGGTTGCTTTCATGTTATTCATTCACCTTGATTTTATTTTATTTGCAAGTTGAAAAGGTAATTAAATTGCATTAAGTATTTAAGTTGTTTATTATATTAATTTGGTTAATATGTTAGAAGATGTTATTTAATTAATTGATTAATTTAATTTAATTAATAAAATAATTTAATTTAATTAATAAAATAATTTAATCTTGGATTATATTTATTTTATTAAATTAATTAAGTTGAATTAAGTTATTTTGGAATTGATATAAATTTAGTTTGAAAATTGGAAAAAGGTTTTAAATTGCATTTTTTGGAAAATTTGAATGCAAAATTGAAATTTGAAGATATTTTTGGTTTTTCAAAAATTTATTATGGTGGTTGAATGGGATTTTTTTGGATTTCCATAGAACTTTTGCTATAAACAAAAAAAAAGGGAGGAAGGAGAAGAAAGAAGATTTCTATTTTGTGGGTTTTGGATTTTATTGTGGGGAAAATTTGTTGATTTGCTGGGAAGAAGCTGGAATCTGAGGAAGAATCAGTGCACCATTGACAACCTCTCAAGCTTTTGGAATCAGGTTTTCTATTGATTAAATTAGTTTCATTTTGAAAAGACTCACAATTTTATATGCTAGTTGGAAAATATACAAACTTTGTTTGATTTGCAAGAAAAGACCCATGTGTAATCTTGAAGAAAATTATGGAAAAACCTCTGTTGGAGGAGATTCAAACTCTTTGAAATTTTTCATTATTCGTTCTCTATTAGAGTTTTTATTAAAAAAAAGAAAATTGGGTTTGGCTGTAGATAGCCATTTCTTGAAATAATTTGCTCTTTTGAATCCTTGGTTTTTAATAAACTTGTATATATATATATATATATATATATATATATTATCATTGTTAAATGGGTCTTTTACAACAAAAAAAAAAAAAGGTCTATGGTTAGGGCGAAATCGAATTTCGCAGAAAATATATTATTATTATTATTATTTTGTTGAGTTTTGGGGGAGGCCGAGGCTCTCCCCATAGCGCCCATGGGAGGCGTTGTGGAGGAGGTAGCGCTGGGCGTTGCCCCTCTCCACAACCGCACCCCATAAAGGTAGGGGTTAGGCTATGTGGAGGCACAACTGCCCCATGTAAATGGGGTTCAGCTGTATCTTCACACAGTCGCCCCCCAAATAGCTGGGCGAACTTCTCTAGGCCTGCGTCTGACTTTCCTCACTTCATTTTTTTTATTATGTAAAATATATATATATATATATTATTAATATATAATATTATATTAATATAATATTGAAATAATTAATAAATATATGTGTAATAAAATATATTTATTAATATTTTTATATTATATTCATATAATATTAAAATATTAATATATATATAAATAATTAAAATATAAATTTATATATTACCAATAATAATAATAAGTTTAATATATATATATTTACATATATATATATATATATATATATATATTTAAATATATATATATAATTGTCGATCTAAATAATGACATGTTTAAATAATTATTTTAAAATGATGATTTAAATATATATAAATATTTAAATGATGATTTAATTATTTAAATATATGTATTGAGTTGGCGATTTAAATAATGGTTTGTTTTAAATGTAATTGGAAATTTTTTTAATTGAATTGTAATAGTCGAATTAATGGATTTATTTTAAATTAATATATATTGAAAGAACAAATATTTGATTTTCAGATATCGTGTTTAATAGATGAATTGATGGATTTTTTTTAGATGATTTATTTGGAATTGAAGAAATAGTATTTTCTTAAAATGATATATTTTGATTAGAAGAAGTAACTGGCTTTCTTTTAATATTATTAATTAGAAGCAATTAAGGAATTAAGGAATTAAATATTTGGTTGGAACTTCATCCTTTGTCTGAAAGAGACATTATTAGATTAGTTTTTATTGAGCAACAAACTACTGAATGCTATCAAAGGAAGTGGATTTAGGAAATCCAAAGTAGATGTAATTCCTATTTGATTGCTCTTTTAAATGTAAATTTCTTCTATTTTTTCTTTGGGGGGAATTGTTTAGAAAGGTTAATAGGTCTTCCAGTTGGGGTTGTCGTAATTATGTTAGTCAACCTTTGGATTGTCTTGGGTAGTACATCTTAATGTATTCAATTATTACCCAGTTATCACGAATGGGGTTGTGTTGACTTTATGTGTTGGATATGGATTTAATATCCTTAGGTCACACAAGTGTACCCTTGGGTTGTGGATTTTTTCCACGTGATGTCTTAGAGTTGTGGCTTGCAATGAGGGTTGCCACACAAAGTGGTGCCAGGGTAACTCATTGCAAGTTGGTTAATCCAGTGATAATGTAAATGAAATTTTTAGAGGATTAGGTAGTATTAAGCACTTCATAAGAGTAATTGTGCCTCGCTCATGGACGCAAGGGCTCGTATAGACTTGGGGTGGGATGAGAAGGCCTGGAATGGCAGGATTGTTATCTTGTCTCTATGAGAGATAATTGATTTATGCATTGGTTTGCATGAGGGTCTAGGAGTCATTAGAGGTTTCCAAGCGATTCTGAGATGGGGGTCGGGACCCAAGAAGACTTACCAAGATATCCCATGTAGCATTGTGATGACACTTCTCCTATGTCATCAGTATGTTTGTAACAGTGATGCAATTTATTATTTAACTCTGGAAGCATTGTAGCCATTGTGATAAGTGATGTATTTGTATTTGATTAAGTTTAGTTATGTTTTAGCCTATGTCTAGGGGTAGATGCTCTTGTATAGGAATCCTTGTTACTATCTCCTAGCACAGGGGGTGGGCCTTCAAGTACCACTTGGTTGGGTGGAATGTGCACCTTACTCTGTTGGGTTTTTCTCTTGTTCGTGTTGACGAGATTTCTAGTTGGAGAGCTCGTGTGATCCAATTACATTTCAGGCTTGTATTAATTTTAGTTGGTTCATGTAATTTATTACCCCTCGTTGTATTCGAGGTGGAACGTTGTAATTTGTAATCATGCTTATTTGATTTACCTCATTCGGGGACTGAGAGATGTAACCTATCTTTAGAGTTAATGTGATGTGAATTCTTGTTGTAATCTTACTTGTTAAGTAATGTAAACTAAGCATGTTAAATTATATTCAATGTGTTGGTATCTTTAATGCTTTGTATTTATGTGTTTTGGTATTAGATGTAATCTTGTCGCGTACCCTTGGAGGTTGTTGCAGTAGAGTGGTGCACTTTCATTATTAATAATGCCTTTTTTAAATATAAAAAATTGTACGCTTCCGCGTTGTGTTGCAACTTCCTTTAGGGTTACATGGCAGGGCATTATAGATTCTAAGTCTAGTTGCAGATAGGTCTAAAAATGAATATGTTTCCAAAATTTGCTCAATTTATGCTAATGAGGTTCAAAATGTAAGTGTGTAACAATTTTGAAATTTTTTGGAAAATTATAAATACAATTTCCAAATCTAAAATACAATAATTGACTCATTCTTAGATGCCAAAATCTGAAAATGATGAATTTGATGCAATTTTGAAACAAAAGAATACAATTTTTTCACTTTTTTGAACTATATGAAAGATGCCTAAATACATGTAGTTAAGAATTCCAAATTAGAGATTTGAAAGCAAAAATAGACTAAAGACAAAAATATAGAGAATTATGCAAAATTTTGTTGAGCTACCAATAGGAGGAAAATGGTGCCCAAGGGTGTCTCTGTCCTAGACAAGGTAGGTGAAAATTAAAATTTTAATTTTTTATTAGATTTCTTAGGGGTTTTGTGTTTGTGTTTAAGTAGTTTTTAAATTCAATATTTCTCCTAAATTTTCTCAATTTAAGACAATGTGACTCAAATACAAATGTGTAACAATGTTTGAACAACAAACTCCAATTGTGAATGCAATTTTCAATATAGATTTGACCTTAATGATTGAAATAAACCTTAATGAAACCTATGATGCAATATGAGATGCATTTTTTTGAATATTTGTGGCTTTTATGATGCAAAAATGAAACACTAAATGAGAAATGTAAAACAATGTAATGCAAAGCCTAGATCTAGGGTTGAATTACTTCATATTTTAGAAGGTTTATTATGTCAAAATGTCAGGTTCACCAAAATTTATCTTAGAAAAAGGGACCCTAAGTTTAATATGTAAAACCTAGGATTCAATTGGGTATTTTTCAAGGGTACATTAGGATTCAAATCAATGGAGTTTTTAGATTGACTTTAAACCACAAAGGTGAGCCAACCAGACTTTGATCTACATCTTTTTTGAGCCTTGAAATGGATTGGAATTGATTTGCCTTGATTAACCTAATTAGATCATCTTCCCTAATATGAAAATTGCAAGATCCTATTAATTGATAGACTGTAACAAAGATTTGCAGGAAGATTTGAGAAGGGTAGAGTGATGTGTACCTATCCTGAAAATTTGGTATCGTTCAGAATAGGACATAGGCACCCAAGGGAGTCTATGTCCTTGTAGGGATGTCTTGAATTTATTTTTGTAGTACTTTGGTGTTAGATTTGAGCTCCCAATTCCACCTACAAATTTGTCAAATCACTATCGAATACTTCTATAAATGAGTTTTTGTAGCTTGACAAGATGAAGGGTTTTGAATGCAATAATAGGCAAATGATCTTCAATGTTCCTTCAATTCTCTCCAAACCTAAAACCTGCACATTCAAAGAGATAAATTGTTGTTCCATTTAGGGGCTTGCCTTAGTCAAACCCTGTGTTAGTATTTCCACTTCCAAAATGATAATATTAATGATAGGAAAGATAAAGGATAGCAAGGAATGGTAAAACAAAAAAATGTTGCAACTCACCACCCTTCAATGGCTTCCTTCAAGGACTGAAGACATGCAAATCACTTCAAGGTCTTGGATCTTGTTTTCTTGATTTCTCAAATTACATAGAGACCTCCAACAAGGGTTGGCTTTCACAAATAGTGATAACATGAACACACATAAACTCACATAGGATTTGACATGATGCTCAAATCTTGAATTGCTGCAATAAAGCTCTGAAATGTTGTTCTTGAGTTCTCTTGACTTGATCTTGACAATAATTCTTGCTCTTAAATTTCTATTAGATTTCAAATGATGCAATAACTAGGCATTTATAGGCATTCATTCAATTTCTCACAAATTAGACCTCGATAGCTAATATTTACAAATTGAATTTCAAATGTTAAAATATCGACATCGACATATTCAAATTTGGATCTTGAAAAAATAAGGTGACTTAGACACCCAAGGGAATCCCAATCTTGGTCCTATTTTCCAAGAAATAAGGTGTCAAGGGAAAAAAAATAAAATATGAATTTGTGCAATGCTTGTAATTTCTCAAAAAAATTTAAAAATAGGCCTCAAAATGCATAATTTAGGAAATTATGGGGTCAATTGGGCTCAATAATTTAGGGGGAGAAAAAAATAGTGTGAAATTATCAAGGGTGACAATTTATGATGCTACACTTGGTAAGAGACCAAAGTGCAAAAGGGCAACAAACTTTGACGAGATGTTACTCAAAAATCACGGCGCTTAGAAAAATTTCATCTAAAGTTACAAGATCGTGTAGGGATCCTCTACAATAACCTCTCTCAATTTTTATTTCTCTGATCCATTTTTGCGTGGTGACAAGATTTTAGTTGATGGAAAAAGAGTCAAATGCATGTAGTTTAAATTTGCAAGGTGGTGTAATTTTTGTTCTATTTGTCATGTGACCAAACTGATAGTTACAAAACATCTATATGGGTAGGTTTATGCTAGGGAAGGTCCTATTTCACACCCTAGCATGTTGGAACAGTTCAAGCTACATTGCACCGATGATATCTCTTAAGAGACCAAAGTGAAAAAGAGAAACAAAATTTTATGAGCTATTACTTGGAAACCATGGCACTTAGAAATTTTTTGTTTGAATGTAAAAGATCATGTAGGGAACCTTTATAATAACCTCTCTCAGTTTCTGATATCGTTGATCCATTTGCCCATGGTGACGAGTTTTCACTTGATGGAAAAAGTGTCAAATGCATGCAATGTAAAGTTGCAAGGTGGTGTAATTTTTTATTCTATTCATCATGCAACTAAATAAATTGTTCCAAAATGTTTGAATGGGTAATTTTATTCTATGAAAGGTCTTGTTTCACACCAAACATGTTGGAATAGTCTGAGCTACATTGTATCGATGATATCTCTTAATACCAAAGTGCAAAAGGGCAGAAAAATTTGATGAGATTCTACTCAAAAATTGTGGCACTTAGAATTTTTTTTTCTAAAGTTACAAGATCATATTGGATCCATCTACAAAAACCTCTCTCAATTTTTCATATCTCCAATCCGTTTTCTTGTGGTGATGAGTTTTCAATTGATGGAAAAACATCAAATGCATGCAATGTAAAGTTGCAAGGTGGTGTAATTTTGGTTTTGTTCATTGTACAACCAAACCAATAGTTCCAACACATCCAGATGGGTAGTTTTGTGCTAGAAAACATCCCGTTTCACACTCAAATATTTTGGAAAAATCTAAGCTACATTGCACCGATGATATCCCTTAAGAGACCAAAGTGCAAAAGGGCAACAAACTTTGACGAGATGTTACTTAGAAACTATGGAACTTAGAATTTATTTTTTTGAAGTTACATGATCATATTGGGTTCATCTAGAGTAACCTCTCTTAGTTTTTCATATCTCTAAGCCGTTTACCTATGGTGACAAGATTTTAGTTGATGGAAAAAACATCAAATGCATGCAGTGTAAAGTTGCAAGGTGGTGTAATTTTTGTTATGTTCATTGTGTGACCAAACTGACAATTTCAAAATGTTTGGATGGGTAGGATTAGGAAAGGTCCTATTTCACTCCCAAACATGTTGGAACAGTTCGAGCTACATTGCACCGGTGATATCCCTTAAGAGACCAAAGTTCAAAAGGGTAGCAAACTTTGACAAGCTATTACTCATAACATGTTGCACTTAGAAACATTTTTCTTGAAGGCACAAGATCATATTGGGTCTATCTACAATAACCTCACTTATTTTTCATATCTCCAAGCTATTTTCCCATGGTGATGAGTTTTCAGTTGATGGAAAAAGTATCAAATGCATGAAGTGTAAAGTTGAAGGTGGTGTAATTTTCATTTTGTTCATTGTGCGACCAAATCAATAGTTTCTACACATCCATATGGGTAGGTTTATGCTATACAAGGTTCTATTTTGCACCCAAACATGCCAAAACATTCCAAACTACATTACACTGACGATATCTCTTAAGAGACCAAAGTGAAAAAGGACTACATTACTTGACGAGCAGATACTTTGGCAGTTAGAAATATTTCGTTTGAAGGTACATGATCATATTGGGTTCATCTACGATAAAATCTCTCAGATATTGATATCTTCGAGCTGTTTGGCCATGGTAAAAAAAAAATTGTTGCCTCAAAAACTATCAGATGCATGTAGTGTAAAGTTGCAAGGTAAGATACTTTTTGTTTTATTCTTTATTGGGCCAATTCATTAATTCCAAAACATCCAAATGGGCACACCTATACTAGGTATGGTCACCACCCTTCGTTATAAAAGGGTCATAGTCTTTCCTACTCGAAGGGTCATAACTTTTCCTCCTTTGAAAAGTCACAACCAAAATCATATCATCACTATTCATGAGAGCCTAAATTAATTTATTTGCAACATTTCCTAAGGTTCTATTCTTAATTGAATTCTCCAATGATATTATGGATGTCTTTATCAAATGAAATGCTCTCCCTTTTATGTAACAAGTTTGAGGGAATCACACCTTTTCAATAGTTACAAATCTTTGTTATTGCATTTGGATACTAATAGTGATTCAATTTTGGATAAGTTAATTTGTTAGTGCTTATCAACTTAGAAAACATTTTGATAGAAAATATTTTAATATTTTCATAATTTCTATGCATAAGTTAATCATAAATACACGTGGAGTAATCTTGTTGAAGATACATCCAGTCAAAAAGAAAACACATAGATATACATAATACATGAAGTATGAGGCATACACGTGAATGCATGTAATACGTGCAGTATACACTAAAATAATGAAGCATACACACAAATACATGTAATACATGAAATATACACATGAAGCATGAAGCATACACATGGACACATGAAGTATACACAAGAAGCATGAAGCATACATGTGAACACATGAAGTATACATAGGAAGCATGAATCGTACATGTGAATACATGTAATATGTGAAGTATACATAGGAAGCATGAGTCATACATGTGAATACATGAATTATACATAGGAAGCATGAAGCATACATGTGAATACACGTAATACATGAAGTATACATATGAAAACATGTAGTATGTGATATAGAGTAGGGGTGGATGGTATCAACAAAATATCAATCAAACAAGACTTTCAATTCAAGAGCCTTACCTATCAAACAAAGTGGCTTTCTTCACAAACTACCCCTAGACCTTGTAGGACAACAAACATGCCTTTCTTGCATAACTTGAAGGGAGAAACTCAAACCCACAATACAAAAGCTGTTTTGGATACCTTTTTAGACATTTGAAAACATATCAAATTTGCAAGTATGATTACTTTGGAACAAAACCTTCAAAAATTGTCTGCTACACTACAAAATAGGCCTAAATAGGCTTGTTTAGATAGGTCAAAACAAAGGTTTCAATCTCCGAGATTCAATTATTCAAAAAAAAACCTCCAACAGGTCTTATATGGTTTTCCTCAACATTTCTCATCACTTTAAACAACTTTTCAAAATATTTTCTACAAACCCTAACTCCTAAGCCAAAAATAAGAGGTTTTATGGGCTAGGGCATCACCCAGTTTGCAAAAAAAGCCATCCCTTGATCTTGCAACATTGTTAACACTAAAAAAATACTATCTACATCCATTCCATAAATTTTGAGGTCAATTCATTGGTGGAATGGAGAGGAATCCATGATTTTCTATCAAAACTCACCCAAATGAGGGTTTCAAACCATTTTTAGTAAAATTACTCTAACTTACCCAAATCTTGATGAAATCAGACAAGACCAAGTGCAAAAGAATAATAAATAAAATCACCATCAATTACATTCAATATTTGAGTAGTCCTAGGCCATATAAGGTTGTACTATCCTCTATAACAGAAAATTATGCTCCTCGAACACAAAAAATAGAGTTTTGTTATTCAAGATTCAAATCTTACAACATTCAACCTTGTTCCAACATACACAAGTTCTTTTTAAAGACATTACAAAACATTCTAACTATTTTCCAATTTCCTTTCCAATCCCCAACAGTTCAACTTCTCCTAGACACAAAAATGCAAAAGTTGCCTTGCAACTTTTTGCAAAATCAACAACTCCTAATCAACTAACCCCCAAATGACCCAAATGACACATAAAGACACAAAGAATGGTTTTAAAGACCTTATTACAAACAATATGACTTAACATCAAAAAATATAACACTTTACAACATTTTTGCATAAATACCTATGGTGCCTTGCACCATACTCCCCAAACAAAAAGGACTCAAGTCCCATTAAGGACTATTTTGCAACAGTAGATCCCTACTCAATCATGTTATTTTTTGACCTCTAAGTGACCTATCCATTCAAGTAACCTTTCCAATGGACTAAATGTTAGAGTAATAATTTATTATGGTTAATTAATTACATCATACTGGTTAATTAATTAAGTCACTTATTCCTCTAGTTGCTTAAGCTAAACTTAGGCACATTAATAATTGATTAATTATTAAGTGTGCACACTAGGGTTTCATTTAGGGTTTCCCTTTTAGGTTTTCTTGATCTCCTTCATAAGGATTGATCTCTTTGTAATAATGGAGATTCTAATAATGCATTTTACACTTTGAGGTTTGCAGAACATCTTGTTGGTTTTGCATGTCTTTTGCATGTGACAGGTATCCATTTGCCTGCAGGTGATCTTGGATTCTAACATGGTATCAAAGCTCCAGACCTACCGCTGCCTGTTCGTGATCTGAAGATATGGCTTCTCAGTGAGTTTCAAGTGCAAGGGTTTCCACAGGCATCTTTTTTTGCAAGATCTTGGGGTAACCGAATTTTCAGGACACTATGGGCTCAAACGGACGTCGCCATCGCGTTCGCAGCGTCCTAAAGCCCTAGAAACACCTGTCAAATTGTCCATTTTTGAGCAGTTGGTTTCTGAAGCAAAATTTTTTTGCCAGAGAGGCCGTACGGCCTCCCCGACATGCTTCACAAGGCACAAACTTCAAAAAAAAATTAAAAAAAATAGAGTTTTTGGGAATCGGGCCGACGCTCCCAGTTATAAGCGGATCCGCCACCGAGCGGCCACCCAGCAGCCACCCCCACCGGTGGCTTCGCCACCCAACTCCATCGACCGCCCGCCAGCCCTTGAGGGCTCCTACACTGCAGCCAGGGTCACATGGGGGACCGGGAGCTCCGTGCCCGGCCCCCGCCCAACTTCAGCCCACTGCAGCCCCTGCCCACGGTCATATGGCAACCAAGGGCCGAATTTTTTTTTGCAAGGAGCGCTTTTTTGCCGTGACGGCCTACAGGCTGTCAAATTTATACTCGTGAACCGCTGATGTCAGCATGATGTCAACGTCCGTATGGCCCCTCTTTGCCCCTCCTAACCCTAGTTTGCTTTAAAAGAGCAGTTTTTTTGTTTTTGGCATAACTTGGGCATACGGTATCGAAATCGGGCAAACAAGATATCGCCGGAAAGCTGGTTCCGAGCACTATCCTGTGGTGTATTTATTTTATAGTATTTTCCTTTTTTACTGCATTTATTTCTGTTTGAAGTTAGATGTACTTTTTATGCTTCCGAGCTCATAACTCTTTGCCACGATCTTCGATTTTCGCTATCTTTGCGGTGTTGGAATGGTATTGAGGAGCTCTATGTTGCTGTCCATGCACTTTTTTCTATATCTATCCCAGGTTTTTCATTATTCCAGATTTGGCCCGATGGGTGTTTTGGAGATTACCTGGATATTTTGGCAGTTGGGAGAGTGCATCTTGCATCTTTGCACTTCGTTTTCAGTAATACATCATTCAATAATCGACTGTTGCTTCATAGATTCCAGCGTTGTTCCCGTTTGGAGTTTTTGAGTGTTCCGTGGCATCGGGTCTGTTGTTGCATCATTATGATTCCGATATGGTTTCGTGTAGACAGAAGTATCTTTCCTTGCTTGCCAGATTGCGGTTCCAGTGTTACTCTACAGTGTTCTTCCAGTGCTTCTTTGCAGCATGTCATATCATTGTAGGGGGGTTTTGTCCCACTGGGTTTTCCTCCTCTACCTCTTTCTTGCATTTGTAAATGGGTACCTGATCAGGCCTAGTTGCCGGGACCCATCTTTTCTTGCATGCATCTTATTCTAGTGTTTTAGCTTCTTCCTAAGTTCATCTTAAGGGGGGGTGTTAGAGTAATAATTTATTACGCTTAATTAATTACATCATACTGGTTAATTAATTAAGTCACTTATTCCTCTAGTTGCTTAAGCTAAACTTAGGCACATTAATAATTGATTAATTATTAAGTGTGCACACTAGGGTTTCATTTAGGGTTTCCCTTTTAGGGTTTCTTGATCTCCTTCATAAGGATTGATCTCTTTGTAATAATGGAGATTCTAATAATGCATTTTACACTTTGAGGTTTGCAGAACATCTTGTTGGTTTTGCATGTCTTTTGCATGTGACAGGTATCCATTTGCCTGCAGGTGATCCTTGGATTCTAACTCTAAATACTAAAAATAAGCACTATCCCTTGTCTTATTGAATTATTTTTCACCTAAGATATACTCCAACTTCAGAGAGCTACTTGATGGAGGATCCCTAACCTGTTCTTCACTTGAAATGTTGTTGAACCTATCGCTTTACCTACTACCATACCTCCTCCATCCTTGTAATAAAATTCCTTGTTCTTCACCTTTGGTGTATGCTTAGATTTTTCCACATTCCCAAGTAGTTTACCCTTGAACTCTTCACCTTTTTCTTTCATCTCTTCCATCTGTTGGTGTATCCTTGTAGTTGTTGCTTGATTAGATATATTAACCTCTGGTAAGGAAAAATTAGAATGACCAAAATCCCCTTTGAAAGAAACAAATGGAACACCTCTTCTATCCTCGTAGCAACATGCTCCTTAAGCCAATCTTGAATTTCCAAAATTAATTCATAGTTGACCTTCAACTCATCAAACTTGACACTAACTCAATATCATTTCTCTCCAAAATCAAGTCATTCTTCATACATCATGTCATAATATCTTTAGGTTTAGAAGTGGCTAAAAGGTTCCTATCCTCCTCTTCTTCCACTTTTATGAACTCCTTCCTACCTACCATCATCACATTAGCTCCCTTAGTTTGTCCTTTTTCCTCCTCTTTCAATAGTGTCGAAGTATAGGAAACTCCATCTTTTTCCATTTCATAAGTATTCCTCCTTCCATCATACATAACATGCCTATCAAATTGCCAAGGCCTCTCTAGTAGAAAATGGCATACATCCATGGGTAGTATTTCACATAAAATTTTGTCTTTATATCCTCCTATATTGAACTCCACCCAACTCTATTCATTTACCAAAACATATTGACTCTCATTCAAACAAGAGACTTTGTAAGGAGTATCATGTGGTATTCTAGGTAGCTTAATTTTATCAACCATCTCAATTGAAACCATATTATTTGTACTTACTAAATCAATTACAACTTTTCATACCTTACCCAAGCACTTACAAGATGACTTGAAGAGAGTCTTCCTTTGTGGTGGCTCCTTTTCTACTAATGCCTTGATGAGAGTCCTTCTTACCATGAGTGATTTACCAACCTCTGGAGCAACATGTTGTGATGTTGAGCCCACACTCTCATTGTCATCTTCTTGCACCAATTGAGCTCTTCTTTCTCCTCTATGTGAAGTAGAGGCTTGAAATTCATTGCACTACCATGATTGATGTCCAAACTTGTTGCATTAGTAACAAGTTATTATGAATCCTTGTGAACCTCTCTCTTGACCTCCAAATCTACCTCTAAAGCCTGATCTTCCTCCTCTAAATCTACCTCTCTGATCTGCAACTTGTTATTGAACTATTCTTGCATCTTCTTGGCTCTCATATGAATTCATTGCATTAGAAAATGATCCTCTTCCTCTGGAATTGCTGCATCTGTTCCTTTCTGACTTATCTTGTCTTCTCTTTAATTTTTCTTCAGCCCTAACTGCCATTTCATAGCATTCCTCAACTATTCTTGGATTATGCAAGCTCAACTCATCTTGAAGGTTAAATCTTAAACCAATAAGATATCTAGCCACCTTCTCCACATCATCCTCCATGTGACCTACTCTTATAATCACTTTATAAAACTCATCAATGTAAGCTTTGACATCTATATCTCTTTGTTTCAAACCTTGAAGTTTCTTGTACTTTTGAATTGCATAATCAGCTGGTAAGAACTTACCCTTAAGATTAGTCACCATTCTATCCCAAGAGAGAATTTTTGACTTTCATTTATTCCTCCTTTCAATCTACTCATAATCCCACCATAATAGGGCATGGCCCTTCAAAAAAAATTCACTATCTTGACCCTTTGCTCCTTTGATATGTCTTCACATTCAAAGTAATTATCAAGTGTTGCAATCCAATCCAAAAGATCTTCATCATTCAAATTACCTCCATACATAGGTACATCCATCTTTACCTTGTGTTTATCTTCCTTGACTGCTCATCAGGATCCAATTCCTCTTCTTCTTCTTCTTGGGGATTCTCCTCTTCCCCTTTTTCTTTAGGTTCACTCTCGTCACCCATGACCATACCTCTCCTCTAACATATTTCAACAAAATCAAGCCTTGATATCATCCTATCTTGGATTTCCTTCAATCTCCTAATCTCTCTTGCAGTTTTCTCTTCCATTTCATTCATTTTACTAACCATAATGTTACCTTTTGGAGGCATCTTGTTCTTTTTTGCTTCACACTTTCCCTCTTACAAACCAAACCTATGCTCTGATACCAATTTGATGTAGAGAAGGGTTGGATTGTATCAACACAATATCAATCAAACAAACCTTGCAATTTAAGAGCCTTAACACATCAAACAAAGTGGCTTTCTTCACAAACTACCCCTAGACCTTAAACGACAACAAACAAGCCTTTTATTGCATAACTTGAAGGGAGAAACTCAAACCCACAACCCAAAAGCTGTTTTGGATACCCTTTTTTACATTTTAAAACATATAATTTTTTTAGGTATGATTACTTTGGAACAAAACCTTCAAAAATTGACTACTACGCTGCAAAATAGGCCTAAATAGGCTTGTTTAGATAGGTCAAAACAAAATTTTCAATCTCCAGGCTTCAATTGTTTAAACCAACACCTCCAAAATGTCTCATATGGTTTACCTCAACATTCCTCATCACTTTAAACAAATTTTCAAAATATTTTCTACAAACCCTAACTCCTATGCCAAAAATAAGAGGCTTTATGGACTAGGGCATCACCCAATTTGCACAAATTGTCATCCCCTACTCCTACAACATTGTGAAAAGTAAGAAAAACCTATATAAATCCATTCCAACGAGTTTGAGGTCAATTCATCAGTGGAATAGAGAGGAATCCATGATTTTCTATCAAAACTCACCCAAATGAGGGTTTCAAACTGTTTTTAGTAAAATTACTCTAACTTACCCAAATCTTGATGAAACTAGACAAGACCAAGTGAAAAAGAACAAGAACTCAAATCATCATCAATTCCATTCAATATTTGAGCACTCCTAGGCCATAGAAGGCCATACTATCCTCTGTAGCAGAAAATTATGCTCCTAGAATGCAAAAAATAGAGTTTTGTTATTCAAAACTCAAATCTTACAACCTTCAACCTTGTTCCAATGTACACAAGTGATTTTTAAATACATTAAAAAACATCCCAATTGCCTTTCCAATCCCCAACGGTTCAAATTATCCTACACACAAAAAAACAAAAGTTTCCTTGCAACTTTTTGCAAAATTAACAACTCTTAATCAACTAACCCCCAAATGACCCAACCGACACATAAAGACACAAAAACATGGTCTTAAAGACCTTATTACAAACAAGATGAGTTAACATCACAAAACCTAACACTTTGCAACATTTTTTCACAAATACCTATGGTACCCTGCACCAGTATGTACACATGAAGCATGAAGCATACACCTGAATACACGTAATACAAGAAGTATACATAGGAAGTATGAAGCATACACGTGAATAAATGCAATACATGAAATATAAACAAGAAGCATGAAACATACATGTGAACACATGAAGTATACACAAGAATCATGATACATACACGTGAACACATGGAGTATACACGAGAAGCATGAAGCATACACATGAATACACATAATACATGGAATATACATAGGAAGCATGAAGCATAGACACGAACACATGAAGTATACACATAAATCATGAAGTATACATATGAACACATTAAAATTTTATACATAAGAATCATGCATCATACATGTGAATACACGTAATATGTGAAGTATACACATGAAGCATGAAGCATACAGTGAATACATGTAATACATGAAGTAACACAAGAAGCATGAAGCATACACATGAACACATGAATTATACACAGGAAGCATGAAGCATACACATGAACACATGAAGTATACAGAGGAAGCATGGACCATACATGTGAATACATGTAATACACAAAGTATACATAGGAATCATGAAACATACACATGAAGCCTAAAGCATGCATGTGAATATATGAAGTATACATAGGAAGCATGAAGCATACATGTGAATACACAAAATAGGTGAATTATATATAGGAAGAATGAATCATACACATGAATAGGTATAATACATGAAGAATACATAGGAAGCATGAAGTATACACATGAAGACATGAAATACACACATGAAGCATGAAGCATACACGTGAATACACACAATAAATGAAGTACACATAGAAAGAATGAAGCATACATGTGAATACACATGATCCATGGAGTATATACAAGAAGCATGAATCATACATGTGAACACATGAAGTATACACATAAATCATGGCGTACTCATGAATATGCATAATATGTAAAGTATACATAGGAAGCATGAAACATACACGTGAATACATGTAATACATGAAGTATACATAGGAAGCATGAAGCATACATGTGAAGACATAAAGTATACACTGGAAGCATGAAGTATACATGTGAATAAAAATAATACATGAAGTATATATAGGAAGCATGAAGCATACACGTGAAGACATGAAGTATACAGAGAAAACATTAAACATACATGTGAATACATGTAATACATGAGGTATATATAAGAAGCATGAAGCATACACGTGAATATATGAAGTATACATATGAAGAATGAAGCATGAAGCATACACATTATGGATTTCTTTCTAAAATGAAATTCTCTCCCTTTTATGTCACAAGTTTGAGGGAATCACACCTTTTCAATAGTTACAACTCTTCATTATTGCATTTGGATACTAATAGTAGTTCAATTTTGGATAAGTTAATTTGTTAGTTCTTATCAATCTAGAAAGCATTTTGAAAAAAACCAATTTTTATATTTTTATAATTTCTAAGCATAAGGTAATCATAAATATAAATGGAGTAATCTTGTTGAAGATACATCCAGTCATGAAGAAAACACATAGATATATGTAATACATGAAGTATAAGGCATACATTTGAATACACGTAATACGTGAAGTATACATAAGAAGCATGAAACATACATGTGGATTCATGTAATACATGAAGTATACACATAAATACACATGAGACATGAAGAATGAAGAATGCAAATGAATAAGTGAAGCATGTACTCAAATACACATAAGTCATGAAGTATACACATGAATACATGTAATTCACAAAGTATACATTGGAATACACATAAGTCATAAAGTATACACATAAGTTGTAAAGTATACACTTGAATACACATAAGCCATAAGTCGCAAGTCATGAAGTATTCCTTCGAATATGCGTAAGTCACAAAGTATTCACATGAATACACGTAAGTCAAAAATTATGGATACACGTAAGTCACTAGTATACACATGAAAGACACACCCATATAGAAATGCATTAATAGACTACTTAAGAAGAAGGTTGTATAGTTTATTAAAGAATCTAGTAGGTTTATTATCCTTAACTATAGGAGTCTTTAGATAATTAATTTTCTACTCAGGGTAAACCCATAAAACTGGTTTACAATTCCAGTGAGGAAGGAAAAATGCATTTTTAGATGGAATACACTTTAGGGGGTTCGCTAGAACTAGGAGGGTTCACTAGAACCCCCTAAAGGGTTTGATAGAACCAGGGGGGTTCAAGAAAACCCCCCTTTAATGGGTTTATTTTTAGATTGCATTACAGGGGGCTTCACTAGAACCTCCCTTTTCTCCCTTCTCCCCCTCTCACACCAAAAATCTATAGAATTTTTCCCTTCAAAGCTCGAGTTGAGGATGAAAATGGAGGACACTTCATTGACCCAATTGGATGATGGTATTCCTTGGAATGAGCTATCCAAAAAATATAATTTTAATATGTTTTGGTTTTATTATGTATTTTCTTTTTTATTTTGATTAAACATAGGTTTTTCACCAAAAATCAAGCTCTTTGTTCTGCAAATGTGAAAAAATAATAGATTATTAACAAAATTATATATCAGTGCACTATATATTGAAGTCCTTGATCCAAAAAAAAAAAATTGAATTTTGATACATACAAAAAAAATTATGTTGTATACGGTCAACCTATGTCTAAATTGTAATTGGTTTGACTTCAAAACTTGATTAAGGAAAAAATATTCAATAAACCACTATGAAACCAAATGAAAGCACTAGATATCGTAGTTACAAATCTAAATTTGAAAAAAATAGAATGTTGTCCTTCATGGAAAAACCGTTATGTTGTATACGTTGAGCATCACTCAAAAATGGTGTTTACTGAAAAAAACTTATTTTCGAAGGAGATGGAAAAATAAGTGTAATCTAATTCCAAAAATCTTGAAAAAAGTATATTTAGAATCTATAGAAAAAATGTCACAACTCACTAGTTTGCATCATCTTCATATTCCTCACAGTTTAGCTACTATAAGTGTCTGAAAGTGAAGATTTAGTTAGAAAAAATTACTTTAGTATCCAGTTTGGCCAAAAATTGTAAACCAGTATTGTGGGATCACCCCTTAATAATATTTTTCATGAATATTATAAAGCTATAGACACATGTGAAAACTTGAATGTAATAAAAACCATCACTAATTATTTAAGCATCAAATAAATAATCGGTGAATATTCAACAATAACAATCAAGAACAAGATGTAAACAACACCCATGCCTGCAAAATTCAAGAATATGATTTACACAATATGCATGATAACATCATTCAAGAATAGCTATCAAGACTAGGATATACATAATGCTCATGTTGACAAAGTTCAAGATAAAACTATATATAATTTGATAGCAGTGGTAAAATAAGATTTGCATTAATCAAAAAGCCATAAGGTTATACAATGATATATGTTGATAAAAGTATACAATATATCTAATAAAGTCATACATGCTTACTATAAAAGAGCCATATGGACATAAAATGTAACATATATCGATAGTACAAAACATATGTTCAAAAATGCCATGTAGGCATACAAAAACAACCCTAATACATAGTCATTTCCCACTAGGGGAAGGAAATAGATCATGCACTACCTTTGACTATAAGTGTTGTTGTTGTCTTTTGAACATGCTCACTCATCCTCCTCTCTTCACTTCTCCGGAGGTTAAACTAATACAATAAGAAGTATAGACGTAAATATATAGAATTTGGATTGTAGAATGATATATAATAGAAAAATCACTTACCACAAACAAATAATCATCATGCTCATTCACAAAAACAACACATTGATGATCTCGCATGACAAGCACCTATAGAAAGTATCAATATATAGATTAAACTACATACGAGTATCATTAAAATTTTCAATAATAAACAGATAAATGACCAAATATAATGTGAAATTTACTAATTTGTCGTATATCTCTGTCAAAGGATTAAAACCTACTATTTATGCACCAACTGCATGGTCCTTTATACCACAAACATCAGAAGGGAGTTGTCTGATGTAAGCATCTAAAAATGAAACAAAAAATATTAAGTTTCAAACAATTTTTCAAAAATAAAAATCACATGGAATTGTGCTAAAAAGAATAATAATATGGAATAGTATTTTTTCAATTACCAAAACTGCCTAACATTATTTTACAACACCATTAAATAGTAAAATTTTCCTGAATGAAAGTTTCTTGAGGATGAGAATAGTGAGGTGTCAATGTCAAAGGCAACCAACAAACTATTTGACATCCAGAGTCTGTTATTAGAAAATCATTCATATAAGGTTAAAATATTAACATGCAATAATTATTTCTTCAATACTGGTTGCATACCTATGGACTCAACAATGTAAACATATAGGGGTTTGTGGGAAGGGTGCACGTAACATCAATGTTGTGACCTTGAATTTTTAGCATATTCATTTTACTAATTTAGTTATTCTTACATTTCAAAATAAAATTTTATAAAAAAATTTAAATGAATATGCTAAAATTTATGTGAGTATCAATTTCAAATGTTTTATTCAATAAGGCATATGTCATAACCATCTACTCTGTAGTTGATGTATCCTATGTAGCTACATCCCAAGCACTCTCACCGCTGTACATGCAAATAACACCAAAAGATTGAAAAATGTGGGTTGGAACTTTAGGCCTAGAAGATTCACCCACACCAGGATCTACTAGAGGCCTCACGCACTATACAAGGCTCTAAGTAATCAAGCTAATCGAGTCCATCATGCCCACCTCGACATTTTCCTTCACAATGGAAAGAATGGTGACATGCTCCACCATGGGTTTTTCCAAGGGTGTCAGTTCCAACTATTTAATACGTCGTGCATCCGATATATCATGTGTGGAGCCCCCACGTCTACCCTGAAAGTCTAAATAGTCAAAATAATTTGGCATATTATTAAGGACAAACTCACAATAGATTTTCCTCAAAAAATGTTGTGAGACCTCATAATTATTGCATGGAGGCTGGTTAAAAACCATCCACCACCACTCCCAAAACTTTTTTTTAATTAATTTTAGGGTGGCACCATGGATGGGTAACCTCCTACATGCATGTGATAAAGGTGCATTGGTTCTTGGGTCTGTGAAAAGGGAACACAAGTCGGCTTTGCTAATTTTTTCTTTCTTCACTTGTGCATAGGAAAGTCCACTTGCATAAAATCATTTTAATTCCTCCCTCTTGTTCGACCAAAAATTAATTTGTTCACTTATTTCTCCTACATGAGATACAATTGACTTTAGTGATTCAAAAATGCCTCTCCTATAAGGGTGGGTTGTAACATGTTCATTTAATCTTGCAAACAATTGTTCAATCTCTCTTTTGTTGTTTTCAATTTGATTTAAAATATTTTCTCAAGTTCCTATAGGATGTCTAGGAATTGAGGGAGGGATTTGATGTTCTTCTTGTTTGAGAGGGTTTTCATGAGGAGGTGGAGATTGATTTTCTAGAAATTAAAACAAAGTTTAATAAAAAACTATTTTGATATACAATTTAATTCAAATTTGAAACTAAAACAACAAAAAGACATACCTCTTCCACCTATATGATGTCTTGATGTCATCCTCACGAAGAATCATAAGCAGAGAGTGAAAAAATGAACAAGTTTTGGCGAGCACGAGTTGAAGAGGTAAAAACTACCAAATGAAGTCGCGGGTTACTAGAAAATGACATTTTTGTTGTGGTTTTTTATCATGATTTTCAATTTGGCACTTGCCAAATGGTTAATCCATTTCAAGAGTACTAAATTTTACACTCTCCAAATTTGACATGTGCAGTATTGCCTTTTACATATTTGTTTTGCAATTTGGCACCTTTTTTGTGTCATAAATCGGTGCACTTACCCATTTCCTCTCTTTGCGAATGTGTAGATTTCAGGTACTTTGAAGATCAAAGGAAGTTTGAAGACACTTTATTCATTGTTTCATTTGAAACCCTAGGCTTTAAAAACTCATGAAAAACTCAATTATAGAAATAACTGACAATGATCCAACAAGTTTGTAAATGGGAAATGAAAATGTAGATCTGGCATCAAAGGACTATGAAAATAGATCTAAAATAGCCTAGTAGGACAGTGACACCCTTGACATTAGCATCCAAACAAATCTGGCTAAAATTATATCATAGGTGCATAGTGCCCTCCCCTTTCTATTTCTGGTGTCTAATTTTCTTTATGAGATTCCAAATCTATTGTTTCTATGTTAAAGTGGTTATTTACATCATTAGGAAAATTAGACCATTGCATTTCATTATTAGTACATTTTTAGATTTGGTTAAGGGATCGTTGACTCGCCTTTTAAGTTATAATTCAATCTCATACCTTGTCCAAATCTATCAAACCCCCATTCCATCCTTGCACATCCATACAACCCAATGAAACTAGGGGAAGGTGTCAAAACCTAAGGTGAAAACTACAAAGGTTTCCCTTTCCCTACATTTCATTTTGGTGAACCCAACATTTTAACATTAGATACCTTTTGAAAATTTACCCTAGATCCAGGATTTTCTTTGCATTTCTCATTTAGGGTTTAATTTTTGCATCATAAAAAGCACAAAAATTCAAAAAATTGTATATCATATTGCATTATAGGGTGCAATAGGGTTTATTTCCATAATTTTAGCTCAAATCTACAGTCAAATTGCATTCATAAATATGCATTAGGTCATTTATGTTGGACTCAAGGGAACACTGAGAGGGGGGGTGAATCAATGTTCTGTAAATCTAAACTATATCAATATGATTATTAAACCATTTCAACATTAAACCAAAGAAAGATGCAAACATACAAAGTAATCATCCAAAACACCATAACACAAGAATTTTTTTGCATGGAAACCTTGTTAGGGGGAAAACCACGGTGGAGGTTAATCCACAATTTGAGTACTCAAATATAAGGTTTACAAAAGGGAATTCACTTGCATTCAAGCACACTACCTAGAGCTCACTGCTCAATATAAAGGCTCACTGCCTTACAAAAGTTCAGATTACAACCATCTGAAGGGTTGAACTGAAGTAGTAGCATCTACTTATTCCAAGTTATATTTCCAGTTAGGTTCATGGATCAGATCCTTGATCCACAATCTGATTATGTTCTTCGCTCTGCTCTACTCTACTCTTTTCTACAATTTGCAACAAAAATCCATGCACAAATGAATTCAGAGCACTATCCTGTTGAATCTCGCACCACACACTTACATACTTCACATACTACACATTCAATCTCTTAAAATGATACTACCAATCTCATATATATATCCGCTATCAAGGATTTAATCATTCATATGTCGACTTACGTAAAACATAAAATTATTTTCAATTGTAGACTAGTTCCACCACTAATTCTTTATGTGCATCCTCCAAAGTCGATTAAGAAATAAAAAGGACCCAAATAAATATGATCAAGCATAAAATTATTTAACCAATTACTTCTTAAACATCTGCAATGGCTAATTTAGCCAAGTCGACCTTCTACCATAGATAACCCAAAAGATTAATGCATCGGATTACCTAGATTGTTCGCCAGTGAATGCATATCAATATACTTCTCGAATAAGGTAACACAAACATCAATAAACCTTCCTCTAAGATCCACAATTCAAAATAATAATCTAGTGAGGTATTCAGATCGACATCTTTGCCTTTAACCGAATGCCCTATTCTTCATTTTGTTCTGCCGATATGAATCGAAACTAAAATGTAGACTGGATGCATGACTTAGGTTTCCATCAATGACAACACTAAAACCCATATGCCAAAAATTTAAAATATGCAACCAAAATAAAAATTGTCATTTGCATACATTTAGGTATCTTGCATGTTGCTAAAAAGTGAAATTTTGCATTAGTTTCTTTCACAAAGCATTTTCATATCATCATTTTTAGATTTAGCATATTAGACTTAATTAAATTTTGCATCTTAGATCTAGAAATTGCATTTACAATTGTCATTTATTTTCCAAGAATTTTCATCCTTTTTACATACTTGCATTTTGATTTACATTTCTATAAATTGAAAAAAATCTAGGAAATAATTCACTATCAAAACTATTTGTACATAAAAATAGAAACCTTAAACAATATAACAGAGAGTCAAACTTTTAATTTTGTAAAAGATTGCCTAGGACATAGGTGCCTTAGGCACCATTGTCCTACCTTTTCTAGCTCAAATTTTTGTGACAATAATTTCTCACAATTCTCTATCCGGATATGTTGTTGGTTTTCTAGTGACCTATTGAGAAACAATTTGAACCTTAGTAAAAGCATTATATCACTAGGATGGATCAATTTCTTGGTAATATTTTGACCTCTTTGAAATATTTGGTGGATGTTTCAAGCTAGAAATGACCCTAATTCTGATAATGATATTCAAGATACATCATCTCCTATTACAAGTCTTTTTGATGTCTTCGATCAAAATGAAGAGCTCAACATACATGAGTTCTTACAAAATTTCTTATTTAACCTTGAGAATAATGCAACCTTTTACTCCTTAATGCAATGGCCTAATACCCCATATCAACAACCAACACCACCTACCATACCACCACTTGATATGTTCACTTTGTTACATTCAGAAATTGAATCACAAGGCATAGCTCAAAAAAAATACATGGAGATACCTACCAATAACAATCACAAGGAAAAAAAATCAACCAACTCTTCATCATATGAGTATAAACTTACAAACACACCCATTGATTTGGAATAGAGTTGTGGCCAAGGTTTTAGAATCTTAAGAAAACAAGGATGTGACATAAAGAATGAACATGAGATCCAATCCCTTTTGGAGAAAACATCTTATGAAGATACTAATGGACTAGGTTACCAAGATCCTCCACTTTTGAATCAAGCATCTAGTTCATAAAACAAGAAATATAAATTCCATGACCCTCTTAAGAGGCTACCTTTCCTACATCCTATAACCAAGACTAAAAAGGCCTTAGACACAATTCTCAAGCTAGGACACATCATGTTTCCTCCAGTTCATGACCAAAAAGATAAGAAAGGAAAGAGTAAAAACATGTCTTATTATGTTTATCATAGAATACATGGACATCTTACTAATGAATGTCATGCTTTAAAGAATAAATTAATAGAATTTGATCTTTATGGGGATCAAATTGAATATATAATACATTAACCATCATTTTTCTTTGCTCCTTTCCATGCGATAGTTGTAGTATTATAACATGCTCACTACCATCCATGAGGGTATAAAATAGGCTTTATGTAATCATCTTTCATTCTGCAAGGAGAAATATATTATAATCCATTTGGCTCACCTTTGTCCTTACACTTGGGGGGAAAATGGTTAAGTAGCCTTATGTTAGGTGCATTCCTTCTTGGGATCCCTTTATTTCTCCTTAAAAAATTAGTACATATCAAGTACACTAACATTTTAAGGTGGGGCATATAGTCCCCCACTCATTGTTTTGCATAGAAATGATCCCCTCTTAGTGATGATAGTTTGCATCTCCTAGGAAGTGTGACCCTGTCAATCGAAGTGTGGACTTATTGATTTATGTGAGTGTCTATATGGTGGTGACATTAGGTTTGATATCCCTCAAAAGTGTGACCTTTCTTGGCATATGACATTCCCCTTGGTGGTAATACTATGGTTAGTATTCCCTAAGGCATGAATTTATTTTTCCATGACTTGTCCTCTCTTAGTGGTGATGTCATGTGTGATATCCCATAAGATGTGAACTTTCATGTATCAATAAAATCCCCTTTGTTATTCATCTCTTGTGGTGGTGTTGATACAACATCCCTTGAGTTTTTAGCCTTATTCTATTGTCATTTATGCAGCCCTTGAGGTGATTTTCATGGACCCCTTGAACTGAGTTTTATGCACCCCTGAGGTGAGTTTGGAATTTTTGCTTCACTTTGTTCAAGGGAATTGAGCTTAGTGTTGCATTGGCATAAAATTTTGATAATTTTGTAGCACCTTATCAAGTTTATCAGGGAGTATAACTCTTGGTTTGGTTAACATGGGTACACACCTAATGAAAAGAGGTCCTCACTAGACCTAGTGTGTTTCTCATTTTTCTACCTTTTCTTGGGGGCTCACCTAGTGAAACGCGGTTCTCACTAGTCTGTGTGCCTTCCAATTTGTGATTCTCCTATCAAATATTAGACTTTGCTATGATGGGTCATGAACACCCTTAACATGGCCACCTAGCATAATACACCTTGCTTGCCAATGGAGCTATGTGTTTCATAAGTGATGTGGAATAACACAAATTTCTAGTCCTCATGTGAACTAACATTTATTTAATAGATGATATTTGGTATTTGAGATAATTTAAGATTGAGGTCTCTTTTCCTTACCAACTCGGATTTTTTAGTACTAACCCTATGTTTTATTGAGTGTCTTTTTGTGTTTTTCTTCATGTTTACATCATGTTTTTTTTTATTTCATAGGTATCTTTATGTTCCATCGTGTTGTGTGTTTTTTCGTGTATGCTTCATGTCTTTTGACATGTATGTTTGTGTATGTTGTTTGATTGCATATCATACATGTGCGTTCCTTTGTGCTTATGTTGTTTTTCCATGAGATCTTGGATCATGGGGGCTTGATCACCTTCCTTGATCTTGAGTCATCTTATCTCTTCAACATTTGTGTAATTGGAACCCTCTTGACATATTTTTTTTCTACTTTAGTGTGATTCTAAGTGTAAGTTCATACTCTCATTAAAGTGGGGACTAAATGTAGCATCGCAAATTGTCACCCTTGACAATTTCACACTAGGTTTTTCTCTCCTTTAAGTTACTAGACCTAATTAAGCTCCCAATTTCTTAAAATTACACATTCCACATCTTATTTTAAATAGTTTTTTAGTAATTTACAAGCATAAAAAATTCTCTCATTTAATACTTTGTCCCCGACACTTTAAACCTCTGAAAATAGGGTTGTGACACTGGTGCCTAGGGTTCCTATGTCCCCCTATTTTGGCTCCAAATTCAGTATGTCAGTTGTGACATTTTATTATTTGAAATTCTAATGTCTAAAGTCAGTTGTAAAGATTTATTGAAAAAATTCAAGATCCAACATCATGTCAAATCTTATGTGAATTTATGTTTGTTTATGTTATCACTATTTTGTGAAGGCTAACCCTTGTTGTAGGTCTCCAAAGCATTCAATCAAATCAAGCAAGAAAGATCCAAGACCTTGAGGTGATGTATATGACTTCAGTCCTTCAAGGAAGCCATTGAAGGGTGGTGAGTTTTAGCACTTTGTGATTTCATCATTCATTCCTTTCATATATCCATTTATCATTGATATTGCCATTATGGAAGTGGAAACACTTACACGGGGTTTGATTGAGGCAAGCCCCTAAAATGGCTCAAAATTTTCTCTCATTGTGAATGTGTAGATTCTAGGTACTTTGAAGATAAAAGGAAGTTTCAAGATACTTTATTCATTATTGCATTCAAAAACCTAGGCCTTGACAACTCACAAAAACTCAAACACAAAAATATTCAAAAGTGATCCAAAAAGCTTGCAGATGGGAAATAGAAGTGTAGATCTAACATCAGAGGACTACAAAAATAGATATAAAAAATACCTAGTAGGATAGTGACACCCCCAACATCAATGTCCCAACAAATTAGGCTGAAATTTATATCACCGATGCATAGTGTCGTCCCCTTTCTATTTCTGGCATCCAATTTTCTCTATGAGATTCTAGATCTATTGTTTTTGTGTTAAAGTGGTTATTTGCATCATTAGAGGAAATAGATAATTGCATTTCATTATTAAGACATTTCTAGATTTGGTTAAAGTTTGGTTGACTCACCTTTTCAAGTTGTAAGTCAATCTCATACCTTGTCCAAATCCATCAAAGGGTGATCCCACAGTACTGGTTTACAATTTTTGGGCAAATTGGACACTGAATTGATTTTTTTAAACTAAATCTTCACTTTCGAGCTCCTATAGCAACTAAACCGTGAGGAATTTGAAGATGACGCAAACTAGTGATTTGTGACATTTTTTCTATAGATTTTAAATATATTTTTTTCAAAAAAATTGGATTTAGATTGCACTTTTTCTCCGCCTCCTTCAAAAACTAGTTTTTATCAGTAAACAACATTTTTAAGGACTAATGCTCACCGTATACAACATAAAAAAATTTGCATATGAAGGATAAAATTCTATTTTTTTTGAATTTGGATTTGTAACTACGATATCTAACCAATTCATTTGGTTTGATAGTGTTTTATTAAACATTTGTTCCTTAATCAAGTTTCGAAGTCAAAACCAATTACAATTCAAACATAGGCGGACTGTATACAACATAAAAAATTTTGTATGTATTGAAATTCAAATTTTTTAATGGATCAAGGACATCAATACCTAGCCTGAACATTTTTATTTTTTTTGATAATCTGCTATTTTTTCACATGTGCAGAACAAAGAGCTTTATTTTTGATGAAAAACCTATGTTTAATAAAACTATAAAAACAAATGCATGAATAAAACCAAAACATATTAAAATTATAGTCATTGGATAGCTTGTTCTAAGGGCTACCTGATTCCAATTGGGTATGTGAAGTCTCTGCCATTTTCATCTTCAATCTGAGCTTCAAAGTGCAATTTTTTTGATTTTTTTGTGACAGAGAGCAAGAATCAAGGAAAAGGGGGTTTCGCTTGAACTAGGGGGGGTTCAAGTGAACCAAGGTTCGCTTGAACCCTAGTTCGAAAGAACCCCCTTTCAAAAAGGGGTTTTCATTTTTTTTTTTGGTGAGATGCATTAAATGGGTTCGCTCAAACCTAGGTTTGAGTGAACCCTCTTTTGGTTGGTTGGTTCGAACCCCAAGAATGAATTTTTTTGGCATGGGGTCATTTTTTGCAAGTTTTGCTTCCTCATTTGAATTGTAAACCACTTTTGTGGTTTCACCCCAAACCCCCATCCATCCTTGCACATCCATACAACCCAATAAAATTAGGGGAAGTTGTCAAACCCTAAGGTGAAAACTACAAAGGTTTCCCTTTCCCTACATTTAAGCGAGAATGACTTGAAATGTATAAGATTGATTTGGTATAAAATGTGTTTGAAGACATGTTTTTCTTTCCAATATGGATATCTAAATATATCAATGATGTCTAAAGACATTGTTGAAGAGCTTGCTAACTCAATAGGTGTATGGGTTCTCCTAGGTCAAACCCCTTGCTAGATCAAATTAATGACAATGAGAAAGATTGAGGAAACTATTTTCAAACATGTATATGGTTTATATGATGATGTAAATTTGATTCCTTTATTATCCTTTAGAATTGAATTTTGTTGAATTGATTTTTTCTCTAATTATTTTGATCATCCTTTTGACATATTCTTCCATATGTTCTCATGAATAATGAATCATGCATAACTTAATTTATTGCTTTATAGTAGGTATGTTGATAGGCATAACTTATAGTGAGAAAAAGGTGAGAAGCATCTCATTTTGTGACCATAAAGAATAGTTGAAAGAAAAACTATTTAGAGTCAACATTTAATGTTTTAAACATTAATATCCTAATTTTAAAATAAATTAGGAAATATGTAGTCAATAAAATAATTTTAATATGATAAAATAAATTAACTCTTAATTTAATATAATTATATGGTAAAATAAAATTTTAACTTAAAATAGCTCTACGATAAAATAGTGATAAATTAAAGATAATTAATAAAAAAATTATGTATGTCTAATAAATGAAATGTTATTATTGGTTACTAAAAATTCTATATAAATTTATTGCTACATGTAAGAAGCCAAATATTCATTTTTATGTCTCATGTACCAAGTTGATGAAAAGTGTAAGTCAAAACCTACTTGTAGCTATTTTCCAATTGATGTGGCATACAAATTTTTGGAGCTTATCTTTTGTATCATAAAAATATAAATAGAGTAGAATATAACATTTTTAAACATCCACAAGGCCAAAAATAACCCATAAGATAGTAGGCCCTATTATTTTACTTTCTAAAGTGTTGATCTTTTGCTATTAAATTTGATAATGAACTCCCCCATTTTTCTCAACCATCTCCTTGTTTAATAGATATTATAGCTAGGTTGCTACTAGATTACTTATGTGCTTGACCTAGATATCATTATAAAATTTACATTCCAAAATAAAGTGTGTCATTGTTTCCATTGCCCCATCTATGCAAAAGATACAAACTATCTCTTTCCCTACCTCTTTTGGCCTTCCCCATCTATTCAGTTCACATTAAATATGATACAAATTAGTCCTCAATTGAGCTATGAGATTATTTGATATCCAAGAGATATTGACTTCTAAATAGGATTTTTTCTTATGGTAAAAAATGAGGTTAAATTCCTCAAGATGATATTTTTCTTTCTCTACTGACTTTTCCTACGTAGATTTTTGAAACTTATCTACAACAAACACCTTAATTTTTTTCTATTATTAGAGCATGCATTCAAGTGAATGTACCATTTTTCCATACACCTATTATTTTGTATCATCCATGACTTCTTTCTCCCACTCAAAACATCTTTAAAGGTAACCTTGTGCCATTTGTTTTCCTCCATCCACACTATTTTTTCATGTATCTTGAGAGATGCACCACAAGAATGGTTTCAATAATAATTGTACTTGTTTTAGTTAGACAAATCTCTTAGGGGACTAAAGCTTTTAATTTGTTTTTTCTTGTGATCATGCATTTTTGGATTCTTTCTATTTTATTTCAAATGGTGTTTGAAGTGCTATTATCCCATATTTCACACATATACAATACTGCAAGAATTACTAATAGTCCAAACAAAATCTAAGTAGTTTCCCAATCCAATAGATCCACCCCTCTACATCCATTTTTGAAGCACAAAAAGTACTCTCCAAATTCCCAAAGTTCTTTTCCTTCTAGAATTTTTCCATTAAGCATGTTGTTGAAGTCAACCCCAAGGTATTTATACTTTGCTACTTCTTCTAGAATACTTCCTTCAAAATAAAACTTGACCTAATCTTTTTTTTATTGAAGAAGATGACGATATTGGTTTCAATAGTGTTGAATTGCATACCACCTTCTTTTCACAAATACTCAAGGGCATTTAGGTGCTATTGCAATTTCTTAACAAACATAGCAATCGAAATATGATCGTTAACATACAAATGAAGCCTGACTATAGATTCTCCTAGAATTACACTATCTGCATAGGTTGTAAATTCAACTATTCTTCAAGTTTGTTGATATATAAATAAAAAAGAGTAGGAAATAATGAGCACCCACACTTAACTTTAATGTCACTCCTAAAACATTCTAAAATGATTTCTTGAGTTTTGATTTTTACTCAAACCTCTTCATAAAGTATATGGATAACTACTCTAAATTTTATTGGGACACCAAGATCCTTTATTCTAGATCATAATTTATTCCCAAGAACTATGTTGAAAGCCTTCTTGAAATAGCCAAAATTGTAATTCCAACCTTTTTTCAATGTTTTTTTTCTTGAAAAGTGATTCCATGATCAATTCTTGAGTGCTTTTCTCTAAACCCCATTTTTCCTTTTGCTCCTTTTTCTTTTTCTTTTGCCCATTTTTTGATTTCATGCTCAACCATGCTTCCAAACAACTTCACAAAAGAATGTTTAATTATGATGGCCCTATAGTTGGAAGTATTATTAACATGTCCACTCTTAAAGAGATGTATTGCTACATCGGTGATCCAATCTCTTGGAAACCCATATTGAATGATGTTATTGAATATTCACAATATGAGAATAGAGGATTTTCATTACCCATTTTAAGTATTTAGCCTAAAACTCCACCACATCACTAGCCTTACTTACACCCAGCTTTTTAATACCTTCCTCAACCTCTCATAAGATCAATTTCATTGCCGTATTGACCTTGGGGGACCTCAACTTCTTATATATATTCATAATATTAAATCACTATAATATTATTACTAATTAGAATTTTATCTTAAATGCATAAGTATTCTCTCCTTATATTTATAAACACTCCTCTTTAACATTTACAATCTACTTATGAACCTTTAACCTTTATATTCTTCAGCTAATTTAAAACTCTCCTAAATTAAGGGTCCTTATCAAACTAGGCATTTTCTATAAAGAAACCAATTTTTATCTTCTTATTCAGCCGCTTTCATGCCCGTAAATATCGTATTTGTTTTATGGGGTCAGGGTGAAAAATGAAACTCTCATGAAATGGTCAGTGACGAGACAAACTTAGAGTGCATATTTCCAATTACAGTAACTTTCAAATCTCTACGAAGATGGACTTAAGTAGTAGTTTATTTTATCCTATATATAATTGTGGATAATTTTAATTCACAATCACAGGAATCTGCCACATAGATTCAACAAGAATTTCCACAATAATATGATGTTGCTCAAATCCAAAAACATACAAAAACCATTAATTTAGAATATAAAAACCAGGGTTTCAAGCAATAGTTGAGAGCAACAAACAAAACAAATAAATGTAGAGGAAAGACACAAACATACAATTGAAGCAAGAAGAATATGGAATAAGGTTTGCAGGAATGAGAAAATAATGCTTACATAAGGAAAGCCAAACCTTTAGTGGAGGAGGAATGAATCCTCCTCTGAGAAACTGCCACACCACCCCTCGGCCTTCAAGCCCATTGGAGAAGCACACCCACTTACAGATCATTCCCAACCTCTAAAGAAACTATTTGAAAACATTTATATGGTTTATATGATGTAAATTTGATTCCTTTATTATCTTTTAGAATTATTTTTTTTGAATTAAAGTTTGTTCTAATTACTTTGATCATTCTTTTGACATTTTAATAGCTCTACGGTAAAATAGTGTTAAATTAAAGATAATTAATAAAAAAAAAAATGTATGTATAATAAATGAAATGTTATTATCGGTTACTAAAAATGCCATATAAATTTATTGCTACATGTAAGAAGGAACATACTCATTTTTATGACTCATGTATCAAGTTGATGAAAAGTGTAAGTCAAAACCTACTTGTAGTTATTTTTTAGTTTATGTGGCAAACAAATTGTTGAAACTTATCTTTTGTATTATAAAAATATAGATAGAAAATTTTTAAATACCCACAAGGTCAAAAATAGCCCACGGGATAGTAGGACCTATAATTTTTGCTTTCTAAAGTGTTGATCTTATGTTATTCAAATTGATAGAACTCCCCCATTTTTCTCAACCATCTCCTTGTTGAATAGATATTGTAGCTAGGTTGCTATTAGATTACTTATGTAGTTGACCTAGATATCATTGTAAATTTTACATTCTAAAATAAAGTCTCTTTGTTTCCATTGCCCCATCTATGCAAAAAACACAAACTCTCTCTTTCCATACCTCTTTTGACCTTCTTCATCTATTTATTTCACAATAAAGATGATGTGCAAGTTAGTCCTTAATTGAGCTATGAGATTATTTGATCTCCAAGATACATTAACTTCTAATTAGGTTTTTTTTATGGTAAAAAATGAGATTAAATTCCTCAAGATAATATTTGTCTTTCTCTCTATTGCCTTTTCCCACATAGATTTGTGAAACTTATCTACAACGATGTTCACCTGTAATTTTTTTCTATTATTAGAGCATGCATTCAAGTGAATGTGCCATTTTTCCATACACCTATTGTTTTTTATCATCCATGACTTCTTTCTCCTACTCAAAACATCTTTAAAGATAACCTTGGGCCATTTGTTTTTCTCCATCTACACTATTTTTCATGTATCTTAAGAGCTACACCACAAGAATGGTTTCAATAAGAATTTTACTTGTTTTAGCTAGATGAATCTCTTAGAGGATGAAAGTTTTTAATTTGTATTTGCTTGTGATCATGCATTTTTGGATTCTCTCTATTTTATTTCATATGGTGTTTGAAGTTCTAGTAGCCCATATTTCACACATATACAACACTACAAGAATTACTAATAGGCCAAACAAAATATGAGTAGTTTTTTAATCTCATAAATCCACCCCTCTACATCTATTTTGAAGGGGCAAATGGTACTCTTCAACTTCCCAAATTTGTTTTCCTTCTGTAATTTTTCCATAAAACTTGTTGTTGAAGTCAACCCCATTATACTTTGTTACTTCTTCTAGAATAATTCTTCAAAATAAAACTTGACCTAGGTTTTTTGTTTTCATTGAAGAAGATGATGATCTTGGTTTTGCTAGTGTTGACTCACATACCACCTTATTTACACAAGTACTCAAGGGTATTTAGGTTCTCTCACAACTATTGAATAAACACATCAATCAAAATAAGATCATTAACATACAAAAGAAGCTTGACTATATATTCTCCTAGAAGAACACCATCCCCACCTTGTAAATTCAACTATTTTGCAATTTTGTTGATATATAAATAAAAACTTAGAGTAGGAGATAATGATCATCCTTGTTTAACTCTAATGTCACTCCTAAGACATTATAGAATGATTTCTTGATTTTTGTTTTTTACTCAAACCTCTTTATAGAGTTTTAGCTAGATGAATCTCTTAGAGGATGAAAGTTTTTAATTTGTATTTGCTTGTGATCATGCATTTTTGGATTCTCTCTATTTTATTTCATATGGTATTTGAAGTTCTAGTAGCCCATATTTCACACATATACAACACTACAAGAATTACTAATAGGCCAAACAAAATATGAGTAGTTTTTTAATCTCATAAATCCACCCCTCTACATCTATTTTGAAAGGGAAAATGATACTCTTCAACTTCCCAAATTTATTTTCCTTCTATAATTTTTCCATAAAACTTGTTGTTGAAGTCAACCCCATTATACTTTGTTGCTTCTTCTAGAATACTTCTTCAAAATAAAACTTGACCTAGGTTTTTTGTTTTCATTGAAGAAGATGATGATCTTGGTTTTGCTAGTGTTGACTCACATACCAACTTATTTACACAAGTACTCAAGGGTATTTAGGTTCTCTCACAACTATTGAATAAACACATCAATCAAAATAAGATCATTAACATACAAAAGAAGCTTGACTATATATTCTCCTAGAAGAACACCATCCCCACCTTGTAAATTCAACTATTTTGCAATTTTGTTGATATATAAATAAAAACATAGAGTAGGAGATAATGAGCATCCGTGTTTAACTCTAATGTCACTCCTAAGACATTATAAAATGATTGCTTGATTTTTGTTTTTTACTCAAATCTCTTTATAGAGTATATGGAAAACTACTCTAAATTGCATTGGGACACCAAGATCCTTTATTCTACACCATAATTTATTCTCAAGAAGTAAGTTGAAAGCCTTCTTGAAATCAAAAAAATTATAATTCCAACCTTTTGCAATGTTTTTTTCTTGAAAAGTGAATCCATGATCAATTGTCAAGTGCTTTTCTCTAAACCCTATTTTTCCTTTTCCTTTTCCTTTTCCTTTTTCTTTTTCTTTTTCTTTTTCTTTTTCTTTTTCCCACTTGTTGATTTCATGCTCAACCATGCTTCCAAACAACTTCACAAAAGAATGTTTAATCATGATGGCCCTATAATTTGAAGGATTATTAATATGTCCACTCTTAAAGAGAGGTATTGCTACATTGGTGATCCAATCTCTTGGAAACCCATATTGAATGATGCTATTGAATATTCACAATGTGAGAGGGGAGGATTTTCATTACCCATTTTAGGTATTCAGCCTAAAACTCCACCACATCACTAGCCTTTCTTACACCCAAATTTTTAATACCTTCCTTAACCTCTCATAAGATCAATTTCATTTTCATATTCGCCTTGAGGGGGACCTCAACTCCTTATTTCTACTCATAACATTAAATCACTATATTATTATTATTAATTAGAATTTTATCTTAAATACATAAGTATTATCTCCTTATATTTATATACACTCCTCTTTAACATTTACAAGCTACATATGAACCTTTAACCTTTATATTCTTTAGCTAATTTAGAGCTCTCCTAAATTAAGGATCCTTATCAAACAAGAGATGCATTGCATCGGGTTCCTGCTAATAGTTATTGCTAGATATTGTAGTTGCGACATGATTTGATTTCAAATAATCATGTGTCTATTATAATGTGTGTTGTCCTATTTATGAGAATATATTGAGATTAATGGTATGAATACACCACATGTAAATTAGATCCATTTTTTAGAATTTTGGTTTACACCAAACATTACAAACAAAGTATTGTTTCATATTATTTAAAACAATTATTGAGTTCTTCTAGAAGCTATGCAATGATATTTTTATATATTTTGTTTAAGATAAGATTATATATATCTTGTCAATGAAGTTAATATTGATTAAATTTGTTAGGTGACATATCTCACCATAGATTTGCACATATTTTTAAGATTTTATGTCTTTTCAATATCATGCTATATACAACATTAGTCAACATTATTCAAGACATTAATACGATTGAAATTCAACCATAAAAATAATTATTCTAAATCTAGTGGAAATATTTTTCCACCTCTCATGTCTATAATCGATTTGCTAACACTACTACTAAAATGAAATTTGTTGAATGTCTAAAATCTTCTAAACGATGTTTAAAAGTTAAAATAAAAGAACCTAATTGAACAAAACTTAGAATTATGTTGCAAATGTTAATGAAAGATAAGTAATATCAAATGAGAATTAAAGCTCTAAATATGATGTAATTCATAATTGTATTTGAACATGAATACATTTAACTTTAAATTGATAAAAAATGTTAGAATTTACATATATAATGTTTTTGAGGAAATTCTATGAAACAAATAAATATAAAATTGATCAAAAGATTATTCATTATCTTTTATTAAATACTATTTTTTATTGTTAATTTTTAAAATATTTTAAATTAATAGATATAAATTTTATTTATATTATCATTAATTATTTTAATCACAATTTCTCATATTTTCTCTATTTCACCTTTTCAATAAATTAAATTTGTCTCAAATATGATTAAATTATTTATATTTATTGACCCACGATTTTTAAAATAAAAAATAATAACATTTATCAAATAGGACAATAAATAGAATTGTAAAGTGACATAAAAATGCATTTGCACTAGCTTTTTGATAGTTAAAAGATTCCATAGCTTACATCACACTAATATCACTATTCACAATTATTATCTAATAGAATGATAGATAAATTAATTTAAAGTATCTATTAAAAATGAGAAAAATATACATTAAATTTTTTGGTCAAACTATTTTAATTCTAGATGAATTAGTTTAAAGTATTTTTTTAAAATAAAAAAATATATATTAAATTTTTTTTTATGAATAAGCAGATATCTATATTAAAATACATTAGAAATTTTGATCAAACTATTTTTAATTCTATCATTGAAAGGTATTTTAAAGTATTGGTGAAGTTGAAAGGTTCTAAATGAGCCCATTAGGGATCAAGTAGCAAAATAGAATGGATTCCCCTCAATCTTTAACTCTAGTAGCAAAATATAATTTGTGGATGACCTCCATAAAACAAAATTTTAAAAAAATTCAATCATTGATTTATTTGTTGACAATAAATAAATGAATGAATGCAGGAATTAACCAGAAATTTGCTATAAAGAAACCGATTTTTATCTTTTATTCAGCTGCTTCCATGTCCGTAAACACCGTATTTGTTTTGTGGGGTCGGGCTGAAAAATGAAACTCTCGTGAAACGGTCAGTGACGGGACAAGCTTACAGTGCAAATTCCTAATTACAGTAACTTTCAGATCTCTACGAACATGGACTTAAGTAGTATTTTGTTGTATCCTATGTATAATTGTGGACAATTTTAATTCACGATCAAAGAAAGCTCCCACACAATCAACAAGAATTTCCACAATAATATGATGTTGCTCGAATCCAGAAACATACAAGCAAGTACAATCTATACTATTGTTCCTTGAAAGGAAGCAGAAACAGAGAAGAAAATGATAGGAAACGGCGTACTAGATAAAGTCTATCTTATACAGTTGGAATGAGAAAGGAAGAGATCAGGCGGGAAGTCCTCGTAGGCACTCCAGCAGAGGCTCTATAATTCTGCCGTCGGCAATCGCGTCGAACACTTTCTGCACGCACTCTTGCGGTGTCTGCTCTGTTCTCGCACTCATCATACTTGTCTTGAGATCATCTCGGACAAATTTATAGAAAGGAAGGAATTTGGAATGCTCGATTGGGTTAGACATGTAGGGGACGCGGCCATCCTTTTCGTAGGCCACCCTGACTGCCGTCATAGCGCTTTCCAGTTGCTCGCTCAGATAACTCTCAAATTCTTTCATTTTATACACCAAGGTGTCGCTCTCTATGCCGTCCTTTTGGTGGAAAGAAAGAATGGAATCGAAACATGACTGTTTGAGGGCTGAGAGAAGGGGAAGCGTGGGGTCACAGGGGGATTCCAGGTATGTGTAGACGGGGACTGCTCTCGCCACATTTACGAGCTTTGCCTTGGTCTCATTTGGGAAGCCCAACTCCTCTGCAAGGGTAGAAATAAAGTGACAGACAGTTTCCACGAGAGCTTGCTCGAGCTGACGAAGGTCGATTGCTTGACAAAGAGCTGCTAAGTGCGAGGCGAGCATAAGTTTTAAGATGTCCAATGCCTCCTCTGTCTTCCGGGCCGAGATGAGGGCAAGAGAGTTGATGTCCTGGTTGTGCTGCTCGGCGCTGTGGACGTGGGTTGTCACGGGGTTGGCCAGGTACTGAAGCTCCGAGCTGTAGGCAGCCATGGCGATGTCCACGCCCTTGAAACCGTAGTCCACGCTCAAATCGGGGCCCAACGACAGGTTCCCCGGGAGACCATTGCTGTAATGCTCGATCATGAGTTCCGTGAATTGAGCGAAGAGCAGTTTCCCCAGCCCGCCCACTGCGATGCGTACGTAGTCCATATGAAAGCCCACAGCGCTGCCTTGGAAGTTGGCCCCGTGGAGCGCCCTGTTGATGGTGTAGGATGTAAGACAGCCAATAAACAAAAACAGAGGAAAAAACACTTCCACAGAAAATACACAAGCATAAACTTTTATTCAACTTCCCACGATGATTTACATTGTTTGTAGGCTGCATACATAGAGTTTGAAGCATCCAACAATAGATTGAAGTGTTAGTAAATCATGCATTATTAACTCCTTGTTAACTGCTATCTAAATTGGAGACTAATCTTTTGTTTCCATGCTGTTTAAGTCTTCTCTTCTTTTCTTTCTTTTTTTTTTGTTTAAAATGAAGCATTAAGTGTCAGCATAAATCTTTTTATTTATGGGAATAGGATATTTTAGAATCTTTTTCTTCTTTTTTTTGGAACAACAAGTGTTTAAAAATTGAAAACAAGCTGTGCAAAAATTGAGGGGCTTAAAACAAGCAGCTGCTGCAAATGAAAAAAAATACCATTATTTTGCCTTCTTTATATTAATTTCATTTTTTTTCCTCCAATTTTATATTTACTTTGCCTCCTCTTTTAAGCAGGAAAAATAAATAAACATAGGACCACCAGCTCCACAAAATATTACTAAACATGTTGTGCAGTGACTACTAGTCAAAATAAGCTAAGCAGCTACATGAAAATGTGCCCTAATACAAACTATAAATAGACTGATTGTCTAATATGATACACATGACTGTGAGGTTCATGTATCACTTTTCAACAGATGACTCACAACACAAAAACATTCATTCATACAATAATTGATATTCATAATTTTTAACATTTATTCATACAATAATTGATATTTATAATTTTTAAGTTACTAAACATATTATTCAATATTTTAAGATATATTATTGAATTTACTTTCATATGTTAAAAGAAAATTAATAAAAATAGTTACACAAATTTTCTTTAAATTGTTCTAATTTGATGTCCAGTTTGAAGGGAGGGAGCGTCATACCGGTCGTTGGCGTGGTCGATGATAGGATTGTCATTGGCAGAATTGATCTCCGTTTCTACAGTGATCGTGGCGGCTCTTATTGTTTGAACAAGGGGGCTCAACCATTGCGGGCACGACCTCAGAGCATAGCGGTCTTGCTTGGGCTTCTTGAGCTTATCGATGGAATAATACTCCCGGGATAGCTCCTGGAATGGACTGTCGCTCAGAAGGCACTCGAGCAACGCCGCGAACTCAATCTGTCCCGGATGCGGCTTCACCTTGTGGATAAGCGGGTGCGCGAACTCCTCTCTGCCAAAGATCACTTCACAGAACATTCCACACAGCGTCTCGACCAGTAGCAGCAGCACATTGGCGTCGTACATCACAGTGGAGGCGAGGGCAGTGGCAAAGGAGGTGCCGTTAACGAGTGCGAGGCCTTCCTTGGCTTGGAGGACGAAGGGCCGCAGCCCTACCCTTCGCAGCGCCTCCGGGGCAGGGATCTCCTCTTGATCGTTGCCGTTGCCCGTTCGCACGACAACGCTGGGCTTCCCAATGAGGAGCCCCGCAATGTAGGCGAGCGGGACGAGGTCCCCAGATGCGCTGACGGAGCCCCGGAGCGGAACCTTGGGTGTCAAATTCTGGTTGAGGAGGAGTTGCAGCGCTTCCATGACGGCCCAGCGGATGCCCGAGTAACCGTAGGTGAAGCTGTTGAGGCGGAGCAGCATAGCGGAGCGCGTGGTAGCTGGTGACAGCTCATCTACAGACGAAGCGCAAGCTCTTGTAAAGACGCCTGCGAGCAGACAACGGATAAGGGACTCCTGCAGCTCGCTCAGCTGGTTGGTTCGCTTGGTGCAGCAGGCACCGAAGCCCGTGGTTACGCCGTATATATCGGCGCCTTCCTCGGCCTTGCGCTGTACCCACGACGAGCAGCGCTCAATCCGGCCTCTGCATTCGTCGGCATTTAAGGCCACCTTCACCTCAGCCCTCCGCGCCAGGGCCGCGACATGCGCCACTGTGATATGATTTGTGCCATCCAGAGTTATCCATTGGACGGCCTTGAACGTCTTGATCAGAGACAAAATATCTTTTACATGAGAATGCGAGGCCATTGACAGGTAGTCCGAGACAACGCAAGAGTGTAAAAGCTTAGTCTCTGTCGACCGTGCAAAGAGCAGAATCTATGAAGGGGAGTTACAAGCAAATCAAAAATCGCTCTAGATGGGCTTGCTCTAACGAAACTCACACTGCATATTTATCTGCGAGTTGCACCACTCTTATTTAGACACGTAATGAGCTCTTCTCTACGCGAACAGTTAACTCTCTCAATCATTACAGGTGAAGGAAACCATTATATTCTAGATTACATCGTATGGGTTTTTAGTAGTAGTCTATGGAACATTCTTGGTATGGGTTTTTAATAATCTATTAATCTATGAAGTAGTGTTGTAAAATTGTTTTTGGATTGTATAGGAGAGTAGATGTAACTTTAAAAAATAAAGGGGGAGAAAATGAAAGAAAGATTGAAATGAAAGGGGAGGAAATGAAAGAAAAGGAGAGAAAGGGTTGTAGATAAAGAAAGGAACTTAATCAACTGTTTGTATAATATGTAGTAATTGTAAAAGAGAAAAATAATAATAAATAAGATGGACATCAATGTAGTTGCATCTTTTTAGTTAGAATATATATTCATAATCATAACAAATCTTCAAAAGAAAGAGGAACTTAAATTTGATGCTGATTGATATAATCATACTTTATTAAAAGTAAACTGGAATCACAAGAGTATTTATATTTAAGCATGTAATATAATAATAATAAGTTTTTTAATATACTATTCAATTGGTTGAGTATAATAATATGTTTCTTAATTTCACCCTCTATCAAAAATCAAATTTTTTAAAATACAATACGAAAAGAGACATCCTTAAAAAGGAGATCATTATTCATTACCTTTTAAGTCATACTCAAATACCAATGAATTCAAAAAAAAAAAACAATTTAAAATATTAACCCTCTAAACAATGACATCTAGCTTGAGACAATTCAGTTAATCGTCTAAGGTTTCCAAAAGAGGCAATGGTGTAAGGACTTTGAAGCCTAGCCATGGTTTCCAACAGAGACAATGCTGTGATGACTTTCAAGGCTCGCCGTAAGGAACAAAAGCAATCACAGTGTGAAAGAATTCCTTTACACTTGCTCGCATTCCACGAATCAATCGGATCTCTAAATATAATCATTAATAGTGAGTATTGTCACTTCAATCCAATCTGTATAATTATTCTGCTTCCATGTTTCCTCCAGAATTCCATCACGTTTAAATTGGACATATACTTCACGTACATTATTACGTTCTGATTCTCCGGATTATCTTTGTGGTGGGGAAAAAAAGCATGTTTTCATTACACTAATATGCTCCATAATTACACCTGTTTGTAGAATAACTAATTTGAACCGTGGAATTGAAAGTAGGACCGAGTTGCACTGCAACACCGCAACCACTGAGATAAAGTGGAGAACATTCACGGGCCATGGCAAGGACAAATTAATCTCTTTCCCGTCTCCTACACTGGAGGGGAAAGGGCAAGCTACAGTAAACAGTACCTTTACTTCATTCATGCTGGATAAAGCTTCTCTCCACATTGTGTACTTTATGGACACCATGTCATCATATATACTTTGTATATATATTACCCCATTAAATAACACTACCTCTATATGTATTGCATTTTATGGTGTCATATTATATATACTGGCAATTGCACCTTAGTGTGCAATGGGTACGTCGAAGAGGTGTGGAAGGTCAATAGGAAAAAATTGGACTATTTTTTGCACACACGAGGACAATTGGTTGTCCAACCATTTAGCAAATGATGTTTGTGCAATAAAGGTCTCATCAACTATGCACCCTCTTATAAGGATCTAAACATGTCTGAAACAAAACCTATGAATGAGAAAGATAATTATGTAGTCACATAGTGTTATCTCAAGAAATATTTTCTAAGTATATTTGGAATTCTAGAAGACAAATTAGAAAATACATAGATGTACATCTAAGTTTTAATTCAGCAGAGAGATGGGAGAATGAGAGAGTTCATTATTAAGTTGAATGGTAGACAGTCAACACTTCACAAAGCAAAAATAGCAGGGTTTGTTGTCTCATACACTATCTTTGACCTTATCAATATTAAAAATCTTCTATTCTATTCAACCAACAAGGTACTGAAAAACAAGAATCTGTATAGATTAATATTTTATCATATTTATGTTCATATATCACCAAGCTTAGGTCAATAGATCTCAAAAAGTACATTAAATTGGAATAGAGAAGACTAGAGTTAAAGGATCCTAGGTTGTTAAAAGATCAAGCAACTACAAACTAAAGAAATGCTAACATAACATGAGAATAAAGCCAAAGAGGTGAACTTCAAACCATAAAAACTAAGTATAACTAAAAATAGCCTTATATGGAAAGGATCTCCCAAGGAAGCATTGAGATGACAAATAAGAACAATGGGAGTTGTGATATCACCATGTTTGTAGCTTAGATCACCATGAAATGGCCAATGCAAAATACAATGATGCCCATTGTAACATTAGAACAAACAATTGTTAATCCTAATCTAAATCTAAACTAATCTAAAAATCTAACAATAAAGAATGAATATGAAAACATGATAAAAACTAAACAAACTAAATTGATCTCACTGAATATGCATTCATTCCTTCGAATTATCTCCATTGCTCTTCTCCATTTTGCCTTTTTAGTATTTTTTCCCTCAGATTTTTGTGTTTGAATGCAAATATAGCTTTGTCGAGTGTCTAAGAAAAATATCGAAGAATGGTCTCTTCTCAAAAGTATGTGATTTCGGGAGGAGGAATAATGATTATGACAAACCATTTTATAGATTTTGGGTTTTCGAACAATCAGCTCAGATTGAAAGAGAGATCGACGGATGAGATTGATGAATGTCATGCGATCTGAGTTATGTCTCAGATAGAACGTGAGTTAGAACATGAGTCAAAAAAGACTAAAAATAGAACAAGATCTTAATCTTTAGTTGAGAATCTTCGAAAATAAAAGAAATAGACTTTGAATGTCAAAGACAAAGTCAGAACTCGAAGATGAGGAATTCGAATGCATAATTAAATTAATTAATTAAATAAAAGATATTTAATTAATAAATGCATACATGCATATGAGTTAGAACTAGTTAATCGACTAGTTGTGACAGAGAGTTTCCCTGTAGAGATGATCATCAGTTAAATTTAGAGATAACTCGAGAACTAAAAATAGATCTTGAGTCAAAAGGTGAGTGAATGATTTAGATAACTGAATGATAAAGGAATGTGACATAAATGAATTAAATGTTAATTTAATTCAACATTCGAAAATAGAAGATTTAATTAAATAAATAAAGATAATTTATTTAATTTGACTTTCGAAAAGGATAATATGAATAATTAAATAATAAATATTTAAATATAGTTGAAAAGGGGGTTAAATGAATAATTAAATAAAGATATTTAATTATAGTTGGAAAAAGTATGATAAAGGGGTAATTAAATAATAAATTATTTAATTAAGAAGGAAGAATTAATTAGTTAGCAACATAATTAAACAAATATGATTTATTTAATTATCCAAGTTGAATAAAGGTCATTTATGAATTAGTGAATTAATTAAAAAGGGGTATTTAATTAATAGAGGAAATATGTATTAGAAAGGTAATTAAATAATAAACATTATTTAATCATGACCATAGACTATAGAAAATTATGTCGAAAGTGGTGTTTGCAGGCCTAGACCAATTTTTGGTATCTACAGTTTGCCCCTCTTTGATACAATGTTGGTACGATATTGTGTCAAAGAAAATATGCCCCGATCGTGCCCCGGCATGAAATAGTATTAGAACCTGCAAATGACAGAGATAAATAACAAGCACGATGAACACATGAATTGCATAATGTCAATCTGAATCTTATTAGATAGTCAGAGGTATATAAAAGAAAAGTATCTAAGCATGAGGTGTTGATGTGTATCAACACCTCTCCAGTCTATAAACTAGTTGGGAAGATATTTTGAGGAAAATATCCAGGCTATTCTAATGATTCATATTGCAATGAATGCCTAAGTAGGCTTAGGTCAACCTATGTGTATGCAAGCATTTAAAGTGTACACTAACACCCCCCCTTAAGCATAACTTAGGTAGGCATGGATAAAATGGGTCCCGGCTACTAGCCTGGTGAGGTACCCATGTACAAAGTAATCTCTCATGAAGTGGAGAAAAGTAGAAAACCTTGTGGGAAAAAACTACCCTCCAAAAGAGAGAAAAGATGCATGAAAATTATACAAATGAAGAAGTACTACTTCTTTCACTAAGTACAATATATGATTTCCTCTATAAGAGAGAAAATGATAGAAGGTCTATGAGACCCCCCCATAATACATGTCCAACTACATTAAAGTTGGAAAGTTGACAGAGGATGTAGATGTAGTTCCAAGAACTCTTCACAATGTTCCTTCCCTTGGGAAGAAAAGAAACCAACTAAAGATGCAGGATATCCTCCCATGTGAGAAGATGGATGTATGATCTTGAATAGAGTTGAAGCTCATCCAAGAATGATGATGATGGTGCCCATGATGTCTTTGAATGTTGCTTAGGAATCTCCAACCCAATGCTGACATGTGAGAAATACTGATGGAATGAATCAAGTATCATAGAAGATTCTATAACAAGGACCACAAGAACCAGAGATGTATGGGGATAACTAGAACCATAAGAATCTAATATTGTCATTATAGAAGTCGATGTAGGTGAGGGAAGAGCAATCATATCTGAAGAAGACAAGGCCAATGCAACTTTATTGAAGTTGTCATAAAAAAGAAGACTGATCTCCTCAATGTGTGCTTCCATGTCAGCAATGTGGGACTCTACGAAAAGACATGAAATGTCAGGTAGATATGCATCCCAATTAGCAATGCTAGGAAGACAAGTATCTTGTTGCAAAGAAATGCTGGAAACTCTCAAAGAAGTGACTCTGAAATCTGATGAAGCAACAAGAGGAGGTGGAGGAATGATGATTTCCTCTGTGTCAATTGGACGCTCTATATCTGAATCATGATGTGGGATGTGAGTTGTGATCATAGTAGGATCATATGGGAATGGAGAAACATTGGAGTCTCCATATATTTCCCAAATTTTGATCCATAATGCATGTGGACATTCAATATCCATGATGACAAACAAAGAGTCATCTGGAATATGTAAACTGATTAATCCATGAATATGATCACGAATATTAAACCATTTATCCTTCTGATATTTTTTACCTAGTTCAGGGATAAGTCCATACAGATATGGCATGAGATTATGGAACCTAAGATGTTTCAGGATTCCTTCACACCAAGACTTATAGTTTCCCGGTTTTAGGTTGATTACAGAAGAATGAGTTTCATATCCCATGATTACAAATAGGTTAATTCCTTTAAGACAATAGAAAATCAACAAATTAAGAACCCTTCCAAATTAGATGACCCCCCCTAGTTTTCCACTTTATAAGTTAGTGTGTTTTACAAATATCACATTCATTGCAAAAGAATATTCCTCTTTTACAAATTTTTAACTATTACAACAAAAATTATAACTCCCCTCCGTTACAAGCTTTAAATGAGCTAGATAAATAACCACACCATTAAAAGCTTAATATAGACATTAACCTCCATTTTAACATAAAATGTGAATTTTAATGCTAAAAATATAAATGCCTATGGGAGATAATGATCAAGGCTATCAACGCCAAGTGAGTTAGACTAAGTAAAAAGGGGTTTGGAGAGAGGACAATAGAAAATACAACACCCTCATGGCTGGAAAGAATTAGGAGCTAAACACTCCATATGACCCCCTCTTTTTTTTGTTTTTGTTTTTTTTTGCCAAATTTATTGCAAGAGAAAAAATAACTCTTCTACAATTTTAACAATGGCAAAATATTGCACCCTCCCCTTATAAATGTTTTTGCTTTGCCACATTCATTGTAAAAGAATTTTGTCTTCCTCTTTTACAAATTTTTACCTATGGCAAAACAAATTTCCACTTCCCCTTTATCACATTCATTGCAAAAAAGAAAAAAGAACTCATTTGCAAATTTTTAACTATGACAAAAAGAAAAGACCCCTGCAAATTCAAAATCGTGCCTCTCAGAGAAACACGTTTTTGGCAGAAAGAACCAGAGATACGTCTTTTGCATGAAAGAACCAGATCACAATAGGAAGAGATTTTCCTGGACAAGTTGTGGCAACAGAGGGAGGTAATACGCCCTACAGTTTAGACAAATCAAGCCTTCAATCATAGTCAAATTGTGATTGTGTTGCACGACTGTCCAGTGCCGAGCAAAAAGAAAGATGTCTCAATCTACCTTGAGTTGATTACAAAATGAAGAGTCCAATGCAAATAAAGAGGGCGTTGAAGAATATAAGGCGTAGGGGTTTTTGCGTGGGTTGAAGGAGGGCACTACCTACAAATTGCAGGCTTGAAAGTGTCTCCTTCAAGTGGCTAGTTGAGGATTTGATGACACCGCTGGAGATCTTTTACAGAGGCACAAGTCTCCTATGCTCCCATACAGAGGTGACAAAGGCACCCTGTGGCACTGCAAACAAGTAAGCGACCTTTGTGTGCTTTTATGAGCCGCCACCATTCAGCCAAAGAGGGTAGAGGCAGAAAAAAGCAAACCACACACAACAACAAAAGGCCAGATCGAGCCCTTCAAGTTACTTTTGCAAGTGTTTGAGCAACAGGGGATGGCTTAATTCCTTGCACATCTTGTGAAAGGAGTGTGTGACCTTCAAACCCACACACAAATTATCAAACAAAAATTACGCCTTTGTCTGCAGTTCGCCAGAGTCAAACCCACACTGGAATTGTTGGTGGTCTACGTGATGGCCCACTCTTGCTTCCAATAGTAGCCAACCCCAAATTGGGCGATTTGTGAAGGGAATTGCAAAGCTCCCTTATCCCTCACTCCCAAGACCACCACGCTCCACAAATGAGGGGAACCGGCAAAGAGAGGTGCAATTCGAGACGGCTCAAACCTCCTAAGCCTACGCCAAGTCAAAGCACGCCAATATTGAGTGCCTTGCGCAACAATAAGCTCAATAGAACCAAGGATATCATGCCTCTTCTTGGAGAATCGAACAAAAACAACAGTATTTATGGCCTGAGAACTCTTTGTTCGGCTCTGATACCATATTAGAACCTGCAGATGATAGAGTTAAATAACAAGCACGATGAACACATGAATTGCATAATGTCAATCTGAATCTTATTAGATAGTCAAAGGTATATAAAGGAAAAATATCTAAGCATGAGGTGTTGATGTGTATCAACACCTCTCTAGTCTATAAACTAGCTAGGAAGATATTTTGAGGAAAATATCCAGGCTATGCTAATGATTCATGCTACAATGAATGCCTAAGTAGGCTTAGGTCAACCTATGTGTATGCAAGCATTTAAAGTATACACTAACAAACAGGTTAGGGTATGCCCCAGTGAAAGGGAGAATGACAAGGAGGTAGTGGTATGCCCCCTCAAGAGGATATGCAGGTTTGAAGAACATGAGTGTGATCTCAAAATGGATAGATAATGGTGGTGAAGATGCAAAAAAGAAGAAATGTTAGCATGGATGATTTCAGAATGTTAGTAAGAAACAATTAAGTTTGATTGATTGAGAAAACGATATAATGAAGGTTGATAGATTGAGAGAAAGACATAATCTTCGATATTGTGCCAAATATGCTATACTTGCTTTGTTATCATCATTGGGCGGGACATGACATAGATGGAAAGTACACACTATGATATGAGATAGACCATAGTGCACAAAGTCATCCATCAGTGAAAAAAAAACAGTCGTAGACAAGGAGTGTCTTAACTCAGACTAAGGACAAGATGCCCCAGTCGTTTGCTCAAGACAAACCACAGACAATAGACAAATAAAAGACGGGTCATGAGACGTCATTGCTCCTCTAAATCCTTGATAGGACATCCTTAAAGAAACTAGTAACATGACTCAAAAACCAATGTTAAAAAGACAATTGACAAATAGTAGCCAAATAAAAAGTATCCTAAGACATCGTTGCTTCTCTAAATCCTTCAAGGGACATCGTTGAGATAGCTAGTAATAGGATCTTGCACAAATCGATAAAAAGATAAGACAAAATAAGATATAAATTCATAAATCCAAATAAATGTATTCGCCAAAACTTGATCTTGTGGGATTGTTTGATGTTGATGTTTGACATAGTGTAATGTGAGAGAATGACACATACCGCATAAGACATTGAGTCTGGTTTCAACTTGGTGACTTTTGTATAAGGCATGACAAAGCCTGGTTTCAGTAAGACACGTTTCGTATAAGACGTTGGAGTCTGATGACATTGAAGTGACAAGCCACATGAGACTATGACAATTTGATGACGTTTGTTGACAAGAAAGACATATCTTGTTTAAGACATAGGTTGATCACTTTGACAATGTGTTTGATATTGACTTGATGACTATTTGAGATGTTTTGCCTTGTTAATGCATGACTTGTTTTGATTCCTTGACTGATAAAAGTGTGTGCGTAGACAGTGTATGACATGAAATGATACCCTAAATTACTGACCTAAAGCTGCTTAAAGACATGCCTCTAAGTGAATGATATGCAATGTGTGATAGTGATTGTGAATGAACCCTATTGGAATGACCTAGTGTGGTCTCGGGAGCTCATCAATTGATTAGCCTTTCCTACGTTGTATACGCAGAGACCTCGTAGTTCGACACGACCAATGACTTTGAATATACAAAGCGTCATGATTTTAATGTGTGTGATACATGACAAACCTAGACTGATAGACCTAATGCCTTGGGGGCACATCGATTGATGGCCTTGCCTACGTCCCAGTCGCAGAGGCAACGTAGTTCGACTATGTCTACGATTGACCTAACATGACTGACTTGACATGATTGACTAGACATGATTGACTAGACCTGATTGACTTGACATGATTGACTTGACTCTGCTTTTGGGATTTTCTGACATTTTTCTGATTTTTTTTGGATTTTTGGAGTTTACTAATGTTTTTGGGATTTTCCAGGACATTTTTGATGGTGTGACGTTATGTACAAAGTGTTAGGGTACAAAACAAGGATTTTCCCCCAGTCAGGAATAGGATTTGGAAGATGGAGTGGGTAATGTGACGAAATGGACGTTTAGATGTCAATCATTCCAAATGATGGATAGGACAACCATTTATTATGAGTGATGGTGAAAAATTTTGATTAGAATGATGGTAGACAAAAGAGCGAGCTTGACTACACATGGCACTTGTTTGCAAGGTTTTCACCATGGTACTTATCCATAGTGCCACCGAAGCGGTTTTCACTAGTGGACAGATTTATTTCTCTTTACTTTTTTTTTTATTTTCTCAATTTTTTTGGTGTTACCAAGACGCTTGTTTGGCAAGTTTTCATCAAGGTAACCATTTTTTTGTTTTTTCATTTTTTTGTACTTTTCCAAATTAAGACACAGATTCTCAGAGACTTAAGCGTAGAACCTCTTTATATGTAGACTGTTGATAGGGGACAAAAGCGATTCTCCTTCAGGAGTAGAGAGTTAGTATGCTCCTAATCCAAAGGCTTCTGTGATAATGTATGGCCCCAACCAGTTATGTTCAAACTTTCCTGGTTTCTCACGTTCAGCTTGGTTCTTAGGATTCTCCATTAATACCAGGTCACCAATGTCAAAGTGTCTATTGAGAACCTTCCTATTGTAACTACGATGAAGATGATTCTGATATGCTTGTAAATGATCTAATGCTTTCTGTCTTCATTCATCTAGCAATTCTAGCTCTTGTAACCTAGAGACACGGTATTCTTCATCATCGATATGACCCTTCAAGGATACCCGTAGAGAAGGTATTTCAACCTCAATATACAAGGGAATATGGAGTGGCATCGGTGGGAGTATGGATGCTTGTGCGATAAGCCCATAAGGCAGGATTAAGCTGTAGGTGCCAGTCACGACCAGTGTCATTGACAGTCTTCTTAAGGATTCTAACAATAGTCTTATTAGATGCCTCAGCTTGGCCATTACCTTGTGGGTAATATGGGGTGGAGAAATGGTGTTTGATGTGGAATTCTTCACATAAATGGCGTACTTCTTGGTTCTTGAATGGGCGGCCATTGTCTGTGATTATGGATTGAGGTACACCATACCGATAAATGATATAGTTTAGGATAAACTTAGATATTTGTGTGCCGGTTATGTATATCATGGGGGTGGCTTCGATCCATTTGGTGAAGTATCCGATGGCGGTGATGATGAATTTGTGGCCATTGGATGATGAAGGGTGTATCTTACCTATGAGGTCAAGTCCCCATTGGGCGAAGGGCCATGGTGAAGTAATTGGATGAAGCTCCTATGTTGGTGCTCTTATCAAGTCTCCATGTATTTGACATTGTCTACATTTCTTTACAAAGACGTATGAGTATTTCTCCATTGTAGGCCAATAGTAACCTAGTCTCATAATCTTATGGGCTAGAGTGGGACCACTCAAATGAGATCCGCATATATCCTCGTGTACCGCTCGCAAAGTTGTTTGTGCTTCCTCAACATTGAGACATCTCATTAGAGTGTTATCTAAGGTACGTCTATACAGGGTTTCTCTGATGATGGTGTACTTAGCTGACTTTCGGATGAAGGTTCGGCTTTGGTTATTGGACAAGTCTTGAGTCAGGGTTTGGTCTGTGAGGTAATCGAATATGTCTTTATACAAAGGAGACATAGGACAACCAATGGTACACACTATCACAATATCAGGGACATCATAAGCGGGGATCAAAATTTTTTCAACCAGAAACTCAAATTTAGGCACATTACTTGGAATATCCAACAAGGACCCCACAATTTCCATTGCACCTGCAGCTCTATTTTGGATACGTGGTATTTGTTGAAAAGTTATGTCATTAAAATACTATTTGAAACTCTCAGCCATCCTCTTGTAAGGTGCAAGCTTCTCATCCTTAGTCTCGTAATCATCATTCACCTATCGGATTACCAGTTGAGAGTCACCAAAGACATGTAGGCTCTTAATGTTCCATTGAACTGCCATTTTTAAACCCGTCACTAAGGCTTCGTATTCTGCTCTATTGTTGGTACAAGGGAATGCAATCCTGAATAATTTAGGAATGGTATCACCTTGAGGTGTTTTAAATAAGATACTAGCCCCTGAACCATGATTTTTATGTGATCCATCAAAGTACAGTTTCCATTCGGTTTTAACGTCAATGTTGAAAATAAATTCATTTGGAAAATCTACCACTAATGGATGGTCTGTCTTTATAGGTGCATCGGCTAGTTGATCTGCAATGACCTATCCTTTTATTTCCTTCCTTTTGACATATTGAATTTCATACTCGCTAAGTATCATAACCCATTTAGCCAATTGGCCTGTTAAAGCTGCTTTACTTAGGAGATACTTAAGTGGATCAATTTTTGCAATCAACATTGTTTGTCGATTGAGCATATAGTGCCTAAGTTTTTGGGTAGCAAAGACTACCACAAGAAAAGCATGTACTATGTTGTTGTAATTCAATTCATAGCCCACTAAGGTTTGACTGATATAATAGACCGCTCTCTCATGACCTTGATCATCGTGTTGTGCGAGAAGAGCCCCTAATGCTGATTGAGTTGCTGAGATGTAAAATATCAATGGTTTTCCCTCTATAGGTGGCATTAGGACTAGTGGAGTAAGCAAATAGTCCTTGATTTGTTGGAAGGACTCTTGACATTTAGGTGTCTACACAAATGGCACTCCTTTCTTGAGTAAATGCTGAAATGGATGTATTTTATCCACCAATTGTACTATGAAACGCCTAATGGACTATAATCTCCCCTGTAGGGTTCTAAGTTGACCAATGTTTGTTGGAGGAGGCATTTCTATGATAGCTATTACCTTCTTTGGATCTACTTCAATGCCTCTGCGAGAGATGATATACCCTAACAACTTCCCTGATTTCACTCCAAAGACACACTTCTTCAGATTTAGCCTGACATTGTAATTTTCTAGCCTCTGAAATATCTTGTCTAACACCTTTGAATGATCTTCCCTTGTTTTTGACTTGGCTATTATATCATCTACATAATCTTCCATGAATGTATGTACAAAATCATGAAAAATCATAGTCATTGCTCGTTGGTAAGTGGCTCCTGCATTCTTAAGGCCAAACAACATAACATTCCAACAATATGTGCCCCATGGACACATGAAAGTTGTCTTATGTTGATCTTCAAGTGCTATCTTTATCTGGTTATATCCAAAGAAACCATCCATAAGGGATAGCATCTCATATCCTACAGTAAGGTCTACTATTGTCGATATTTGGCAAATGGAAGTCATCTTTAGGACATGCCTTGTTGATGTCTCTAAAGTCAGTGCAAATACAAATGCCCCCAATTGGCTTAGTCACTGGTACAAGGTTCGATATCCAATCTGCATAGTCTATTGTCCTTATGAATCCTACATCTAAAAGTTTCTTAAGTTCTACCTTGACCAATAGAGCAATTTGCGGATGCATCTTCCTCAACTTCTGTTTGACTGGTTTGATACTTGGTTGTAGTGGTAAATGATGCAATATTAGGTCTGGATCCAGCCCAGGCATGTCAGCATACGACCATGCAAAGTTTACTTGTCTCTTTTTGAAGAAATCCTTGAACTCATGTTGTTCTGTCTCTGATAAAGAAGCCGCAAAATATACTATCTGAGGATTCTCTTTTGTTCCTATGTTGATTGCGACAGCCTCTTCTACTAGCATGGGTGACTTTTCTTGTGCAGCGGGGAGAATATTTAAACCTCTATCCTCGGGTGCCTCAGACAGGTTTTCGCCCTCGGATACGTCCTTTATTTTGACTTTTTCTTCATCCAAAGGTGCCTTTTGGTTTTCACCTAGGGACTCATCATTTTTATTTTCATTTTCATTTTTGCGACTAGAGGTGTAAATAGACTCCCCGAAATATGCTTTATCGTCCAAGTCTATGGTAAAACCTACCTTATGATCCCCTCTAGGTATGCCTTCTCTAAGTCCCATGAACTCAGCAATTGCTTTGTCATTCTCGAATGTATCTATGATAGGTGTACCTTGTTGATCCCAATCAATAAGTTCAGGATATACAAGGGGCATGTCATCATCGGAGTTTGTAAGGGTAGCTGCTGACAAGGTGAATATGGAATGGTTGACATGGTCACATAATTTTTGGACTAACTCCTTCTTGTTCTTCCTTCTAGGGGTAGGTATACTTTGTTGTGGGACCATGGTGTGGGCAGATTCATCATAAGATGGTGTGTTAGGTGCCCAAGATGCATGTTCAAGGGTTTCCCAATAATAGTTCTCTTGCCATTCTGCTTTGGACAAGTGTTTCTTAGGACAAGGACTAGACTGTTTCGGTACAGGTTTCACATTGAGGTCCAACTCTCCAAATAAGGCATCTATGTTCATAGTACTAGTAGATGAGAGGGACTCCCATTCACCATCGCTTGAGTAAGGGGATTCATCATAGATTGGAGGTTTGTCATAAACTGGAGGTTTATTGTAAACTAGGGGTTTGTCGTAAACTAGGGGAAATGGTTCATGAGATGTCTCGATGTCTGGGTAATCATTCACTTCCTCTTGAAACATTGACGAAGTACCAAGAAACCCAATTCTAAGCGGTTGAAACCCTAGCCCTAGATATTTCGGTCATGGGTAGACAGTAATCAGTTTCGTCCTTCCATTTTGATATAGTCCTAAACCACTGTGCCCGTCATAGCCTTCCTTTTGCATTATCTTAAATCCTTTTCCATGTTGGTCTTGGCTATTTGAATAGACGGGGAGGGTTATTTATGTTCTTCTTGATATAACCAGGAATCAACTTGATCCATAATTTCTTCACTTAACTCTCCCCATTTTGTCAATGTCGTTGTAGGGGGAACATGAAATGTGACCATAGACTGTCTTCTATCCACCATGGGTAGGCCATATGCCTTAGGTGGAATCAATTCAGTAACATAGTAGGATGCCTGTATATTATATTCGCCACAACCCTTGTCTTGGATCTCGAGTTTTGGAGTGGATGATGGTGGTTTGAATGAAATGGACTTAGTGAGGTGTGATGGGTCAATGTATTGGGATAGAGTGGATGATGAAGTCTGTTGATTAATAGGCACTTGTCATTGTGGAAGATCCCTTAGGCTTGTACAATACTGGAAAGGATCTGGATCACCATCAATTGTGATCTTTGTGCCATTATAGGGGAACTTGAGACATTGGTGGTATGTTGAAGGTACAACTTTCATTGCGTGTATCCAAGGTCTACCTAGTAACAAGTTGTACGGAAGGGTGAGATCCAAGACTTGGAAGCTGGTGTTCATGATTGTTGGGCCAATTTGGATAGGGAGTGTGACAACTCCTTTGGATGATCTTTCCTCATCATCGTAAGCCTTGATGACTATACTCTTAGAGGTATCTACACAGTCTTCCGAGAATCCTAATGCCTTAACCAATTTAAGGGTACACAGGTTCAAACCTGCTCCTCCATCTACCAAGACTCGTCGAACTTTGTTTTGATGGATTGAGACTTCAAGATGTAATGGTTCATTATGATCTGACTTTTCAGTAGAGTAATCCTATTGGGAAAATGTGGCATGATTCGATTTGGTCAAATATCCCACCATCTCTTCGAAATGATTGACATCTAAGTCTGTGGGAACAATTGTGTTCTGTAGAGCTTTGTCAAGAATGGATCGATGCTGAGGTGATAAGGGCAACAATTCCAAGATATATATTTGCACGGGGGTTTTACTCAATTGATCGAGAAGGTTGTACTTGAACTTGGGATTTTGCGTAGATGGCTCAGAAAAAGGACCAGGAATAGTAATCTTAGTTCTGTGTGTGTTTACATTACATTTTGGATGCTTCTTAATGGTTAAAGTATTGACATTCTTGTTTGCAGCTCGGATGTGGTTTATGATCGTTCCTTTACCATAGTCATACTTGGTATTGTTATATTTTTGCCGATGGATTATTCTGGGGTCCCGAGCTGGAGGCTTTTCCTTTTGTGTGGTTATTTAATGGGTCCATGAAGACCTTATGATCACTGTTCTTAGTTTTTTTCTACCCACCAACCTCTATGGTTCCGTTTTCAACAAAGTCTTGTATGATGTTCTTTAATTGGCGACATTGTTGAAGGTTGTGCCCTTTCATTTGATGATAGTCACAGAAAGCGTTATCAACCCACCATGAAGGTTTGAATTGTCCAGGATCATACTCTTGTGTTTCTAAAGGTTTGATAAGATTATGTTTGACCAATTCTTTGAAGACTACCTCGATTGGTTGCCCTAAAGGTGTAAATTCTCGTGTTGGAAATCTCCTTTGTTGTGGTCTTTGTTGTTGTGAATTTTGGACATAGTTAGCCATTTGATCAGGATTGTTCATCATGTCTGCTTGTTGGTTGTATCCTCTAAGGGAGATAACCGGTCCAGTATAGATGTGCTTAGCATCAACTATGTCGTCATTCGTGACATTCTTGTTCCTAGACCAGAATTTGATTCTATCATTCAACACATTTTGATGTTGGACAATCGGGCTCTTACCTAGTACTTTGATTTCTCCTTTCTCAATAAGGCCCTTTTCAAGGATGATCCCCTTTTGTACCAATTCAATGAATGAAGTGCAACAGTGTACCCGTAAGTCACCTCTCAGTTTGGGGTTGATGTTTTCGAGGAAGATAGTGACCTTTTTTTTTTCAAGTATTTCGACAGGACAACGGCTAGCTAGACTTCTCCATCTCTGGAAGAAAGTAATGAAGGTCTCACCATCTTCTTGTGTTGTGTGGCACAAGGTTGCTATGGTTACTTCGTTTTCTATGTTAAAGGCAAAATGTTCGACAAATTTTTCAGCCAATTCTACCCAGGATTGTATACCATATGGCAATTTGGAAAACCATTCCAATGCTATCCCTATGAAGGTTCATGGAAATAGACGCATCAAGTAAGTGGGGTCATATGATATGTCCATGCATGTCATTGAGAATTCTCTAATATGCTCTAAAGGATTCTTCCTCCCATTATACTTAGGAAAATTTGGTATAATTTATCCATGGGGGAAAGGTGTCATATAGAGTGCTTTGTCAAATGGACATGGACATAGGTCTTGTGCTGATATAGTTTGTTTTCCTGACATAGACATGTCATCCATCTTTTGTTGTAGAGTCTGCATTTGGTTTTGAAGGATGTCGACTTGTGTCAAGGAAATGGTGGTCGTGTTATTTGGATCAATGTAGATGTTCTGATATGCCATGTTTTGTGATGGGTTATGATTGGGTGAGGGGATATATCCTATCAAAATATTCTGATTTGGGATAGGGATATTCCTTGTCTGAATGGTTTGATTTGGTATAGGAATGCTTCTTGTCTGAATTGTCTAATTTGGAATAGGAATGCTTCCTGTCTGAATTGTCTGACTTGGTATATTTCCGCCAACTTTGATTCTTTTACCAATCGTGTTGGTGCCAAAGGGGTAGGAGGAAGTTGCTCCCGCAATGAATTGTAAGCCTTGTGTTATGTTAAAAGGGGTTGTGTTTACAATTGACGATGTTTGTGTTGATAGACTTTTTGGTATCGCTGCAGTTATTTGGGGAATAGAGACAATACATGTCACGGTTTGTGTTGGTTGAGTTGACTATGTTGCCAAAGAATGGACATCAAATCCTAGAGGTAGTGTGGCACCTTCTACTAGAAATTTTTCTAAGTAGCGTTGTGGATCATTTAGCAAACACGCATCCATGAAGGATGCAAACTCAGGATCTTGAACTGTTGCATCTATGTCTTCTATGTAAATCTGCCCATGTGTGTCTCTAGTGACATGTTTTTCAAGTAAAGGCTTGTGTGGACGTTTGCTTCCTGATGGTTGGTTTCCGAACAGATTGATGAATTCGTTGGGGTCTGTCATTGCTTTGTGTTTTTTTTTACCTTGTTTCGACCATGAAAAATTTTCTTAAAATGGGTAATGCAGACTATGTCTAAAAACTTATATGACCTATGACTATGTTTTTGGATTTTTTTGACAATAAGGATGTTGCTAAAGATCTAAGATGACGTATGATAGGACGGACAATATGCAAAATTCTAAGTGGACTAAGGATGATAAATGAGTCTAAGATGGGTATATCCTACCACTTATGGAATAAATGCATGCAAAAATTTGTTTTGACCAAGGAACCTAATTGTATGAAAAGGTGAATTTTCTGAACTAGACTATTGAGCTGAAAAGATTCACCAAATGGGACCAAAGTGACTAGGTTCAATGATCGTGACAAATTGGAACATGAACGTTTCCAAAAGATGAGGAAAGTTATCTATTCTATGATATGCAATTTCCTAGGGAGTACCTATATGCATGCAACTTAGGATAACTATGGCTAAGACGTTTATTGTGACTAAGACGTATATGACACCTAATGATGGTAACTAAGACATATATGACACCTAATGATGCAAGGGCTTTGAGAAAAATTAACCAGTTTCTAATCCAAGGTTGATCCTAAGAACCTAAAGCAAATAATATTTCGGACTCAGCTCGTGATTTTTGACGTTTTCTGTTGATAGGAAAATGCGGTTCACAAAATAGTTGCGGTTTTCCCTCTAACAGATGTGGTTTTCCTAACAGTTGCGGTTTTTCCTCTGACAAATGCGATTTCCTAAGACACATGTGGTTTAACAACTGATAGATGCGGTTTACCAGGACACATGCAGTTCAAAAACTGACAGATGCGATTTACCAGGACACATGCAGTTCAAAAGCTGACATATGTGATGTGCATGCACACATGCGACTCAAAATGTGACAGTTGCGACTCGTGATATGCAGACTGTGAAAAGTGATTTGTATTTGACAGACAGATGTGGCATTTCCCCTAATAGATGTGACTCGCTATGACACATGTGACGATTTAACTGACAAATGCGACTCAATTTTCTGACAGTTGAATTTTTCCCAAAAGTTGTTGACTGAATTTTCTTTTTATCAAGTTTTTGACAAATACAGCAAAGAGCAAACACAACAATCAACATATTTTAGTTTTTGTGATGAAAGGACTGTTAAGACTTGAAAAACAATTACAACCTAGGATTTTTGGACATTACTTGCTGAATTCTTGCTTGGATTTCTCCAACTACGCACATTCAAGGTGGATGACTAGTAGCTTGACCCCACTAGCTCCCCTCCATGACACTCACTTATATTGGGCAGCCAAGCTACTATACCCATGAAACTCCCATGGCATACATGTCACCTCAACACAAGAACCATAAATTTGTAAGACGACTTCACAGGTTATGCACCTGTTGCGCCAGCAAATAGATAAGATTTTGGTAATTCTACAACAAGGTGTTTAATAAGGGCATTCCCTTCGTGGGACACTATCCAATGTTGGTGAGAGTCCATTTCTATCCATCTCATCGAAATAGTGCGTGTGATTCTTGGGCTTTCCCCAAGAATCCACTTTTATATACTGGCTGGAAGTTGCTTGGCTTTAGCGTGCTACCGATCTGAGTCATCTTGGGGTGAGTACTTTTTCCCACCAAGACAGGCCCAAGTTCTAGAGTCAACAACCATTTCTCTTACACTCAGGATCGCATGACTGTGCAAGGGGAGAGGATACTTCGGTGTACTGAATCGTAAGGGTTACAGATACGTGCAAAGCACCAAACAAAGAAGACAGTGATTCTTTTTAATCCAAACGACAATTTTCTATCTATCAATCAAAAAATTCATTTTAAGCTCCATGATAATTTTCTATCTACCAAATAAAACTTTCTAAATAAATAAACACATAGGCATTAGGTCCTGCATGCAAATTTATCAGTAGTTTATGGTCTTCAGTTTCATCCTGCAAAAAATTGTCTTAGGTTTTAATTGTCTTCAAAGCTTCGTCCTACAAACACTATGTTATTCCTTTAGACTTTATTTAGCTCCAAGTTTTTTTTGTCCACTTGATCCAATGTGTGCTTTGAAGTGTTTTTTTTTTTCTGCACATGCACAAACCGAACAAAGCCAAAACCCTAATAGCTAGTCAAGACAAATCTGATTTTTGCAAATATTTTTGATAGTAAAAATAAATTAATAGAGAACAAACCCAAACTAAAATTTCAATATCTTTCCAAAAATGTAAATAAATCTGAAATATTGTCTGTTTTGCACCTTAAATTAATTTGTTATGAAAAATCATAAAAAAATTATTAAAAATTTAAAATAGATCCAAAAAATATGATTTTTTCACTGAAGGTGCCTAACATAATTCCAAATCTGTATAAAAAATTTTATGAATAGATCTGCAACTCTTTGTGAGATTCAAGCAAATATCTGTGAAACCATAATTTTCAAAGATCTATTGTTTGACTAATAATTTTTCATCCAAATTTAAAACCTAAAGAACAGACCCCTATTGAAATTAAAATTTCTTTCCAGAAATTTAAACATATTCAAAATATTTGACAATTTTCTCTCAAAATTGATTTTTTATAAAAAATAACAAAAAAATTCAAAACATCTCTTAAAAATATGATTTTTTTCGTGGAAGCTCTTGAGAATTTTTTCTACTTGTAAACAAATTTTCGTGAAAAAATATGTAGCCGTTTGAAATTTCTGGTTGAATATGTCGGATTCACCAAATGTAACATTAGAATAAATCTGTGAATAAGATTTGCAACTAGAACAAACAATTGTTAATCCTAATCTAAATCGAAACTAATCTAAAAATCTAACAATAAAGAATGAATATGAAAACATGATAAAAACTAAACAAACTGAATTGATCTCACCGAATATGCATTCATTCCTTCGAATTATCTCCATTGCTCTTCTCCATTTTTCCTTTTTAGTATTCTTGCCCTCAGATTTATGTGTTTGAATGCAAGTATAGCTTTGTCGAGTGTCTAAGAAAAATATCGAAGAATGGTCTCTTCTCAAAAGTATGTGATTTCAGGAGGAGGAATAATGATTATGACAGGCCATTTTATAGATTTTGGATTTTCGAACGATCGGCTTAGATTGAAAGAGAGATTGACGGATGAGATTGATGAATGCCATGCGATGTGAGTTTTGTCTCAGATAGAACGTGAATTAGAACATGAGTCAGGAAAGACTAAAAATAGAACAAGATCTTAATCTTCAGCTAAGAATCTTCAAAAATAGAAGAAATAGACTTTGAATGTCAAAGACAAAGTCAGAACTCGAAGATGAGGAATTCGAATGCATAATTAAATAAAAGATATTTAATTAATAAATGCATACATGCATATGAGTTAGAACTAGTTAATCAAATAGTTGTGATGGAGAGTTTTCCTGTAGAGATGATCATCAGTTAAATTCAGAGATAACTCGAGAACTAAAAATAGATCTTGAGTCAGAAGGTGAGTAAATGATTTAGATAATTGAATGATAGAGGAATGTGATATAAATGAATTAAATGTTAATTTAATTCAACATTCAAAAATAGAAGATTTAATTAAATAAATAAAGATAATTTATTAAATTTGACTTTCGAAAAGGATAATATGAATAATTAAATAATAAATATTTAATTATAGTTGAAAAGGGGGTTAAATGAATAATTAAATAAAGATATTTAATTATAGTTGGAAAAAGTATGATAAAGGGGTAATTAAATAATAATTATTTAATTAAGAAGGAAGAATTAATTATTTAGCAACATAATTAAACAAATATGATTTATTTAATTATCCAAGTTGAATAAAGGTCATTTATGAATTAGTGAATTAATTAAAAAGGAGTATTTAATTAATAGAGGAAATATGTATTAGAAAGGTAATTAAATAATAAACATTATTTAATCATGACCATTGACTATAGAAAATTATGTCGAAAGTGGTGTTTGCAGGCTTAGACCAATTTTCAGTATCTACACTCATAATAGGGTGATCCCACAATATTGGTTTACAATTTTTGGCCAAACTGGACACTGAAATTATTATTTTTAACTAAATCTTCACATTCAGGCACCTATAGCAGCTAAACTGTGAGAAATTTGAAGATGATACAAACTAGAGTCTCGTCACATTTTGTCTGTAGATTCTAAAAATATTTTTTTCAAAATTTTGGGAATCAGATTGCACTTCTTTTTCCATCTCCCATGAAAACTATTTTTTTTCATAAAACAACATTTTTTAAGAGTGATGCACATTGTATAACATAAAACTTTTTTTCCATGAAGGATAAAATTCTAATTCTTTTGAATTTAGAATTTTAACTCCGATATCTAATGCTTCCACTTGGTTAGATAGTTTTTTATTGAATATTTTTTCATTAACCAAGTTTTGAAGTCAAACCAATTACAATTTAGAATTAGTGCGATTGTATAACGCGTAACTTTTTTTGTATATATCGAAATTCAAAAAAAAAAAATTGTTGGATTAAGGACTTCAATATTTGGTGCACTCATATTTTTCAAAAAAAAAATTGATAATTTGTTGTTTTTCCACATGTGCAAAACAAAGAGCTTGATTTTCGTTGAAAAACCTATGTTTAATAAAACTAAAAAAACAAATACATAATAAAACCAAAACATATTAAAATTATATTTGTCAGATAGCTCGTTCTGAGGACTACCATAATCATTTCAAATAAATTTTAAATGAACTCATTTGATCCCCCAAAAGGTAAATTAAAAGTGATTTTTTATCAGCATTTTGATAGGTGTAAAAGAGACTCTGTTATAGGTATGGCTTAAAACTAGCGAGGTTCTATCCAAGGGGGTTTGATCTAAGGTAGTTTGATCAAACCCCCTTCAATTGGAATCCTTAAAATGGAACTTTTTAAGACTTGAATCATTATATTTTCTAAAAATATGTAATTTTAGCAAAAATCAGAATCTCCGAGAAATTGTAAACCACTATTGTGGCAACACCCAATATGTCTAGGAATAAGATGGTCAAGATTAATAATACTCAAATAAAGTCTGACACACATCCTAGAACCTTTTTGAACATCCACAACCAATGAACCTCTGGTAATAAAGAAAAAGGTTGGCACGGGTAGGGAGAATACTAGCAAAGGTTGTGGATTCTAGCTTTTCACCTGTCAATTTCATTTGCTTGAAAGTTTTTGAAGATTTTTTTTAAAATGGACATTTTGTGCATATCATGCAATCAAATTGCATTCCAAGGGTTAACCTCTCTTCGAAGCATTATGTGTTTCTAGGAAAAACTATGTATATTTTATTTTCATCAGTGGTTCTAAATAGAGTAAGAGACTAACTGTTCAAACAAAATGGACAACCAAAAAAATTTTGTGAGTAGGTCAAAGAAGGGTTGATTGTTGGATCTGCAAAGACTGCTAATCCAATTCAAATAGGGGCCTTCAACATAATAAACACTTTGAAATTAAATTATGATTGTTTATTCTTTTTTAAAGTTAACAATAAATTATTTGTTAGAATTAATCAATTAAATATATGAGTTGAAGTTATATAAATTTAAATGAAATCAAGAAAGTTGAAAAAAGAGTAGAGATAAATCAAGTCTAATTTGAAAATTTTAAGAGAGGTAGATGGCTTAGAAGATAAAAGAATTCTATAATAGTTGGTAACATCCTAAGAAGTATAATGAAATGTACCAAAAATCATAGAAGTGTCCTTGTAGGTGTGGAAGTGCTAATAGACATAGACATGTCCTATACACTCATAATTACATTTGTTGTATATAGTGACATTAAAATCTCTTACATGTGTACCATATACTATAGTACCTAATAAGCATGAAAAGTTTAAGGAGAATTGCGTTTATAGTATATTTAAAAACTTGTTTAGTTAAGCCCCTAAAAAGTATGTTTCAACATGAAATTTTGTAAGAGTTGAGATTATTGGAAGAGTTGGAGTGTGTGGCTTTATAATGGTAATGCAATAATGATAATGGATCTGCATTATAGTTATGGATTATGTGGATTTATAATAGTATTGCAATAATGATAATGGATATGTGTTATAATTATTTTGCATGACCTAGGTGGAGTTGCAAAATAAAGTTGTGTAGGTGCTCAAGAATGGTAGATGATAATGAATCATTTCCATTTGTAGTAATTCACTTAAATAAATGTCCTTAGGACTAGTCCAATAATAATATATGAAATATAATTATATTTTATATGTGAAAACAAGAATTAAAATATATAAAAGGGTAAGTGCAAGAAGTTGGATCCACAAAGAGGGGAAGTTTCGGCCCAAAAAAAAATTCTCGCACGAAATGCGTACACGTTTTTAAAAAATGTATACGCATTATGGATCGAGTACTTGGGCCTAAATCCATAATGTGTACGCGTTCATAATGTGTACACGTTTTGAAGAACTATTTTTTTTTAAATAAGCGAATGTGAAAATCATTTGCACTATCAATTCTAGTGGGCCAGAAGGAGAAGCAAATCGCGTACGCATTTTAGAGGGCCATATTTTTTCAAATTTTCACTGCCACCTCCTCCCGTCAACGCAACTGACCTCAGCGACCTCCAGGTTGATTGAATTATGCCATATTTTTGCATTATATTTTGCATTTTTGTTTTATAATTGCTATTTAGTTTTTTTTTTTAGTTTGTTTAAATTTAATATTTTATAGTTATTAAACTACATTTAATTAACCAAAAACATCAATGAAACAAACAACATAAAATTCTAAATCGAAAACCAAAAAAAAAAACCTAAATTCGACACATTTAATTTAGAAATTTTAAAACCCTAAACCCTAGGTTCTAAAAAACATTGGTCCTTAAAAACTAATTTACCTAGACCGTTAATCCTTGGACCTAAACCCTAAAACATAAACCAAAACCCTATTTGTAGGTTAAATTTAGGTTAAAGCTAGGGTACAATTAGGGTTTGGCTTAAAATTTAATATATATTATAGTTATATTTAAAAATTACAATTAGGGTTATGATTAGGTTTACTTGTTTAAAATTAGAATTCAATTACCTGGTTAGGGTTCAATTAAAGTTGGAGTTCAGTTAGGGTTAAAATTCATTAGGGTTAGGGTTCTAAGATAAATATTCGGGTAAGGGTTGAGGTTAGGGTTTGTATTCAACTAGGTTTAGAGTTAGGGTTATATTTCTATTAGGGTTAGGGTTAGGATTACGATTATGAATTAAAATTTAAGATCAAGGTTAGGGTTGGAGTTAGAATTAGGGTTCAACTAGTGTAGGGTTCTAGGGGGGATCAAAATTAAATTATGATTAGGGTTATGGTTGTAATTTTGGTGAGAGTTAAAAATTCAATCAATATTTAATTAGGGCTATGATTAAGGTTTATATGCATTTAGGGTTATTGTTCAACTAAGGTTATGATATGATTTAATTACAATTAGGGTTAGAGTTCAAGTTATAATTAGGGTCTATGGTTCAAGTTAGAATTAGTATGAGTGTTAGGGTAAGGTTTAGAGTTAGAAATCAAGGGTTGCAATTATAAATTGTGCTATTTATTTTAATAATCAAGTCAAGGGTTTATGTATATTGTTTAAACTTTATATGAACTATATTCGATCTCATGGATCGAAGTTTTCTAGATCTATTAATTACAAAAATATTTTAAAAATTCTAATATAAGGCAACATATCCCTAGATGAAATCATATTTTAAAAAAATCCTCATCTATATCCATTAATTTTTTTATCTTAAACTTGAAAAATAAATCTATTAGCAATGTGTTCTGGAATTGAATTCTCCAATTTTGCATCTCTAACAATTGTTTTTCTAATCTATTATTTAACATGTTCTTTTTCAACTTGTTCTTCTATGTGTTCTTGATTTTTTTCTTAAACATATTCAATTTGTTTCTCAACATATTCAATATGTTCAACTTGTTCTTACTAGAACACAATTTAAGAGGATGCAACCAATTCATTTACAAATACATATGCACATGCATACAATTTAAATCAATATATATTAAAAAATCCTTGAAAATAATATATCACATGTGCATATATATTTCCCATTACACCCTAAATCATAGAGAATTTACCTCTTTACCTAAGTATTAGATACCTAAACCAAAAATATAGGTTAGATATTGAAACCTAAATTCCAAATCATAAGTTACCATGTATCCTCTTTGATAAAATTTTAACCTTAAATAAATCTTCTTAACTCTTTATAATGAGGCAAATGATAAAACCCAACTATATGCCTTCCCTATTATGTCATGAGTAGTTTAGCTTCCTTATTTCTTGTATTTATTAGCTTTAATCACTATTTTAATTTATTTGCATCCTTTAGTTTCATACTAGATACTATTGTTTAATAATTTTATTTTTAAAATAATATAATTCTCATACCTTTTATGTCTCTCATATGAACAATATTTTGTGTTCTATGCTAACTCCTATTATCATTTGAACCCCTTTTCAGATACCATGATTCCTATGTTTCTATTATTATATGTTTAAACATTCTTATATTTAATATGCTTGTCTATCAATAATTACTATTATAGTACTAGCGTAAGTGCAAGAAGTTGAGTCCATGAAATGTGGAAGTTTTTTCCTTAGCCAAAAAAATGAAATCGGCATTGCAAAAACGGGATCCCGTTTAGGTTTGGAATCCTGAGCCTAAAATAAAAAACGGGATCCCGTTTTTAAAAATTTCCATTTTGGAATTTTTCCAAAAGCAGGATCCCGTTTGGAAATTTCCATTTTGGTAGCTTTTCAAAAAGCAGATCCATTTTGAAAAGTTTGTTTTTGAAACTGTCCATTTTGAAAAATTTCAAAGCAGATCCCGTTTGAAAATTTTTCCGTTTTAACAATTTACAAAACGAGATCCGTTTTGTAAAGCAGATCCTGTTTCCCATTTTGTAAAATCAAAAAAAATGATTTTTTAATAAATTTTTAAAATTTCAGATTGGTTTTGCTTTGTGGTCGAATTTTTTCCTCGGATTTTGGTTCGGGAAAAGCATTGGGAATCCGAACCTAGGCCTTCAACCTGGTTTGACTTGCAAGTTGAAGGTTCTAACAATGTCAGAGAAAAATACCGAGTTTGGACATATAGCTGACGACATTTTTTGTAAAAAAATTTGACGAAATTAAAATTAAATTTAGATGAGACAATGTAGATTCCAAATATATAATTTTTTTTACAATTGGATTATTTTTTCTATTTTTCAATTAATTTTTGATGAAATTGGTCAATAAACTTTAAATATGAGAGTTTTTTACTATTTTAATAACTTGTGATCAAGATAACATTTTGACAAACGGATTGCACAAGGGCAAACTTCAGACAATTCTTTTCAATTTAAAAAAAAAAATTGTAAAAAATGATAACTTTAGGTCATCTTATGCGTGTTGTACATGACGATTTTTCTAAACGACAAATATGCCTGATAAAAAATTAACAAAAAAATAATAATTCAATAAAAAATTACAAAAAAATATCCAGGGCAAGCTTCAGTGAGTCACAAATTTATTTTTTTAAAGGATTTAGAAAAATATGATAATTTAAGTCAAAATATGGATGTCGTACACGTGCATGGTATGGTAAAAAAAAATGACTTTTAAACAGTAGTTTTCACAAATGCCTATTAAAACTCAATTTGTACAATCTGGGTATTGAGTTGGGTTTAAAACCCAACTATTTTGATATGAGGTCATTTCAGGGAGTCAAGCGTGGAATGCCCCAACATATTTTAGGAGCACGTGTTGATCCTCAATGACGTGCTCCAACTGCTCCTATTGTTCCTTCTCCTGTTGTTCTCGTTGCATTTTAGTAGAAGACCATGTTATCGACATTAGGAGCATTGAGTTCACTTTCAGGACATCTCACTCATCAGATTTCAAACGTGGTGGCTGAAGTGGTCAATAGAGAGCATGGAGGCTCAAGCAATAGGAATACTCAGACATCCACTTCAGGTGACCCACATGCGTTTGAGATAGATTCATTTATGGATTTACTATATTCTGAGCATCATCCTACACAGGTATGTTCATCTTTTGAACTTAGTTTTTTTTTTTGGAATGTGCAAAATTGATGTAAATAACATAACATCAAATTATATATGTAATAAAATATTAATTCAATAAGTGTTTGATGTAGACGCATGATCAAACAATGCCTAAAACTCAAAATGATCATGTCTATATGTCGAGTGTTGTAGATATGGGCTCACCTTTTGGTCAAGTACTTAAACCAATATATATTAAATTAAGTTTGTGTGGATATATCTAATTTATTTTGAATGTGTACACATGATGTTTGATTGATATATATTATATCTAGATGCAGGGAGGTCATATGATACCTAGTGTTGACCAACCACAACTTGTGGTGAGCGCTCCTGAGCCATCATCAACTCAGGTGCGTTCTTTGAAATTTTTTGTTAAGTTTGAATTAAATGCACATCATAGATCTAATTTAACTTTTACATTTACATACACATGTGTGAATGATCTATACAAATTTTTGTACATCTATATGCAGGGATTTAATGAGATACCCATCATAGGTGCACCTGAGACATCGTCAGCATTTATGCATGGCCAATCTCAGGTGTGTGATCATGAGGTCATATCATTCAAGGTTTTAACTTTACTAAATATCCTAAACAATTTTTACAGATATTTTAAATATATATATATATATATATATATATTCAAGGGGTGATCCCATAATAGTGGTTTACAATTTTTGGCCAAACTAGACACTGCAATTATTATTTTTAACTAAATCTTCATATATGGGAACCTATAGCGGCTAAACTGTGAGGAATTTGAAGATGATGTAAACTAGAGTCTCGTCACATTTTTTCCGTAGATTCTAAAATATTTTTTTTTTTTTTGGAATCAGGTTGCACTTTTTTTTTCCATCTCCCACGAAAACTGGTTTTTTTTCAGAAAACAACATCTAAAAAAAGTGACACTCACCGTATACAACATAATTTTTTTTTTTATGAAGGATAAAATTCTAATTTTTTCGAATTTAGATTTCTAAATATGAAGTCTAGCACTTTCATTTGGTCTCATAGTTTTTTATTGAATATTTTTTCCTTAATCAAGTTTCAAAGTCAAACCAATTGTAATTTAGACATAGGCAGACTGTATACAACATAAAAAAATTTGTATGAATCGAAATTCATTTTTTTTTAAATGGATCAAGGACATCAATACCCAGCCTCAACGTATTTTTAAAAAAAAAAAATTGATAATCTGCTATTTTTCCACATGTGCAAAACAAAGAGCTTGATTTTTTTAGTGAAAAACCTATATTTAATGAAACTAAAAAAACACATACATAATAAAACCAAAACATATTAAAATTTAATCCGTTGGATAGCTCATTCTAAGGACTACCATCTTCCAGTTGCATTTGTGAAGTCCCCTCCATTTTCAACCTCAACCCGAGCTTCGAAGGGCATAAATCTGCTAAAATTTGGTGGAAGAGGGGGAGAAGGGAAAAAAAGAGGGGTTCGGGCTAACCCCCCTTCGAATGAACCCCCCTTCACTCGAAAGGGTGAAGGGGGGTTCGTTCGAAGTGAACCCCCCTTTTTTTTGAATTTTCGATTCGTTTCTATGAAGAAACGTGACATCATAGGGTTCAAGCGAACCAACCATGCAAAAGGGGGTTCGACCAAACCCCTCTTTTGGGTTCGTGCGAAACCCCCTAGTTCGAACGAACCCTTAAAAACATGAAATTTAGAATGTGTGAGAATTTTAAAAAATTTCCTTCCTCATCAAAATTGTATACCACTATTATGGGTTTACCCCGAGGTTTTAACATATTGATTTCTTTATATGAATATGTACGATATAGTAGATCAGGTATTTGGATCTTCGCAAGTGACACTTATGCTACCCGTTGAACAAAATGTGTTAGCAGATTCACATGATCATATGGTAATTTATGCATACTAAAAATCATTTTTATTGTATTTACTAGATAATTAATTAAATTTATATTTTTTATCCAAAAGTTTATATTTTCAAGTTTAAATATGTTTAATTATATCAAAATTTATAAATAAATTTTAATACTTGTACTCTTTTACAACTTGATGCAGGTACATCTAATCGACTTGGAACAAAGAGGAGACTTGAGTTGACTGATCAACCTGATAGTTAGATGGTTTTAAATTTTAAATAGACTAGACATCTCTAGTTTTATTTAAGTATATGTGTTGGACTTGACATATACATATTTGTGTTTATTTATAGATCAGTTGACTTTAATGTGATGACTATATATGCAGTCAATTATGATCGTGTTATGTTCATTTTGATGATTATATGCACTCATGTATGTAGATTTAGATATCTTATCTAATTTCAAGTAATGCGTGCACTATATAAATTCTTATCTCTACAATCAAATTTCATATATATAATTTATCATATGGTTAGGTGAAAAATTCAAATATTCGTTAAATAGTTTAGATTATATTCATAATAAATTAAGGGTGGGTAATTTTAACTATTTTCCAATTCTAGAAAATATTTGAACAATTATATAAAATGTGGTAAATACAAGACATGAAATGTATAATCTATAAAATTGGAACAAGATATTTAAAAAGTTAATAATAAGTTCATTGAATATCATACAACTATACAACATGATGAAACATATATGTGCACATGTATATACAATTATTTATCTTATCAACTTTTACGTGAAGACCAAAAATTGATATTTACATAGTCTCTTGATAAAATAATTTTTCAGTGACAATCACATGGTAGATTGACTTGATGACAACCTACAAAAATAATTAATGTAATTAAAGTAACTATAATTCATAGCATGGATTAAGTAAAGTAAATAATTAAGAGGGTGGAATAAGGGGAGTTGATAGAATGACTTAAAGGGTGTAAGAGGGTGGATTAACCATGTGACCTAAATCCTAAGAGATGAATTCTAAACCATTAATCCATATAGATTTGTTATTCTAAGCATCTCATGAACCCAAGAAACCCTAAACCCTAGACTATGTAACCTAAATCCTAGGAGATGAACCCTAAACCCTTAAAACCCATATAGATTTGTTATTCTAAGCATCTCATGAACCCTAGTAACCCTAAACCATAAACCATATGACTTAAATCCTAGGATATGAACCCTAAACCCTTAAAATTGATATAGATTTGTTATTTTAAGCAGCTCATTAACCCTAGAAACCCCAAACCCTAAACCATGTGACCTAAATCCTAGGAGATGAACCCTAAACCATTAATCCATATATATTTTTTATTGTAAGCATCTCATGAACCCAAGAAACCCTAAACCCTAGACTCTATGAACTAAATCATAGGAGATAAACCCTAAACCCTTAAAACCCATATACATTTTTTATTCTAAGCATCTCATGAACCCTAGAAACCCTAAACCCTAAACCATGTGACCTAAATCCTAGGAGATGAACCCTAAACCATTAATCCATATAGATTTTTTATTCTAAGCATGTCATGAACCCTAGAAACCCTAAACCCTAAACTATGTGACCTAAATCCTAGGAGATGAACCCTGAACCCTTAAAACCCATATAGAATTGTTATTTTAAGCATCCCATTAACCCTAGAAACCCTAAACCCTAAACCATGTAACCTAAATCCTAGGAGATGAACCCTAAACCATTAATCCATATAGATTTGTTATTCTAAGCATCTCATGAACCCTAGAAACCCTAAACCCTAGACTATGTGACCTAAATCCTAGAAGATGAACCCTAAACCCTTAAAACCCGTATAGATTTGTTATGCTAAGCATCTCATGAACCCTAGAAACCCTAAACCATGTGACCTAAATCCAAGGAGATCAACCCTAAACCCTTAAAACCCATATAGATTTGTTATTCTAACCATCTCATTAACCCTAGAAACCCTAAACCCTAAACCATGTGACCTAAATCTTAGGAGATTAACCCTAAACAATTAATCCATATAGATTTGTTATTCTAAGCATCTCATCAACCCTAGAAACCCTAAACCCTAGACTATGTGACCTAAATCCGAGGAGATGAACCCTAAACCCTTAAAACCCATATAGATTTGTTATTCTAAGCATCTCATGAACCCTAGAAACCCTAAACCCTAAATTATGTGACCTAAATCTTGGTAGATGAACCCTAAACCATTAATCCATATAGATTTGTTATTCTAAGTATCTCATGAACCCTAGAAACCCTAAACCCTACACTATGTTACCTAAATCCTAGGAGATGAACCCTAAACCCTTAAAACCCATATAGATTTGTTATTCTAAGAATCTCATGAACCCTAGAAACCCTAAACCCTAAATCATGTGACCTAACTCATTGGAGATGAACCCTAAACCATTAATCCATAGATATTTGTTATTCTAAGCATCTCATGAACCCTAGAAACCCTAAACCATAGACTATGTGACCTAAATCCTAAGAGATGAACCCTAAACCCTTAAAACCCATATAGATTTTTTATTCTAAGCATCTCATGGACCCTAGAAACCCTAAACCCTAAACCATGTGACCTAAATCCTAGGAGACCACACCTAAACTATTAATCTGTATAGATTTGTTATTTTAAGGATCTCATGAATTCTAGAAACCATAAACCATAAACCATGTGACCTAAATCCTAGGAGATGAACCCTAAACCTTTAATCCATATAGATTTGTTATTCTAAGCATCTCATCAACCCTAATAACCCTAAACCCTAAACCATGTGACCTAAATCCTAGGAGATGAACCCTAAACAATTAATCCATATAGATTTGTTATTATAAGCATCTCATGAACCCTATAAACCCTAAACGCTAAATTGTGTGACCTAAATCCTAGGAGATCAACCATAAACCCTTAAAACACATATAGATTTGTTATTCTAAGCATCACATGAACCCTAGAAACCCTAAACCCTAAACCATGTGACCTAAATCCTAGGAGATGAACCCTAAACCATTAATCCATATATATTTTTTATTCTAAGCATTTCATGAACCCTAGAAACCCTAAACCCTAAACCATGTGACCTAAATCCTAGAAGATGAACCCTAAACCCTTAAAACCCATATAGATTTGTTATTATAAGCATACCATGAACCCTAGGAACCCTAAACCCTAAACCTTGTGACCTAAGTCCTAGGAGATGAACCCTAAACTATTAATCCATATAGATTTTTTATTCTAAGCATCTCATGAACCCTAGAAACCCTAAACCCTAGACTATGTGACCTAAATCCTAGGAGATGAACCCTAAACCCTTAAAACCCATATAGATTTTTTATTCTAAGCATCTCATGAACCTTAGAAACCCTAAACCCTAAACCATGTGACCTAAATCCTAGGAGATGAACCCTAAACCATTAATCCATATAGATTTGTTATTCTAAGCATCTCATGAACCCTAGAAATCATAAACCCTAGACTATGTGACCTAAATCCTAGGATATGAACCCTAAACCCTTAAAACCCATATAGATTTGTTATTCTAAGCATCTCATGAACCCTAGAAACTCTAAACTCTAAACCATGTGACCTAAATCCTAGGAGATCAAACCTGAACCATTAATCCATATAGATTTGTTATTTTAAGTATCTCATGAACCCTAGAAACCCTAAACCCTAAACCATGTGACCTAAATCCTAGGAGATGAACCCTAAACCATTAATCCATATAGATTTGTTAGTTTAAGCGTCTCATGAATCCTAGAAACCCTAAACCCTAGACTATGTGACCTAAATCCTAGGAGATGAACCCTAAACCCTTAAAACCCTTATATATTTGTTATTCTAAGCATCTCATGAACCCTAGAAAACCTAAACCCTAAACCATGTGACCTAAATCCAAGGAGATGAACCCTAAACCATTGATCCATATATATTTATTATTATAAGCATCTCATGAACCCTAGAAACCCTAAACCCTAGAGTATGTGACCTAACTCCTAGGAGATGAACCCTAAACCCTTAAAACCCATATAGATTTGTTATTCTAAGAATCTCATGAACCATAGAAAACCTAAACCCTAAACCATGTCAACCAAATCTTAGGAGATGAACCCTAAACCATTGATCCGTATAGATTTGTTATTCTAAGCATCTCATGAACCCTAGAAACCATAAACCCTAGACTATGTGACCTAAATCCTAGGAGATGAACCCTAAACCCTTAAAACCCATATAGATTTGTTATTCTAAGCATCTCATGAACATAGAAACCCTAAACCCTAAACCATGTGACCTAAATCATAGGAGATTAACCCTAAACCATTAATCCAAATACATTTACATTATTCTAAGCATCTCATGATTCCTAGTAACCCTAAATTGTAGACTATGTGACCTAAGTCCTAGGAGATGAACCCTAAACCCTTAAAACCAATATAGATTTGTTATTATAAGTATTGCATGAACCCTAGAAACCCTAAACCCTAAACCATGTGAACTAAATCCTATGAGATCACACCTAAACTATTAATCCATGTAGATTTGTTATTTTAAGCATCTCATGAACTCTAGAAACCCTAAGCCCTAAACCATGTGACCTAAATCCTAGGGGATGAACCCTAAATCATTAATCAATATAGATTTGGTATTCTAAGCATCTCATGAACCCTAAAAACCCTTAACCTTAGACTATGTGACCTAAATCATACGAGATGAACCCTAAACCCTTAAAACCCATATAGATTTGTTATTCTAAACATCTCATGAACCCTAGTAACCCTAAAACCTAAACCATGTGACCTAAATCCTAGGAGATGAGACCTAAACCATTAAAACCCATTTAGATTTGTTATTTTAAGCATCTCATGAACCCTAGAAACCCTAAACCCAAAACCATGTGACCTAAATCCTAGGAGATGAACCCTAAACCATTAATCCATATAGATTTATTATTCTAAGCATCTCATGAACCCTAGAAACACTAAACCCTAAACCCTAAACCATGTGACCTAAATCCTTGGAGATGAACCATAAACCCTTAAAACCCATATAGATTTGTTATTCTAAGCATCTCATGAACCCTAGTAACCCTAAACCCTAAACCATGCAACCTAAATCATAGGAGATGAACCCTAAGCCCTTAAAACCCATATAGATTTTCTATTTTAAGCATCTCATGAGCCCTTGAAACCCTAAACCCTAAACCATGTGACCTAAATCCTAGGAGATGAACCATAAACCATTAATCCATATAGATTTATTATTCTAAGCATCTCATGAACCCTGGAAACCCTAAACCCTCGACTATGTGACCTAAATCATAGGAAATGAACCCTAAACCCTTAAAACCCATATAGATTTGTTATTCTAAGCATCTCATGAACCCTAGAAACCCTAAACCCTAAACCATGTGACCTAAATCCTAGGAGATGAACCCTAAACCATTAATCCATATAGATTTGTTATTCTAAGAATCTCATGAACCCTAGAAATCCTAGACTATGTGACTAAAATCCTAGGAGATGAACCCTAAACCCTGAAAACCCATATAGATTTGTTATTCTAATCATCTCATGAACCCTACTAACCCTAAAACCTAAACCATGTGACCTAAATCCTAGGATATGAACCCTAAACCCTTAAAACCCATATAGATTTGTTATTCTAAGCATCTCATGAACCCTAGAAACCCTAAACCCTAAACCATGTGACCTAAATCCTAGGAGATGAACCCTAAACCATTAATCCATATAGATTTTTAATTCTAAGCATCTCATGAACCCTATAAACCCTAAACCCTACACTATGTGACCTAAATCATAGGAGATGAACCCTAAACCCTTAAAACCCATATATATTTGTTATTATAAGCATCTCATGAACCCTAGAAACCCTAAACCCTAAACCATGTGACCTAAATCCTAGGAGATGAACCCTAAACTATTAATCCATATAGATTTTTTATTCTAAGCATCTTATGAACCCTAGAAACCCTAAACCCTAGACTATGTGACCTACATCCTAGGAGATGAACCCTAAACCCTTAAAACCCATATAGATTTGTTAGTCTAAGCATCTCATGAACCCTAGAAACCCTAAAACATAAACCATGTGACCTAAATCCTAGGATATGAACCCTAAACCATTAATCTATATTGATTTGTTATTCTAAGCATCTCATGAACCCTAGAATCCCTAAACCCTAGACTATGTGACCTAAATCCTAGGAGATGAACCCTAAACCCTTAAAACCCATATAGATTTGTTATTTTAAGCATCTCATGAACTCTAAAAACCCTAAACCCTAATCCATGTGAGCTAAATCCTAGGAGATCAAACCTAAACCATTAATCCATATAGATTTCTTATTCTAAGCATCTCATGAACCCTAGAAACCATAAACCCTAGACTATGTGATGTAAATCCTAGGAGATGATTCCTAAACCCTTAAAACCCATATAGATTTGTTATTCTAAGCATCTCATGAACCCTAGAAACCCTAAACCCTAAACCATGTGACCTAAATCCTAGGGCTATCAACCCTAAACCATTAATCCATATAGATTTGTTATTTTAAGTGTCTCATGAACCCTAGAAACCCTAAACCATGCGACCTAAATCCTAAGAGATGAACCCTAAACCATTAATCCATATAGATTTGTTATTTTAAGCATCTCATGAACCCTAGAAACCCTAAACCCTAGACTATGTGACCTAAATCCTAGGAGATGAATGCTAAACCCTTAAAACCCATATATATTTGTTATTATAAGCATCTCATGAACCCTATGAACCCTAAACCCTAAACCCTAAACCATGTGACCTAAATCCTAGGAGATCAACCCTAAACCATTAATCCATATAGATTTGTTATTTTAAGCATCTCATGAACCCTAGAAACCCTAAACCCTAAACCATGTGACCTAAATCCTAGGATATAAACCCTAAACCATTAATCCATATAGATTTGTTATTCTAAGCATCTCATCAACCCTAGAAACCCTAAACCCGACTATGTGACCTAAATCCTAGGAGATGAACCCTAAACCCTTAAAACCCATATAGATTTGTTATTCTAAGCATCTCATGAACCCTAGAAACCCTAAACCCTAAACCATGTGACCTAAATCCTAGGAGATCAACCCTAAACTATTATAACCCATATAGATTTTTTATTCTAAGCATCTCATGAACTCTAGAAACACTAAAACCTAATCCATGTGACCTAAATCCTAGGAGATGAACCCTAAACCACTAATCCATATAGATTTGTTATTCTAAGCATCTCATGAACCCTAGAAACCCTAAACCCTAGACTATGTGACCTAAATCTTAGGAGATGAAGCCTAAACCCATAAAACCCATATAGATTTGTTATTCTAAGCATCTCATGAACTGTAGAAACCCTAAACCCTAAACCATGTGACCAAAATCATAGGAGATGAACCCTAAACCCTTAAAACCCATATAGATTTGTTAGTGTAAGCATCTCATGAACCCTAGAAACCCTAAACCCTAAACCATGTGACTTAAATCCTAGGAGATGAACCCTAAATCCTTAAAACCTGTATATATTAAGGAGATTCAAGAGATGAACCTAAATCTCAAGTGTGTGATCATAAGAGGATGGCTTAAGGGGATTCAAGAGGGTGCATTAAGGGGAGTTGATAGAATGAATTCAAGGGATGAAAGAGGTGGATTAAGGGGATTTGATAGAATGTCTTGAAGGGATGTAAGAGGGTGAACCCTAGAAACCCTAGAAACCTTAGAACCCTATAAACCCTAGAAACCCTAGAACCCTAAGGGTCATAGAATGATTTCACATAAGTGGAGTTAATATAATGAACCCTAGAACCCTAAACCTTAAACCATATGACCTAAATACTGAGAGATGAACCCTAAACCCTTTAAACCCATCTAGATTAGTTATTCTAAGCATCTCATGAACCCTAGAAACCCTAAACCCTAAAATTAAGGGGATGCAAGAGAATGAATTAATGGTACATAAGGGGATGGCTTAAGGGGTGTTGAGATAATCACTTAAGGGAAGATATACGAGGATACGGATTAAGGGGCCCTAATAGAATGTCTTAAGGGGAATTAATAAAGAGACTTAAGCGATGCAAGAGGATGGATTAATGGTACATAAGGGGATGGCTTAAGGGGTGTTGAGAGAGTGACTTAAGGGGATGCAAGAGGATGGATTAAGGGTAGATATACAAGGATATGGATTAAGCGGTCCTGATAGAATGACTTAAGGGGATGCAAGATGATGGATTAATGGTACATAAGAGGATGGCTTAAGGGGTTTTAAGAGAATGGCTTAAGGGGATATGAAATCAATTATTATTTTTTTATAAAATGACAATGAATTAAATTTAGTTTTATATTTATACTCTCAACTAAATGTATCTACAACTATATATAGTTACTTGTCTCTAGATTCGAATTCCATTGTAATAAGAGTGTATCTCCTCTCTTTTTTGTAAAGCATCTAGTTTAGTTTCAAGGGGGGCCTGAAACAAAAAATGATATAAAACTTTAATTAGGAAACAATTTTAAAGACAAATATATATATATATCAATTAAATATATGCGTACAACTAGATATACTTACCAATATTTATTTACTCTCTTATACCATCCACATCCTCTCTTTTTTTTAATGCATCTATGATTGTCTCATGATCATCCATTGAAAGTGTCCATAAAAATTTATTAGCAAGCGTCCCTTGATATCTAACTAGTATTATATTGGTTGCCAAAATCAAATGTGAATAATGTATAATCTTCTTGTGTCTTTCATAATCTTCAAATGCAGGCAAGCCATTATTTCTTATCAAATATATTCGAAGCCAAGTGCCAACAACAAAGATTGAACCAGTTGGATACTCAAATTTATCATCATCCACTCTAGGATGTGCCAACTTATGTTTTCTCTCAACACATCTAGCCAACTAGTACTCTATCTCCTCTTCATTCCCCTCAGGTGCAACAATAGCATACACATGTCCTACAAAAATAGATTAAAAAATTCAATAAAGAGTGACTTATATTTAATTCACATATAAACATGCATACATATAAAATTCAACTCAATAAATAATGTACCTTCTTGTACAAAATCAGAAACACAATCATAATCATCTGATGCGAACACTTGATTATCTTCAATTATTGTTCCATGTTGAACATGTGTCGATGTAGGTGTTAAGGCTCTTTGTTGCCATTGTTCGACCCATTCCATATTTTAACAAGCCTCCTAATCACCTGCAATACAAAATTGACAAAAGCATGCCAACTCCCTTGTCCATATTGTCCATTTGTTTGCATTCGAACTCTTAAATGAATGCAATTTTGTAGATCCATTAATTATTTCACAATCTTGTTGAGAACAAATATCATTTTATTCAACTAACCAAAAGAACTGGTGAATTATTGAGCTCTCACTTATTCTTGTAGATAATTTGGTATTGCACCAATCTACAATTGCACGTGCATCTCTAAATTTTACAGCATCCTCAAATTTCAGTTTCTCTCTAGCAAGAGCTCTTTTCACACATGCACCTACTCCATCGTGTTCTCCCTTACCATGAACGGCTTCAAAAAAACTCCACATGTGCTGGATATTATTTTCCTTATGAACTCTGTTGAGAAATTATGTCTCAACTTCCAGCTTAAAGTCCTCGTTTTCATGCCTTGGTGATTTTGTGTTGTGTGCAAAGTTCTGGCGGAGGTGGAACCGGGATGGAACTTGGCATTGTTCTGTTTGCCTAAGTTTCGGGTTTCGGTTCTCATTCCTGCTCTGACTCCGCTTCCTACCATCTGTTTCTTCTCGCTTTGTTTCACAGGTTCTGGATGTTTGGATTCTCCTCGGGGTGTTTTCCTCTACCTTGTCCTGGTTCTGGATTGTTGTTTCTTGCAGTTGGCGGTGGCAGAACCGAAACCGGATTGGTTCCTGATCTTGGACTTTTGGTAAAGTCTTGTTTCTGTTCCTGTTCCGTCCTCGGGTCCGACTCCGACTCTGGTCTTTTGTGTTTCCGTCTTGGTTTGACCCCGGGTTGACTTTACCCGGTCATAACTATTTCTGATGAGTTCCCCTTTGCCGTGGGCAAATGCAGAACCGAATTGGTTCCTGAACATGTAATTTCGGTAGGGTCATGTTTCAATTCCAGTTCCGTCTCTAACTCCGACTCTAACTCTGATAGTGTGTATTTTCGGTGGAGTTCTATTTTGACTCCTGTTTCGACTTTGGCTCTGGAAGTGTTAGAAATGACTTGAAGTCTTGGTCGCACCCGATGTCTGTTTGACCATTTTGGTTGCTCTGTCAGCTGTGATTGCTGATGGGTCTTGGACATGTGGCACGTGGTTGAATAGTGATTGGATGGATACCAAGATAGTTATTGTGGCAGTTGCATTTTTCAACAAAGGGTGGTGAGCTCAACCGTTTTGAGTAATGGCTTTGAATGCAAAGTCAGCTCGTTGCAGGAAATCTGTCAAATCCAACCAGTTGCATGATTTGAGGATAGACTTCATTGCTCTTCTGAGTCGGTTACATATGGATGAGAGATGTGTTATTTCTCATAAGTTAGACAAGTCAAGAGTTGAGTCGTAATTTGCAGAGCAAGTTTGAAGTTGCGAGCTGAAGAATAGAAGGACGTGAGTTCTTGAGGAGGGTTTTGAACTGTATGTTGTAAAAACATTGTAATAGTGAATCTAAAACTCTTTGGGTGATTGTGAGCTGAACTAAGAAGTCTAGTTATTGTATGTAATCAATTCATTACTATAATACAATAGTTTTTACTTTGTGTGGTGGGTTTTTTACCTAAAAGGGTTTTCCCATGTAAATACTATGTCATCTTTGTTTGCTTATCTTTCTGGTTTCTCATTGCCATGGTTGTATGCATCTCTATAAGTTTTAGAAACTGTTAGTTTTTCATTTTTGCTTCTCTCCCCTGTAGTAAAGGTGTTAAGGGAATGTATTCCACACTGTTGGGTCAGTAGATCCGCATTATTTTCCCTTCAAAGTGGTACTAGAGCTTGGCCATTTCATGTTATCCTTGTTAGGGTGAATTAGTTTTTTGCACTAATACTATTTCAGTGGGAGACTTGCATTGTTAAACTTGTTTCTGTTGTGAGATGGCGAGTACATCTTGTAGAATAGATATTGAGAAGTTTGATGGCAGCAACTTTGAGTTATGGAAACACAAGATAGAAGACTTGCTAGTGGATAGAGACCTCTGGATTGCAGTGTCTGGAACTAAGCCACGAAGTACGACCCAAGAAGCTTGGGATCTTGCTGATAGAAAAGCAAGAGGATTGATAAGACTGAGTCTAGCCGATTCTGTGCTCCTGAATGTTCATGAGGAAACATTTGCAACTTCTTTGTGGAAGAAACTTGGTGATATTTACCAAGGAAAGTCCCTAGTAAATAAGTTGTTCCTGAGAAATAAGTTGTACTCCTTTAAGATGGACAAAGGTGCATCTGTTGCAGACCACCTGAACTCATTTAATATGAGTGTTACTCAGCTGGCATCTGTAGGTGTAAAGATTGAGGAGGAGGATGTTGCATGCTCCTGTTGTGTTCATTACTTGATAGTTGGGATCATCTTATGATGGCTATTGGAAGCACAACCACTACTTTCAAGACTGATGATGTGGTTGCTTCACTTCTGTCTGAAGAAATGCGAAGGAAATCTTCTAAGATGGCCAAAGATGCTTTTTTTGTTTGTGGTAGAACAAAGGAGAAAGGCAAGAAGAAAGACAACAAGTCGAAATCCAAGTCTAAAGGGAGATCAAAGTCCCTTGGTAAAAATTTCAAGGTAAAGTGCTGGAACTATGGGCAACCAAGTCATATCAGGAAGGACTGCAAGGAGAAGAAGAAGAAGAATGCTTCTAACAATGAATCTTCTCAAAGTGATGCAGATGCCTTCATTGCAGTAGCCTTGACAACTCAGGCATCAAATGATGTTTGGTTAGTTGATTCAGGTGCCTCTTTTCACATGACATCCAATAGAGTTTGGTTCTCAAAGTATGAGAAGTATGATGGTGGAAAGGTATACTTGGAAAGTGATTCAACGCTGGAGATTGTTGGCAGAGGAAGGGTCAGAATTCAGTTTCCTGATGGGAGAGTCAAAGGAATTGGTGGTGTTCTCCACATCCCAGGTTTGGCTTGAAATCTTCTTTCTGTTAGTAAGTTAAATGATGCTGGTGTAGAAGTTTCTTTTTCTAGTAAGGGATGTAAAATGGCTAGAGGTGCAATGGTGTTAGCTAAGGGTGTTTGTACTAGCACTCTGTACAAACTAGATGCACGACCTATTCTTTTGTAACAATGCCTTTGTGAAGTCATATAATTCTGCACCTTTAGAGAAAGATGAAGACTCTTCACTATCTACAAATGCTTTGGAGGTAAAACTCCCAACAAAGAAGACTATGTTATGGCATCATAGACTTGGTCACATTGGTGAGAAAGGTTTAAAAAATTTGAAGAACAAAAACCTTGTAGAAGGGCTTGATGATTGTAACCTTGAGTTTGATTTATGTGAACATTGTATCTATGGAAAGCAACACCGTGTTTCTTTCTCCTCCAGTCCTCACAAATCTTCTGGTATACTGGATTATGTTTATTCTGATGTGTTTGGTCCAGTTAATGTTCCTTCGTTATCGAAGTCTAGATATTATGTTTCTTTTATTGATGACTGTTCGAGAAGGGCATTTGTTTACTTTCTTAAAAGTAAATCAGAAGTGTTCAGTCGGTTTAAAGAGTTCAAATCTTTGGTAGAAAATCAAACCAGAAGGAAAATAAAGTGTTTAAGGACAGACAATGGAGGTGAGTTTTGTTCTACAGATTTTGAAAGGTACTGCACTGATCATGGAATTAAAAGGAATAAGATAACCCCCTAGACTCCACAGCAAAATGGAGTTGCTGAAAGGTTGAACAAGACACTGATGGAAAAGGCAAGGAGTATGCTGAGTGGTGCTGGTCTGGAGCAGAAGTTCTAGGCTGAGGCTATTGCTACAACATGTTATTTAATTAATAGATCTCCTTGTTCAGCGCTTGTTGATAAGACACCTTTGGAAGCATGGTCAAGTAAGAAACCCTCATTAAGGAATGTTCGGGTATTTGGCTATGAGGCATATGTTCATGTGCCAAATGAAAAGAGATCAAAGTTGGATAACAAGGCTGTGAAATGTATTCTCATCGGCTATGGAGTTGGTGTGAAAGGATACAAGCTTTGGAACCTTGTTACTGAGAAGGTTTTGTATAGCAGAAGTGTGATATTTCATGAGCTGAAACCTCTAGTAAGTGATCAACAACTTGAGACAAATCAAAGTGACAAGAAGAAGGATGCAGTTCAAATTCCCCAAACTTTAGAAAGGGAAGAGTTGCATGGTGTACCTGAGATTGAGGAGAGCTCAAGTAGCTCTGGAAGTTCTGATGATTAAGAACAACCTCAGCCTCTAAGGAGATCTACATGAGAAAGAAGGCAACCAGAAAGTTATGGTTTCTCTATGTTAGATTCAAATTGTGCTTATACCTTAATTACCAGCATTGATGAGCCTAGGACTGTGAAAGAAGCAATCAGCATGGCTGATTCAAAGTCTTGGCTGGAAGCCATGAATGAGGAGATGGATTCCTTGAAAAAGAATGATACCTGGAAGTTGGTACCACTGCCTAAAGGGCGAAAGCCTGTTGGCTGCAAGTGGATATTCAAAAGGAAGATAGGCCTTGATGGCAGTGTGGAGAAGTATAAGGCACGACTGGTTGCAAAGGATTTTTCCCAAGTTGAGGGAATTCATTATGGAGAGATCTTTTCCCCTGTAAAAAAGCTGACATCCATCAGATTTTTGTTGTCATTGGCAACTGTGTATGAATATGAAATTGAGCAGATGGATGTGAAGATAGCATTTCTCTATGGTGAGCTGGAAGAAGAAATCTACATGTCCCAGCCTAAGCATTTTGTTGAAAGAGGTAAACAAAATCTAGTTTGCAAGTTAAATAAATCTCTCTATGGTCTAAAGCAATCTCCTAGAATGTGGTACCAAAAATTTGACACATTTGTGTTGTCAATTAGGTTTGTTAGATCAAAATCTGATCATTGCATTTATTATAAATATGAGAATGATCATGTGCTTGTTATTACTCTGTATGTGGATGACATGTTATTCATTGGTAATAGCAAGGCAATGATTTCTAATCTTAAAACTCAGTTGTCTGCTAAGTTCGAAATGAAAGATCTTGGAGTAGCAAGGTACATTATTGGGATGGAGATAATCAAGGATCGAACAAGCAGAAAGCTTTGGCTCAGTCAGAGTAAGTATGTGAAAACCATTCTAGAGAGGTTCAGCATGACTGATTGCAATTAGCTAGTTATTCCAATCATGCAAGGATTGAAACTATCTGCTGAAGACTATCCAAAGTTTGCTACTGAGATGGAGGACATGACCAGTGTGCCTTATGCAAGTGTAGTAGGCAATTTGATGTATGTTATGGTTTGCACAATACCAGACATTGCCCAAGCAGTGGGAGTTCTAAGCCGATTCATGGAAAATCTAGGGAGATCACATTGGGATGTTGTAAAGAGAGTGTTCAGGTATTTGAAGGGTACTTCAGATTATGCTTTGTGTTACCATGAAAATATGGTTGCATCACAAACGGCTCTTTGCATTCAAGGATATGTTGACTCTGATTGGGCAGGGGACATTGACAACAGAAGATCCACCAGTGGATACACTTTCATGCTTAATGGTGGAGCAATCAGTTGGATGAGCAAGCGACAAGCTCTAGTTGCTTTATCCATGATAGAGGCAGAGTACATGGTAGAAACTCATGCTTGCAAGGAGGCAGTGTGGCTGAGGCGTTTGTGTTCAGACATTGGATTTAATGCTGCATAGATTTCAATCTGCTGTGACAGTCAAAGTGCCATTTCTTTGGCAAATAATCCGACCTTCCATGCTAGGACCAAGCACATAGATGTGCAATATCATTTCGTGAAGGATATGGTTGAAGATGGCAAGGTGAGTATGGATAAGTTTGACACCTTGAAGAATGTTGCAGATGCCTTGACAAATCCGGTTAGCATAGACAAGCTCAGATGGTGCACAGAATCCATGGGCCTTGGGGCCTATGATAGCCAGTAAGGTTTGATGTTTTGAGGAAGCTGGAAGTGTTCACCAAGTGGGAGATTGTTGAGAAATTATGTCTCAACTTCCAGCTTGAAGTCCTCATTTTCATGCCTTGGTGATTTTGTGTTGTGTGCAAAGTTCTGGCAGAGGCAGAACCAGGATGGAACTTGGCATTGTTCTGTTTGCCTAAGTTCTGGGTTTCGGTTCTCGTTCCTGCTCCGACTCCACTTCCTACCAGATGTTTCTTCTTGCTTTGTTTCGTAGGTTCTGGATGTTTGGATTCTCCTCGAGGTGTTTTCCTCCGCCTTGTCCTAGTTTTGGATTGTTGTTTCTTGCAGTTGGCGGAGGCGGAACCGGAACCGGATTGGTTCTTGATCTTGGACTTTTGGTAAAGTCCTATTTTTGTTCTTGTTCCATCCCTGGGTCTGACTCTGACTCCAGTCTTTTGTGTTCCCGTCTTGGTTTGACCCCGAGTTGACTTTACCCAGTCAGAATTATTTCCAATGAGTTCCCCTTTGTCGTGGGTGGATGCAAAACCAAATTGGTTCCTGAACATGTAATTTCAGTAGGGTCATGTTTCGACTCCAGTTCCGTCTCTGACTCTGACTCCAACTCTGGTAGTGTGTATTTTTGGAGCAGTCCTATTTCGACTCCTGTTTTGACTTCGGCTCCAGTAGTGTTAGAAATGACTTGAAGTCTTGGTCACACCCGATGTCTGTTTGACCGTTTCGATTGCTCTGTCAACTGCGATTGCTAATGGGTCTTGGACACATGGCACCTGGTTGAATAGTGATTGGATAGATACCAAGATAGTTATTGTGGCAGCTGCATTTGTCAACGAAGGGTGGCGAGCTCAACCATTTTGAGTAATGGCTTTGAACGCAAACTTGGCTCATTGTAGGAAATCTGTCAGATCCAACTACTTGCATGATTTGAGGATGGACTTCATTGCTCTTCTGAGTCGGTTACATATGGATGAGAGATGTGTTATTTCTCATAAGTTAGACAAGTCAAGAGTTGATTCGTAAGTTGCAGAGCAAGTTTGAAGTTGCGAGCTGAAGAACAGAAGGACATGAGTTCTTGAGGAGGGTTTTGAACTGTATGTTGTAAAAACATTGTAACAATGAATCTGAAACTCCCTGGGTGATTGTGAGTTGAACTAAGAAGTCTGGTTATTGTATGTAATCGATTCATTACTGTAATACAATAGTTTTGACTTTGTGTGGTGGGTTTTTTATCTGAAAGGGTTTTCCCACGTAAATACTGTGTCATCTTTGTTTGCTTATCTTTTTGGTTTCTCATTGCCATGGTTGTATGCATTTCTATAAGTTTTAGAAACTGTTAGTTTTTCATTTTTGCTTCTCTCCCCTGTAGTAAAGGTGTTAAGGGAATGTATTCCGCACTGTTGGTTCAGTAGATCCGCATTCTTTTCCCTTCACTCTACATAACCAATAAAAAATCCTAGCATTTTTTAATTGACCCGTGCAATTATTTGACCATATGAGATGTTCTAGCAGTTGAATTCCTCTTTCTTATAATTTTTTGTAAAATATATCAAAACAATATTGAACAAACTTAGATGAATGTAATTGATTATCACTTACATAAAAATGGTACTCTCTCAAAAAAAATCTATTATCTTCTCTACAATCATCTTCATGTCTATAAACAATATGAACAAAAATAGCTACTTGCACTTAATTATAATATTGTGATTGAATTTCTTCTTGTGGAGCAAGAGTATAATTTTCAGAAAAATCAACAACTGACAATATAGTTCCAATTGGGAATATGTTGTTACATAAATGAAATTGATTATCAAGCCAATGAGCATACTGAGAGTGTTGAACATATTTAGGTACAATATTATCAATAAATTTTTTAATAAATGCATGCACACTAAATTTTTCCATAATTAGCTCACAAATTTTTCCATTTTTTCCATCTTTTAAAGAATAATCAACATTTTTAAATTTTTTACATCTACTAATTGTTGTCCAAATTCATTTAAACTAGTTTCATGCATACATTCTCCTAATAATGAAAAGTTAGCACATCTATCACATTCTCCAGAAATACATGATTTTAAATAAAATAAGTTTTCGTTAGAGGGTTCACAAAACAAACTTGCTATAAAATCTTTTATTCTTTCAGGTGGCATATTAATACCACAAATTTCCTGCATAATTTGGTTAGCATGCAAAGTGTATCATATATATCAAAAACTATCATAATAATAACGAAATTGTACATGAGTCTTACAATAACAAGAGATTTGTTTCTTATTAATTCTAACATACCAAGGTTTACACTTTTTGAATGATCTTTGACTTATTTTAATATTCAATGGTAAGATTGAAGCATCTTAAAAAAATTTATATAATTCAGTTTGAGTCATATCTAAGAGATGCTTTGGATGAGGTACACGAATTTTAGAACCCACCCTTAATTTTAAGACATCTCTAATGTTAGGTGATACTCTTGTATTATCATGCCAAAATTTATCAATTAAAGATTTAATTTCATTAGTTAATTTCATGTTTGATCTTGGGAGTCTACCACTAAAACTCCAACACTGATTAACTGGATCCTTTTCAATATTTTCTCTTCTTTTAGTAGCTCTTATCAAAGTTTTAGGATTTAATTTTATACATTTACTAATCTTACTTAACATTTTTTTATTTGAAGTTGCTTTATCAACTAAAGTAGTTGTCATTGCACGAAGAGCCACAATTTTATATTTAGATCGACTTTTCTTACCTATAAAATCAATAGCATTAGCAACACTAGATATGACTTGTTCTACTGAATCATCTTTCTTTTTTGGTTTTACAAAAATACCAAATATTTTCATCACTTTTCTCATTTTCCACATTCTCATCAATTGCGCCATGAGTTGACATTGGAATCCTAATTTCTTTCTATAAAAAAACATTTTATATATTTTATTTCCATAAGTTCTAATTTGTCTCCAAGAAAATTTACCACGAAGGTTATCTAACACATCTTTTTCAATTGTAAAAAAAACATTTTCATCTTCATCCATACAAGGGGTTTCATTTTCATTCACACAAGGGGTTCCATTTTCATTTTCGAATGTAAAAAGGATTTCATTCTCATTTTCATCAATATGAGGGATTTAATTATCATTTGCATTCTCATAAGATACATTTTCATCATTTTTTTGTTTTTTCATTCTTTCAACCCTAGAATTATTGATATCATCAATGGTGTATCCAACTTCATCTAAACAAGCAAAATCAATATTATCAAGAATTGGGTTTGAAAAAATACTTAGAGAGATTGTTTGAATAGGTGCATTTTCCATATCATTGGGAGGTGGATTTGAAGACATACTTGAAGTTGTTTGCATAGGTACTATTTCCATATCATTCAAAGTTGAAGTTGAAGGCATAGTTGAGTTTGTCTCCATAATTGCATTTTCTATATTCACCATCTCCACATTTGCATCATCTACATTCATTTCATCATTCATGACTTCCTCTTCAACATTCATGGAACTAGATGCTTCAAAAAATTCATTTGATGAATTCTTTCTCTTCTATCCCTTTGTCTTTTTGCCTCCATATCTTTATTTGCTTGAATTTATTTGGGTGTCATTGACTTTCTACACTTTTTTCTTTGTATTTTCTTTGATCCCATGGTTACCAAACCCTCTTTGATGAAAAAACAAATGATTTACTTGTAACCAATTTTCAAATTTTCATCTCCTTCAAATATTCAAATAAAACTATGTACTATAAAGATCCTTTCTTCTATAAACTTTGAAGTATAACAACATCATGAATACATCAAAAAACTCTCTTTTTTGAATCCTCTTGTAAATTATTCTTGTACTCGATTCCACTTCAGAAAACTCAACCTGCATTTGTCTTTTCAACCAATTTGCAATAGAATATGCCCTGCATAAGAAAAATTTACAATAAAAAATGCAAAAAATGGCGCTTTCAGACTGTACTGCAGAAAAAGAATGTTGCAGAAAAAACATGTTATATCAGAAAAATTCAAATCGAGGGAAAACGGTTATAGTAGAAATGCATACATGTTACCTTTACCCAACAGGTAAAAACATAACGTGTGCGCGTTATGAAACACGTATGTATTTCATTTAAATAACGCATACGTGTTTAAGTAACACATACACATTATTTAAAATATGTTTTCCCAACCCACCTGTAGCCTTGGTTTTAGGCTCGAGAAAGGCTTGGAAATCTGAGCCTTAGCCTTTGACCTGCAACTAAAAACTAAGGCAGATTGAAGAGGAATGTCCAACTTTGACAATATGGTTGATGGACTTTTTTTCTAAATCAATCTATAAAATTAAAACCCATTATAGAACACAATGTCTAGTTTCCAAATATATGATTTTTATTAAGATTGGATTATATTTTCTATTTTTAATTAATTTCAAAGCAAACTAGTCCTTAAACTTGAAATATCAGACTTTTTTTTTTTAATAACTTTTTTTTGGTTAAGTTTCTTGTAAAAAACATTATATGACATCAATCTTCAGAGAATTCTCTACACAATGAAAAAAATATATTCAACAAAAAATTATTAAAAAAATTCCTCATCAATCTTCATGTTGTTATCTCTCTTTCCCCATAAGTAATTAGAAAAATACTTTCATTTGGGTCAAAAAGTGGTGTCCGTACACGTACATGGTATGGTAAAAAAACAGGGACTTTTAAAAAGTGGTTTTTATAGATCCCTATCAAAATTTAATTTCTACAATCTTGGTATTTGAATAATTTACATATTTATAAAATAGATTCAAAATTCAAAATTTCATATTAAACTAACTTTTTTAAAAATTCATTGTGTAAGTGTCTCAAATTTTCAATCCAAGTGTGACAAATTCTGAAAAACAACAAAAATGCTTCCACTTTTTGAGCTTTTTGTGGACCCAACTTCTTGCATCAGCCCAAAACACAACCACACATAATAATATTCAAATAAACACTAATACATTGTGATGTTCAAAATAACATACAATATTATTGTAAATATAATGAAATTTCTACAATGTAAAAATTATATTAATTAAAATAAAATATTATAATAACTCATATTGATTAAAATAAAATATTTTTAAAATGATTCATGATTTAAGTTAGCTCACAACATTTTATAAAATTTGAAAGATGAAAAGAAGAAATTGTGGGCCCTCTCTTTCGCTTCTAGGGTTTTGGACCTAAAAAGAGAGAGGTCAATATTCACACTCTTCGCTCAAGAAAAAGCCCTTGAGATTTCAATGCAAAGGAGATTGAAATTTGGAAAAGGGATTATTTTAGGGGATGAATGATGTCAAATGAGGGGTTCACCACCAAGTGTAAACTTGGAAAAGACAATGAGTTGCAAAACACAATGTGATATGCAAAGTGACCTAGAAAGATGAACAAAATACAGTAAAAGGCTATGAAACTGAAAGTGTGCACCTGGAAGATTGAAAAAGGCATAATGAAGGTCTAGATCATTGAAAAAACAGTTGTTGAAGTTGACTAGGACTAATATGCCAGGTTGGGCGAAGCAGTCCAGTTTATGGTAAAATGCACTACAACAGGTTTCAGCCAAAAGGGTATCCAGATTTGTAAAAATCTTGATTAGGCATGTACAGTGGGACTCATTCACCAATAGTGGAAAATCAGTCCACTTCTTTTTCAAAATTTCTGAATTGGATTATGTGTCTCTCGGTTCGCTCTACTCTTTTTGACTGGTTTCAGGATTCGAATATCCAAAATACCACCTGTAGGTCTTCTCCAAGCTTCTCCAAGGTTTGATGACAACTTTGACAACTTTGGCCACTTGACAACTTTTCTCCAACTTTTCTTCTTGACAAATTTACAACCTAGCCCTATAAATCACACACAAAAAGAGCGAAAAATGTTGTGGGGTTAGAGAATATGGGTTTGTCTTGGTCAAACCCTTGTTGGTAATTAAAACTTGAAATGAAAGAAAATATGAATGGAGAAAAATGAATAAAAATAATAATGTTGCAAATCACCAAAACCTAGCAATAAGTTGCTGTAAACATGTAAGTAATGGCTCCAATGGATGTAGACTTGGAATCTAGCTTGATGTTGATAGATCTTTGAATGAAGCACTTACTTGAGTCACAAACCCTACACCACAATTGTTAGCTCTAAAACAACATGATGCAAGCAATTTTTGACATGATGATTGACACTTGAAGAATGCTCTAGAATGCTTGATAATCTACCCTTGAAATGCCTTGAATGCTATTGTGAATTCTTAAATTCTTGTAAACTTGCTAAGTGATCTCTCTTGAATGCTAGGTATGAAAATGAGAGAAATAACCTTGTATTTATACTCAATTATGCAAGAATTCCCAAAATTTCAACACTACAAGCTGACATCAGATCTAGGATAGTAAAATCCCACTAGAAATTTGAATTAAATTTGAATTTTGGTCACACGGGACTCATTTGCCCAAGGTGGAGAATGAGTCCCATCACACATAATGTATGGAACCAAAAATGAAAAGTGTTTAGAAATGTGTGAAATCTGCATCGGGGCCAAAAAGACCTAGGTGGGACTCATTCGCCCAAGGTGGTAAATGAGTCTCAAACACTAAATTTGGGCCACACAAGCTAAGAAAGCCTAAATTATGATTGGTTATTGATTAGTGTATGGATTATCCTCAAAAAGATGTAATAAATGAGGTTTGTGGATGCAAAATAGGGCTAATTAAAGCATAAGAAATCCCAATTATTAATGGCAAGCCTACAGGAATGTGAAAGTGTGTTACAACACTTTACAAAACTCAAAATAAGGCAAGATTAAGGTAAATTATGATTAAAATTATGTTTATTATGCTTAGCTAATTGATAAAACCCTAGAAAAGTGTGAAAGTGTGTTACAACACTTCACAACACTTTAGCAAGGTCCCATTGAATTCCATTAGTTTACAAGGGCCCAAGACCTAATAGGTAAACCCATAAGAGTGGTTTACAATTCCGGTGAGGAAGGAATTTAAGTTGCAAAATATGACCCCATGCAAAAAAAATTGGTTTTTGGGGGTTCGAACAAACTTTTAGTTCGACCAAACCCAAATCGGGTTTGATAGAACCCCCTTCAAGTGAACCCATTTAATGTCAGGTTCCACATTTCGCAGAAAAATAACAAAAAAAAAATGCTTGTGGAAAAGGGGTTCACTCGAACCCCCCTTTTGCCCCATTCTCCCTCTTTCACACCAAAAAACTCCATAATTTTACCCTTCAAAGTTTGGGTTGAGGATGAAAATGGAAGAGACTTCACAGACCCAACTATATAATGGTAGTCCTTGGAGCGAGCTATCCAACGAATATAATTTTAATATTTTTTGGTTTTATTATGTACTTGTTTTTTTAGTTTTATTAATCATAGGTTTTTCACCAAAACTCAAACTCTTTGTTCTACACATGTGAAAAAATAGAATATTATCAAAAAAAAAATTGAAAATATGAGTGCACTAGATATTGAAGTCCTTAATCCAACAAAAAAATTTGAATTTTGATACATACAAAAAAATTTATGCATTATATGGTCCACCTATGTCTGAGTTGTAATTCGTTTGACTTCTAAAATTGATTAAGGAAAAAATATTCAATAAAAAACTATGAAACCAATTGGAAGCACTAGATATCATAGTTACAAATCTAAATTTGATATAATTAGAATTTTATACTTCATGGAAAAAAATTTATGATTATATAGTGAGTGTCACTACTTAAAAATGGTGTTTACTGAAAAAACTAACTTTCGAAGGAGATGGTAAAAGAAGTGCAATATGATTCCAAAATTTTGAAAAAAAAAAAAATTAGAATCTACAAAAAAAATGTCACAAATCACTAGTTTGCAACATCAACGAATTTCTCACGGTTTAGCTGCTATAGGTGCCCGAAAGTGAAGATTTAGTTAGAAAAAAATATTTCAGTGTCCAATTTGGAAAAAAATTGTAAACCGGTATTGTGGGATCGCTCTAATGTGAATGTGTTATCCACATTACAATACTAAATCAAGGCAACATTAAGCCAAAATCCACAAGGAGGACCCAAATGAGTGTGAAAATGTCTAAGGACCCATTTTTTGACACAACATTTAGCCCCCAATTTAGTGAGAGGATAAACCCACTTCACACTCACACTAAAGTAGACAAACATGCACCAAGAGGGGTTCCAATGTACTAATGATAGAAATATGAGATGACAACAATCAAGAGGGATGATCAAGCTCCCAAGATCAAGATCTCATGGCAAACCAAAATAAGCACAAAGGAACACACATGAAAATGATTAAAGAACATCGATAAGGCCAATCATACACTACAAAAGATGAAAAAGAGAAAAGAAATAAAAGATATTCGGATCAAGCTTCGACCATTTTTCCATCACGATGTAGATCCGATCTAGGTTTTTTGTCTGAAAAATGTATACTCACTCTGAGGCCACCAGGTGAGAAGTCCTAAAAGGTGAGAAACATACACTCATGGCCGGTATGCACTCACACACACATGCAAATGGCTATGGGGAAATTCATTCTTTAGATTGGGCTTCCCGCTCAACTATACCAAAATTACACCTCCTAATAACTTTAATAAGACGCCACACAAAAATGATTTTTGAGCTTTATGAGACAAGTAAAACGTCGTATGCTTGGAGCTCATGAACAAACAGGATGGCTCCACAAGAATGCAAGTTGTATTATGCAAGGTGGCCATAATAAAAAATGAAAAATGAAAAAATAGGAAATGTTCGAAGGTTTCTTGCTTAGTTCATGCAAGGTCTTTAACTTAGGGAACATTGTGCCTAATTTCTCCAAGAGAGGACCAATCAAAAAATAGAAAATTCGCAACTTAGGGGATGTAGTGTGTCGCATCAAGCCACTAAGAGGAATGTAATATGCTAAGAGAGATCATACTCATCAAGGACATCACACTCAATGTCATCCACAAAGAAGAAAAAGAATTGTATAAAGCAAGAAGGTTGCACTAAGAACCATGAAAAATGGAAAAAGAGAAAAATAATAATGCCAATGTATGCCCCCACTTTAAAGAAATTGCTAAACACCATGTTGTGAGCAATTACTTTAAAGTAGCAAATGAAAAATGCCACTAAAAAAACATGAGAGCTAACTTGGAAAGCCTTGTGCCAAATCATATGTTTCCAAGTAAAGTTTTTTCATGCGAAAGAAAAATAAAGGAGAGGGGTTACCCCCAAAATGAAAATACCAAACACATACGGGATCTATGGATTTGGGGTCAATATGTTCATTGTTGCAATGTTATTAGAGAGCTCAGAACTGTCATCATTCCCCAAATACACATAGAACTAGAAGAATGACACAAAGAGAGTGAAAAAAAAGGAAAACCTTTTGGGTCAACATGGAAGAGGCATAGGGTGTGGGTAAGTGCACCAATTTGTGACACAATTTTGGCTCTTAAGATGCCACTTTTTTTTTAAATCAGAAAAATTCGATTTGCACGAGAAAATGAAGATAGTTACGCTTAAAATTTCAAGATGTAGCAAGAACAAAAGTTTAATTACTTTGAGTCTAATTTCTAAGCTACTATTATCTTTAAAATTAATGAATATTAAGGGTCTCAAAAAGGGGGGGCCCAAAACAAGTCCTGTTTTTATCAAAAAAATAGCATAGCGCATGAGGGCTCCCCCCATTTTGATTAAATTTTTTTTAGAATTTAAAAAATCCCAATGGTGATAAACTATCTAACACCATGTAGTTTATCCTCGTTCTTTCGGATAATTTTTTTAATGAATATATAATATTTTTTAATTTTTCAAAGTGGACACATCTTGAAAAGCTAAAATTTGAGAGTGCTCCCCCCTAAATTTTTTGAAAACTAATCGAAAATTGATTTTTTTTCATCATGTTTAGAATGGAGTCTAGTTTCAAAAAATGTAATTTGTTTCACATTTCGATGAACAAGTAAAAATCTATCCTAAAACTAGCACATGTTTGTTTTTGACCGAAAACAGAGGCATTTACAAAAGGAGTCATGGATCAAAACCTTAACTAAATCAAAATAAAAAAATAATTATATATTTAGATAGCTAAGAGAGAGGTTAATGCTATCACATTTTTTAATCAATTTTCTTTGAAATACGTGCAAGTGAGACGAGGAGCGTAGATGAAAATATGAGGAAATTTGGAAAATCCTATCAATTAACACATTCAAAGCAAGTCATTTGGCGAGCACCAAATTTGGCACTCACCAAATGGCACATCACATATAGTGAGCGCCAAATTTGGTGAGCACCAAATTTGGCATGTGCCAAATGTGATATGTCATTTGGCGAGTGCCAAATTTGGTGCTCACCAAATTACTTGCTTTGCACAAAACCTAGATTTCCTATCTCTTTGTTCGACAACTTTGATAATTCTTAGAGTGCACAGTTTATGATCATAGATGGATAGTTGAGGTTTTACCATTCATACGCTCTCTAACTCATTACCCTAATTGGATAACTCTTTATCCTTGTGAATTCTCTCTCTCAGGTCTCACTCCCTCCCACGTGACCTAGACTACTCTCTCAGTCCAATCCCCTCTCTCAAGTCTCTTTCCCTCCCACATAGGTACCTAAATAAGTCTATCTCACTCCATTCCCCACTCTCTCTCTCTCTCTCTCTCTCTCTCTCTCTCTCTCTCTCTCTCTCTCTCTCTCCCTCTCTCTCTTCCATCTCCCTCTCTTAGGTTGTTATCCTCTCTCTCTCTCTCAAGTCTCTCCCTCATATACCCCTCTCCCTCTCTTAGGTTTTCACTCAATCCCTCTATCTCTCTCTCATTCCCTCTCTCTCTCACTCTATCTCTCTCTCTCTCTCTCTCACACACAAAATCTCTCTCTCTCTCAGGTCTCTCCCTCCCACCCCCTCTCCCTCTCTCAAGTATCTCCATCCTACCCCCTCTCCTCTCTCTCTTTGTCAAGTCTCCTCTCTCCTACCCCCCTCTCCCTCTCACAGTCACTCCCTCTATCTCTCTTCCACTCCCTCCTTGTCTCACTCCTTTATCTCTCTCCCTCTCCCTCTCCATCTCTCTCAAGTATCTCCTTCCCACCACCTCTCCCTCTCTCTCATGCCCTGTATCTCTCTCCCACTCTCTCTCCATCTCCCTCTCTCTCAAGTCTCTCCCTCCCACCCTCTCTCCATCCCTCTCTCTCTCTCAATTCTCTTGACTTCTACCCCCTCTCCCTTTGTCAGTTCTCTCTTTGTCTCTCTCACTCACTCCCTCTATCTGTCTCCCACATCCTATCTCTCTCTCACTCCCTCTATCTCTCTCCCTCCCTCTCTCCCTCTCTCCCTCTCTCTCAGGTATCTCTCTCCCAACCCCTCCCACTCTCTCTCTCTCTCCCTCACTCTCAGGTGTCTCCCCCCACACCTATCTCTCTATATCTCTCTCTCACTCCCTCCATCTCTCTCCAATCCCTCTATCCCAATTACTCCCTCTCCCCCAAGTACTCCCTCTCCCTCCCACCCCCTCTCCATCTCTCGAGTCTCTCTCTCACTTTGTGTATCTCTCTCATCCCTCTATCTCCCACTCCCCCTCTATCCTACTCTCTTAGGTCTCTCCTTCCCACCCCCTCTCTCCCACTTTGTCTCCCTCTCCTTCTCTCTCAGGTGTCTCCCTCCCACCCTCTCTCCCTCTCCCTCTCTCTTAGGTTTCTCCCTCCCTCCCTCCCTCCCCTCTCTCTATCACTATGTCTCTCCTCTCTCTCCCACTCCCTCTCTCTCTCTCTCTCCCAATTTGTCTCTCCCTCTCTCCTAGGTCTCTCCCTCCCACCCCCTCTCCCTCTTTCTCTCTCTCAACAATATTCATCCTACCCCCTCTCCCTCTCTCTCTTTGTCAAGTCTCCCCCTCCTACCCCCTCTCCCTCTCACAGTCACTCCCTTTATCTCTCTTCCACTCCCTCCCTCTTTGAAGTAGAGGGTTTAGGGATTAAGGGTAGAGGGCTTAGGGATTACGATGTACAGTTTAAGGGTAGAGGGTTTAAGGGTTTAGGGTTTAACCTAGTTAAGGGTAGAGGGTTGAGGGTTTAGGTTTTAGGGTTTAATAGTTGAGGGTTGAGGGTAGAGGGTAGAGGGTTTAGGGTTTAGGGTTTACTGATTAAGGGTTAAGGGTTTAGGGATTATGATTTACGGTTTAAGGGTAGATGGTGTAGGGTTGACAGAGAGAGGGGGGTGTAGAGGGTAGAGAGTAGAGGGGTTGAGGGATTAGGGTTTAAGGGTTGAGGGGTTAAGAGGGTGTAGGGGTTGAGGGATTAGGGTTTAGTGGTTGAGGGTTGAGGGATTAAGAGGGTATAGGGGTTGAGGGATTAGGGTTTAATATTTGAGGGTTGAGGGTTGAGGGATTAAGAGGGTGTAGGGGTTGAGGGATTAGGGTTTAAGGGTTGATGGTTGAGGGATTAAGAGGGTATAGGGGTTGAGGGATTAGGGTTTAAGGTTTGAAGGCTGAGGGATTAAGAGGGTATAGGGGTTGAGGGATTAGGTTTTAAGGTTTGAGGGTTGAGGGATTAAGAGGGTATAGGGGTTGAGGGATTAGGGTTTAAGGGTTGAGGTTTGAGTGATTAAGAGGTTATATGGATTGAAGGATTAGGGTTTAAGGGTTGAGGTTTGAGGGATTAAGAGGGTTGAGGGTTGAGGGTTGAGGGATTAAAAGTGTATAGGGATTGAGGGATTAGGGTTTAAGGGTTAATGGTTGAGAGTTGAGGGATTAAGATCATATAGGATTTGAGGGATTAGGTTTTAAGGGTAGAGGGTAGAGGGGTTGAGGGATTAAGAGGGTATAGGGGTTGAGGGATTAGGGTTTAAGGGTTGAGGATTGAAGTTTGAGGGATTAGGAGCATATAGGGGTTGAGGTATTAGGGTTTAAGGGTAGAAGGTATAAGGGTTGAGGGATTAAGAGGGTATAGGAGTTGAGGGATTAGGGTTTAAGGGTTGAGGGTTGATGGTTGAGGGTTGAGGGTTGAGGGTTGAGGGTTGAGGGTTGAGGGTTGAGGTTTGAGGTTTGAGGGTTGAGGTTTGAGGGTTGAGGTTTGAGGGTTGGGGTATTAAGATGGTATAGGGGTTGAGGGATTAGGGTTTAAGGCTTAATGGTAGAGGGGTTGAGTTATTAAGAGGGTATAGGGGTTGAGGCATTAGGGTTTAAGGGTTAAGGGTTGAGGGTTGAGGGATTAAGAGGGTATAGGGATTGAGGGATTAGGGTTGAGGTATTAAGAGCGTATAGGGGTTGAGGGATTAGGGTTTAAGGGTAAATGGTAGATGAGTTGAGGGATTGAGGGATTAGGTTTTAATGGTTGAGGGTTAAGGGTTGAGGGGTTAAGAGCGTATAGGGGTTGAGGGATTAGGGTTTAAGGGTAGATGGTAGAGGGGTTGAGGGATTAAGAGGGTATAGGGGTTGAGGGATTAGGGTTTAAGGTTTGAGGTTTGAGGGTTGAGGCATTAAGAGGGTATAGAGGTTGAGGGATTAGGGTTTAAGGGTTGAGGGTTGAGGGATCAAGAGGGTATAGGGGTTGAGGGATTAGGTTTTAAGGGTTGAGGGTTGAGGGTTGAGAGTTGAGGGACTAGGGTTTAAGGGTAGAGGGTTGATGGGTTGAGGGATTAAGAGGGTATAGGGGTTGAGGTATTAGGGTTTAAGGGTTGAGGGTTGAGGGTTAATGGTTGAGGGATTAAGATCATATAGGGGTTGAGTTATTAGGGTTTAAGGGTTGAGGGTTGATGGATTAAGAGGGTATAGGGGTTGAGGGATTAGGGTTTAAGGGTTTATGGTTTAGCCCATATAGGATTTACAGTTTAAGGGTTTAGGGTTTAACCTGGTTAAGGGTTGAGGGTTGAGGTTTGAGGGTTTAGGGTTTAGGGTTTAGGGTTTAGGATTTAGGGATTAAGGGTTTAGGGTAGAGGGCTTAGGGATTATAATTTATGATTTAAGGGTAGATGGTGTAGGGTTGAGAGAGAGAGGGGGTTTGAGGGAAGAGGGTTAAGGGTTTAGGGGGTTTAGGTTTTAAGGGTTAATGGTATAGGGTTTATTGTTTAAGGGTCCCACTCCCTCTCTTAGGTCTTCCCCCCCACCATAACTGAATAAATATCTCCCTCTCAAGTCTCTCTCTCTCAAGGTTCACTCCCTCCCATGTTATCTAGACTAATTTGTGTCACTCTGATGCCCTCTCTCACAGTCCCTCTCTATCAATCCTCACTTACCTCCCACCCTACCTAGACAAATATACTTCACTCGAACCCCATCTCCCAAACTCCCTCTCTCTCTCCCCCTTTGGTATTTTTGTATCTCTCAAGTCTCATCCCTCCCAACCCCTCTCCCATTGTCAGTTATTTCCCCCCACTAACTGGATAACTCTCTATCCCTCTTAATTCTCTATCGCTCTCAAGTCTCAGTCGCTACCACACTACCTAGACTAATCTCTCTCTCTCTCTCTCTCTCTCTCTCTCTCTCTCTCTCTCTCTCTCTCTCTCTCTCTCTCTCTCTCTCTCATTTCACTCCCTTTGTCTCTATGGAATCTCTCCCTTTCAAAACAACACATTTGGCACTCTCCAAATTTGGCGAGCACCAAATGTGTTTTACCTTGAAATGGTAAAATAGGGATTGACCGCATGATTCAGACCCACATGCTTTTGTATTTGTCTAGTTCAACACTTTATCCGATTTAGAAACACCTTTTTTATGTAGTTGACTTCATGTTGTACCAATCTATGCTTCATCCATCACCTTTTTACCACCAATCTACATGGTAGACAATTTAGAAGAAGACATTTTTAAGTTTCTACATCATTTTACATTATCTGAGGTAATATATTCATTTTAGTAATATTGAAATGTTTATATTTAGTATATTATTTTTTTTTGACAATAAAAATTAAATTTCTTTAATTATTTTATTAATAATAACAATTGGACATAGAATTCAACATTGAATTAGATGGGATTTGCATTAAAAAGTTTAATTTTTATGAGTTTGAAGAACAAAAAAATGAAAAACATGACATTTACTTAACACAAATTTACTTATGAATTCTATTTGCATTGCTTATAGTAGTCCATTTCTAGCATGGCTAGTAGAATTCACTCTATTTCATTTTATTTTCAACTAATTTGGAAAAGTTTTATTTTCAAATAATTTGGAAAACCTAATATCTTTCATCAATGTTAATGCAATTTTCCATTAAATTTTTTGCTCCATAAAAATTCACTTTCATCACATGTGCTTAGATAAAATCAAGTGAGTTGACATAGTTGTTAATGCAAGTTTCCATTGGTTCATACCATTTACCTTTCTAATAAATAAAAAAATGAAAAAAATTGTGCAATTGAGAATGCTTATTGTATTTCTAAGTTACCTCATTGCCAAATAAATAGTGAATAATTATAAGATATAGCATCACAAACCCTTCTTTGAATTCATATTCTTCATGACTTCATTGACAATCACAAATTTGGTTTTGAGAACAATAAACACAAGATTCTCTAGTTTTCATTTAGGTGGAAACAACTTATACCCTAGTTTTGTGATGTAGAGCAGGTAGACAAAATCTTTAACGATCACAATTAGATCAGTGTCAAACCATCTTCAATCTCAAAAACCTCAATTCAATGCTCAACTAACCAATTCACATTCACTTCCTTGTAGCATTCATGACAAAGAAATTTTTTAATATATTATCATATCTTAGTCATTGCTACCCTCTCTAATGCATATAAACACTAAAGCCTTTCTTTAGGCCTTTCTATTCTTGAAACAAGGAGGGTTTATTCAAAATCAACGTTCCAGGCCTCTAGTGCAAGAGCACCTTGTAAGCTCAATTTTGTCAAAAAGGTCATCTTCGGTGAGCATGGTCAAATGCTAGGATTTTAGTTAATGTTGAGTATTTTGTGTTCAATAAGGTCAGTTAGACCATTTTATAATGTATTTGGAGCTAAGGGAGTTCAGTTGTCTCATAGCTTGCAATTTAGCAAAATGTGGTCAGAAAAGTTGCTAAAAGATGCAAAAGTTGTAGAGTTAGGTGCATGCAACGTTAGGTAAGTATAATTTTAGTTCTAGGAGTTTTTTTATGTTTTTATGAGTCCATAAATGTGAGGAGAACCTCAAGGAAGAGGTGATAGTATGGAAAAAATGAAGAAGATCAAGAAGTATTCCCTGTTTTTAGTGTAAAATTATGAGTTTTGACTAGTTTTTAAGTGGTTAAGGAGTGAGTGATACAAAATTGGTGCATGGGAACCTACACCTTGTATTGAAATAAAATTTATTCTTGGAAGGTCTAATAGACTAGGTTGAATTTTATTGATTAACAAGCAATGAGGAAGTTGAAAAATATATTGAATTGTAAAAGTTATCAATCAATGTCAATGATGACAAATGAGGTCTAGGTGGATAGAGTATGGAATAGGTTTTATTTTAATTTTTTCCTTTATTAATAAGTTCAATCAATACCATTTAAGGTTTATTAAGTTGATTTTTAATTCTTGGTGGTCAAATGTGCAAAAAAAATGCATTCTTGCTACAAAATTGTCAATATTTGAATTTGTAGCCTTTTGAAGGAAAATCCTTGAATTTGGATGTAAATTTGCAAGAATGAGGTCTAAAATGTTTTAATAGGGTGAATTAAAGGTGTTTTAGTTATTTAGGAGTCCTTAGGTGTCAAACTTAAAAAGTTGCAAAATTCATGTAATGTTGTCATGTGTAAAAGGTCTAAAATGCAACTTGATGAAGATTAGAAGGTCTTAATGATTTAAAATCAGTTATGGGAGTTTGAGGGAGTTGGAATGCAATAAAAATATGTTTAATAACCTTCAATTCCTCGAAGGAGATGTTGTTGATTGAATTGTAACCCATTTTATTATCAAGAACAATGTTATTTTCTAGAAATTTATTGGTTTCTCTCACTTTTCTTGTTGTTATACGACCTATACGGACTCTAAGATGATATAAAATTGGTTTTATGTTGTATATTAATTAATTATATTTCATTTTCACCTATTTATAGGTTCTAACTCTTTGTATAGCGAAATTTATCTTTTTTTTACTATTGCTACCTACTTTCACAGTGTTCTTGGATTGAAGGGTTTCATGATGTAATTCAACCCATTCCACTTTTTGTGCCTACTGTAACTTGTGGAATGGCTCCTCTAACTTTTAAAATACATGCCTAACCTATTTATAATGTTTTGGGTTCAAGGTTGGGTATTTGGGATGATGTTCTAGGATTGTAGAAAGGTATTTTCATGGTGAAAATGAGAGCTTCAAGTGGTGTTTTGACAAAATGTGGGAAGGATTGTCCATGCAATGTATTATTCACAATGTGCATGGTATGGTAAGTGTTTTTGGTTCTATTTATGGTTTTGACAAGTCCAGGAGATAGGATTTTCATTAAAACCCCAAGTATTTTGCTTGAAATTGAGGGTTTGGTCTATTAGGGGTCTACAGGTCTTGGACCTGGAAAAAAATTAGGAAATTGGAGGTTTTGACACAAAACATACTACTATTTGAGGAGTTTGAGTGAATATATAGTGTTTAAAAGGTGCTCTCTTTGTAAATTAGGCCAATTGAATAGCCTTTTCCAAGGTGGGTCTATTGGAAGTCAATGTTGGTCCAAAGAAGTTGATGTTGGGGTTTACCTATGTTTTATAACTTGAAAATGGGTATATTATTCATCCCTAATTTTTTCAAGTGTTTTGGAAAATCTTGGTGAAAAGGCCCTTGAGTCGGGTTACCTATGCTAAAGGGAAAGCTTGGTAGAAGTTGGGATTTTTAGTTGAACATCTGATTTTGCTTTAGAATCTGATTGATTCTCATTGATTTGGTGTATTGAATGGTGTCCACCCCTCTCTACATAAAAAATGGTTTTTCTTGGTAATTTAAGTGATCAAGTTGTGTTTGGTTTATTGTTTTAATCTTGTTAGACGCCTTCATAGGCTCATGCAAATCCCTTATAACTTAGTGTGGATTGGAGTTCTTAGAAGCCTATTTCATTTGATGAAACTTTGAAAGAGTGTGTGTAAGTATATTAAGATACTTCCTCTAAATATTTGAACAATTTCATTTTGGATCCCTATATGTACTGCATCAGCCTCTAGCTACTTTGCCAACTCTTCAAACACACTCAAAATCCCTACTCTAATATCTAACCCTACAGACATCTAACTCCATCATATGAAAAATGTTGTCTAGCATAGACATGTTTGATAAGTATAAATAGCTCGTTGCCTTCTTTCATAAAATTCTTTGGTGTGTTTCATTTTTAATGCAATGTAATCAACAATATCAATATTTTCATAAAATGCATTACTTACTTTTTTTCTATGTGTGTTTGTGGTTCTAGGTGTGTTTGTGAACATGTAGCATTGAACATCATGCCGAGGAAATGACTGAAGCCTCTAACACCAGAATAACGTGCAATTAAAAATGCAAGGAGAAGAGAATCAAAAAATGTAGCTCATGAAGCAAAGGAATTGCAGCCCATACAACCAAAAATTATCATGCAATCTAAGAGAGATGTCAAATTGGAAAAACAAAGGGCACGAATGAGGAAATTTTGTGGAAGGACAAGAATGGATACCAAAGTTGGGGGCACATAATCAACCATAGGTGAAGCTTAATGCACATCTCCATTTGAAGACACATTGGCAACAACATGTGGTTTTCCAAGTAGATTGGAAAACACATCTCCAATTGAAGACACACCATCAACAACATTGTGTTTTGAAAGTACATCAGCAAACACATCTCTATTTGAAGGCACTCCATAAATGAAATCTCAATTTGGAGGTACAACATCATTTACATGTCGATCTCAAGGCATGTCATCAATTGCACCTTTGATTGAAGGTACGCAATCTATCCTCGATGTTGTTGACCTTCCCAATCTTGACACAAATTTACATTTGAGAAATCCTCCTAGAGTTTTCCATAGAAAAGCTACATTTTTGATTGATATTGATTCCAATGTTTTGAAATGGATGCCTAATAAGATTCCAAAACATACATGTCAAAGATATGCACAGAAGATATGGAGTTTTTTTTTGCGAAGCTAAGTGAGGGTGGAAGATGCCAACTATTTGTTAAAATGATGAGCCAACTCAAATTTAGGCCCACCATGAAGGCTCTTGGGCTAAGAGTTTCAAATGAATCAAGTGAAAATTTCATTGTAAATAACATTATGAGTGCATACGAGAGTGTGGGTTCTACCTCATGCACGAGGGATATTTGTGCCACACGACATGTGATGACAACAACATTGTTAAGTAGTCAAACAAGGAACAAGGTGAACCTTACAAAGGAAATTAATTCTTTTAAAATAATCAGATCATCTCTAATGAGAGCCAAAGGAAGGCATGAAAGAGTGGAGGATCCAAATAGCAATGAGTTATAAACATTCTCGGGTAGAGTGCCATGGAAAGATACAAGAATTGCTCAAGGCTTGAGATCTTTAATAGTGAATTATTGGAAGGATAACATAAGGACCTCTCCTAATCAAAGAGATTTTGTAAGAAGGAGAATTGGCAGTAAAATCGGTGAGCCCCATTCAATGCATTATTTGGATACCACTCAAACCTAGTTTTTTGCTGATTTTGAACAGAATTTTCCTGAAATTAAAATATGTCAAAGGTATTTTGAAATGCTAAAGCACTTTTATATCAAAATAAATCACACACGCACTACTTGTTGTTGTAGGGTTTATATTGAGTTTTCTAGCCATTATGATGTTTATCGATGTATATGTGTAGATATGCATACTGACAATGTTTTGCAGGAATGTAACATAATGCCTCCACCTAAATCGTCAAGGAAATTTTTGCCTTCCATTTTATGTGAAAGAGAGGATGGTCAATTTTTTTACAAGTCATATTTGGATGCCACATATGATCATTGTGGTGGCATGCAACATTTTCCAATTTTCCAACACATGGCTAGTACACACACAATTGGAGACAAAATTGTGGACTTTGGAAAATATAAGACAGTGGCATACAGTCTAAAAGATGGGAAAGAAGCAAAGAAGTGTGAATTGGTTAGTGATAAGATTCTAGTGTATAATTTTATGAGAATTTTCCATGATCAGGTGGTCTATGAGTATGCAAGGAATACACACATAGCACAATGGTTGGACTCACAGTTCAAGTTATGCAAGGACACATTTCCACTTTGTCATATTGTTTCAGTTGTCGACTTCACTAAGAACTACACACTATAGCCACATAATGAGGTGCAATCACAGCACTATAACTCCACGCAGGTTTTTACTTTTGTGCATATAGAATTCATTCATGCAAATGATAGTATAGAGGAAAATAGGAAATTATTGAGGGAGTATCACTTTTACATTAGTGATGATCACACACATTCTACAGAGTTTGTGCAAGGTTGCTTTCATATGTTCTATTTTGATCTATCTAGTAGGGGCATATCATTTAGTCAGCATATCATATGGTTAGATAATTGTACATCTCAATTCAAGAATTCCAAAATTTTTTACTAGTTGAGTAGGATGCATAGGATCAGTGGTGTTCAGCATATGTGGAACTTCTTAGAGTTCGGGCATGGAAAGGGGGAGCATGATGGAGTAGGTGCATGTATCAAAAGAGCCCTAGCATGAGAAGAGTTAAAGTACACAAATAGTGTAGAGTTGATAGATGCAAGATCAATTGTCCATTGGTGTACTAGGTCTAGGTAGTGAAGGTAATTCTTTAGTTTGTAGATTTTTTTCATTTAGTAGATTATACTAACAATGCAAAATATAAGGATTTTTGTACACTAACAAGATCGAGCGAGCTACACTCTTTTAGAAGATCCAATACAATTACATGGACTATCCATATGTAGAATATGGCATGATGTTGTTTTGCATGTACACTTCAAGCATGGAATGATTGTGATTCAACAGAGTGGGTTGACGAATGGTCTGTAAGAATTCTAACCCCACTTGACACTTATCAACTCCCAACGGCTCTAAAAATCACAAAGATGCAATCATCCACTGACTTTGATCATGTATCAGACCTACTAGAACCAAGTAATATATCTTACTTACAGTTTTTATTATGATGCTCAGTAAATACATCTAACAAGATGAACATATCAATGAAAGGCATGTTTATGCAGTGATTGCAAATGAAGACAATGAAGAGGGTACAAATTATTACCTATGTCATTATATTGAGGCCAAAAAGAAATTGGAGGCCCCAGTTATAGATGGAGAAAACATAGAATATCCTACAGGTTCAGTGGTTGTTACTAGAACATGGCTTTGAAGGTATCCAGTTAAGAATGTTACAGTTTGGTTGTTTGAGTACTTTGACATGCATTGGAATATTCTTCACTACTCAAACCTTTTCTTTGTTACCAACGTTCATTTGATCAAATATAAGGGTAGACCTACAAACAAGAACTTGTGGAAAGTGTGTGAGTCTGACCATGAGGCAATACTTGACGCAATAAAGAGTAGAGCAGACCCAAATGGTTCTCTGGATCGATTTTTAAGTATGCACATTGAATTTGTAAAGTCATTTATTGATCATTTCTTTCTTTCAAGCGTTTAAGTTTGATTATATAAGGGTTAGCAAAATTGCATTAAAGTAGATATCCAAAATGATGGTTATATGTTGCTCTCTATTGAGCACCTTTAAGTTGGTATTTTGATCAATAATAGGGAGGTTAACCAATTACAAACACAAGTTCATCCTAATCAAACCAACATTTTTCCCTAACAACTCTTTTTCATCAACTCTTCACTATTTCAACCTAGTTTCCTTGTATGTGTCCAAACACCAAATCTAGGGCATAACTATTGATCCTCATAACAAAAACACAAACCATTTAGGGTTTCAGATACCCATTACACTCATTCCAAACATATCTCAAACGGGCATATCACTCTTTTGAACCAACACCTTGCAATTAGGCTTTTTCACCATTTTAGACCCCCAAATAGGTCACTTTTCCAAAGGACCTATACCTTAAAAATTCATTTTCACCCAAATTTTGATTGGGAAGCATTCACCAGTGAAAAAAACCCCAAATTCCATAATTACTTTGCAGAGACACATTTCCCAGACCACCCTACCATGATACCCTCATTTCTTGCTCTTTACATGGGGGTTTATTAAAAAACAATCTTCCAAGGCTTTCCTAACCCAACCAATACCTCCAAAACTTCATAAAAGACCTACACAAACTCAAAAGGATAGAAGATATTTGCTTCCCCCAATTTTCTTATCATTTTCCCACTCAAACCACTCAATTTCACCAAAATTAGGTCACTTTTTCAAAGGGACTCTACTTTTAGCTTTCCCTTTCACTCAAAATTAAATTGAACAGCCTTCTAAAAATTTTCAAACCAAATAATCCATCATTTACCCTCAAAAAATCATTCACCCAAGCCCTAAATCACAAAACCCTCCTTTTAAGCCAAATAATGTAGGGCTTATTGAAAATCACACATCCAACCCTCACCAAAACTTTCCAATACCTCAAACAGGTCTAAATACCACTACACAACCTTTTTACACACTTTACTATCTCAAAACCTCACTATTTCACTTTAAAAACACAAATTTTCACTCTAGGGCTTCATGCCCAACAAAACACTCAACCTCCCCTACACAAATTCCACATTCCCACACTAGTTTATTGATGTTGCAAACCCATTCCTCGAGTTACAGTGGCCACAATGAGAGGAATGGTTCAATTTACCATATTAAATGAATTTCAAACCTTATTTGACAACATCTTGACCCATTCATCCTAACTAGACTCAACTCAGAAAATGGAGGACAATGTGCTATGCACCAGATTTCATATTAGTGTTTGATGCCATATGCATTTATGACTGACATTGATCCTTTTTCTAATTGTGACTATAGGTAATACTGAAGTTTGTAAAATTTTAAGAAAATAACAACATCGGTTGGTGGTGCAAGTGTTCAGTGGTATGAGAAACATCAGTTGTTGGTGCATTTTGTGTTTGTCAATCTTCTCTTTCTTTTCCATCTCATAGATTTATCGGATTCTTATATGCTACATGTTCTATGTTAATTATGTTTGTGATATATTTGAAATTTATACATAGGATCATTGAGATATGAGAAATTAGTGAAGGGACACATCACCATCGTAGGACCTTCAATCAACCTCCTTATCTAGCATGCATGAAGGTGATAGTAGGTCTCATTAGGTGTATGACTGACATTATTTAGTTATTGCTCTTTTAATGATTTTTATGTGAGTCCATGTCTAAGATTGATAGGCTTTTGCAAGTTTTTTGTGGAACAAATTCCTATGAGAGTACACAACCACTGAGAGGCTACTACCCATGTGTTTCTTAGGGAGCAAGGGATGTATATGTTTTGAAGCATTTTGGAATGCAAATAACTGGGCCAGCTGAAGTGGATTGGAGAAACGAAACTGGGCAGCAACTCCTTTTGTTTCTTCTTACATAAAATATATTTCATGATCTGTGTTGCAAATGGGAGGATTATTTCCCTACATGTATTGCTACAAGTATTGATAAATGGGAATATTTTCAAGAATTTATTCCATCACTATTGTAATATTTGTCATTGACTTAGTGTATTTTTTGATATACAAAAATTATGAGAAATTAACACATGCAAATGTGTATATTACATTTAAAATTAGTTGTAATGCTTCATGGTTTACATTTAAAGCTTTCTTTAAGGAAAAGCATGTGGATTTATAAGTAAGAATGAAATAATGTCTAATATAATTGTAGAAAGGCATATTTTATTGCCCCTACCTTGTCAATCCTACCGAATTGGCAAGCTAGTGAGCTTGGAAAGCTAGTGAGCTTGGCAAGCTAGTGAGCTCATTGGCTTGCCAATTATGTAGGGTTGACAAGGTAGGGGTAGCATATGCCTCATAGAAATTGATGCAACCTAGGTCATCTATAAGATACCTCAATTCCACCTAAGACTCCTTTGGAGAAACTTGCTAAAAACCTGGAAACAAAGTTTTCCAACCTCACTTTTTCATGTAAAAACACCCCAAAAACACCAACTACCATCCTACAACTGACTCCAACCAATTTTCAAACTCATTATGGATGTTGGAGTACAAAATTGCACTTTTTTACATTGGGCAGCATTAACCAGTCTTCTAAACCACCATTGGGCAGCATTAACCAGTCTTCCAAACCACCATTGGGTAGCATTAACTAGTCTTCCAAACCACCATTGGGTAGCATTAACCAATCTGCTAAACCACCAATCCTCCACTTTTAGGGCGTGATAAGCCCTCAAACATAACAAACCCCAAAATCCTCTTCATTCACAAGTTAAGCAAGGGTTTATTGAAAAAACATACTCCAAACCTTCCCACAGCCAACCAAATCCTAAAACACCTTCAAAAGGGTTTGTACAAGCTTAAAATATCAAGAGATATTTCTGCCCCCAAATATTTCTTCAAACCCTAGCACTAAACCACCATTTTCCACTCAAAAATGCACCATTTGACATCTAGGGAATCACCTAAAAACCCTATATTCGCATCCCTTGTACACAAAATTTTTTACACATGTTTTATAAACCTAACTAAATCTTTCCATCAAGTTAAAAAAGCATACAGTGGGTGGAAGGCTTAATATGACATTTTAATGCACTTATAACCCTTAAAATAGGGTATATAGACTGACCCTCAGTAATTGGCTTCTAAAATACTCAAAATCACTTGAAATCCAACCAAACCAAAACTAAAATAGAGTTAAGTCTATTTTCCATCTAATTCCTTTGAAAAGAGAGCACAATCACTTCGACCTATGTTCAATCAGCTCAATCTCTTAAGGGTCCAAAGTGCAAAAGGGCGGTAATCTTTGACAGGGTATTACTCATAAACTATAGTGCTTACAAAATATTTGTCTGAACCTACGAGACCAAGTTGGGATCTTCTATAATAACCTCTCTCATTTTTTGCTATCTCAGAGGCATTTTCCTATGGTGGCAAATTTTCACTTGGGGAAAAAGTTGTCAAATGCAAGTAGTTGAAAGTTGCAAAGTGATGCAACTTTCATTTTGTAGCTCGTGTGATCAAACAGAATATTTCAATGCATCTAGGTGGGTATTTTTATGCTAGGCATGGTCCTCTTTCGCACCCAAACATATGGAATCACTCTGAGCTACATTCAACCGGATCGATCCCTTAAGGGTCCAAAGTGAAAAATAGTTGCAAACTTTAGCATGCTCATGTTTAGATACCGTGATGCTTAGAAAATTCTCATCTAATCCTACGAGATTGTGTTGGGACCCTCTACAATAACCTCTCTCAATTTTTTATATCTTGGAGGCATTTTCTTGTGGTGGCAAATTTTTGCTTGGCGAAAAAGTTGTCAAATGCAAGTAGTTGAAAGTTGCAAAGTGGTGCAACTTTTGTTCTATAGCTCGTGTGATCAAATGGATTATTCCAACGCATCTAGGTGGGTAATTGTATGCTATTCATGGTCCTCTTTTGCACCCAAACACGCGGAATCACTTCGAGCTACATTCAACCGGATCGATCCCTTAAGGGTCCAAAGTGCAAAATGAATGCAAACTTCAGCATGCTATATTACTCGGATACTGTGATGCTTAGAAAATTCTCGTATGATCCTATGAGATTGCATTGGGCCCCTCTACAATAAACTCTCTTTTTTTATATATCTCGAAGGCATTTTCCTATGGCGAAGAATTTTCACTTGGGGAAAAAATTGTCAGATGCAAGTAGTTGAAAATTGCAAAGTGGTGCAACTTTCGTTTTGTAGCTCGTGTGACCAAATGGATTGTTGCAACATGTCTAGGTGGGTACGTTTATGCTATTAATGGTCCTCTTTTGCACCCAAACACATGGAATTGCTCTGAGCTACGTTCAACCAGATCGATCCCTTAAGGGTCCAAAGTGCAAAATGGTTGCAAACTTCAGCATGCTCATATTCGGATACTCTGACACTTAGAAACTTCTTGTTTGAGCCTACAAGATCACGTTGGGCCCCTCTACAATAACCTCTCTTGGTTTTTTCTATCTTCGAGGCATTTTCCTATGGTGGCAAATTTTTACTTGGGGAAAAAGTTATCTAATGCAAGTAGTTAAAAGTTGCAAAGTGGTGCAACTTTCGTTCTGCAGTTTGTGTGACCAAAAAGATTGTTCCAACACATCTGGGTGGGTACTTTTACACTAGGAATCTTCCTCTTTTTCACCCAAACACATGGAATCACTCCAAGCTACGTTCAACCAGATCAATCCCTTAATTGTCCAAAGTGCAAAATGGTTGCGAACTTCAGCATGCTTTTATTCAGATACCGTGATGGTTAGAAACTTCTCATTTGAGCCTATGAGATTGTGTTGGGCCCCTCTATAATAAACTCTCTCAGTTTTTTCTATCTCAGAGGCATTTTCTTGTGGTGGTGAATTTTCTCTTGGGGAAAAAGTTGTCAAATGCAAGTAGTTGAGTGTGTAAAAATGACTTTTTAGCCATTCCACCCATTCTATCCTATTGTAAATTAGTGGAATGGCATAATTAGGGGTAGGGAACATACATGCATGGTTTCTAGACTAGGGGAGGTGAGTTGAGTGGTTGGTGTGATGCCCTAGTTGGCAACTTGATGAGTTTTGGTGAAATTTAGTTGTTTAAGAGTGGAAATGGTTGAAATCCTTTGGGGCAGCAGTTTGTGAGGGACTTTTAAACATGTGCAGGTTCTTTTAAGCATTTTTTATGCATTTAAAAGGTGTTATGAATTGTGGGAATAGGATTTTCAATAAACCCACCAGTTTTAGGTTTTTAGCCATAGCAGCAAGGTAGTGAACTATTTGATAAAAGGCTTTGGTAAACATGTACAAAAAATGTGGTAGCATAGACAAGGAAATGAATTGTTTGAAAAAATTCCTCAAAGAAATTTGGTCTCATGGTGATGGATTGTCATGACAATCCATAGCTATGAGGATTTGTGACTTGAGGGTTGTGATTAATGATTGGAATTATGTTTAGTGAGATTCCAGGACCTCCCCTACTGCATCAATGTTTTAGGGTTTTATCCATAGCAGCAAGGAAATTAATTGTTTGATATAATTCTTTGATATAAATGTATGAAAAATGTGGTAGCATAGAAAAGGCAGTGAACTCTTTGAAAAAATGCCTCAAAAAAATGAGGTCGCATGGTCGTGGAATTCTGTCACCATGAGACCACATTTATTTGAGACATCTTTTGAACTAGTTCACTGCCTTATCTATGGCTTTTCATGGCATTCCATCACCACATTTATTTGATGCATTTTTTCAAATAGTTCACTGCCTTGTTTATGTTATTCCTTACTATTATGCTTTTGATAAAAAATTTGGAAGCATCCATAGCTTGTTCAAAATCACTTGTTTTAGGATTTTAGCCATAGCAACAAGGAAATGAACTATTTGACAAGATGTGTTGGTAGACATGTATGAAAAATGTGGTAACATAGACAAGGCAATGAACTATTAGAAAAAATACCTCAAAGAAATTTTGTCTCATAGAATGCCATGATAAGAAAATGCAATTGGCAGATGCTCCTAGTTATTAGTTATGCAATGTGCATAACTGCTTAGGTTAACTTTGTACAAACTATATTGTAATTGAAATTTTTTCATCTATCAGCATCTAGTTATTAGTTATGCAAAGTGAAGTAATGATTTGACTTTGAAAGATGTGCAATGCAATGTAATCAACGATATGAATATAAACTACAAAAATTCATTTTTTACAATTCATTAGTTAAAATATTTATTTTATTTTCCCTCTATATCTCTATATGCTATGGAAATACCTTTCAATTTTTTAAAAAAAAAAAAATTATCTCTTGTTCTACAATTTTTCCCAGTTTTTTCTCAAAAAAAATTGTACTTTTGGTTTGTCAAAATTTTCCCCAAAATATTTTTGCTGCTATGCATTGGAAGCATGAAGCATACACATGAATACACACAATATAGGTGAAGCATACATGTGAATAAGTGAAGAATACATGTGAATAAGTGAGGCACGAGTAATTGAATCATTCCAAAGGATACAAACCGCCATGAATGGAGCTTATTTACACAATATGATTTAGATGGGGCTTATTGAGAATTCAATGGTAATTAATTAAGCATTAGATGTAAACAAAATCCATGCCTACAACGTTCAAGCATAAAATTTACACAATACACATGATAACATCATTCAAGAATGGAAGTAGCAAAATAATATTTTCTTTAGTCAAAAATCTGAAAGGCTATACAATGATATATATTGATAAAAGTATATACAATATATCCAAAAAATCCATACAAACTTAGTACAAAGGATCCATATGGACATAAAATGTCACGTATATATCAATAGTACAAAACATATGTTCCAAAATGCCACCTAGGCATACAAAAAACAACCCTAATACATAGTCATTTCCCTCTAGGGGAAGGAAATAGATCTCGTGTTGTCTTCGAAATTCGGCTGGATGGAGTGGTTGTTGTTTCTCTTATCTTTCAAACACGCTCGCTAGTCCTCCTCTCTTCATTCTATACCTTCAACTAATACAATAAAAATTAAAGATGTTAATACATAGAAATTGAATTGTGGAATGGCATATAAAAATATATATAATCACTTACCGCATACATATAATCATCATGCACATTTACAACATCACCATGTCCACGATCTAGAGTGACAACCACCTATATCAACCATCAAGATAGAAATTAAACTACATAAAATTATCATGAAACTTTTCTATAATAGACCATAAAAGAGCAAATATAATGTCAAATCGATTAATCTATTCCATACCTCTCTCAATGGATCAGAACTAGCTATTGTTCCAGTAACTCCATGGTCCATCATGCCACCAACATCACCAGGGTTGTCTCTTGTCAAAAAATACAAATGAAACAATATATTTGGTATCATGTTTATTATAAATGCCAAGAGTGGATGATGGAACATAAGGTGAAATAAGAGAGGGTAATGGGATGGGAATATAAGGGTGATGTAGAGAGGGGGCTCAAACTCATTCAAAGTGACAAATTTCCTTCAAGAGGAATCTAACAAGATTAAAATGGCCTATTATAGTAATCCAAACAATCTTCAAAGCTTGACAACAATCGGGAGTGTAATTTCTCGCTTTCACCCATGTAACCTAGCAGTAGTGCAAACTCATTTTTTGGCCTTTAACTCCCATTCTTTCCAAAAAAATTAACAATTAAAAGGTGGATTCAGATACCCATTTTAGATTTATACAATATATATCTTAACTAGATGCAATTCTTTTGGACCAATCCCTTGAAATTAGACCCTCAATGTTGTCCTAGGCCATGGATTAGGACAGATTTACAAAGCAACATACCTTTAAACTTAACACAAACCCTTGAAACCTTGGGGAATAATTTTTGATGCCCTCAAACCTCTAAAACCATAATCAACACCCAGGGTTGACACCTCCAACATAGCAAACTCCAAAACCCTCAATTTCATGCCAAGTCAAGAGGGTTTATTCAAAGTCCCACTTGCACAACCTCTCAAACCATTAAATTGACTTAGACATGTATATTATAACCCAAATATGATCAAAATATGGAAAAAAATCCACACTCTCATTGATTTCCACAAACCCTAGACCCAAGGCTCCATCTTCATGTGTTTTTCTTCATAAAACTCATCAAGACAATAGGTTTATCTCCTTAGTTCCTTCTCCAAAACTCTAATAATGCAACCTACAACCTAATAAGACTCCTTAGGGACCATTACACTAGTTACAATAGGTATAGTCAGTGTAAGGGACCTTAAATCATGATTTTGGTTACAAAACCCTCAAATAGGGTGTCCTCGGCTTGTCATAGGAAAACAAGGATATTTACCACAAATCATAATGGATCTCCCTCAAACCTATTCCAAAAGATTTTTAACACCTGCCACCACAAAGTAAAATGATTTTCATGGCACAATCAAACTATACGGGCTTGTACATGCCTACAAATGACAAGAAAACTCAAAAATTTGATGAAAAATAGAGATATTCTTATTGCCAATTCTTCAAACTTCAATCCAATGCTAAAAAATGAGTTGTCATGCCTCTTTAAAGGCTTATCCTCATCAAAATAATTCTCAAATTCCTTACAAATACTTTTTAAACCTCTCATGACCATTGCATTACAAATTTGTTGCATTTATGCAACTCACAAATTTGGCACTTTCAAGTTTTGACTCTTTATTGTTTCCTAGACCCTCTTAAAAACCTAAACTATTACAAATAGTCTAATGAGACCTTATTCAACTAATAAAATATGACTTACTCAAGAAAAAATCATCCTATCTACCTTGACACCCCTTGTCAATTTTGACAATTCCTTCCACATGATTTGCAAACATTACAAGATGAATACAAAAGCCCCTCAAAGTTGATCAATTACAATAGAATGGTCACATTGGACCTTATTAAGACTCAATAGCTCAACTGAAACATCCTAACACACCTTTCCTATCAGACACTTAATGAAGAAACATAGAAAAGAGTGGTGCCCCTACACCAAAGGGGTTAATGGAACATAGGATGGGCTAGTATAGATTGATGGGATGGGCTAGGATGGGATAACAAAATATAGAGTGGAAAATTAGAGGTCAATGGGATGTGATTATTAGGGAATAATGCAACATAGGGTGAATTAGGAGGTGTCTATAGTTTGACTATAGTACATGAAGTGAAAACTTGACTTGTGTGTAGCAATAATAAAGAAGAGTTATCTAGGATGAAACGTGGATAAATATGGTATAACATAGGATGATGTAAAGGAACCTAGGGTGGACCATAGGGGATCATGGAACATCTAGGGTGAAATAATAATGGGTACAATAAGATGGGAGTAGGACATAATGAAACATAGGATGGACTAGAATATATTAGTGGGATGGGCTAGGAGGGGATCATGGAAAATAGGGTGAACTATTAGAAGTTAATGGTATGGAATTAGGGAGGAATAACGGAACAAAAAGTGAATTAGGAGAACATAATGTGACATGATCAAGGAATACAAATGCAATGTTTGTTTTTCTCTTCATTTTTTTAGATTTGTATATACACAAAATTATGAAAACTAGCTAACATAGTTTTACAAAACCATTAATGAATAAAGGCTACCTGAGTGTACATTTTTTGAGGATATGAATTGCGAGGTGTGGAGGAAGAAGGTGTATCGGGAAACTGTTTGAAATCCAAAGCATGTTATGAGACAAACATTCAAATATAGCATTCAACTATTCAAATGCAATAATAATATCTTTAATACTAGTTGCATACCTTTGGAATCATCATCGAGAATGTATAAGGCTCTTTAGGAATAGAGCATGCCTCATGAACAGTGCGGCCCTGAAATTTCATCATATCAAAATTTTACTAATTTAGTTATTCTTAAATTTCAAAATATAATTTAATAAACAACATTAAAATAACTTGCTAAATTTTACCTGAGTGTCAATGTCAAATGTATCATTTAGAATATCATCTATGAAAGCCATCGCCTCTACAACTAATGTAGGTTGTGTAGCTGCATCACAAGCACTTTGATAATCATACATGCAAACAACACCACAAGCACCACAATGGTGGGGTGGAGCTCAGGGCCTATACGTCTCCTCCACACCAAGCTCTACTAGAGGACTCACACACTGTAAAATGGTCTGGGTGAGTGAGTCAATCAACCTCGGTGTGTCCATCTCTACACTATCCTTAACAATGGACAGAACGGCGACATGATCCACCATGGGTCTAGCCAAGGCTCTCAGTGCCAACTGTGGATTATGTCGTGCAGCAGGTCTATCATGTGTGGAGCCCCCACCTCTACCCTAAAATTCTAAGATGTCAAAATAGTTTGGCATTTTATTGAGGACAAACTCGCAATAGAGTTTCCTCAAAAAATTATTGCGGCACCTCATGGTTATTGCATGGAGATTGGTCAAATACCATCCACCACCGCTCCCAAAATTTATTTTTAATTAACTCATGGTGGCACCAATGGATGGGGAACCTCCTACATGCATGAGATAAAGGTTCATTAGTTTTCGGGTCTATAAATAGGGCAAACAAGTTAGTTTTGCTTATTTTTTATTTTTTGACATCTGCATATGAAAAACCACTAGCATAAAATTGTCTCATCTCATGCCTCTTATTTGACCAAAAATTCATTTTTTCAATCATTTCTCCTACATGAGTTACAATTGACTTCAATGATTCAACAATTCCTCTCCTATAAGGGCAAGTTTCAGCATGCTTGATTAATCTTCCAATTAATTGTTGAATGTCTCTTTTATTGTTTTCAATTTGATTTTGAATATTTTCATGTGTTCCTTGAGGATGCCTATGAATTGATGGAGGGGTTTCAAGTTGTTCTTGTATAGGAGGCTCTTCATGACGGGGTTATTGTGAATTCTCAATGTTCTGAGGTGGAGATTCATTCTCTGAGAATTAAAACAGATTTTTATTATAAAAACCTATTTAAATTTGCATTCTAAATCAAATTCAAAATAAATAGAATAAAAATGCATACCTCTTTCAAATATTTGACCTCTTTGACGTGTTGGTGGCATCCTCGTGAAATTGAAAGCTAAGGATTAATTAATGGAGAAGATTTGGCGAGTGTGAGTTGCAGACCTGAAATCCTCTTTCTCAAGCTATGGGTTGAAAATAAATGAGGGTTTAAAACCCATTTTTTTCCTTTTATGTCAAATTTCCCATTTGGCGCACACCAAATTTGGTGTGCACCAAATGGCTTATTTCCGGATTTTTTTGGACGTTTTTTCAATTTGGCACCTAAATTGTGTCACAAATTGGTGCACTTACCCATGTCTTGACGCCTTGCATCATCCCCAAAAGGAAAACACAATACAAAGATAAAGATGACATGCAAAGGAAAAAGAAAAAGAAATCCATTTGGGTCAACATAAAGGATACATGAATGTTTTGATGCCTTGCGTCATCCCCAATAGGAAAACACAAGAAAAAGATAAAAATAAAAAGAGATGCACGACATAGAGAATAATGTAGGTACAAATAGAGGAATGTCACAAAGAGAGAGAACATCAAAAATAACGTCATGGGGGATCACATTACTCACATGCAATCACACAAAATAAAATGAAAAAGAAATGATGCAAAAGACTAGTAAGGAAAATGAGAGTCAACCTATGAGAAATTCATCTACCTCCCAATGATGTTATGTGTATACCGAAGGTGAGAAACTAGCCAGAGGGACAAGAGCAAGTTTCGAACTAGGAGAAGCACCAGGTTCAACACTCTTTATAGAAGATTTTTCATTTAAGCTCATGGAAGAGGAAAATAAAGTATTTTATTCATTATGCACCTCTTCGTCAATTTTGGCAACCTCGTCATTATCATCTAAGTTCATCACAACATGAGGTTGAAAGATACTGTCCATTGAAGATTTCAACTCTTGTTGTGGAGGTTGCATTGAATTGTCTTATTTTGTTTGGGGAGGAGGGTCATCTTGCATTTCTTCAATCAAGTTTGGATCTTGATTTTCTTTGTTTAATTCATCATGTACAACTTGCAAGCAAGGGCACAACGTCTACATCTACACTCCCTAACACCTCTTTTTCTTTTGATTTTGTTTTCAATTTGTAATTTTGTTGGAGAGGTTTGATCAACCATTGGTTTATTTTATTCCCTAAGGGGAGGAGCGGAAGGAACCACAGAAGGTTGTCATCATCTGTATCAACATTCATCACATCATTCTTTGGAGTTTCGCTAGCTTTGTCAAATGAAATATTATGTTTTGGCATGGGATTGGTGAAAATTTGCAAGTTTTGGTTTAGATGGGCGACAAAATTATTGCCTTGATCACTTGTACCTACAACGAATAGATGAACAAAATTGATGAGGTCTTGTACAAGATGTTTAATATGCTTGCAATGTTTTGTGTCATGTCCATTTTTTCAATGATAGTGACAATAAGAATTTGATTTAAAGCTCAAAGGTAAAGGTTTATTAGGGTCGAGTGTTTAGATGGGAGGTAAGGTAATCATTTGTTGGTTTAGAATTTAGGACATGGTACTATTAATGGTATGCTAGGGTTCCATATATCATAGAAACTTGGGAGTGATTTGGAATGAGACTTAGATACCTATTTATATTTTTTTGTGAGTGCTTAGGGTTTGCGTGGGGCCCATAGACCATTAGGGTTAAGGTTTTTGGTGTGCTGATTGAAAACACTTTTTTGACTTATTAAAAAATATTTCCCTTTTCATTTTTTTGCTTGTAACAATCACCCATTGGTTACTACTAGTTTTTTTTCTATAATAACTACTAACTTACTTGACCAAGCATCTTCCATCTAATCAAGAAGTGTTGAATTCATAATTATTCTCATCCATCGTCATAGTGCATACTCCATGACACCACTCATATCCTTACACTAGAAAATGTTAAGCTCCCAATGTTAGGGTCATCCATTTTGCTGGATAAGGGAGTGAATTGTCTTTTTGGATCTCCATAACTAAAGGGCACCGTGGCTTTGACAAAAACTACTTGGTTATTGGTATTTTGAGTTGGTTTTTGAGGGGGGTTGAATTTAATGAACCCTTTATTTTTTTTCTAAAGGGTTGAGAATTATTTTGGTGTACAAGCTCGGATCTCTCGATTCAGCTAGAAGTGGACTTATATCTTGACTACAAACTGAATTTTGATAATCACAAAGGGCATTGCACAAGTGCATGAAGGATGGGAATTTCTTCATGGTAAGTTTGTCTTGGATTTTTCTTTGAAATTTTTCTATGAACATATTTTGAAAGTGTGGTTCGAGTATCTCGACATCAACTTGGGAATAAAGATATTGATAGTGTGAGATAAAGTCAATTATCTTTTCATCCTCCTTTTTCTTGCATCTCATCAAGTCAGCCAAGGCCATCTTAGGAGTCATATGCACTTGGAAATGGTTTATAAATTCCTCAAAAATTTCATCAAATGAACGAATCAAGTTATTTGAAAAAGAAGAGAACCACTCCAAGGTGGTATCTTTCAAGGTCCTAGGAAAGAGCTTTGCCAACAATTTATCATCAAGGGAAAAGTCACTACATAAGGTACTATAGGCATTAACATGGTTAGAAGGATCTCCCTTCCCTCCATATTTCTAAAATCTAGGCACCTCTACATCTTGTGGCATTGGTATTCATAATATCTCCAAGGATAATGGACTGATTTTGACATAATATGTGGGTGGGCCATTTTGATTTTGGTTGATGGTGGAAATTTTCTTTTGAAGGGATGACATGGTTTGGAAAAGGTGAGTTATGAGAGGGTCATTGCTTGTGTTATGAGATGGAAGTGAAAGTGGTGATGGAGTGTATGTTTTTGTGGGACAAGTGAATGGGTTGATTATAGGTGGTAAGATAGGAGATATAACTTGTGATGCCAAATAGGAACTAGGGATGCCAATAGGAATACCCAAGGAAGGAATCACATTACTAACTTGTTACATTGTCATTGTGACTTGAAGAGCCTGGGTGTAGGTAGGTATTGAGGCTATTGAACTGTGGGAGGAGGATTTTGTGTTCCTCCTTGGCTTGTAACATTTTTTGTGGGTAAAGGACAACTAGTGGTTGAGGGAAGATGCTTGCCAAATATTTGCACTATTTTATTCACAAGGTCAAGGTCGTCTTCACTTTCAAGCATACGGTGAATGTTTTCTATTGTAGGAATTATAGTAGTTGAAATGTTTTCAAGGGTTATTTGATGTTGTAATTTTACTAGGTCCTCATGAATGTGGATTATGTTTTCTTGTGGAATTCTATCATTCCTTGGTTCAACTTGCATGCTACTTGAAGGAAAAGAGTTGCTAAGGGTGGTATCCATACCTACTGTACTAGTGTCAATACTAGGAGTGGAACCTCTAGATAACCCAATATCCACAATGATTGTGCTATCACGAGATGACATGAGTCTCAAAATTATTCTCACTAATGGTATTAGCAATAGGACACCAAACACTCATGCAAAGCCTACTAAATGTGGGGTGAATTAAAATGCAATGTAAGCTAATAAGAATGAAATTCTTATAATTGAAATTTTGGAAAGTAAAATTAAAATGCAGAAACAACAAATAGAAACTCAGAAAATGAACTGTAAATGCCAAAAGATGTAGAGAAAAGTATGCAAAGGGATTGATTCGATCAAGGTGGCGAATGAGTCCAGGTACTAATTTTTTTTTAAATAATCATAATTTTTGAATTGAAGTTTATGTTTTCTAATGCAAATCTAAGATGAAAATGAAAAAGTTGATTGATTTACAATGAAATTAAGTGTAGTAATGCAAGCTAAATGAACTTTTACTAATGCATGAATTGAAACCCTGGAATGCAAATTAACCAATGCAATGTTAATGGAAGCTAAATCTAGGATGTAAATGTACTCCAAATCAGAATAATGATGCTCTAAATACAGGTTCACCAAAATTAAAAGAAGAAAATAGTGGGCCCTCTCTTTCGCTTCTAAGGTTTTGGACCTAAAAGGAGAGAGTTCAATTTTCACACTCTTCACTCAAGAAAAAGCCCTTGAGATTTCAATGCAAAGGAGATTGAAATCTAGCAAATGGATTGTTCTAGGGGATGAATGATGTCAAATGAGGGGTTCACCACCAAGTGTAAACTTGGAAAAGGCAATGAGTTGCAAAACACATTGTGATACGCAAAGTGACCTAGAAAGATGAACAAAAAACAGTAAAAGGCTATGAAACTGAAAATGTGCACCTGAAAGATTGAAGAAGGCAGAATGAAGATCTAGATCACTAAAAATATGTTGTTCAAGTTGACTGGGACTCATTTTCCAAGCTGGGAAAATCAGTCTAATTTATGGGAAAATGAACTGGAGCAGGTTTTAGCCAAAAGGGTATCCAGATCTATAAAAATATTGATTAGGCCTGTATAGTGGGACTCATTCGCCAATAGTGGTGAATGAGTCCACTTTTGCTTTTTCAAAAGTTCTAAACTGGATTATGTGTCTTTCAGTCTACTCTACTCTTTTTGATTGGTTTTTGGATCCAAATCTGCAAAATACCACCTATAGGTCTTCTCCAAACTTCTCCAAATTTTGATAAAAACTTTGATAACTTTGGCCACTTGACAAATTTTCTCCATTTTTTTTCTTGAGAAATCTACAACCTATCCCTGCAAATCACACACAAGAAGAGGGAAAAATGGTGTGGGATTAGAGAATAGGGGTTTTCCTTTTTCAAACCCCTTGTTGGTAATTAAACCTTGAAATGAAAGCAAATACGAATGGAGAATGATCAATGAACAAAAGATAATGTTGCAACTCACTAAACCCTAGCAATAAGGTGCTACAAACATGTAAGTAATGGATCCAATGGATGTAGACTTGGAATCTAGCTTGATGTTGATAGATATTTGAATGAAGCACTTGATTGAGTCACAAATCCTACACCACAATTGTTAGCTCTAAAACAACATGATGTAAGCAATCTTTGACATGATGATTGATACTTGAAGAATGCTCTAGAATGCTTGATAATCTACCCTTGAAATTCCCTGAATTCTCTTGTGAATACTTGAATTCTTGTAAACTTGCTAAGTGATCTCTCTTGAATGCTAGGTATGAAAATGAGAGAAACAACATGTATTTATACTCAATTATGCAATAATTTCCGAAATTGCAGTACTACGAGCCGACATCAAATCTAGGAGAATAAAATCACACCAAAATTTTGAATTAAATTTGAATTTTGGTCACACGGGAATCATTCGAGCTCAAGGTGGAAAATGAGTCCCATCACACATAATGTATGGGACCAAAAATGAAACGTGTCTAGAAATGTGTGAAACGTACATCGGGGCCAAAAATACCTAGGTGGAACTCATTTGCCCAATGTGGCAAATGAGTCCCAAACACTAAATATGGGCCACACAAGCCAGGAACACTTGAATTATGATTGATTATTGATTGGTGTTGGGATTATCCTCAAAAAGATGTAATAAATGAGGCTTGTGGATGCAAAATAGGGCCAATTAAAGCATAAGAAAGCTCAATTATTAATGACAAGACTAGAGGAATGAAAAAGTGTGTTACAACACTCCAAATAAGGCAAAATTATAGTAAATTATGATTAAAATTATGTTTATTATGCTTAGCTAATTGATAAAACCCTAGAAAAGTGTGAAAGTGTGTTACAACACTTCACAAAAATTTAGCAAGGCATCATTGAATTCCATTAGTTCACAAGGGCCCAAGACCTAATGTGAATGTGTTATCCACATTACAACACTAAATGAAGGCAAATTTAAGCCAAAATCCACAAGGAGGACCCAAATGAGTGTGAAAATATCCAAGGACGCATTTTTCGATGTTAAAAAATTTATTTTGAAGTTATTCAAGGAATATATGCAAGAAATACCATTCTAAAATGATATTTACAAAAACTCCAAAGGTGGACCTGGTTAGAAAGTCCAAGTGAGCAAAAAAAAAGGGTAGGTCATTCAAAGACTATGTGGCAGCTTAAAAATTATCATCTTGCACCACCAAGCCTTGTCAAGAAGGTACCCTACACAACACGTGGTCCTCCAAAGAAATCATAATCCTCCACATCGGATCTCTAGAGCTCTCAAAATAAATAATAGCTTGAAAATGCATGGGGAGATGTGAAACATGTCGATTTTTTATCTCTATAAAAGAGATGAGATAACCCAAAATAAGCTTGTTATCACAAGTCACTACAATGACCAAACCCAAGATATTTAAACAATAATTAGTATGTATCAAATTATGCTCTTTTAAAACCATTTGATGTTATCACAACTTAATGTAGTTTCCACAATGTGTGCAATCGAGCTTCCTCTATTCAAATTTCATCAATCTTCCCTTTCTCCCAGGTATGTGATGAAGGAATTACTGTCAGAAATAGGTTGTAAAGTTGAACACAAAGGCAACAAAGGGTTTTGAAACATTTATCGCGGTGCTAGTCTCAATATTGTTTCCTCCACTTGGATTTTTTGTCAGATATGGCTATGGAGTATGTGTTTACATTTCTCATTTATCGTGCCTCCATTTTTCTCATATAATGACAATCTTAGTATTCTAATTTATCCTGGTAATAGTGGTGGATTTGTAGGTGGAGTTTTGGGTAGATTTGTTGTTGAAATTTTTGGGTTTCATTCCGAGAATTATATATGCTTTGTATGTTTTTCTTTGATGAAAAATGTAGCTCCATGCAGAAAAATCAAGCTCCTTGATCATGTTGAGCAAGGGAAAATGCCCATTTTTTTGGATTCTTTTGTTTGTGGTCATGATTTGAAATTCAGTGTAATGTAAAAATGTATTATTCTTTTCTAATATATATATTGCAAAGATCTGGTCAATATTATTTGAAGGACTCATATATTTATTAATGAAGATTTAGTAGAATTTGAAGTAAACTAAGATTCTCAGCTTGTATAGTTGTTCATTGCCTCCTCGTAATGGTTTTTATATTTCTATGTATTCATTTTATTCAATTTTTTAAGTTGAACAATTGACTTACTATATAATATAACTATATTATTTTTGGGTAACCCTCACAACCATCATATTAGTTGGGCAAGCTTCTTAAGCAAAAGTTGCTAGGTCATGAAGGAAAAAAGGGATTATGTATATAATCCATGAAAGGCAAGAGATGGAGGTGGAGGTGGAGAAGATAAGGGATATGGAGAGAAGAAGAGGGAGAGATAAGGTCTTTATGCTTTGATGGATTTCCATACCATGTTCCAATGCTCCTATTTATTATTTGGGCAAGCTTCTTAACCAGAAGCTCCTAGGTCATGAAGGAAAAAAGGGATGATGTATATAATCCATGAAAGGCAAGAGATGGAGATGGAGGTGGAGGTGGAGAAGATGAGGGATATGGAGAGAAGAAGATGGAGAAATAAGGTCTTTATTCTTTTATGGATGTTCATAGCATGTTCCAATGCTCCTATTTATTAGTTGGGAAAGCTTCTTAACCAGAAGCTCCTCGGTCGTGAAGGAAAAAAGGGATGATGTATATAATCCATGAAAGGAAAGAGATGGAGATGGAGGTTGAGGTGGAGAAGATGAGGGATATGGAGAGAAGAAGATGGAGAGATAAGGCCTTTATGCTTTGATGGATGTTCATACCCTGTTCCAATGCTCCTATTTATTAGTTGGGCAAGCTTCTTAACCAGAAGCTCCTAGCCCATGAAGGAAAAAGTGGATGATGTATATGATCCATGAAAGGAAAGAGATGGAGATGGAAGTGGAGGTGGAGAAGGCGAGGGATATGGAGAGAAGAAGAGGGAGAGATAAGGTCTTTATGCTTTGATGGATGTTCATACCCTGTTCCAATGCTCCTATTTTGACACAGACAAAAATAATGCTAACAAAAGTTATGGAGTTTGTATTTATATCTGTCAATTGCATTTTCTTGAAAGTTTCTAAATCTTTTTAAAATAGTTCATTTTGTGCATATCCTACGATCATTGTATTCCATGAGATAACCTCTCTTTGAGGAATCCTGTCAAATAGTTTACATGCCTTTTCTATGCTTCCACATTTTTCATACATGTCTACCAAAGCATTTTCAACAACAATATCTAAAAAAAGTCCCCCTTCCATGATGCTTTGGTGGATGTCCATACCCTATTTGAAGCTCTTAGAGAAGGATTTGGTGGATGTCCATACCCTGTCAAAGCTCTAGCGAAGGTTTTGGAATTTGGATTTACACTTAGCAATTGCATTTACTTGAAAGTCTAAAGCCTTTTCAACAAATCCATTTTGTACATATTTTGTAGTCCATGAGATGGTACTTTATCAAACAATTCATGTGCCTTGGTAATACTTCCACTTTTTGCATGCATGTCTACTAGGGAAGTCGCAACTATAATATCTAACAAAGTTCCTCTATTCTTTATGCTTCAATGGATTTACATATTGTAAAGCTCCCATTTTGGCATGGGCAAGGAGAATTCTAGCGAAGGTTGTGAGATTTGGCTTTAAATGTGATAATTTGCATTTTCTTGGAATTTCTAAAGCCTTTTCAACAAATTCATTTTGTTCATATCCTGCAATCCTTGTAGTCCACACAACCAAATCTCTTTAAGGCACCTCATCAAACACTTCACGTGCCTTTTCTATGCTTCCACATTTTTCTTACATGTCTATGAAGGTAGTTGCAACTATAACATCTAACAGTTCCTCCATCCTTTATACTTTGATGGATGTGCATACACTATTCCAAAGCACCCATTATTGGCAACATGTCATGGTGGTTTTTCTTGGGCATTACATTCTACAGTAGCAATCTTGAAAGGAAAATGGACAGTGCAAAAATGCTTTCCTAACACTAAAACTACAGAGGAGAAGTGCAAAGACCAGTTTTAAAACTTTCAAACACTTAAGATGAACACATACAAGATAACAAGAGTAACAAAAATAAAAAAATCATATGGATAACACCAAATTTATGTGGGAAAACCATTACGAGAGAAAAACCCACCACACCAAGCTAGATCACTTTGTACTATAGTAAAATAGTTTACATACAAAGTTATAGACTTGACTTGAAAATGCCAGCTCTTAGTAGCATTTTGTCGACCTCCTCATTTTTACCATGCTTTTTTGCATACAATGAAACCTACGCCACCCTTTGTAACTATTCCAATGTATTCAACTATTACAAGTCTTACATCACATTCACCACTTACCAACCAATTAGGTCTCTTAATTATACACCTTTGTCTGACACGTAAATCCAATCCCTGACCGACTGATTGCCCTACAATCATTCATTGGGTCGCCCAAGCCATTAATTCTTCTTGCTATAATTAGATTATGGCATCTGCCAAAACATGTCTTATAGTTAATGCATGCATCACTTCAAGCTTTGGCCAATCAGTCATTGATTACTTGCCACGTGTCACCTTGTCATTCATTCACCGCTTCTAATCAAGTCAGACCGATCAAAAAAATGCCGAACTCCTCTTATCGTGATACCTCACCAATCCAAAGAGACCACCATAGTATGGTGGTGTCACTGTGGTACCACTCAACACCTACTCAACCTATGTGGTATGGCGGTAGATATACCACACCAGCGCAATAGAGCAAAGGAACTGTCGAGGTATGGCACTAGGCACATAACCACCTATTTTTCACCTTTACTGCAACCACCACAGAGCTCAAACCAACCCTCTACGGTATGGTGGTGCCACTGCCCAACCACGAGGCTGAGCAAAGCCTCCCACAGTATGGAGGTAACCGCCAATGCCGGTTGTCAATCCCACTATGCTGCCTCACCCTTACTGCAAGACCTCCATAGTACAGAGGTAAGGAACATCTCTGACCACCATAGCTTATCACACCTACCACAACATGGCCAAAAGGCCATCATGGTATTGCGGTAAGCAATCTTCGTAGACCGTCATCCTTTACCGTGACCACCGTGCCACCTTCGAGCAACCCTCGTGGTAGGGAGGTAAACTTCCAAACTAACGTCCTAGTCCACCACACTACCGCTAGCTAAGGATAAAGACCCCACGGTATGGCGGTAACACTACCCAACCGTGGACAGAGCAATAGAGGCTCGCGGTAAGGCAGTAAACTGTCATACCGCGCTCTATGAAGATTTTCCAGTGATAGAGAGGTAAAGTGTAGAAAAGGCTGCAAAACACCAAGTCTTTTACAAAGGTTCAAGTTAGAATTTGAGGCACCTATTCCCAACAAGCTCCCACTTGACGAAGACTTCCTAGCTTCCTCTAGACTTTGAATTTACTGACAATCATAGGCCCCAAGGCCCATCGAATCTGTGCACCATATGAAATTTTTTATGCTCACTGGCTTTGTTAATGCATCTGCAACATTCTTCAAAGTGTCAAACTTTTCCAAACAGACCTTTCCATCCTCCACCATGTCTCTAAAAAAGTGATATTGCACATCAATGTGCTTTTTCCTAGCATGGAAAGTAGGATTCTTTGCCAAGCAAATGACACTCTAACTGTCACAATAAATTGTAATCTTCCTTGCATTAAAACTAGTATCAAAACACAACCGACTTAGCCAAATAGCTTCTTTGTAGGCGTGTGTTGCTGCCATGTATTTTTCCTCTATTGTGGACAAAGCGACTACAACTTGTCACTTACTCATCCAACTGACTGCACCACCATTCAACATGAAATTATATCCACTGGCGGATCTTTTGTTGTCAATGTCCCCTACCCAATCAAAATCTACATATCCACAAATGTTGAGTATTCTCTATGATGTAACCAAATTGCCATGGTAACACAAAGCATATTCTGAAGTATCCTTTAAATATCTAAACACTCTCTTCACAGCATCCCAATGTGTCCTTCCTGGATTTTCCATAAAACAGCTCAGAACTCCCGTTGCTTGGGCAATGTTTGGCCTTGTATAGACCATTGCATACATTAAACTTCCAACAACACTTGCATAAGGTACCCTAGTCATGTCCTCCATCTCAGTAGCAAATTTTGGATAGTCTTCAATAGATAGCTTCATCCCCTGCAAGACTGTAATAACTAGTTGCTTGCAATCATTCATACCAAATCTCTCCAAAACGGTGTTAACATACTTACTCTGGCTTATCCAAATCTTTCTTCTCTTTCTATCCCTCGTTATTTCCATTCCCAGAATATACCTTGTTGCACCCAGATCTTTCATTTCAAACTTTGCAGACAACTGAGATTTAAGATCCAAAATCATAGACTTACTATTTCCTATGAACAACATATCATCCACATACAGGGTAATAATAAGCACACGATCATTCTCGGATTTATAATATACACAATGATCATATTTTGATCTCACAAATCCCATAAACAACACAAAGGTGTCAAACTTCTGGTACCACATTCTAGGAAACTACTTCAAACCATACAAATATTTCTTTAATTTGCAGACCAGACTTTCTTTACCTTTTTCAACGAAGTGTAGAGGCTAGGACATGTAAATTTCTTCTTCCAGCTCTCCATGGAGAAATTTTGTCCTCAAATCCATCTACTTGATCTCTACGTCATACGCTACTGCCAGTGACAAAAGAAATATAATTGATGTCAGCTTTGCTACAAGGGAAAAAAAAATTCCATAATCAATTCCCTATATCTGGGAAAATCCCTTTGCAACCAACCTTGCCTTATATTTTTCAACACTACTATCTAGAATAGTCTTCTTCTTAAATAACCATTTATAGCCAACAGGCTTTCGCCCTTCAGGAAAAGGTACCAAATCCCAGGTTTCATTTTTCTTCAATGATTCAATTTCTTCATTTATGACTTCCAACCAAGCATTTGAATCAGACATGCTAATATCTTCTTTTATAGTCCTAGGCTCATTAGTGCTATTAATCAAAGCATAGGCATAGTTTGAAACTAACATAGAGAAACCATACCTATCAGGTTGTCATTTTTCACATGTAGACCTTCTTATTGGTTGAGGTTGTGTTTCTTCTTCACAACTCTCAGAGCTACTTGAACTCTCCTTAGTTTCAGGTACAACATGTAGTTCCTCTTTTTTTGGAGTCTGGGGAATTTCAACTACATCATTCTTCTTTTCTCTTTTATTTGTCTCTAATTATGGATCAGTTGTTGAAGATTTCAGCTCATGAAATATTACACTTATGTTGTACATAACCTTCTCAGTATCAGGATTCCAAAGCTTCTATCCCTTCACACCAATGAAATAGCCGATGAAGATATATTTAACATCCTTGTTCTCCAACTTTGATCTTTTCTCATTGGGCACATATACATATGCCTCACAACCAAAGACACAAATATGTCTCAAAGAGGGTTTCTTACTAGACCATGCTTCCAAAGGCGTTTTGTCAACAAAAGCAAAACAAGGTGGATTTACTAGGAAACATGTCATAGCCACAGCCTCAACCTAGAACTTATGCTCCAGACCAGCACTACTCAACATACTTCTTGCTCTCTCCATTATCATTCTATTCAACCTTTCAGCAACTCGATTTTGTTGTGGAGTATAAGGTGTAGGTTTATGCCTTTTAATCCCATGGTATTTGCAGTACCTTTTGAAGTCTGCAGAACAAAACTCACCGCCATTATCCATCATCAAACATTTAATTTTCCTTCCAGTCTCATTCTCTACCAAAGTTTTAAATTCTTTAAACCAATTGAACACTTCTGATTTACTCTTAAGGAAGTATACAAATGCCCTCCTCAAATAGTCATCAATAAAAGAAACATAATCTCTAGACTTCGATAAAAAAGGAACATTAATTGGACCAAACACAACATAATGAAAATAATCCAGTACACAAAAATATTTATGAGGACTCGAATAAAATGAAACACGATGTTGTTTTTCATAAATACAATGTTCGCAAAAATTGAACTCAAGGTTACAATCAACAAGCCCTTCAACAAGATTTTTATTTTTCAAGGTTTCTAAACCTTTCTCACCTATGTAACTGAGTTTATGATGCCAAAGCATGGTCTTCTTTGCTGGGAGTCTCACCTCCAAGGCATTTACACCCAGAGGAGCTTCATCATCCTTTTCAACAGGAACAACTATGCTTGACTTTACAGAGACATTGTTACATTGAACAGGATGTGCATCTAGCTTATATAGAGTGCCAGTATGTATACCCTTAGCCAACACCATTGTACCTCTAGCCATCTTACATCCTTTACTCGAGAAATAAATTTCCACACCAGCATCATTCAACTTACTGACAAAGAGTAAGTTACGAGCCAAACCTAGTATGTGTAGTACATCACCAATCCCTTTGATTCTTCCGTTAGGGAATTATATTTTGACTTTTCCACGGCCAAAATCTCTAGTGTTGAATCACTTGCCAGGTACACCTTTCCACCATCATACTTTTCGTACTTAGTGAACCACTCTCTATGAGATTTCATGTGGAAAGATGCACCTAAGTCAACCAGCCAGACTTCATCTGATGCTTGAGTTACCAAGGTTGCAATGAAGGCATCTATATCACTCTGAGAAGAGTCATTGTCTGAAGAGTTACTCTTCTTCTTCTTCTTCTCCTTACAATCCCTTTGGATATGACCAAGCTGCCCACAGTTCCATCATTTTACCTTATAATTTTTACCAAGAGACTTTGATCCCCCTTCAGATTTAGATTTAGACTTCTTGTCCTTCTTCTTGCCTTTCTCCTTCAATCTACCTTGAATAGCAAGGGCCTCTCTAGCCATCTCTAAAGACTTCCTCCACATCTCTTCAAACAAGAGTGAGGCAACAACATCTTCCATCTTGAAAGTAGTGGTCGTACTTCCAATAGCCATTACAAGATGATCCCAAGTGTAAGGTAAAGAACATAACAGGAGCATGCAATGATCCTCCTCCTCAATCTTCACACCAACACATGCCAACTGAGCAACACTCATATTAAATGAGTTCAAATGGTCTACAATAGATGCACTTTCTTCCATATTCAAGGAGTACAACTTCTTCCTTGGGAATAACTTATTTACTAGAGACTTTCCCTGATAAATATCACCAAGCTTCTTCCATAACAAAGTTGCGTACTTCTCCTCATGGATGTTCGGGAGTACAAAATCGGCTAGACTAAGTCTTATCAATCCTCTTTATTTTCTATCTGCAAGATCCCAATCTTCTTGTTTGATACCTTGTGCCATAGTTCTAGACACAACAACCTAGAGGTCTCTATCCACAAGCAATTCTTCAATTTTGAGTTTCCACAACTCAAAGTTGCCACCATTGAATTTTTCAATATCTACTCTACTTGATGTACTCGCCATCTCAAATAGAACTAGGTTCTAACTTTGCAAGACTCCCACTAGAACAATAGTATCACCAAAAACCAGCCTTCTTAACAAGGATAACACAACTGGTCGGGCTCTGATACCACTTGAAAGGAAAACAGATAGTGTGGAAACACTTTCCTAATGCTAAAACTACAAAGGAGAAGTGCAAAGACCAGTTTTAAAACTTTCAAACACTTTAGATGGACACATACAGGATAACAAGAGTAACAAAAATAAACAATCACAGAGGTAACACCAGATTTACGTGGGAAAACCCTTATGGGAGAAAAACCCACCACACCAAGTTAAATCACTGTGTATTACAGTGAAATAGTTTACATACAAAGTTACAAAATTGACTTGAAAATTTCAACTCTCAGCAGCATTTCATCGACCTCCTCACTGTTACAATGTTTTTTTGCATACAATGAAACCTACACCACCCTTCGTGACTATTCCAATGTATTATGTAGATACCTAAAATTGGTCTAGGCCTGCAAGTACACATTCGACATAATTTTTTACAGTCCAACCTCATGATTAAATAGTATTTATTATTTAATTAACCTTTCTAACACATATTTCCTCTATTAATTAAATACCCCTTTTTAATTAATTCACTAATTCATTAATTACCCCTTTTATCATACTTTTTCAACTATAATTACCTTTATTTAATTATTCATCTAACCCCCTTTTCAACTAAATTTAAATATTTATTGTTTAATTATTCAATTTCACCCTTTTCAAAAGTCAAATTAAATAAATTATCTTTATTTATTTAATTAAATCTTCTATTTTTGAATGTTGAATTAAATTAACATTTAATTCAAATTTAATTCATTTGTGTCACATTCCTCTGTCAATCAGTTATCTAATCGTCCACTTACCTTCTGACTTGAGATCTATTTTTAGTTTTTCAGTTATCTCTGAATTCAACTGCTGATCATCTCTGTAGGAAGATTCTCTGTCACAACTAGTCGATTAACTAGTTCTAACTCATATGCATGTATGCATCTATTAATTAAATATCTTTTATTTAATTAATTAATTTAATTATGCATTCGAATTCCTCATCTTCAAGTTCTGACTTTGTCTTTGACATTCAAAGTCTATTTCTTCTATTTTCAAAGATTCTTAACTAAAGATTAAGCTCTTGTTCTATTTTTAGTCTTTCCTGACTCATGTTCTATCTAAGACAGAACTCACATTGCATGGCATTCATCAATCTCATCTGTCAATCTCTCTTTCAATTTGAGCAGATCATTCCAAAACCCAAAATCTATAAAATGGCCTATCATAATCATTATTCCTCCTCCTGAAATCATTCATTTTTGAGAAGAGATTCAACTTTGATATTTTTCTTAGGCACTTGACAAAGCTATACTTGCATTCAAACACAGAAATCTGAGGGCAAGAATACTGAAAAGGAAAAATGGAGAAAAGCAATCAAGATGATTCGAAGGGATGAACGCATATTCGGTGAGATCATTTTGGTTTTATTAGTTTAGTTTATTTCCTCATTCTTTGTTGTTAGATTTTAGATTATTGTTTAGATTAAGGTTTAACTTTTTTATTCTAGCTTGCAGAAAATCTATCATGTTACATATTCGACCGTTACAAGTCTTACATCACATTCACCACTTACCAACCAATTGGGTGTCTTAATTATAAACCTCTGTCTGACACGCAAATCCAATCCCTGACCCACCGACCACCCTGCAATCATGCATTGGGCTGCCCAAGCCATTATTCTTGCTATAATTAGATTCTATCATCCGCCAAAACACATCTTATATTTAATCCATGCATCACTTCAAGCTTTGGCCAATTAGTCGTTGATTACTTGCCACGTGTCACCATGTCATCTGTTCACCACTTATAGTCATGTCAGACCGGTCAAACAAACACCAAACTCCTCTTACCACACTACCTTGCCAAGCCAAAGAGACCACTACAGTATGGCAGTGTCACCATGGTACCGCTCAGCACCTACTTAGCCTCCGCAATATGGCAGTAGACATACCGCACCACCACAACAAAGCAAAGGAACTATCGAGGTATGGCGGTAGGCACATAACCACCCATCTGCCACCTTTATTGCAACCACCGTAGAGATCAGACCAACCCTCTGCGGTATGGCAGTGCCACCACCCAACCGTGAGGTTGAGTAAAACCTACGATGGTATGGAGGTAATCGCCAGTGCAAGCCATCGAGCCCACCGCGCTACCTCACCCCAATCGTAAGACCTCCACGATAAGGAGGTAAGCAACATCTTTGACTGCCATATCTTACCGCACCTACCATGACATGGCCAAAATTCCATCACATTATGGTGGTAAGCAATCTTCGCAGACCGTCATCCTTTACTGTGACCATCGTGCCACCTTTGAGCAACCCTCACGGTAGGGAGGTAAACATCCAAACCGACCTCCCAGTCCATTGCGCTATCGCCAGCTAAGGACAGAGACCCCATGGTATGGTGGTAACACTATCTAACTGCGGACAGAGTAATAGAGGCCCACAGTAAGGCGATAAACCGCCATACCGCGCCTCTATGAAGAGTTTATAGCGATAGAGAGGTAAAGTCTAGAAAAGGCTACAAAACACCAAGTCTTTTACAAAGGTTCCAGCCAAAAGTTGAGGAACTTATTCCCAACAAATATTTTGTAGAAAGATACATATCAAGCATTAGGATGGTTGTAGGGGCAGTGAATTTTCCTTCAGTGAATTACTGGCGATGATTTTTCCTAAAGTCCATTCATTTTTTCATTTTGTCATTTCTGAAAATTTCTAGCGGTTGAGATTCTTTCCATCACCTTCCACCCTCTCTATTTAAATATACACCTTTGATTTCTGAAGTTAGCTTTGTTCACTTAAAATAGGATATGCCTTGGCGTAAATGAATAAATGAATAATTTTTTAGTGTTCACAAAGTTAAATATAGTCTATGGGACAATCAACATTGTCAATTTTGTTTTTTTGCATATCAATTTTTTTTTATTCAAGGAGATGATGAGCACCCCCAACTTCTCAATAGTCTCTTTGTTGAATAAACTATATCAAGAATTAGCTGAAATTATATTGGCATGTTTGTACTTGATGTATGAAGGCATCACACTCCATAATAAAGTGTTTTTCTAGTTCCATTGCCCCTATATTGTAAAACAAACACACCCTTTCTTCTCATGCTTCTTTATGTCTTTTCCACCATCTTGTTTCACATCAGATTTGATGTGAGTTGGTTCTTAGTTGAGCAATCAAAATCTTGGCTCTCCACGGAATACTAGTTGCTATGTATTCTTTTTCCTAATGATCGCATGTGGGGTTGAACTCCTGAAGATGATATAAATCATCTTTCTCCTTAGCACTTTACCCCATATTCACTTGTGGAACTTATCTCTAACAAAATCCTTTATTTGTTTGTTATGCGTGGGGTATGCATTCAAGTAAATACTACATTTTATCATCCATTTACTGGTTTTCTTCATCCAAGTCTTCTTTCTTTCGCTCATAGTGTCCTTGAAAACAACCTTAGGCCATCCACCTACCTCCATTTGTTCAATTCTTTTTAAATACCTTATGAGAATTGCTTCAATAGGAGTGCCCTTGTTTAGCTTAAAAATCTCATAAGGAATTAAATCTTTTATTTTTGTACACAAATTAATTAATGTTGAGAGACATTCTATAGTGGCAACAAGAGGTGGAGTATAATGGCCTAAGTATGTTAAATAAAAATATTATCTTTTATATTAAATTTGATAGCCATTTGCATAATAGTTTTAAGTTTAGATATAAAAAAATGTATGTTCTAAATAAAATTGTTTCAAAGTAAAATAAAATAACTTTTAAGTAAAAACTTCAAATTCATATCTCTCAACATTTTTTTAGATAGATGTGTCTAAGATATTTAAATAATATTTGATTGTTATTTTGATAGTGTAGACACATATAAATGACCAAAGCCTGCAAGCAATATTTTACCACCTTTCGTCCTAGCATAATTATGACATTTTAATTATGTTTCTAACCCACCTTCAACTATTAATTGAATAATGCATAATTATTTAATTAATTCATGATTATTACATAAAAAAATCTTATTTATTTATTTAATGTGTCACTAATTATCAAATTTGTCTCATAATTAAATAAATTCTCATTTATTTAACTAGTCTTTACCATCAATGTCCTCTTGATTATTAAATAAATATATTTTAATATATTTATTTAATGTCACTAATTCCCAAAATCTTCTTTTAATTAAATAGATTGATTAGTTTATTTAATTAAATCATTTTCCTCTTCTAAATTAAATAATTATTCCTAATTATTTAATTGCCTTATGTGGCATTTCTCTCTTTTTAAATAAAATAATTTGGGGAATCAGCTGGGGAGGGCCCCTACTATTCTAAGGGGTTGTGGTTCTCTAGTAGTCGATAGATTCTAGTGAGTTGGGCCCTTCGCCATAGTAGGGGGGTCGACTTCCAAAGGCATGCAACTCTATAGTGTTGTCGAAGGCAGGCAACTCACTAGAATCTACCTCTAAGCAGGGGGGGCCTCCCAAGGCTCCCCGGTAACCATAGTATGGGGTCGATGGGGTTGGTCCCCGAGGTTGGACCCACCTCAGGCCCCTCCCCTTTGCCATAGTAGGGCTTTGGTAGTCGGTAGATTCTTGTTGATGCGTCTTAGGGGAAGCAAGTTTCTTCATTTTATTCTGATGAACCCATTCGCCTTTTCACTGATTAATTAAGAGGTAGATTCTATTCGTGGGAGCCCCTACTATGGCAAAGGAATCAGCCTGCTAGGGAAGGTTGTAAGGACGTTACTGGGTTGACAACCTATGACTTTAGGTGATCGATACCAAGTGAACTCAGAAATTACCTCATGGTTTGTGGGAAGTCTGTTTGATTTGCATGTCGAGAGGTTGTGATTTCACAGTTGACTCAGCTTATTTTTAAGCCATCTTTCCTTCTAGGTTTGGATGTAGCCTTAGTAGCCACTCATCTTGGTGTGGGAATTCCTCGTCCATGATATTTTATTTTACTTGGCAACGAGCTCCTCCCATTTATACCAAATATTCATGAGTTTGGATATTGGATGCATTGATTCTACACGAAGACGGATTATGACTTTCTTAAGAGGATGTATCATCTTGTGCCAGTGAAGGATACCGAGTGGCTTGCTTCATTCACAACATTTGATTCTTTTAGTAATTACATTTTAAATAAATTACTTATTATCTCACAAAATCCATATTTTGAATTAATTTAATTCAAAAGGGAAATATTCTTCTACAAATCAAGCAATTTCCAAAATTACTAATTTTCTAAAATCTCATCTTCTTATCTTTTGATTTTTGCTAATTTCATCTCACTGTCACATTCGTTCTCCATCCTTGATTTAATTTCTTAAATTAAATCTCATCCACATATTTGGGGATTTTTACCCTAACCCTAATTGAGAGTTGTCATTTTGAATCTTGATCATTGATTCTAGGGCATTTTCTCAATCTTCAATCTTGTTTGTCTGTTCAAGATTGTATTTTCTATAAAATGGCAATCTTGTCCTCTTTTTCAACATCTCTTATTATTATCTCGTAGAAATCATCTTATAACTTAATAACTTTTGCATCTTGAATCTTGAATCTTAATCTCTTGCATTTAACATTGTCATTTTCATTGTTTGCATCTAGAATTAAGTTTCTTTTGCAACAATACTAAAAAAATCCTTCAAAGCTTTGTTTAGGACAAGAAATTATAGAATTTTCTCATCAAATTTGAGGGCATAGTCACTACCATAGCAAGCTAAGGAGGTGCAATGGAAGTCAACCATGGAGGAGAGAAGATTGGGTGAGATTGTTCATTGTTTTATTTTCTCGTTTTTCTCCTATGCATTCTATTGCTTGATTGGATTATTTAATATTTCATGCATTAGACACTAACAACTCTATCTTGCAGAAATCCATCATTACATTGGTGAACTTGATAAGTTTCTTTGACATGTTTTTTGTAGGTTTTTGTACGGCTTTTAGATTATTTTGCAGGTACAGGTAAGAAATGCCGCATTTGAGAGGTTGTGCGATGCAAACACTCTGTTGCACCGCATTTGACTTTTCTTGCGACGCATTTTCTCTGTTGTGCTGCATCTGATAGCCAGAGCGACGCATATGACCTATTGTAAAGAGAGAAAATCTTTAAATCAAAACATGGACAAAACTTTAAATAATTTCATTTATATTCAAAATAAAGTTGACACTTCATTCATTTAGACATCATAAAATCCAGTCGATTCCAAAACAATGACTTAAAGTCGATAAATAGATTCAATATATACATTTCCATTTTAAATACATACACATGTCATATTACACGACATTGATAATAACACAAAAGAAGTTGTAATATAATTAACAATTCAATACTTAGGCATTCAGATGCCTTAAGCTCTTCAATACATAATTAAAGAATACAATAATACATAAATGAAGATGACATCCTTTGATCTTCAATCTAATAGCATATCTTCAATAATGAAGACGAGAACAAGGATCGGGCACTTTTTTCGCCCAACCTCGAAGCTTACTCTTCCCTGGAATTCTTTAGTCATTCAAAGAATACCTGACCCTGCATGAATTGCTTAGCAAAAAGTAGTCGACAAGCAAGATGGAATCTAGTGCGTGCCTAGTATGACTAGTAAAACCACAAGAATTATCATTTTTCTAATTCATTTAAGAAACAAGCAAGTTCGATACTAGGATATGGTAGAGAGTTCATTAATTCCATCTATTTCAATGGTCCTTAAGTTACTTGGCCAAGTAAAATGTCATGCACGACAAATAAAAGTAGTTTTGGAAAAGCAAAACTACACTCTCTAATAACCCATATTCAGCACTCATCCTAGAAGGTAACTTTCCAAAACATGACATGCACATTCATTTATCAAGAATGCATGGTTCCAATCAAATAAATACAATCTTTCACAAACAATTTAATGAAAAAGATGTTTCAAGAAAAATAGTTTAAATGTTCTTTTCATCATTTTAATCCATAATTGGCATTAAATTAATATTTAAATAGAGTAAATTAAATAACAAAAAAAAAAAAAGGTGTATCTCAAGTATGTAAATTAAATACATCTATAAACAGGCATTAAATAAGCACATGTTCTTTCGTTATATTTACTCGTTTAATTTGTTTCCACTTGAAATAATCCTTATTCGTTTCGTTTTCAAGTAAATCATATTTTTAATTTAATTGATTTATTTTCTGTTTTTCATACTTTTAGAAAATAAATAATTACTTTTCAGGAACAAAATTAAAATTAATCATTTCATTTTTCTTTTGAATATTTTCATAAATTAAATAATCACTTTTTTAATAACAGAATTAAAATAAATTATTTTCATTTTTGTTTCATGATAATTTAAGTTTTATTCACAAAAATCAGTGATTTTAACTTCTATTTTGCAAACACGTTTAATATTTAAAAGATATTTTATCAAAATCTTTTATGTTTTGATTTATTTTCAAATCTAATTTAAAATAGCGTTTTTTCTCTAAATTTTTTTTCTAAGTCCGAATTTTCCCTAAATTTACAAATCAATTGTTTTTCATTGCTTTCCATCAAATTTTTTCCTACAATTTTCTGTTTTGAACTTGTTCAATGTGGTTTTTCTGGAAAAACATAGTTTGATATTTATTATTTCTTTTGATTCTAAAAGAACAGTGATGATTTTATAGATTTAAAAACCAGAATAAGAGAAAAAAAATTCAATTAAATATACTATCATCATGAATTTGCTAAATAATTTGTAAAGATTCTACCTGGTAATTATTGAATCTGGAATTGAGTTTTTCTATCTTTTCCTATCAATTTCTATTCTATGCTCTTTTCTACTTGATGTTGATGATTATATTATGTTCTCCCCTCTATCGTGCCTTTGATATCTTTCTTCCAAGCTCACCTCTTCTCTTAACTCTTTATGCTGTCCATACGTAAGAGAGATGGCAGGGTAGACTTTAAATTTTGTTCAGCCTCCTTCCTTCCTATGTGCGCATGGTGATAGGGGAAAGAAATGTATCAAGATCTGCTATCTGCTAAGCCTTTCTCCTGTGGCCAAATATGGTAAGCAGCCTCCAAAATTTTTAACCCAAACTTTTCTTCCTTCTCAGTCGTTCATGATGGGATGAACAGTAATTATTAAGTTTCTCCCCTCCTCTCCAAGCCACACGTGGGGTTTAGAAGGGAATGAGCAGATTCTGACAAGCAGACAACAGTCCTCCTTTTGTCCGGTGTGGGAAAATGAGGAGACTCTAGTGATTAGCACCCTCCCTGTCCTCTGGCTGCGCATGGAAGATGGGAAGCCACCAACTAAAGAATGTATAATTTAAAACAAAAAAACTTTGCCTCTTCTAGCCGCCTTCTATGATCAGATCTCCCTTTTCTTTAAAACAAACTAACTTCCTTTTTATGGATGGATTTTCCTCTCCCAAATTTCATTCGAATGGAGTCCTTGTACCATTCAATTAGATCTAGAATTTTGTGCTATGATCTCTAGAAATAAAATTATAACTCTAAGTTCCTCGGTGATTGCATGCTAAATTTATTAGATGGTGTTTGTTATCAAATTGCTAACTGTTGTTTCCAATTAAATTTCAAGTTTGAATGTATGCTTGTTTTCAAATTAGATTTCATTGACTTAGTTTTAGATAATTGTTTATTTAAACATTTACATTTATTTTCCTTATTCATCAAATGAGAAAAATACTATTACATCAAATAACACAAGTTATTATATTTTAATAAATTTTTTACATTTAAAAGTCTATTCCATTAGTTTAATAATAAAAGCATCGTTAATTTTAAATTGTAATAAAATATCTACACTAGGAATTCAATTTATTTTAAATAAAATCAATTTTCTCTAAAATTAACTAAAGCACCATTTAAATCAACATATTCTTTTCACAATTTTTGAGAAATCAATTAAAATTAATTTAAAATTTGCAAGCACAATAATCACAAAAATAAATTAAAATATAACTAAGTGTGTGTGTGTGAGATTTCATCATCCTCATAAAAAACATCTAATGGCTAAAACGACTCTACCTGATCGTTGTTCTCACCTTCATTCAAGTTCACCTGTTCATGCGTTCACTTGCACTTGAGTTTTCATCAGCAATGACAAATCCCAATTTAAATATAAATGCATTTCAAATCATTGCAATTGCATTTCAATTTTGATTTCAATTTAACTTCAATTTAAATAATCATTTAACATAATAATTTTCAATCTCATGATTAATAATTTGCATTTAAATAATCAATACGTGGCATCCTTCCCCTCTTGGAAGAGACATCATCTCGATGTCTTATTAATCATTCAATAAGCATAATGTCACAATCAATAAAACATACTATCTCAATCAGTAAAAACATAGTATCTCAATAGTTAAACATAGTATCTCGATCATAATGAAATAGTAACTAACAACATAGTTCTCAAACATAAGCATAAATAAAAAAACAATAGCATCCATGCTATCAAAGTTCACAACATGTGAATCAAAAACTAGAGTATCAAGTATCTCCGCATAAAGAAAATACTAATCTATGAAAGAAAATGAGGAAAATGATGATCAATCATCTAAGAATCCTCTCATGTAGCACTATCCTCAGTATACTAGTCCCACTGGACCTTGTACTGAGTACTATCCTATTACGTAGCTTAATGATACGCCTGTCTAGGATTCGGATGGGCTCCACTAGCACCACCCCTGGATCTTGTACCTGTAATGAATGCCAATCAAGAATATGAGATGCATCAAGATGATATTGTTTCAACAAAGAAACATGGAATACATTATGGAGTCGAGCTAGAGCATGTGGCAACTCTAGTCTATAAGCAACTGGATTAATAACTTCCAGTACATCAAAGTGTCCCACAAATCTCGGAGCCAACTTTGATGATTTCACAAATGAGAAAGAGCTCTTATGAGGCTTAACCCTCAAAAAGACTTTATCTCCTGCAACAAACTGTCTAAAAGTCTTGTTCCTATCAACATAGCTCTTCTTTCTATCGGTTGCTTCCTTCAACCTACCCTTGATCAACTTCATTTGCTCATCCATTTCCTTGAGCATATCCGGACCAATGATGATCCTGTCTTCCATCCTGTCCCAACTAACGGGTGTGTGACATTTATGTCCATAAAGTGCCTCAAAAGGTGCCAGACCCAAAGATGCATGAAATGAATTTTTGTAGGAAAACTCAACCAATGGAAAATATTCCTCCCACTTGTATTGCTGATCCATGTAGTACATCCTCATCAAATCCTGAACAACCTAATTAACCCTTTCAGTTTGTCCATCAATTTGTGGGTGATATGCAGAACTAAAATTCAATTTAGTTCCCAAAGTTGCATTCATTGTAGTCCAGAACCTAGATGTCATCGTATTATCCCTATCAGAAATAATGGTCTCTGGTACACCATGCAATTTGAATATCTCTTGTACAAATTTCTTCGCAAGAGTCAATGATCCATCTTTCAAATTTCCAGGTATGAAATGTGAAACCTTCGTCAGCTTATCAACAACTACTAAGATGGTATCATGCCTATTCCTGCTCAAAGGTAATCCTTGGATGAAATCCATACTAATTACTTGCCACTTATACTCAAGTATATCATGGGGATACAAAATTCATGCTGTATGCACATGCTCAGCCTTAACCCGTTGGAATTCCAAACATCTAGCCACATACTCCATAACATCTTTCTTGAGCTTAGGCCAAAAATACAAAGACTTCAACTATGCTACCATCTTTGTAACTCTTGGATGCCCTAAATAAGGTGCATCATGAACTTCCTCAAGAATCAACTTCGTCAAGTCTCCACCCTCATTGATATACATCCTTCCCTGATAGCTCACAATACCATCATACTCCATCACATATCCATCAAATCTATGATCTGAAGGATATGCCTCTAAGAATTTCCTAACTCTATCATAATGCTCATCTCCTGGAAGATACTGCAACACTTGTTGTCTCAAATTTGACCTTGTGGTCAACATAGCAGAGAGATGTCTTCTCCTGCTAAGAGCATCTGCAATTTTGTTTTCCTTACCCTTGATATAATGAATACCAAAATCATACTCACTTAAGAACTCAAGCCACCTCCTCTATCTCGCATTGAGGTTCGGTTGTGTGAAGATGTACTTAAGTCCTAAATGATTTGTCTTAAGCTCAAATGGCTTCCCTAAGAGATAATGTCTCCACATTTGTAATGCATGAACAATAGTTGTAAGCTCAAGATCATGTAGCGCATAATTTAATTCATACTATTTCAGTTTCTTGGACTCATATGCAACCACTTTCCCTTCCTGCATTAGCAAAACTCCTACACCTTCACCTAAATCATCCGTAATCACTATGAAATGCCCATTAAGATCTGGTATAGTCAACACTGGTGCCGGTGTCAACTTCCATTTAATAATTTTAAATGATTCCACGCACTTCTCAGTCCACTCATATTTCTTTCCCTTCTTCTGAAGAGAATTTATAGGTGTTTCTATCTTGGAAAACCCTTCCACATATTTCCTATAGTATCCTGCAAGTCCCATGAAACTACGAACTTCAGTAACACTCTACGGTGTTGGCCAATCTACAATTGCCTCTATCTTCGCAGGATCAACTGAGATTCCTTCAATAGATATGGCATGTCCCAAGTAGTGAACCTTCTTTTGAAAGAAATTACACTTTGAAAACTTACCAAAAATATTTCGATCTCTTAGTCGTTGCAAGACTATTCTCAAGTGATTCTCATGTTCCTCTTTTGTTTTAGAGTAAATCAAAATATCATCAATGAATATAAGTATGAAATCATCTAAACAATCTCTAAAGATATTGTTCATAAGGTTCATGAATTTCACTGGAGCATTCGTTAGACCAAAAGGTACCATTGTGAACTTGTAGTGTCCATACCGAGTTCTGAAAGTTGTCTTTGGAATATCTTCATCCTTAATCCATAACTGGTGGTAACCTGATCTAAGATCAATCTTAGAAAATATTGTAGCCCATTTCATCTGATCAAATAGCTCATCTATCCTAGGTAAAGGATATTTGTTCTTAATGGTAACCTTGTTCAACATCCTGTAATCAATACATAGTCTCAAGGTTCCATCCTTCTTAACGAAGATTACCAGTGCACCCCATGGGGATACACTCGATCTAATAAATCCCTGCTTCAGTAACTCTTGCAATTGAACTTTCAGTTCATACAACTCTGTAGTAGTCATTATGTATGGAGCCTTGGATTGAGGGTTTGTTCCAGGTAAAATTTCAATCGAGAAATCAAATTCTCTCTTCAGTTGTAACTCACTAATTTCTTTAGGAAAGATATCCAAGAACTCCCTGGGAGCTAGATAGCCCTCTAGACTATGTTGGACATTATCCAAGTCACTCACCAATATAGCATATATGGAACATCATTTTCGATGTGCTTTCTTTAGTTGCATAGCTAAGATATTTCTCAACTCTAGAGGCTCTTAAGATCCTAAAATCTCAATTGGATGTCCAAAATCATCCAAAACACTCACAACCTTATCCTCATAGTTCACCATGGCTTTATGCTTAGTTAATCAATTGATCCCTAATATCACATCATAAGAACCCAACGGTGCTACATATAGGTTAACTTTGGTCTGGAAATTAGGTAGCTCTAAATCGCTGCATGATAGACATGAATCTACCCTCTTCTCCGCTTGATTTCCATACTGAACCATCCATGAATGTGACATAAACTAGGTCTAATAGGTAATTTAGCAACTACTTTAGGATAAATAAAGCATTCAGTTTCTCATGTATCTATCAAAATAGAAACAGATTGACCAAAAATCTTATCTGACATCTGAAAAGGTGAAGCCTAAAAATTTGCTTGACGGTTGTCAACCGTTGCATGAATCTAGTGTTGTGGTGCTCACCAATCATTACCACCTCATTGACCTCATGTACATTGAGTGAAATTGGAGGCATAGTGATCTCCTCCACAATTATAGCATCCATCTCATGGCCCTAGATGACCACCTATCATGTTCTTGATATTGGAGAAGTTGGTTTTATTATTGTTTACTTTCTTATTTCCACCAAAGCTTCCTTCTCCTTTATTCTGAGTGTTTGTTCCTCTCTTCAGATTCTTGATTTGTTGATTGTTATTACCCTTTTGGTTATTTTTGTTATTGTTTTGGAACTTCCTATTTCCAAAACCAGATTTAGCATTCACACTCTTCCTGTAGTTTGCCACCTGTTGCAGCTTTTGTTCCTATTTTATAGCCTTCTCAAAGACCTCATCCATTGTCAATGGATTATGAATATCCACATCAACTCCAATTTGTGGCCTCAATCCTAGGATGAATTTCTGAATACGGAACCGTTCATCCATCTCATATTGTGGTACGTACTTTAGGTGATTAGTGAACCTCTCCCAGTACTGAGTAACTGTCAGACCACCCTAAGTCAGATTCTGGAACTTTGTCATCTTCCTGTCAAAGAGTAGTTGTGGAAGCCGCCTCTTCCTAAAAAGTTGCAAGAACACTTCCCAAGTAGTCCCACCTGGTAGTAACTTCTTCTCAATCTTCTCGTTATCCCACCAAGTAGTAGCTTCTCTAGTAAGTTGGTATGCAGCCCAAACTGCCTTGGTCTTATTGGACAAATTCCTGAGCTCAAAGTACTTTTCCATATTAATAACCCAGGCTTCATCTCCATCACCAATAGCCTTACCATCAAACTTGGGCGGTGCTACCCTTTTCAAATATTTTGCCAACTCCCCTACAATCCTAGCTTGAGGATTTTGTGGTTCTTCAACCCTCGGATTGTTATTATTGGGATGCTCCTGATTTTGGGGAATTTCGACTCGAGGGTTTTGTCCTTCTCTGACTCCTCAAACTTCATGTTCCAAACTATCCATTCTGGAACCCTGCCGATTCAAGAGACTGAGAATCTGATCCAACCTGTCATTCTCATTACTTTCAGTAGCTCCTTTTCCTCTTGTACCCATTATGTATCAAAAATTCTTGCATCAAGGAATTTTTCTTTAGCATAATGGACAAAGGACCCTAGTGTTTAAACCTAGGGCTCTAATACCAAATGTAAAGAGAAAAACTCTTTAAATCCAAACATCGACAAAAATTTAAATAATTTCATTTATATTCAAAATAAAGTCGACACTTCATTCATTTAGACATAATAATATCAAGTCGATTCCAAAATGACTTAAAGTTGATAAATAGATTCAATATACATTTCCAGTTTAAATGCATACACATGTCATATTACACGACATTCATAATAATACAAAAGAAGTTGTAATATAAGTTACAATTTGAGACTTAGGCATTCAGTTGCCTTAAGCTCTTCAATACATAATTAAAGAATACAATAATATATAAATGAAGATGGCATCCTTTGATCTTCAATCCAATAGCATATCTTCAATAATGAAGATGAGAACAAGGATCAGATGCTTTTTCCGCCCAACCTCAAATCTTACACTTCCCCGAAATTCTTTAGTCATTCAAAGAATACCTGACCCTACACGAATCACTTAGCAGAAAGCAGTCGACAAGCAAGATGGAATCTAGTGCGTGCTTAGTATGACTAGTAAAACCACAAGCATTTTCATTTTTCTAATTCATTTAAGAAACAAGCAAGTTTGGTACTAGTTGTAGACATCCAAATTTGATCACTTCCATATGATCAAAATTGTCTACTCTATTCATTTATTTCATTAATAGTGATTAAATAATTTATTTAATCATTATTTAATTTTCTACCTAAGGTTCCTAAAGTATGTAATTAAATAAATTAAATACTTTACCTTACCCTCTTGTCTTCTCTAAATTAAATAAACATGATAAATTATTTAATTTAGTCATTTAATCCATTTGGATTAAAAAAACCACTTGTTAATTCCTCTTTTTTCTTCTCCTTGTCACATTCTCCATAACCCTTTTTTAATCCAGATTAAATTAATTAATCTATGATTAGGATGTGCACCACTTAATCAAGATTAAGTGTCACATCCTCCATAATCTCCCACTTTCCTCTAATCTCTCATTAATTATCCTAATCTTGTGTTTGCACAACCTTAATCAAAATCATTAGCCACATTTAGCTTACCTTTTCTGGTCAACCTTCTCACTTACCATTTTTAGCCTGGACTCTCTTCCCCATGTGAATTTTTAATTCACATTTATTTTCCCAAGGTTCCTCTTTTCCCCATGTGAATTTTTAATTCACTTTTGTCTTTCCAAGGTCTTCCTCATCCCCCATGCAAGATTCTAGAAGGCTTGACTTGTCACTTTACATGTGCCAAGGACTTCTAGAACCTTGGACTTGTCACATCATCCACATGTGACAAAATCTCCAGCTTTTTGGAGACCTTCTTTTACCCAATAAACTCTCCAATGAATGTAAATTTTTAATTTACATTTATTCTTCCAACCACTTCCCCTTTTCCCATGTAAATTTTTGAGGAATTCTAAAATCCCTCAAAAGTCTCTTTCATCTTCATTTGGAGACAAAAAGTTCTTTTTTGAGGACATCTTCTCATCCCCCAAGGTACCTCAAAGGTACATGTCCTTCATCCACCTCTTGTCCTTCTCCTCCACCTAATTTCCACATCACTCCACCCTAAGACATCTCACATTCCACATGTCAAGATGTGAGGCTTATGAGTCCTCAACTCACCATAGCCCTTCATCTTGATTTTGTTGGATCAATCTCAACCGTTGAATTCTCTAGAGAATTCTAATTAGCCTATAAATATCCCCTCATTTTTTCCATTTTAGGAATCAAGTCTTTTTCTACCAAACTCTTGTCAATTTTCCATTTGAACTCTCATCTCATAATCATCACATCCTTGTCCACTTTGCATATCATTTTGCATATTCAACATAGCTTGTCATCCAAGGAGCACACAACTCTTCAAGATCAAGGGCCAACCAAGGAAAGAGCAGCATAGAAGGTATAACAAACAACAATAAATTTTTTTTATCTTACTTTCATGTTATCCATTTTCTTAGGCTAATCTTATTGAGGTGTCCTCTTTTAGTGTTATTGCTTTTTTTATTGCATCATTAGTTTTGTTTAGCATCTCACATTAGGAGTAGCATTTTAAAGGGATCACACTAGGATATGGTAGAGAGTTTATTAATTCCATCTATTTCAATGGTCCTTAGGTTATTTGGCCAAGTAAAATGTCATGCACGACAAATAAAAGCAATTTTGGAAAAGAAAAACTACACTCTCTAATAACCCATATTCGGCACCCATCCCGGAAGGTAACTTTCCAAAAACATGGCATGCACATTCATTTATCAAGCATGCATGGTTCCAATCAAATAAATACAATCTTTCACAAAAAATTTAATGAAAAACTTGTTTCAAGCAAAAACATTTTAAATGTTGTTATTTTCATTGTTTTAATCCATAATTGACATTAAATTAATATTTAAATCAAGTAAATTAAATAACAAAAAAAAAGTTGTATCTCAAGTATGTAAATTAAATACATATATAAACAGGCATTAAATGAGCACACGTTCTTTCATTCTATTTACTCATTTAATTTGTTTCCACTTGAAATAATCCTAATTGGTTTCATTTTCAAGTAAATCATATTTTTAATTGAATTGATTTGTTTTTTGTTTTTCATACTTTCAAAAAATAAATAATTACTTTTCAAGAACCAAATTAAAATTAATTGTTTCATTTCTGTTTTGAATATTTTCAAAAATTAAATAATTACTTTTTCAATAACATAATTAAAATAAATTATTTTCATTTTTTTTTCATGATAATTTAAGTTTTATTCACAAAAATCATTGATTTTAACTTCTATTTTGCAAACACGTTAAATATTTAAAAGATATTTTATCAAAATAATTTTTGTTTTGATTTCTTTTCAAATCTAACTTAAAATAATGTTTTTTGTCCAAAATATTTTTCTAAGTCTGAATTTTCCCTAAATTTACAAATCAGTTGTTTTTCATTGCTTTCCATCAAAGTTTTTCCTAAGAAAAAAAAAAAATTAACTTGTTCAATGTGGTTTTTCTAGAAAAATGCAGTTTGATGTTTATTATTTCTTTTGATTCTAAAAGAACAGTGATGATTTTATAGATTTAAAAACCAGAATAAGAGAAAAAAATTTCAATTAGATATACTATCATCATGAATTTGCTAAATAATTTGTAAAGAGTCTACCTGGTAATTCTTGAATTTGGAATTGAGTTTTCGTATCTTTTCTTGTCAATTTCTATTCTATGCTCTTTTCTACTTGATGTTGATGATTATCTTATGTTCTCCCCTTTGTCGTGCCTCTGATCTCCATCTTCCAAGCTCACCTCTTCTCTTAACTCTTTTTGTTGTCCATACGTAAGAGAGATGGCAGGGTAGACTTTAAATTTTGTTCAGTCTCCTTCCTTCCTGTGTGCGCATGGTGATAGGGGAAAGAAATGTATCAAGATCTGCTATCTGCTAAGCCTTTCTCTTGTGGCCACATATGGTAAGCAACCTCCAAAAGGTTTAACCCAAACTGTTCTTCCTTCTCAGTCATGCATGATGGGAAGAACAGTAATTATTAAGCTTCTCCCCTCCTCTCCAAGTCGCACGTGGGGTTTAGAAGGGAATGAGCAAATTTTGACAAGCAGACAATAGCCCTCCTTCTGTCTAGATTGGGGAAATGAGGAGACTATGGTGATCAGCACCCTCCCTATCCTCTAGCTGTGTATGGAAGATGGGAAGCCACCAAGTAAATAATGTATAATTTAAAACAAACAAACTTTGCCTCTTCTAGCCACCTTATATGATCAGATCTCCCTTTTCTTTAAAACAAACTATCTTCTTGTTTATGGACGGATTTTCCTCTCCCAAATTTCATGTGAATGGATTCCTTGGAGCATTCAATTAGATCCACAATTTTGTGCTATGATCTCTAGAAATAAAATCATAACTCCAAGTTCCTCAGTGATTGCATGCTAAATTTATTAAAAGGTGTTTGTTATCAAATTGCTAACTGTTGTTTCCAATTAAATTTCAAGTTTGAATGTATGCTTGTTTTTAAATTAGATTTCACTGACTTAGTTTTAGATAATTGTTTATTTAAACATTTCCATTTATTTTCCTTATTCATCAAATGAGAAAAATACTATTACATCAAATAACACAAGTTATTATATTTTAATAAATAAAAAATCATTTAAAAGTCTATTCCATTAGTTAAATAAATAAAAGCATCATTATTTTTAAATAGTAATAAAATATCTACACTAGGAATTCAGTTTATTTTAAATAAAATCAATTTCCTTTAAAATTAACTGAATTGACATTTAAATCAAAATATTCTTTTCACAAATTTTGAGAAATCAATTAAACTTAATTTAAAATTTGCAAGCACAATAATCACAAAAATACATTAAAATATAACTAAGTGTGTGTGTGAGATTACATCATTCTCATAAACATCTAATGGCTAAAACGACTTTACCTGATCGTTGTTCTCGACTTCATTCACGTTCACCTGTTCCTACGTTTACTTGCACTTGAATTTTCATCAATAATGACAAACCCCAATTTAAATATAAATGCATTTCAAATCATTGCAATTGCATTTCAATTTCAATTTCAATTTAACATAATAATTATCAATCTCATGATTAATAATTTTCATTTAAATAATCAATAAAATCAATACGTGACACCTGTCACATTGCATTTTCTAGCTTCTGAACCTCAAACGTTGTACCGAGCTGCATTTGACCTGTTGTGACACAACTGACTGGTAAAAGAAAAAGTGTTTTTGTTTTCTCTTTTTCAGATTTCGTCAGATTTTTATAAGTCTAGATTAAAAATTTTGGGTTACTAATTTGTTTCTTGTAGCGTGTGTCAAGCTGGAGTCTAACCCAATATGCTTGATTTGTTATTTTATTTCATTTCATTTCACAACTTGCATTTCACTCATGGGATAAAATGAACAAACATGCAAGTGCATAAGGTTAAAAAGAACAATACATCTTTCTTTTCATGGGTTTAAAATTAAATTTTAGTTAGAAAATACTACAAACGGTTAAAATAAACCCCTTTGCTTGCAAAACACTACAAACGGATAAAATGAACACCATGTATTTTCCGTTTGTACACTCTTTTTTTTGGGTTTAAAATGAACACCATGTGAGTGTGAGTTAGCATATTCATGTGCTCTCTCTTTGTTTTTAAACAAAGATTGATTGAACTATGAATATGTTGGCTCGCTTTTGTTAAGCCTTAGATCTTGGGCCTGCTTTGGTGGGAAAAAGTACTCACCCCAAAGTGACTCAAACCGGGAACACGCTAAAGCCAAGCAACGCCCAACCAGTATATAAATTTAAATGTTAAGGAAAGCTTAGCATTACAGAACTTCCTATGGACCAACAATTGACTCCCCAAGTACCCTTGTGGTACATCAAAACCTGTAGAGCATAACCTCTACATACTGGGATGATACTGCCTCTCGCGTGGCCTTTTGAACGGGTGCCTGAATTAAATCCTTTGTGTTAGAAAACCAAAAACCTTCTATTCTTTAGTGCAGCAATGGTCGTTGCAAAGGCACTCGCACCTATGCAGTTCTTAGTAGAAATGATCAATCTTCCATGGTATTTTCATGGAGGTTGGAAGCTTGGTTTCCCTGAGAAGTGAGTGCACTATAAGGGGGAGCCCATGGGGCCAAGCTTCTAGATTCATTCGCTAAGGATATGTGGTTCGTGGGATCCATAAGAATATCCTCCTTGCAGCCCTAGGATTTTTGTCATTGTTTTCAATGTGGTTGATTTTCAATTTTTACAACACCAAGTGTTTGCAAAACTATTTTCAAAAAACTTCCACCATTGAACATAAAAGTTGCTAAAATCATAAACAAAAATGGTACAATCTACAAAAAAAACTTTTTTCCAAAAATTGCTTCCTGCGACGCAAACGCTCTGTCAAACCTCATTTGTCATATTTTGAGCCACAATCGCTCTGATGAGCCACATTTGAAACATCCTAACCTGCAATCGCTATGATGAGCCGCATTTGAAACATCTTGCATCGCATTCTCCTTTCCAAGTTGTATTCACCAGTTTCAAACCGCATTCACCATTCTGAGCCGCATATGCTCTGTCATGCTGCATTCACTGCGAAGCATTTGCAAAAACTTCACAACCATCTTCCCACTGTCAAAATTGAAATCCAAAACTTGTCTTTTCCAGAATTACATCAAGTCTTCCTTCAATGTTATTGTTTAAACAAGACACCTAGTTGCTCAACTTCCCTTAAACATTGCATTATAGATACCATTTTTTAGGATCATAATAGGGTTCCATTTCCATTCCATTAGTTGCATTGTTAACTCTACCATCTCCTTAGACACTTATATTTGCATATTTTAGGAGTAGACTCTTAACATCCATTGTCAAAACTTTGCATTCAATAGTAGGTTATCATTGGACCCAACCACCCTTTGTCATTTATTCAAATCTTTTGTGAATTATTTCTCACTCAATAGTCTAGTGTGGAAAATTCAGTTTGTCCTCTTTTAATCTTTTTATGGTCTATTGATTTTCCAAACCTAAAGCATTGCCAACACTTGGTTTGCTCAAGTAGTCATCTCCTTATATTTCTCAATAGTGAGTACATCTTAGGCTCCCTTTAGTTGTATACCATTTAGCATCTCCATTTTAGTATCACACCATTTGCATTCACAAATCTTTAGCCTCATTTTGGTCTCATTTGCATGTCATAAACATTCCTAAACTTCCAAAAAACCCAAAAAAAAGATAGTGTCATATTTAGATCATTCTCCCCCACCATCCCAAAGTTGAGAAAAACTTTTATGGTTGAAACTAGATTACAGAAAAAGAAAAGACTCATGGATTCCTTTGGACAAGACACCAACTTTTTTGGTTTCACAAATGGCATGGATTCCTTCCCTAATGACATGAATAATCCTTATTATAACATGGGAAATTACAACATCAATCCTTTCAGTGAGATGAACATCCCACCCTCTCCATAAGATCTTTTTCAACAATTTATCCGCAGAGACTCAAATGGGGAAGTCTTTGAAGAAGACATATTAGTTGTTTCCCAACACCCATAATTTGTTGCTTTTGTGGAAGAAGTAGTCTTAAATGACTCCTCTAAATTCCTAGCTATGCTCCTTGACCAAGGGGCTAAGTTACCAAAGGGATTTGATCTTAACACTCTTAGAGCAACATCCCCCAATCCCCCATCACACAATCCTTCCATGGGAGCTTCTTCACAAAATATCATCAACACCATCAATCCTACCTCCCTTGGTCATACTACCACCACAACCAACACAACATCTATTGGGGGACCATCTACCCAAACCAACACCACATCACAATTTATCCCCCAACAAACATCCACCATCCCTTCACAAACAATGGGTGAAACCACCTCAAATCTCTTTGGAACTTCATCTAGTTCCATGGGTACATCAGAAAACTTGTTATTAGGTTCTTCAAATGGTATGGCAACCAACTCATCCAACCCTTTTGGGAGAAATAAATGAATATTTGTCATTCAAGGCACCCAACCTAATTCCTCATAGGTTAATACCAACATTCCTGTGAGCCAAAACACCAACACTTCGCATGGCCACAATTTCTTATTTGGGCAAGGCAATCAAGGAACCCAATATTTCACTCCATTTGGGCCTCAACATGCTCAAATTCAACAAGTCAAATTCAATCCAACATGGCAGGATCTCATATCCCCACTTATGCCTCTCAAGTTCATACATAGCAGCACATCCCTCATCAAAACACTCATTTCCAACAACCGCACAATCAGAACACTCATTTTTCCCACCGACAACCAATTCCAAATCAACACATCTCATCACAACAGGTGGGCACTCAGTCCATCCCTATCACCAACATGTGTGATGCTACCAACAACCCAATTTTGGAAGCACTCATACTCCAACTCGTTGCTCTTCAAATGCAAGTGGAGACCTTGCAATAATCCAACAAAAAGTCTTACATGTCACATGACTTGTGTCCATATCCATTCAACACAACCTTGTATATGCCACCCTTTCCTCATGGATATGTGGTACCTCATTTTCCTAAATACAAAGGAAAAACGAACCCTATTGAGCACATAAGAGAATCCAACACGAGTTGCATGGACATTGTTTGTGAGCAAACATATCTCATGAGACTTTTTTCTAGAAGTCTCGTAGGTCATGCACTGGAATGGTTCTCACTATTGCCTAAAGGAATCAAAACATGGAATGAATTGTCAAAAAAATTTGTTGAAAACTATGCCTATAACATTGACATGGATATCGACATTGCCTCCTTATGTAGACTTACCCAAGAGGATGTAGGAGAGACTTTTATCCCATTTTTTCAAAGATGGAGAACCTTAGCAAGTAGATGTTTGGTAGAAATACCTAAAAAGGAGAAAGTCACCATGTTCATACAAACTCTCCTAGGACCACTAAGGTATGGCTTACAAGTCCATTGTTGCACCACCTTTGTTGACCTTGTTGAAAAGGGTGTTCAACTTGAGAAATCCTTGATCGCCAAAGGTGAATTAAAATATGGTGGAAAAACCATCAACACCACAACAAATAATAACCCAAGTAGCTCCAATCACAAAACCAAATATTGGGTTAGGAACAAACACATTACCAATGATGGTGTGGTTGATGCAAAAATCGTAAATGCAATAGGTCATGTACTTACCATCAAAGGAGTACAAAATTAAAATGCACCTATAACTACACCGACACCAACTGCTAATGCTATTCAAATCAATCTGCTCAAGCTAATCAAAGGCAGCTACGTCAACTGTGACAATTCCAAAAATGCACATATACCCCTTTGGGTGAACCTATCAAAATTTTCTTAAAGAAACTTTTCCAAAACAGAGTCATAACATTGGAAGAACCTAAACTGTATGACCCTGGTCAGTTCAAGCCATCATGGTGGGATAATAGCGCATTTTGTGATTACCACCATGCCAAAGGGCACAAAACTTCCTCTTTTTGTCAGTTGCAAAATCTGGTACAAAAACTTATTGAGAACCACACCATTGAGTTAGGGGGTCAATCATTTACGTCTAATATGGATCATACTATTCACAAGAACCCATTGCAGGACCATGGTAAACCTTCCTCATATGGCACGAAGAACAACAATAATCAATCCAATCACATCTGTCATGCCTACAATAACATTTGTCCTACCTACAATTATCCCAATGGTACCATTATTAACAATCTTCGCATTATTGATGAAGATGAGTGTGTTAATACTATTACCATTAAAAAGACCCTGGAATGCAATGTCACCATGCGTAAAGGCAAGGTCACTATCCCAGGTCCTCCTGCACATCAGCCTAAAATCACCATACTTTTTCTATCTGCCAAACAGTCAAACCCTAAACCAGAGCTCAATATTATTGAGAAATTGAATAAAACACCTGCTCAAATATCTATTCTCGAACTACTCCATATCTCACCCACACATAAGGCCATCTGGGATAAAGTCCTACAAAAGTCGTCTATCCCAATCAACATTGATGTCAACCATTTTGAAACTATGGTCGGATATTTGAATTCGCCTCATCACATTACCTTTTCAGAAAGTGACTATTCCTCACCCAAACCATCTCATAATGATGCCCTTCATATTGAGGTTTTTGTCAACAAACATAAGGTTAGACGAGTCTTAGTAGATGGCGGAGTAGGATTGAACATCTGCTCTTTAAAATTGGTTAAAGCTCTTGGCTTCTCTAATGCATGTGTACATGCTACCACGATCATTTTCATCAAGGCATACGATGATGAAGAACGTGCTTCTAAAGGCGTCATTACAATTCCACTTCGGGTGGGACTAGTTATCATAGATACAACATGCCAAGTCCTGGATTGTGACATACATTATAATATCTTACTTGATCACCCCTAGATTCATTCTCTAAAGGCCATTCCTTCCACATACCACTAATGCCTAAAATTCCCTTTTGATGGTACTGAAATCACTATCCCAGGAGATCCTAATCCATTTCAATATTGTACCAATCTGCAACCCACTGCTCAGCACCAGGTACCCATCAATCAAGAAGCCTCAGCTTCCACCTCTTCCAAATATATTGACCCATCGACACTCACCAAATCATCCATCCCACCAAATTCTTCCACACCATATTCTTCAGCCTCCATACCAAGTAAAGACCTTCAGATCCAGGACCTTGGTTGTGGAGAATTCAAACTGAATACTACTTACTGTATCACCAAAATACCTAAGCCGCCTAAATTATATGGTAGACCGTGTTTCACAGTCGAGCCCAAAACAACTTTCAAGGTTCCACCAAAAAGTATTTTCACTTTATGGGGGGATATGGGTAATGAAGTCATCATTGACATAGCTAACTGGATCTACAAAGACCTAGAATATTTTCCTCCACTACCAGTGCATCTCTATGGAAAAGGCTATGATATATGCAAGGCCCTAGGTTTTGACGGCACAAGCGGTCTTGGAAAGGATAGCAATGGAAGGAGGGAAACTATTACCATTTATGCAAGACCAAGTTACATAGGGCTAGGGTTTGACCAACTCGGAACTAATGATCAACATACCTATGCACTTTCAAGTGAGGACGTAACGGCTCCACAAAGTGTCGAGATAAGCAAACAATCCCTTACCAAAACTGACTCTAATGAATGGGAATGGGGATCTGAGAAAACCTTAAGTGACTATGATATTGACGAACTATTCTTGGATCCTAGTCAACTCCCCTTTGAAGAACGATTCTAACAAGAGTAAAACATTGATCCCATTGACCGACATTCCAAAAATAAGGAATGGGTAAGCATTCCTTGGGATACAAAAGAACATAAGGTGTCCTTGGCAATACCTAAAATATCTCGCCCCATTCCTGAGCCCACCCATGAGCCTAACTTATCTGAAACCACTGTCCATACCTCTGAAATTCCATCCAATAATCATGATGTTGATAATTTTGTGCCCTATTATGACTTTGAGTTCAACTCATCAGAATCGGAGTATGGTCCATCCATTGCATCTGACACAGAAGTTGAAATTGATAGCTTTTCCTTCACACTCAAGGCATCAATTTGCACACTTTCTACATCTTCCCCGTCTATTACCAACACTGACGATGGGATTCCCCTTGTTTACCCACAACTGATTGACTAGGACCAACAAGATCCACCAGTGATGAACATCTTTCAGAATGATGAGGCAATAGAAAAATTCATGGGGCTCCGAGAAGGCATACCATGGGGTGATCACAAAATAGGATTTTCCATTGACCTAGATTGTGTAGCTTACTTCGAGGAGACTATGCAATCCTCCAACCGCAAAAATGCAAAGAATAAGACAAAAAAGAAATTTCTTTAGGTGAAAACCGCAAGGCACCTTCTGACAACAAAATAGGAAAAATAAAGGATGTGTCCGAAGGTGAAAACCTCTCTGAGGTGCCTAAGGATGGCAGATTGGACTTTCTTCCTGTGACACAAGAAAAATCGGCCATGCTAATTGAAAACACCATCGAATTAAACATAGCCACACCAGAGAATCCCAAAAGGTTCTCCTGGCTCGCATCTTTAACAGATGAAGAAAAACCTGAGTTCCAACAATTATTCACAGAAAGGAAGATTAACTTCACATGGTCATATGCTGACATGCCAGTGCTAGATCTATAATTGGTACTGCACCATCTTTCGTTAATCCCAAATATCAAGCCAGACAAACAAAAGTTGCAAAAAATGCATCCACATATTGCACTACTGGTAAAGGTTGAACTAAAGAAGTTACTGGATGTTGGATTTATAAGATCAATAGATTATGCTGATTGGATATCCAACATTGTCTCTATCACAAAGCCAAACGGACAAATCCGCATCTGCATGAATTTTAGAGATTTGAATAAGGCTTTCCCAAAGGATGATTTCCCATTACCAAATATAGACATGATTGTTGATCTCACGACAGGGTACAAGATGCTATCTCTCATGGATGGTTTCTCAAGGTATAACAAAATCTAAATTGCAATAGAGGATTAGCACAAAACGACATTCACCTACCCATGGGGAACATATTGTTGGAATGTCATGCCTTTTGTCTTAAAGAATGTAGGCACCACATATCAAAGAGCTATGACAACAATCTTTCATGACATGATGCATATCCTAATGGAAGATTATGTGGATGACCTATTGGAAAAATATTTGACACAGAAAGATCATCTCATAGTCCTGAAAAAAAAATTAGACGGCTAGAGGATTACAAGGTTCGTTTGAACCCAAAGAAATTTGTCTTTGGAGTCACTTCAGGCAAGCTTTTTGGATACACAGTTTCACGACGAGTCATTGAGGTTCATCCCACAAAATTGAAAGCAATTCTAGACATGCCTCCACCAAAAGGGATCAACGAGTTGAGAACACTTTAGGGCAAACTGCAGTCCATCCACTATTTCATCGCGCAATTGGAAGACAAGTGTCAACCATTTCAATATATGTTACACAAAAGTATTCCCTTTGTATGGACAAACAAATGCCACATATCCTTTGAACAAATTAAAAAATATCTGTTGACACCACCAGTCTTGATGCCGCCCATTGAAGGCAAGCCATTGATCTTCTATGTCTCTACAACTACAAGTGCACTGGGGGCATTATTGGCACAAAATGACAATGAGTAAAAATAAATAGCCATATACTACATCATTCGCACGCTGATAGGATACGAGTTGAACTATACAACCATTGAACGTGTATGCCTTGCAGTTGTCTTTGCAGAATAGAAACTAAGACATTAAATGTTCAGCCACCAAACACACCTGGTAGCCAAGATTGATCCACTAAAGTATCTCCTAAGTCAGGCAGCATTGACAAGTCGTTTGGAAAAGTGGGTCATGATATTGAGCAAGTATGACATACAATATGTTGAGCGCAAGGCAATGAAATGTCAATTAATAGAAGATCAACTTGCAGATGCATCGATCCAAACCACTCACCCACTGATAACTTATTTTCTAGATGATTATATCTTTCATGCAGAACCAGCCTTACCATGGAAGCTATATTTTGATGGGTCCCACACCAGTCATGGCTCAGGAGCTGGTATCTTGTTCATCACACTACAAGGGGATTCAATTCCTAAATCATTCTGGATCGCCTTCCCTTGTACTAATAACATTGTAGAATATGAAGCATTGGTCACAGGTCTCAAGATGGCAATTAAATGGAAAATTCAGACATTGCTCATATTTGAGGATTCTTAGTTAGTCATCAACCAAGTCAATGATGATTATGAAACAAAATATGAGAAGTTGCCTCCCTATAAGTGAATGGTGGATAGCTTCATGACATATTTCAAAATGATTTCTTTTGAACAAATCTCAAGGACACAAAATAAGGTAGTTGATGCAATGGCTACTATTGGATCTCTATTAGACATCTCTAAAAATGTGTCACAATTTGAGTTCTTAGTGGAACAGTTGTTGATGCCTGCATATGATATCCCAAAGTCAGAAATGGTTTATGAGATTGTTGGTCCCAGTTCACCTTGGTACCAAGACATCTATGATTATCTTAAGTCCCAAACCTTACCACCCAACCTTTCCAACAACTAAAGAAAGTCCTTTATCCGAAAAGCTGCTAGACACACCATCGTCAGTGACACTCTATACCATCGTGGCTTTGACAACACCCTTCTTCACTATCTCGACACTGATGAAGCCCAAACAAATTTATGAGAATTACATGAGGGTATATGTAGATCTCATTCGAGTGGTCCAATGTTAGCTCAAAAATTCACCAGACTAGGATACTATTGGCTGAAATTAGAAAAATATGCTTTTTAGTTTGTCAGAACATGTTGGAAATGCCAAGTGCATAGTGACCTAATTCATGCACCTACATAGGAAATAAGACCGATCACTTCTCCATGGCCTTTTGCACAATGGGGACTCAACCTCGTGGCCAAGATCCATCCATCCTCCTCTAACAACCATAAATTCATAATCACCGCCACTAAGTACTTTACTAAGTGGATTGAAGTCATCCCTCTCACTTACATCATTGGCAAGAAAATATCCAAGTTTATCCTAAATTACATCATCTGCCAGTATGGTGTCCCACAATCCATCATCATATATAATGGTAGTCCATTCAAAAATCAGGATATTCGTGAACTCTATGAGCGATTCCGCATCCAACATCATTTCTCCACCACATATTACCCACAAGGTAATGGCCAAGTTGAGGCGTCAAATAAAAAAATTCTTCGCATTCTTAAGAAGACCATCAACGACACTGGTCGGGTTTGGCACCTACAACTTAATCCTACTTTATGGGCCTATCGTACTAGCATTTGTATCCCCACTAGAGCCACCCAATTTTCCCTGGTCTACGGATCTGAGGCCATATTTCCCATCGAGGTCAAAATTTCTTATCTCTGAGTCTCCTTGAAAGGAATGATTGATGATGAAGAGTACAAACAGTCTTGCCTACATGAGCAAGAAATGTTACAAGAAAGATGAGAAAATGTCTTAAACCATTTGCAGGCATATCAAAATTGTCTCTGTCGAAGCTATAACAAAAGAGTAATGGTAAGAAAATTTAAAATTGATGACTTGGTCCTTATGCAAAATCCAAGAAATCAGGTTGACCATGAAAAACCTGGAAATTTTGAGGCTAATTGGCTCGGTCCCTATATTATTACTACATCATTCGGTTTTGGAGCTTATCAGTTGGCCACACCTCATGGAGAATAGTTGAAAAAACCCATCAATAGCCTACATCTACGAAATTTCTATACATAGCATCAGAGAGCTTGGCTGAAAAACCTAAAAAATACAAAAAAAAAAATAGAAAAGATGAAAACCTGGAAAATAGGCATCTTGGTGACACCAAAAAAATCAAAAAAATGGCAAAAACGGTAAAAAGAAATAAATTCATCCCATAGTGAAAACCGAGAAAATAGGCACTTTGGATAAGTACCATGGTGAAAACCTGGCAAACAAGCACCATGCGTAGTTGATCATTGCTTCGCCATCTAATATTACTCTCATCGACCTTTATCCACTTTTCATAATCACAAAGGCCTGCCATATTCATGACACTCATCCTAAGTCCTATCGATTTTGTCCATGGTTAGCATTTGGTTGACATCATCCCTTGCATATCCTTGTCGTTTGCCTTGCATTTTCCTATCTCCATATCATTGGACTAGGGTAATCCCCGATCTATCTAGGGGCAAGCCCTTTATTGTGTAACTGCAGTGGGTGTCGCATATGATCCTGTATTTGTGAAAAAACAAAAAGATCTAAAAGTTTGAAAATGTCCTGAGAAAATCCAAAAAATAGAGTCAAAGTCAATGTTTGTCTGGTCAATTCAATCGATCACGTCAGTCAATATTTTTTCCACGTCTGAACTGTGTTATCTCTGCGCACTTTCTATGTAGGCAAGATTCATCTTTGAATCCCCGATACATTAGGTCAATCTTTCTAAGTTTTTCCAAATAAAATCATGATTCAAACTTTTGTCCTTTAGACAATGTCATTTGGTCGTGTCGAACTACGAGGTCTCTAAGTGCACGATGTAGGCAAGGCCATCAATCGATGAGCAACTAAGGCTACACTAGGTCAGTCCATTAGGGTTCATGGCACTACACTTTCATGCACATCAAACTATCTTCCAATCAAACAAATCTTCTATCAATCCCGAGCAAGCGGTCTATCAACAATCTGTTTCATCAACATTTTCAGTCAATTCAGCATGTTAGCAATGACATGTAATCAAACTCTATCAAGACAATTCAACCTAGAAAAAATTTAGGTTCTTCTTCAGATGTGTCCTTCTGAAAAGCAACTCTCGTCATTTCTTTATGCTATTGTATGTGTCCTTCCTAAGCATCGTCATCATCATCTGGCTTTTTGATGGATTCTCCTAAATCCAAGAATTGATCTCTTGGATATCAACGTCATTCAGGATGTGTCCTTCTCAAATTTGATATCACTCAACATTTGGCAACACTTTGCAAACACTTGGAAAACTTTATCTATCTTTTTGATGGTTATCATGATATTAGTTCCTTATGTCATAGGAGCCATGACATATCATGATGATTATCATTGTATTTTTATGATCACCTTGCTACTAGTTTCTCAAGGATGTCCTGACTTCAAGATTTAGAGAAGCAACGACATAGTATGGTGATTTTCATGTCTTCTTTTTACTATCATGTGGCTAGTTTCTCAAGGATGTTCTAACATCAGGATTTAGAGAAGCAGTGACATCTCATGATTAGTCTAGTTCTTCTGGCAGTTGGTCCTGACAAAATGACTAAGGGAAGTTATGTTCCTCGTATGAGTCATGATCATCCTTGTCTATGATTGTTGATCTACATGATGGTTTGACCTTGCACACTATTTATCTACTTCATATCATAGTGTTTTTTAGTTGTCATGAAATTTTCTCCCAATGATGATTAAAGAGCAACAACTAGGATAGCACTATAGAAAACCTTTGAAGGATTTTTGTTTCTACACTAACATGCATGTCTTTCTTTGCACTAACATCCATCCTCGTCTTCTCTTCTCTCATTCTGTTATGATATCCTGTGACATACAAAAAAAACAAAGTTGCATACATAATCATACGAGCATCTCATATTCACATTTCACATCTGCATAAATCAAATATCATACTCACAATGTATTTACATCCATCCATAAAACCATCATTTACATCAATATATAGACATCATGAACCATCATTTACATCAACATATAGGCATCATAAATAACATTTGCATTAACATATAAGAATCACATCATCATCACATTATACAATGCATACATACATAACCACATCCATAATTGCATTCATAAACATAAGCATAAAATCCATACATCTCATAGTATCACATAGCATCTAAAAAACCACCATAACACATAGAATCATATAGGCCACATCAAAAACTGCATCGCATATATATAATCTCAAAAATGTAATGTCACAGGATAGAGTCATATGGTATCCCCAAAATGGAGCTCACTGGCTAGAGTATCAAAATATGAAAGTGTCTAAAAACAAGTCCTATGATGTCCCTCCTTCGTCCCAAGGAGGTGAACTGTGAGGTAGTTGTGGCTGACCAACCACATGAAAAGTGACCTTGATGGGAGTGGTGTCCTAAGTCTGACTCTGAGATCCCAAGGGATCAGTAACAAGAGGTTGGCTCTACTCTACCTGGTGTCCTGATGACACTAGTTTGTGCCCATGCTCTGACCTATGGCTATGGCCTGATGAATGCCTGTGGGAGCTATATGACCTATGCCATGATGATTGCCCTGATGAAGTTGACCCCCCAGTACTAGTATGAATGCCACTATGTGACTTGTTGTTGATGTGTGTCTGGGTGCCACTGCCTGTCCTATTGTAGGATCGAGACAAACCTAGGTCTCATCTCTCTGGGGGAATAGCCTTATCATATAGTAACTTGTATTGCCCCCTGCTCTTTGCCATCCTGGCCAACTCCCTAGCCATATCCCCTATCGGTCCTACGCACAACTCAACAAACTCTGTCACCCATCGGTTTGCCTCATGTCATCGAATAACAACTTGATCTCTCTCTACTCTTGTGACCTCTAACTCTACTACCAAGGACTTGTTCTAAGACAAGGTCACATCAAGTCTGCTCTGAATATTTGTGATCCTCTAATCAATAGTGGCATCTACAAGCAAAATCGGTGACCTGTCACCCTCCTCATCCTCGGTGATCATCTGCTCCTGCAATCTTCAATCTGTCTCATCCTCCTCCGCCTCCTCCTCCTCATCTCTCTCCTCATCCCTCTCCTCCTCTACCTGAATCTCCTCCACATCAATATCAAGAGGCTATCCTCCAACAAATGGATCCTCCTCTATGGGAATATCCACCTCCTCTCCACCCTTGACCACCTCCTCAGCTCTCACCTTCACCTCCTCCTCACCCCCTCTGAGCTCCTCCCCTGCCTTCTGCTCAACTGGCAGCTCTCTCTCCTCACCCTCCTCTCAAATGGGTGACAATGGTGCACCACCCACTCTCCACTGGACTCTCCTGGGTTGCCTTTTCCCTCATTCATCCCTCCTCCTCCTGACACTCCTCCTCCCCCATCATCCCCATCTCCTCTGCCTCCGTCCCCCCTGACTCCATCTTTGCCTTTGTCTCCCTTGCCTCCATCTCTACCTTCATCTCCCTTGCCTCCATCTCTACCTCCATCCCTGCCACCTCGGCCTCTCCTTTGTACCTATGAGATAACTGATCTTTGATCTATAGGCGATGGACCATCTAGATCTGTCAATGGGATAGGCCTGTGAATCTGCCACCAGGCGTCGAACTCGGAAGATGTACTTGCATTTGTTGGACCACCCCTCCACATCCACTAAACTACAACAAGACCATCTACCTGTTGCTCGGCCACTATCACTGCTATAGGTGGGCCCCATATGGTCTCTCTAGAATACCGTGCATACTCTACGGTGCGTACTGGCACATCCTACTGCTCCCTGAACTACCGTAGTACCCATTGGGGCAAGTACATCTCAATAATCCGTTGGCTCTTAACTGTGCGGCCAATAAAATACCAAAATTATCTACACAATGATAGATGGCCATCCTCATCTGGCCATTGGGCACAATCTCTGTAAGGCCTCCAAACAAAACTGATCATAGTGTCAATCTGATGTCACCAATAACTAGTATCCCCCACACAAGTCTGACTAACTTAACCCGCATACAGATAGACATATGGCATCCCATCGCCCAACTGTTGCATCTGTACTGGTGGTCAAAAAATAGGAATGTGCTCCCATGCCCAGATCATGAGCATAGTCTCGCAACTGATACTCTGACCCTGATGGTAGACTACTTCATGGAGTTGATAGTATAACATGGCCAACAAGCAGGGCCCCCAAGAAAAAAATTTCCTCTGACCTCGCATATAGACTAATACCTCCCCCCATCCGATCAAAAATCCATGGTCACGGCGTTCTGAAATCAACACTCCAGCAATCAGTGTCATGAGCATGGCACCCCACCGTGGAAACTGGTCGGTTACAGCATCCCAGGCAATCTCATAACCATCAATACCCATCCCGGCACCACCGGCATCCTCATACATCTCTAATAGGGAATTTCACCCTCAATGTGGGTCATATACAACTCTCTCTCCACTTATGGGGATGTGGAGAATACGGTAGACATCCACTAAGGTAATTGTCACCTCTCTTGTAGGCATGTGAAAGGAGCATGTCTCTAAATGCCACCTCTCGCTTAAGGCTATCAACAAACCCCTATTCACCTGATAATGGGCATGAAAGTGACGTAGTACAACCCGTGTCATTAGGTGTTGTCTCTCCCTGTCGCTCAGACGATCCCTAAAGGCATTCGTCGCGGGTCTAAACTCGCATGTGTATATCAGCACTAATCACCTCTGCACATGCAGAAACACGAGTTAGCACCCATAGGTCAACTTTAGTGACATATTATTACTCTTGGGGAATCAAAATACATCTAAAACTAAAGTGTACACAAATTCAAACACTGGTCAACTTTGGTCAACGATAATTGTGTCACGTTGACTGCATATGCATCGCGGTTCATCACTTGCGGATTTTCACCTGGCAGTTGCGTCGCAATATGGTAAATATGTCGCTATATCTAGCAATTGTGTAGTCTCACAATTTTTGTGTCGCTCGATAAACTAATTGCATCACAATGTGGTAATCACGCCGTTTGACATGTCAATTGTGTCGCAACATTGCAGTTGCATCGTGAAAAGTCGCACGTGCATCGCATTTTCATGTTTGCATCATTCTCCCTATCAAATGCGATCTTTCACATAAAAACCTAACTACCCAGCGCACTTGCGTCGTGACGCAAACAAATACATTGAACATGGCAGCATTTGCGTCGCAACACATTTGTTTAACCCCCCACAAGCAGTCATAAATGCATAAAAATTGAAAATTTACTGGTGGGATGGGGTACTTACCAGTGCTTCTGCACCCTCGGGTCGTCAGAAAGTCCGCACGCGGTATCCACGGTGGTCTTTTTTAGGAATCACCATCATCGTTTTAGGCTCTAATCTCTGAAAATTTTATATAGAAAATGAGCAAATGACACTTGGTTTTGCTTTTTCAATCTATTTATAGGCTGAAAATTAGGGTTTTGACTTAGTAGGTTTGTACTAGAGGCTCATTTGACCGTCTTTCTCTGGAATTTTGGCTAGCTTAGCATCCTTCATTGCCAAATTTGATCACGTTGTTGTGTCTCCTGTCATTAAATTGTTTAATCAGGACACTTTCCAACTTTTTATGACCCCGGGTCGAAATTCAAAAATTTTCCCGAGGGGGCATAGGCACTTTGTACCTTCGTTGGGGCATATTTTGGACTTGTTTTCTTTGCCACAACGCAATAAATTTCATTATGACAAAGAGGGGCAAATGTAGACACATAAAAATGACCAAAGCCTGCAAGCAATATTTTACTACCTTTCGTCCTAGCATAATTATGACATTTTAATTATGTTTCTAACCCACCTTCAACTATTAATTGAATAATGCATAATTATTTAATTAGTTCATATCTTCTATTCTTCATGATTATTACATTAAAAAATCTCATTTATTTATTTAATGTGTCACTAATTATCAAAGTCGTCTCATAATTAAATAAAGTCTCATTTATTTAATTAGTATTTATCATCAATGTCCTATTGATTATTAAATAAATATATTTTAATATATTTATTTAATATGTCACTAATTCTCAAAATCTTCTTTTAATTAAATAGATTTATTAGTTTATTTAATTAAATCATTTTTCTCTTCTAAATTAAATAATTATTCCTAATTATTTAATTGCCTTATGTGATATTTCCCTCTTTTTAAATAAAATAGTTTATTTAAAAATGACTTCACATAGTTAACTGATTATTCCTTTAGTAATTAACTTTAAATCAATTACTTATTATCTCACAAAATCCATATTTTGAATTAATTTAATTCAAAAGGGAAATATTCTTCTATAAATCAAGTAATTGTCAAAATTACTAATTTTCTAAAATCTCATCTTCTTAACTTTTGATTTTTGCTAATTTCATCTCACTGTCACATTCATTCTCTATCCTTGATTTAATTTCTTAAATTAAATCTCATCCACACATTTGGGAATTTTTACCCTAACCCTAATTGAGAGTTGTTAGTTTAAATCTTGATCATTGATTCTAGGGCATTTTCTCAATCTTCAATCTTGTTCGTTCGTTCAAGATTGCATTTTCTATAAAATGGAAATCTTGTCCTCATTTTCGACATCTCTTATTATTATCTCGTAGAAATCATCTTATCTCTTAATAAATTTTGCATCTTGAATCTTGAATCTTAATCTCTTGCATTTAATATTGTCATTTTCATTGTTTGCATCTAGAATTAAGTTTCTTTTGCAAAAATACTAAAAAAATCCTTCAAAGATTTGTTTAGGACTAGGCATTATAGAATTTTCTCATCAAATATGAGGGCATACTCACTACCACAACAAGCTAAGGAGATGCAATGGAAGTCAGCCATGGAGGAGAGAAGATTGGGTGAGATTGTTCATTGTTTTCTTTTCTCATTTTTCTCTTATGCATTCTATTGCTTGATTGGATTATTTAATATTGCATGCATTAGACACTAACAACTCTATCTTGCAGAAATCCATCATTACAGATAGAATAATATTTAATATAAATTTTGTTTATTTGACAATTATTAAAATTAAATTTGTAGAAAATTATATTGTGTATGAAGAATCACAATATACATTTGTAAAATAGAAAGATTCATCTTAACACTTCAATAAATAAGATAATTAAATTTTTGTTTAGTAGAAAAGTTGTTATTCCTATTATAGCAAGATAAATATAATAATCAATATTTGCTACTATAATTTTAATTGAGGGTTACTCAGGTTTTCAACCTAGTTGAAGATCCCAAAGAGACCATGGGGGGTCTCTTCCCAATGGTTTTATCATCGAGACCACTAATGGGGGACCTCAATTCCCAAAGCATTATTACCCTTGTTCAAACCACGGACACAACATTCTAGAAAAGTTCCACATCCTACAAGCACAACAAACCCAACAAACACACACATATTGCAAGCATGTTAGCCCAATAAAGGCACATAACATGTCATTTCAATACCCTAGTAGCAGTTTGAACCTTAACAATTGTCACAATATTATTATGACTTAACCACTGCACTACGCCCTTATCAACCAATATTTTCTAATATTTTTGATTGATTATTATCAACTATAATTTATAACATGTTACAATGGTAGGAAGTAGTCACTATGTGACACTTTTTAAATACAGTGCATTTTATAAGCATAACTTGAGTAGATCGAAAAGTGTGTACATAGCACATTTCCCTTTTATTTTTGCATTTATTTTAACTTTTCAATTAATGAGTATAATTATGAAATCTAACCCTCCTAGAGATCAAATTTTCCTTAAATCATGCCCTCTCACCTAAACACAACCCTTCTCACACCTATTTCATTATTTTTATCCTTTTGGACACCCAAGATGTCAATGTACCATATTTATGTCCTCTAGATGGATCCACATATAGTCACATCATGGGAAATTAAACATATCATTTCTTACCTAAATACTTTCCTTTCTACAAAGATTGACCCCTAAATTGTCTCCAATGGTCAAATTAGTCAAAGGTTGATAATAAAAGGGATAGATTAGAAAGAAAAAAACAAGAAATCATTTAATAATCATTTCACACATGATAAAGAAAGCATCTAACACTAATTTAATAATCATCACACACCGTATATCTATATGCACACTCTGTAGGCATTTACAACCAATTGTTAGCTACTTGAGGCTTCCACCTACTAGTCTCATCATAAAATGCTTTAATTTTTAATATTTTAGATTTAAACCTTAGGCCACACACACATAAAAGGAAACTCCATACTTTTATTTTTAATTCAATCTTTAAAGATATGATGGAGGTAGGTCCCTTAGTGTGCTTAATGCAACAAAGCTTACTTTTTTAAGCATTTGGAGGTATAGGAATAATATTAAATTATTATATCAAGCACAACATTTTATTTAATAGAGCACATTATTGAGGTAGTATACTTAGGATACAATCACATCCTATATGATTTTGGTGTACCAAAGAAGACACCAATGTGGGAGAGAAAATAAAATGACATACTATCATATAGAAACACACAAGATTAGTTGTAAATGTGTGTGGTCTTGTATTTTTTCAATGGCCTCACACACCTAAATATTTTTGGCATTGTTTTTACCTCTTATTATCTTCTTTATTGATTCTCTTTATAATGTTAGTGTAATAACCCATCCTAAATTATTACTAAATTAACATTATTGTAAATGACACATGAATATATTACAAATTAAAAATACATAACTAATGGCTAAAGTCAACCATAACTACACATGTCCATTTAAAATGAGTCAATGATTCATATATTCACTTCAAAAGTCAAATTATAACATCAAGTTTGACTTGGCTCCTAAGGCCACAAAGTCATTACATTGCACACTTTACATCAATTGCATGAATGTATTACATCAAGTTATGTCTTAGACTAATATAGTCTTGTGAACAACTAAGGTTCTTCTTTTATGCTCGCATCCTCTATTGGATGAGAACATGGTTGAAGCGCTTTACAACCCAACCACAAATCTTACGCTTCCACGGAATTTTTTCGACTTGAACAATGCTCAACCCTACATAGAAATTTTATCAAGAGAACAATCTACAAGTTGGAATTTGGTGTGTGCCCATACATCAACATACAATTTTCTATCTACAAGTTAGAAAATAAATTGCAAGATCTATGCTAGGAATGCTAGAGAGTGATATCATAGAGTTCATACATACAAAATGAACTATATTGCTTGGCCAAGCATATCAAATGTGTTGCAACAACAAAAAAAATAGGTTATGGTAAATAAAACCTATACTCTTTAAACTCCATTTTGGAACCCGTCCCGAAAGGTAACTTTCTACAATACAACATCCCATGACAGCTATCTACCCTCTAGCAGCATCTACCCTAAGGTGCTCTAGTCTACTTAGGTATCATTATTTCGTTCAAGTATTAGAACATTATTCTCACATATGTCTTCAAAAAAGAAGAATCAAATTACTATTTACTCTCTAAAAATAAATCAGATTTATGATTCAAATAGAGTAATTCATCAATCAATCATATCATTCTCATGACTCACATATACTTTTCATCATAAGCATTTTCCATTTTAAAATGAACTAAGAACAAAAGAAGGTATGTCACAAGTATGTGTGTGTACATAGACAAAGTCTATGTGCATACACATATATGTGCCTACTTAAGGTTTCTATTTGTGCATACACTCTAAAATAAACTATTAAATCGGATTGCAATCATTAAATAATATTCCATTTGACATCTCTTTTGGAAAGATAAAGAATCCAGAACAATTCTATATTAACAACTTCACACATATTCTTGTTTCTTTTGCATTCTCACAAAACTATGATACTCTAACATTGTTGTTTACATATGAACATTCATCGTTTAAACAGAACAAGTATTGTTTCCTACTAAATAGTTATAGGTCAATCTACTTCATAAAGAACGTTCACAATTTACATCTATTCAGTGTTCTTCCAGCTAAACAGTTTAATGAGCAAGACTGTTTTCAGCTACAAGATAACTTTACAACAAATTAGTGTTGTTTGCAATAAATTATTCACTATTTACATCAATACAATGTTGTTTCAGATAAAACAGTTACATTTTATGATAGACAATGTCATTTTCCAATAGAACATACATTGTTTGCAATTACTCGATGTTGTTTCAAGTTGTTTAGATGCTAAATGATAACATTACAATTTGATGTTCATTGTTTTAAATAGAATGGGTTTTTTCCACAATGAACATAAAAGGAACAATGTTGTTTGCCAGTAACAAATATTGTTGATAGCTTCTCATTTGACAATTTCAAGCAATCCAAAAATATTGCTAACAAATTAATTAGCCCAACTTAATACATGAAGCAGAATGCCCAATATTTAGATCTTTGAACACTTCCATTACTAAAATTCAATGTGCAACTATATAAGAATTATAATGAAACCAATTTGACATACTCGTTAATTTGAAACTGAGCAACCATATGGTCAAGGAACATAACTCTGAATTTTATCAGGTTTCCTAACTTAACGCGTGCCTTTCAAGGCCATCAATAAAGCACTCACTAGTCACTCTAGGAACGACTACCCCTTATGGGACTGGTACATTTATTTCTTAGAAAATCAAGGGTCGTATTCAAGTTTACCCATAAAGGCTTGTTGGGTTTATACCATATATATATAGCATGTTGATCACGAAGATCGAACCTTACATGGACTTAATGAATCCCAAACTTAATCATTCCATCGCTCCTTCTAAACAATGGCAACATCAATATGAAAATACTTAACACATTCCCAGTAATGGTTTAGCCCTTTTACCATTATCAGTCGAGTCGATAATGGTAAGGTGACACATTTGAAAGAAAACATAGGGATTATACCCCTTCCCATAGGATCGACAGTCAATCCTCTAAAAGGTTATACACATAAAAATAGACATTTGATCGGAATGAAATTTTGATAGCCATAACATGGCTAGCATCATTGTGCGAGCTTAAGTGAAAGTCACATTTTTATGGCTCCAAGCCTCGGCCTAGATTTATAGGCTAGCTTATAAGGCTCTAACATAGGTTAGTACTCATGCAAGGCAAGTCATAGGCCATGCGGCCCCAAAAAGGTGGTCGATATTACACATCAATCAGCTCAAGCTCGTAACAACATAGACAAAGAAATTACATATTTACTATGCTATTGAACTTTTTAGTAGAAAGCAGAGAATACCACAAGCATGTTATGAAAATGATAATGAAATCAAACTTATTTTCAAGGAAACCAATTTACCTTAATAATAAAGCTTTTTTGGTGAAGCTTGCATCTAATTTTTCCACTTCTACAAGCTCTTCTCTAATTTTTTCCTTGCTATCAGTCGAATTCCAATTCACTATCCTTTTTCCCTCACTATCAATTCTAAAATGGAAACAATTTTTTCATTGCATGCAGCTAGGGTCATTACCGTTATGGCTTTTCTGTCATAGTCGTTGACCACTATATTTTTGAATATTTCCATAATTTTTATGGTAGGCCCACATCCTTCATGGGTCACCTTCAAGATTTTTGTTTGATTTTTACATAGTCTGATTTGGGATATCATCGGTTATCGAATTAAATTTCAATAAAAATAAAAATATGTATATGTATATATATATGTAATATATATATATGTGTGTGTGTGTGTGTTTGTGTGTTTGTGTGTGTGTGTATGTATGTATGTATGTATTCAAATCTATTTACATACATGTATATATATATATATATATATATATATATATATATATATATATATTCATGTGTAGATTTTTGTTTGAAGGGGCTTATAAGTTCCATGTGTTATCATTTGATTAAATAAGGAATTTGATTTCATCTCGAGCATCCATATATATGTGAACTAAAAGGGATTTCTTTTTACTTAATTTCACATAATGTAACTCTTATCCTTTTAATCATTCTATAAAATATGTACGTTCATTTTCTTCAAAGCATAGAGTTTAAGTAAACAATTTAATCTACAAGCCATTCATTCTCAATCACTGAAACAACTCAAGTCATGAAATTATGTTCTTTTGTATTCCATGTTGGTTCATCAATAAGTTAAGATACATAAGTGTGGTATTTCTCTTCCTCTTTATAGGTAAGGTTTATTTCATGTTAAGGAAACATATTCTTGTACTTGAATTGTGACCCATTTAAATAGAAAATGTAAATTTATAGTCATGGTCTTTAGGTCTGCATATATAACAAGGATGGTACTTCATATTCTTCTCCCAAAAATTCAATGCCTCATTATGCTATTGGGTATGAATAAGAAGACTATAGAATGACTTATTTTTCCCTAATTATAGTGGTCATGCTCTTGTAGACACCTAAAATTTGACCTTTACCCAACCACACCTAATTTTAGCCTATCTTAAGCCATCGATTAATTAACTAATATTTATTTAATTAATTTATTTATCCCGTCACCTTTATCCTACCTTCTCCTAGAAAATTAATTAAATAAATATTAATTATGTATTTAATTAATTTACCCCCAAATCCTCCAACTAAATTAATTAATTAATTAAGGCTAATTAATCCTTATGAATTTTTCCTCCATTATTTAATTCTATTTTTTCCCTTAATCCTTATCCATTTAATCTTAGCTCTCCATCTTGTTCACATGGACCACAATCTAAAATCATTATCATGTGACAAGTGTCCCTCTCACATGACTAACTAATACCTATGAATCTTGACACTAAGTTCTAAAATTCAAACCAACTTTTCATCATATCCAATCATCTCATCTAAACCTCTTAATCCTAGTCATTCACATAAGGATGTTACCTTAATCCTAATCCTAAACCTAGCCCTTATCCCTCATGTGAAACTTGTCATGCATGACTATAAATTTTGGTCCAAGCCCTAATCCTCAATCAATCCTAGCCATCCATTAACCATTGTATCTTATCCCTTTATTTATCTCATGGAAATTATATAAATGAGAGGCATCCTTCCCATTTGATCAATCTTCCATATTAATATCCTTATGGTGTCCAGATTTCTATCAATCTCTTCTCATCCTACTATTATTTTGTTGTATTTTCTATCTACTTCCTTCATATCCTAGCTAATATTCCACTATCTCACCCTCATCCTAACCATTTCATCATTCATTGTATCAATCCCATCATCATGTTGTTGGTTTAATGTGCAACCACATTCCTCCATCAACATCTCAAAAGAGAAAATCAAGTAAAGCTAAGGTGCACTCTACTTTAGCTCTATCTAAGGAGAAAGAAGGGTTTTAGGTGAAGCTATTGCACATATGTATTGTATTGTATCTTCTATGTTATTTACCTTTACTATTTTTCTTGTCTTCATTTTGGCATGCTCAATGGGACCCACATCCTTATTTGACCTTTTTTGCGAGTTTTTGATGATTTGTGAGTTTTAGGTTTTGAATTGGAACTTAGCTCTATGATTTGACACTTCCATTCAACAAACTCATGCTTCTTTCATGACATTTGACACTTTCATTCAATAAAGTTATGCTTTTATCAGGGATTTATGTTCTTATGTTATATCTCATTGTGCTTCTTTAGTGACTCATGGTGCTTGCATTTTGACTTTGGGTGCTTCCATTATGAGAAATCACACCTACATTTTGATTTCTGGTGCTTATTTTCATGGAATTAATGTGTGTGTTCTACTTAAATTTTTAGCTATTTTTAGTGCTAACTCTTGGTTTTTCTCTATTTGTTTCTACATTTTTCATAACATTTTTCTTGCATATTTTGTTAATTATTTTTTATGCATGTTTTAAATTTTCCTAACATTTTATTTTATATAATTAGGATTACTCATTATTTTTTCTTCAAATCTAAGGTTTATGTAGACGTGTGCCTCTATTTCGACTTTAAGCTCCCCCATTCTAACTTTTAGCACCTTTTTTCCAAATTTCTATGCATTTGTTCTAAATTTTTGCACCTCTATTTTGACTTGTTGAGCTTTTTCTTAACAAATTTGCACCTTTGCATAGGTATAATTTTCTCTTTTCTATGTCTTAGGGCTTTTTTCCTATCAAAATACACCTTTGTTTGTTCTTTTAGTGCTTGTGTTTCACAAAATTGCACTTTTGTTTAGTTTCCTTCATAATTTTTTCAAATTTTTATGATTATCTTAATGCTAACAATCATTTTCATTAATCATTTTTTCATCTAACCCCTTGTTGTGTAGCTTGAAATCACTTGTCAAAATAAAAAATCATCAAACTACTAATTTTTAGAGTTTCCAATAAACTCCATAAAACCAAGATCACCTACAAAACCTAGATTAGCCTTCTACAAGGAGAAAAAACAAAGATGCAAGAGGAATTTGTAAAAGATGTGCAAATAATATTATTAGGAATAATGAATTACATGAGACGACTTGCTTTTATAAAACAATATGCAAAACCCTAAAGGTAAAACCTAATTAGGACCTAAGTAAACTTAATAAAGTGTAATTAAACATTTAACTAAACCAACACCCCCCCTTAAGGGCAACTTAGGTAGAATAAGAAACATGCAAATAATGTAAGGATGAGCCCATGAAAGCATGAATGGGTCCCGACTACAAGGCCATGTGAAGTACCTATGTACATATGCAAGAATGGGAAAAGGGAGAAAATCCATTGGGACAAAACTCCCCCCAAAAGATACAATAATGATGAGAAGAGAGACCATACATCCCCCCTCCATAATGAGATAACCTCCTGCAAAGAAGCACTAGAAGCACACTTATGGAGTAACACTAGAATTCTGAATTTGACAAGCAAGGAAAGGTAATTCCATTTACTAGAAACCGTATGAGATTCACTGAACGACTTGGGGCGGAATCATGAGAAAGCAACAACAAACCTGATGCCAAGGAACATTGGAAAAACTCACAAACTAGCACAACCCTGGAGTCTATGAAGCAACAATAGATGAAGAAATGATGTATAACTAAAATGAACTGCAAAGATCCAAATTGCACCCTCCCAACTGTCAAAATGTCCAAGTAATCTATAGAAAACCCATTGGGCCAAATCTGAAAGAATGATCAACCTAGGATAGATAAAAAAAAGTGCATGGCTAAAAAAAAATGTTTTATTTGTAAAATAAGCAGAATTGGGAAAATGGGCATAACTTTTCACTCGTATGTCAATTTTGGAAAATGAGATATTATCTAGGTATCCATTAGTTTTTGCATGCAACAAGTAAATTTTTCAAAAATCAAATCAAAAGGGTCATGTTTGCATTATCGGCCAGCAAAATTTAACCTTTTTTTTTCGAAAATTCATAATTTGAGCATACGATGTCCATTTTTTGAAAACTTTATATCGTCAAAAATTTGATTTCATCCTTTATGCAAATCTGAGGTTAATTTTTTCCATGGAGGTAGATGTGAACATTAATCCTTGTATGCAATCTTTCCTTTTTGCATGCTTTATGTTATCATTTTCTCTTTGATTTCTACATGTTTTGCATGTTCTCCTTTTACAATCTTAGGGTATTGTAATAAATGAACTTCAATAAAGTTCCATCAGGGGGGCTTCTTGCATAATAATTAGATTAGAGTGTAGTCACATGGCACACACTGTGATCCCATATTCATATTAATGACAACTCACATGAGTTGTATCTGGATTTTGTAGTTTCTTTTGGCCACAATCTTGCTCATAACTTGACACATTTTCGTTTGCATCAGTTCATGTCTCAAATTGAGAGCCTATTGTTAATGATCCTGAATCACATCAGATTCTCATTGGGTCACATTTTATTTTGAGGGCCATTCATTTTATGGTTAATTTTCCATAATCTTCATGGTACTTGCTCCTATGGATTAGTTTTAGTCACAGATCGACATCGACATCAAGATACACATAGCTTCCAAATTCTTTCATGATATCTTTCCCTCTTATGGAGGGGGAATTTCTTATATATCTATATGATGGATGGTGTACAAGGGGATTTTTATGGATTCCTTTATCTTTCATCACTTGCTTGCATTTTTTATTTCTTTTGTAGGTGATCTTGGCTTTATGGATTTTATTAGAAACTCTAACACTAACATCTTTCTTGAAAATTTGCTTGTCCAAGGATTTCTTTTTTCCACTAATCTAGGAACATTTATTTTCTTAATAATAATGAACTTTTTTTATGTCTCTTTGAGTTAGAGGTATGTATGCTCTCCTCTTACACCTTTGTGTGATATTGAGGATCATTTGTATGATATCCCCTTGCACTTCATGCAATATTGGGTGACCAAAAACACTTGATTCATTCCTTTTATTATGCATGCCTAGGGATTTAATCACCCTAGGGGATGTTCTCAACTCTAGTGTTCTGGTGGAGTATAAATATTCAAAGGTGAATTGAAGGGCACCTCTCTTGGAAGTGAATTTTTTCAATCTGGGCTTTGCCTCCAAGAACTTTATACCTTGGAGAAGTGAATCTGAAGAGTGGTTGACCATCACCTCTTGATTTTTTGGCATTACTCACTTTCATCTAAAAATTTAGGCATCATGTACCTTTGAGTTATTGAGAGAACTCCCTAGCAACCTTTTTCATCCTAATTTAAGAAAATTTGATCATTACTTAGTGTGGCGCAAGGTATAGTATCATCCCTCAAGCTAATCACCATGTATCTCCTTGATTATAGATACAAGCTCTTTGAGCAATTTCTTAGGACCTCCAAAGAAAGAGAAAAGGTGATCCCTTGTGCCACTAGATCCCTATTTATTGACTCTTGAAAGATAAGTTTATTACACTAGTAATCTTGAGATATTAGCCTTTGGTTAATGGGACCATAATAAGTTAACACTCCTATTTAAATAATTTTAGGCTTGTGCAAGTGCTTGGTGTGTCAAAACCCTAATGGCATGAAATATCCATCTTACTCTTTGTATTTTCTAATCATGATGCATATATATGTTTTGAATGTCATTGGTGTGTCAAAAATTTCTCAACCTTATTTGTATGAGCCACATGTACCTTGTATCCAATTTTTTCTTAGTTTTCTTGATAAGACTATCAATGCTTGATTCTAACTTCATCAACTTGTCCAAGATAGTATTGTATAAAACTAAAATCCACCTCATTTTTGAAAAATTTAGATGTACTAAGAGTGGGGAAAATATTTTTGAATTCTTCTCTCCAATCATCCAATTTATTTATTTCACAACTATCATCCAAAAAAAATTGCATCAAAATTTCCTCTAAATCTTCAAAATAATTTAACTTACCCTTCAATTATGTATCTAATTTTCTTTTGAAATTATAGATATCATTCAACAATCCCATTACCTCATTTCTACTTGAAATCTCAACTAAGGAACTTGGATCAAACTTTGCATGACTAAACAAATATCTTGTTATTGGCACACATGGAATCTAAGTACTTAAGACATATTTTAAACTTGCTTCATTTTTTGCATGGATAATGTATGCTTTTTTCAAGTTATTTTAATTAGCTCATGTATCATCTATCCTGTGAAAAATTTAGGACAACCTATGGCCCAAAATATTCTTGACTAAACTAACAAGATTATTTTTTTCCTTCTTATTTTTCCACCGTCTTTGACTCCTAGATTTTCTTAACTTTCTCCTTTAAGTTTGCAATCCTCAATATAAAAATATCATTATCTTGTTGGGATGTATCTTTTAATATTTATTATGGATTTTTAGGTTCTCATGCTATGCTTTGAGGAGGATGAATTGATAAATTTATTTTATTATACTCCTACAATAACTTGATGTTGGGGATGTTGCTTGAAGAGAAGTAGTGTAACTTAACCTTCTAAAAATGAGATTCCTTTTAAGTTAATTTATGTATTTTTCCACCTAAGGTTTCTCATTTCAGGGGATATTGCCCATATTTCCAAGGCCTCAATGTTTTAACTAAACCTTGAACCAAATTATAGCTCCTTTTCTTTGTATTCAAAAGCTAGCACATCCTCAATTGCATCTTGTCTCTTGATTGTATCCAAAGCAATGGTAGATATTATATCCCATGTAAGAAATATTAAGTAGCCACTTTCCTTAATAAACCTTCTCCCTTCCTTGGGATTGATTCTGTTGACATCAAATTCAACTTCTTTCATGACCTTTCTTCTCATTTCTTTCATCTCCTTATTTAATTTTTTCAATAAAATTTATGTCTTCTTTTTAATCAATAGATTTTTGAGTTCCTTTGATTTAATAAATTTTTCATCTAACAAGAATTTAGTGCATTCAAGGGCCCTTACATCATTCACAATTCCGCCTACTTCTCTAAGGTCATGCAACATTATTTTTAGAGGAACATTAGATAATTCCATTCTCTAAGCAAAAGCAATATATTTGTGTATCTCTTCCATTTCAATTGTATTTTCCCCAATCTCTTCAATAACAAAATAATAAAGCAATACTTGAATTGCATCTTATTTCTCTAATTATACTTGAGGAGGAGCAACTCATGTACTTATAATCATCACCATCACAGGTTGATGAACTGGTTTCTCTACCTTATGTTCTTTTTTATGTACTTTATAACATAGAATAAAATCTGGATTAGGTATCTGCAAACTAGAATAAACAATGTTAATCTTAATCTAACCAATATTAATCTAAATCAAACAACAAAGAATGAGGAAATAAACATAAAAAAGCTAAACAAATTAATGGAAAGCTCTCACCGAATATGTGTTCACTCCTTTCAATTATATTGATTTCTCTTCTCTATTTTGTTGTTTCAGTATTCTTGCCCTTAGATTTATCAGTATTCATGCAAGCATAACTTCCTTGAGTGTCTAAGAAAAATATCAAAGATAAGTTTCTTCTCAAAAGTGTATGATTTCGGGAGGAGGAATAATGATTATGACAGGCCATTTTATATATTTTGGGTTTTCGAACGATCAACGCAGATTGAAAGAGAGATCGACGGACGAGATTGATGAATGTCATGTGATGTGAGTTAGAACACGAGTCAGAAAATATTATAGGATAAAGACTAAGTTAGAACGTGAGTTAGAACATGAGTTCAAGATTTTAATCTTCAGTTAAGAGTCTTCAAAAATAGAAGAACAAGAATTTGAATGTCAAAGACAAAGTTAGAAGTTGAAGAATCATGCATTCAAATGCAAACATGAGTTAATTAATTAAATAAAGATATTTAATTAATAAACACATCATGCATATGAGTTAGAACTAGTTAACTGACTAGTTGTGACAAAGAGTCCTCTTGCAGAGACAATCAGATGTTGAATCCGGTGATAACTAGAGAACTAAAAATAGATCTTTAGTTAGAAGGTGAGTGAATGATTAGTCAACTGATTGATAGAAGAATGTGACATAAATAATTAAATGTTAATCTAATTCAACATTTGAAAGTAAAAGATTTAATTAAATAAATAAAGATAATTTATTTAATTTGACTGTTGCAAAGGTGGAATTGAATAATTAAATAATAAATATTTAATTATAGATAAAGTATGACAAAGGGGGTAATTAAATAATAAATTATTTAATTAAGAAGGAAGAATTAATTATTTAGCAACATAATAAACAAATATGATTTATTTATTTTATCAAGGTTGAATAAAGGTCATTTATGAATTAGTGAATTAGCTAAAAAGGGGTATTTAATTAATAGAGGAAATATGTGTTAGAAAGGTAATTAAATAATTAACATTATTTAATCATGACCATGGACTATAGAAAATTATGTCGAAAGTGGTGCTCGCAGGCCTAGACCAATTTTCAGTGTCTACAGTTTGCCCCTCTTTGATACAATGTTGTTAAGGCATTGTGTCAAAGAAAATATGCCTCGATCGTGCCCCAGCATGAAACAGGTTAGGGTATGCCCTAGTGAAAGGGAGAATGACGAGGAGGTAGTGGTATGCCCCCTCAAGAGGATAGATGAGTTTGAAGAACATGAGTGTGCTCTCGAAATGGATAGATAATGGTGTTGAAGATGCAGAAAAGAAGAAATGTTAGCATGAATAATTCAAAAATTTAGTATTGAAAAAGAATGGTTATTGATTGAGAAAAATATGATCTTCGATATTGTGCCAAATATGCTATGCTTGCTTTTTATCATCATTGGGCAGGACATGACACAAATGGATAGTACACACCATGATATGAGATAGACCATAGTGTACAAAGTCATCCATCTATGAAAAATATACAGTCGTAGACAAGGAGTGTCTTAACGCATGCTAAGGATAAGATTACCCCAGTCATTTTGTTAAGACAAACCAAACACAGTTAACAAATAAAAGATAGGCCATGAGACGTCATTGCTCCTCTAAATCCTTGATAGGACATCCTTGAGGAAACTAGTAACATGACTCAAAAACCAATGTTAAAAAGACACTTGACAGACAACAACCAAAGAAAAAGATTCCTGAGACATCCTTGCTTCTCTAAATCCTTCAAAGGACATCCTTGAGAAAGCTAGTAACTGGACTAAATTCACAAATTGATAAAAAGATAAGACAAAATAAGATATAAATTCATAAATCCAAATAAAAGTATTCCCCAAAGCTTGATCTTGTGGGATTGTTTGATGTTTGACATAGTGTAATGTGATGGATGACACATACTGCAATAAGACATTGAGTCTGGTTTTGACTTGGTGACTATACGTATAAGGCATGACAAAGCTTGGTTTTAGAAAAGACACTTGTCGTATAAGACGTTGGAGTCTGATGACGTTGATGTGACAACCTACATAAGGCTATGACAATTTGACGACATTTGTTGACAAGAAAGACATATCTTGCAAAGACATAAGTTGATCGCTTTGACAATGTGTTTGATATTGAGTTGATGATTGTTTGAGATGCTTTACCTTGTTGGTCCATGAATTTTTTTGATTCGTTGATTGATTAAAAGTGTATGTGTGTGTGTTGACAGTGTATGACTTGAGATGATACCCTAAAGTACTGACCTAATGTGGTTAAATACATGCATCTAAGTGAATGGTATGAAATGTGTGTGATAGTGAATTGAATGTGAATGAACCCTATTGGATTGACCTAGTGTGGTCTCAGGAGCTCATCAATTGATTAGCCTTACCTACTTTGTACACGCAGAGACCTCATAGTTCGACACGACCAATGACTTTGAATTTACAAAGAGTCATGATTTTAATGTGTGTGATACATGAAAAACCTAGACTGACTGACCTAATGCCTCGGGGACCTAGTGAATTTATTAGGGAATCTTCCCCTATGGTGTGGCAACCACCTAACCCTATAGCTAAATATTTCTTGTTTATAATCTTTACTCAAATCATCAAAATTTATTTAAAAATTCTCCATGGGGTTAAGGTTGAAAACCTCACAAGTCATTTCTCTAGTCAAAACCATTAATGACACACCCTCAAAATTGTAAAACATTCTTTTTAGAGCATCATTATTACTACTAATGATTTTGATTAATTCAACATTTACAAATAATTTGGCACCACCATATTCCCATATCAAATTTCCAAATGTTAGAGATTTGGTAGTCTAGAGTGTTGTTGCTCTAACAATATTTAAATATTTTTCATCCTTAGGCAAGAATTGTGGCATCTCAATAGACTTAGCCCTATCAAGGATTTTCTCAAATAATATTCTAGTTCCTTAGGTTTGCCTCACCCTTTTAGATGAACCAATAAGTTGGCTCAACAAATATTTATCTAGAAACCACTTTTCCTTACCATTTTTGGGGTTTCTCTGACTCATTTTAGGGTTCTACAATGACTACTAATAGATATTTCTAGGAGCACAAATATATAACTACACTACCTAGCAAAAACTTAAGAAATTGAAACCCTAAAAATTAAATGTCCTTTCTATCAAATAGAGATGAAATTAAACATACCCATTTTACATCATCTAAAAACTCTAATTTCAAATTCTTAGCATAGAAGATCACCTTGGCTCCTCTTCACTTTGTAATTAATTTTTAATAGCTTTAAAGTATGAATTCAACTATTGCAATTAGAATTATTAAAGAGGTGGGAATAAATTAGTTTTTTCTCGTTATTAATGTCCATATGAGTGAAACTATAGAGTATGTCATGAGTCATCTTCGCATTCCAATGTGGTTTTTCAATATTTTGAGAGATTTTAGATCAGTGGTTACCATAATTAAGCATCAGTGCAAAAGAATTTGAAGAAACAACTAGAAAATTTGTGCTACAAAGGAGGAACACACTACAATAGTATTTTGGCATCTATCTCATAACTTTCTATGTCATGAAATGGACCCCAATATATACTCATGTCACCTAATGATGCAAGAGACCACATCAACTCTCTTGGAATTCAATGAAGGATGCATGTGCCTATAGAATGCTAATGTGGCTTCAAAAGAATTTTATTTAGGGAAATACCACTATGAATAATTTGTGTGTTAAAATTAAAATAACATGTGTTGAATAGCTATTTACCTTCATTTTAATCAAGCACATACATGATAAAGAGTTAATATCTCTAAGGCTCATGGATGATACTTGTCATCATAGCGCATCAATGCAACTGGGATTCAAGAAGATAATTTAAATTCATGGTACAAGAGGCAACATAGGTAATTTAGAATTTTTTCATATGTCATATGGTGGCATTACTGTAAACTATCATAATCAACAAGTGGTTAAAAGAAGACATGTGCCACTATATTGCATTGATGCAAACTTGGTCAAGAAAGATATTTTATAATTTATGAAATGAAAGTAAAATATGCTACAACAAGAGGATGTCATGTGTTTCTAAAATGTTATACTACAAGTTCACACTCAGGTGCTTGAAGAGAAATTGTGCTACAAAGAGAAAGCATGATGAAATCAACAATTGACACATGGATTCAAGTAGAGGCCACCAAAGAGGTGCACACTTACAAGTGGACAAGTACAAAAATAACCACATGAAGAAGAGGGATTTACCGGTAATGCAAATCAAGGGGTTAGTGGAACAATGAAGCTCGAGACATGAATAAATTGACTTAAGGTAATCCTACAAGATCAACTAGTCACCAAAAAATTAGAACCTAAAGAAAATAGAAATGAATCAAAGGCCTTGTGTTTTAGGTCATAAGATAAACCCTAGCTGATTTCACCTTAAAACTAGAGAAGTTGCAAGGTACAACAAGTGTCACTAACTCCAAACATGTGCAAAACCTTCAATATCTTCCATTTATCATCTTTCCCTTGACACCACCTAAACTTGAGAAGAAGACAAAAAATCTCACACCATTAGGTGATCCTATTGATTTAATCTTCCATAAATTCATTAAGGCAAACATGGTCACTTCCCCCCTCATAAGGATTTTTTTTTAAATCTAATCCAATCCCTCCTACTACAAGGAGGATGTATACTATGAATACCATAGAATCAAAGGTCATGCGATGGTTAAATGTATGAAACTAAAATATTATATGCAAAACCTTATTGGTTGAGGCAAAATCAAAATCAAAGGAAAATCCAACTCATCACCTAACCAAGACATAAGGATATATAAAAATCCATTTCCCAAGAATAATAAACTAAACATGTCCAATAATAAAATTCAAGTTTATCACTCTTTTACTCATAATATTTGTTACTACAAAACCCATCATAATTATCATTCCATTACCAGTGATATCATACTATCAAAATTAAATCCTACAACTATGCTATTATCACATGATGTAACAAAGTCATTTTACAAGGCCTTCCTCTAACTAATACAAAAATTAAATATGACCTCATAGATCACTTTGAGTGGAAACCCGCCCAAATATAAATCATTGAACTCCTTTGCACATCCCTTGCTCATTGAGACATCTTGAAAAATCCTCCAAGAATCCCAAGTTCCTAATGGCATTAAAACATCACACTTCCAAGCCCTTATCGACCATCTCTCTACCAGTCATTACATCACTTCTACTCCTAGTGATATCCCCTCCATTGACCCTTCAAATTTAAGATGCATATAAAAAAAAATTAAGAATGTTCTCATAGATAAAGTGTCTAGCCTAAATATTTGTACATGCTAGCTAGTAAAACAATGGGTTATATAGTAGAACCTTTGAATCCTTAAACTATTACCATTAAAGTATATATGGTAATTTAGAAAGAAAAGTTAGAACCATCCATATTCCTATTGAGTTAGGCTATATATTGTAGAAAACCTTATTTCATGTGTTAGAAATGGACCAGCCATGGATCCTAATGCAAGAGCATCTAGGCTCACAAGCAATCTTGTATCAAAAAAGAAATATTTTCATGTTCAATATTTTTACATTTTTTGTGTAGGTCTGAGCTTAAAGAGTATATTTTTTAAGTGTTGTAAGGAAATAAATATTTATTTGTTATGAATTTATTTCCATTTCATACATCAAGGGAAAGCAGGGTGTTTAATGTGTTTTGTAAATTTATTATATTGTACAATTTCAAGGTTCCAGGGATTGAAATGATCCATTTACTATGGTGGAAGGAGATTTTGAAGGAAAATTGATTTATTTTATTATTTTATATGCCTAGGGAAGTGTGCATAATACAAGTGACTCTTGGCATTCCATTCTTGTCTTATTCTTTCAATTTTGGTTTCTAGAATGGAAAAAAAAAACTAGTGGTTTTTGAAAAACAAATTAATGACTTCAATTTCCAATTTGGGGTGAATGAGAAAAAAATAGTTATTTATTTTATTTAATTTTAAAATGAATATACAATAGAAAGATTTTGGATATGGTACAAATTTTATTGGCACTTTTAGAAGCAAGAAACTATGTTTATTTCATTTTCTGTAAGAATTTTAAGGTTCAATGAAAGAGAAGATTCGAAAACCACTTTTTGGTGTTTCACATAGTTGAAACCATATATAAATACAACCTTTAATGGTGTCAATAAGAATCAAGTTTGATGAACTAATTTGTATTTTTCTCAAGAGGATTACATGAAGGAAAGTGTAGAAAATTAGCTTCATAAGAGGAGAGGAATAGAAGAAGAGAAGAAGAAAGTTGTAGGTGTGTATTATGTGCTCAAGGAATCCATGAGAGCTATAGGATGAAGGAAAAAATAAAATTTATAAATAGTATTGAATCCAAGAAAGTTTAAGTCAAGATAAAGTGAAGATTTGAATGCATGAAGTGCCTAGGAACCCTTGAAAATTTTCAAGATTTCATTTCTTGTTAAAATCCTCACTATATGTAATTTTTCTTGAAAAAAAAATTGTATGAATGTAAATATGAAAGTAATAACAAATATATGTTTCATATTTTATTGTAAAATATATGTTATCTTTGATATTTTTGCGAGAATGTGGGTTGGATGAGATGTTTAAGGGAAGCAAGATTTGTTAGTTTAATAAGACCCTCTAATCTTGTCTGCATCAAATCCATAACATGAATTTCATTCTACCCACTTACCACTAATGTCTTAAGTTCATGTATGACAGTGTATAAATTAGCATTCCATCTTACCCCCACTCTTTCTAATATTATAATATATTGGAAGGACAATACGACAAGCTCCACTATTGTCTAACTTATGAATCCATTCCCAAATTTACCTCTAGTAAATGCACACCTTATGTTAACCCTAGTGATATCCATTCCACCTCCAATCCAAATTTAAATAAAAAAATCCATCAAATCCACATTCAAAATCCTTGATAAAGGATGTGGAGAATACCAAATCTATGAATCCTTTCATGTAGCTAAGCTTCACCTTTCCCCTTGATCATGTGGTCAACCTCAACCCAATTACTGGATCCTTTCTTCACTCTACAATATAGTTCCACTATATTTATCCATAATGGTTACCTTTTTGATGAAGTCATAGATGGATTTTATCCTACATCACTATCTAGAGATGAATATTATGCTACCTAATAAAAAATATAAGTATCTCATTTCAATGTATGTGTCGTAACATGAACTATAAATATCAAATTCCATCTACAAGGCTCCCTTAATCTTATGTATTTACTAGAAAATAATAGAAATAATAAGCAATGATAAAATACCTATTATTAGTACTAAAATTCCCTTTATGACATCTATAATACCACTAAGGATGTACCTCCTTTGACATTGATGAAAACGAGGTTGATGTCACTCCTAGTCCTTACAAAGATCTTGCTACCAAAAACCTTTACTATGATCATGATCCTCACTATTCATCTTGAACTCCAATATCCTAAGCTTATTAATTGGCACCAATGAGAGGCCACTTCATTGGAACCTTCTAAAATTATGAATACATCCTTAAACCTATGCAAACTTGAGACCATCTACTCCATAGATACCACAAGAAAGGTTTTGAGATCCAATTGAACACCTTTGCATACTTTAATGAGGAAGAGGAATCCTCCCATCATAAGGGACCACTTGAGTTGAAACCTAACACAAACATGCCTATTGATGAAGAATTCCATCTTCCTCTATCACCAACACCACTCCAAGATGGGTCACCTCTCCTTATTGAAGAAGTTATGTATATCAATCTAGAAATAAAAGAGACTTTTAAGATAACACAAATAGCATATACCTTAGACCCTAAAATGAAAGAAAACATCTTTGTACAATACTCTAAGACTTTTTTAACATATTCTCATGGTCTTATACCAATATGCATAGCTTAGACCCATAATTGGTTTTTCATTTCCTTGTGGTATGACCCAATGCCAAACTAGCACACCAAAAGATATGCAAAATTTACCCTAAGGGAGCTCTCTTAGTAAAGGAAGAAATATTAAATTGTTCAATGTTGGATTTATTCATCCAATTGATTATCCTAAGTGGGTCTCCAACATAGTTCTATTTATAAATAAAACTAAGGTTATCAAGGTTTACACTAATTTTCATGCTATCAACAAGGCATGCACTAAAGATGAAATTCCTCTACCCAACATTGATATTATAGTAGACATAAAAAATGGACGATAAATTTTATCTCTTATGGATAAAATTTATAGGTATAATTATTATCTATACAAATCATGTTATAAGATCAATACAAGATGACCTTCTCAACCCCATGCAAAACATTCTACTATAAATTTATTCCTTCCATCCTTAAGAATTTGGTGCCACCTATCAATGAGCCATGATTATAATTTTACATGATATGTTACATGACATTCTTGAAGACTATATGGATTATATCCTAGGTAAATCTAAGAACAAATTAGACCACCCAACTACCTTATGTTGTATTTTTTAGAATTAAAGAATATAGTCTAAATACCTCCTAAGAAGTTTGTCTTTAGGATACATCAAGAAAAATCCTAGGGTTCATTGGTTCTCGATGTGGCATAAAATTGAACCTTGATAAGGTTAAAGCTATAACAAAAATGCCACCTCATAAAAATCTTACACAACTTCACAACCTTCAAGGAAAGCTCTAGGTTATCAAGCAGTTTATTACTCAATTAGTAGATAGATGCCAACCTTTCTTGCACCTACTCAAGAAAAATGTCAAGTTTGAATGAGATCAGCCATGTCAATTAGTATTTTTTCAGATCAAACAATATCTCTCTATTCCACTAGTCCTAATGGAATCCACCCTCAACAAGCCACTGTTGCTATAAATTTTAAAGCCAACAAGCCCTATGTTCCTTATTAGGGAAACACAATGGTCAAGGATGTGAAAATACCATTTATTACCTCAAAAAATAATTATAGGGATGTGAGCTTAACTACTCTAACATGGATAAACCCTACCTAGTAGCAGTGTTTACCTCACAAAAACTTCGTCATTAGATGCTTAATAATACCTCTCACCTCATTACCAAAGTGAACCTTCTCAATTATTTATTACCTAAAGCATCTTTTATGGGTATAATAGAAAAATAGGTCATACTTCTCAATGAGTTTGATATTGAGCATGTCACTTAAGAGGTAATCGAAGGGGAAAATATCACTAACCAACTAGTAGAAGCTCCAGTTTCAAGGAAATAATTATTGACAATAGAGTTTCCTAATGAATGTATCTTTAGTGTCAATGAGAAAAAAGTGTGGATATTATACTTTGACGACTACTTCACTTCACATGGTTCTAGTGTGAGCATCTTGTTCATCACCCCTCTAGGAGATCTTATCCTCAAGACATTCAAAATTAGGTTCCCTTGCACCAACAATATCATAGAGTATAAGACCATCCTTTCTAGCCTAAATTAATTAGCAATTCAATGGAACATTCAACACCTCCAAGTCTTTAGTGATTCTAAAATAATCATCAACCTAGTCAATGATGAGTTTCTCACCAAGGATAACAAACTTGTACTCTATAAATGCATGGTGGACAACATCAAATAATTATTATTTCTCATATCTTTTGAGCAAATCCCTTGTATCAAGAAAAAAATTATCAATGCAATGGCCATTGTTAGGTCCCAAAATTGTTGCTCCAAAATCCTATAATTGTTATCCACCTTCAAGGCTAAGGGATGTCATTAAGAAGGTAAAATAGGGGTTCAATTGATTGAGGAGGTTTCATGACCACCTTCAAGGCTAAGGGGTGTCATTAAGAAGGTAAAATAGGAGAGTGGGTAGTCTCTCCTACACTTCGATCTCAGCTTAATCTCAAGAGGATATTCCTAAACATATATTTTATATCAATAAAAATATAACATGAATGTAACAATTAATAGCTATCCCATATGTACACTTGACCCCTATATTTCTCACTAGGACAAGATCAACTAGCTACATAAGTTATATTTTGGTTCAATTGAAAATATTTTGAAATGATCATTGTATGTGAAAGTTCAACCTGAATATATAGAAATGATCTATGTGTCTATGACATGTAGCAACATACTCATCTCTACTATATAAAATGGAGGTATCTATAGATACCATGGAAGTTTGTTATGCAACGATTATTCTCCTTACTCAAGCCCCTTGAATTGAATTAATGGCTTGAACAAGATGGAAGACAACACAAGCAACTACGTTAGATGCCTATTTTTTAATTGTGACATACATATGTGTGTGTGTACGTACATGCGTGCATACATACATATATACAAACAAACAATAGGCCCAAGTTGACTCCTTGCTAGGCATTGCTTGCTTACTTGAGTGCATAATGTGTGATTTGCATGCTAGGGTGTTGTATAAAAGAACATCCCCTAGTTTACTTTTAGGATCTAATCCAATCCATCCAGTATGTGAGCACACACACATACACATATAAAAGGACATCCCCTAATTTACTTTTAGGATCTAATCCAACCCATTTGTGTGTGTGTGTTTTCACATAGTGGATGGATTGGATTAGATCCTAAAAGTAAATTAGGAGATGTCATTTTATACAACACCCTAGCAAGTGAATCGTACATTCTACACTCAAGTAAGTAATGACTAGTAAGAAGGGAGTTAGTTTGGACCAACTTTGAATTTTAAAGTTTGAATGTCAAAACTTTGTTATAGTTTCTAACCAAGTATAAATCCACTCCTATGAAAATGATCTAAATAATGAGAGATGAAATTGTAAATCTAGACCTTTGACATATGAAAAAGAAAAATCAACCAATATAAATATTACTTAAAAATTTCCACACAAAAATATTTTACTTGTAGAGTAGTCATCATTCCACTTAGAATAAATATATTAAAACAATTCCAAAGTAAAAGGAAAAAATGTCATCACTACACTTAGAATAAATATATTAAAATAAAGTCCAAAGTAAAAGGAAAAAGGTCCTAGATATGCTCTTATCTCTAAACTAAAATGTCCTTTCATATTATTTTTATGTTAGGATGGTGGTCCTTGGGAGTAAAAATAAGAAATAACGATAAAGAAGAATATATTGTAAGATTGGCTAATTTGGGCCTCCATTTGCAAGGTCGTGGATTATATTCCTAATGATAAAAGTTGTCTAATAAAGAATTTTTTAGTTGACCTCATAAAGCGAATACATAATGTAGTTCTTATTTTATTCTCTATTTAAAAATAAATATTTTGGAGCATTTAGAACCTCATTGGAAGCTTTATAAATTGAGTGACAACATTCAAAACGTGCTAGTGAGTTGAATAAATGGTTTATTTGGATGGTGTAATAACTAATTTAGTGGATAATTTATTTGGAGTGCATATATCAATCTTATATTAAATTTCTTTAAAAATTATGTTTCAATAATTTTATTAGACATTTTATAAAGTGAATGATGGTGTTTAAAAATATAATAAATATATTAAAAACAGTGAATTGATTGATATATTATTTGGATAACACGTATCAAGTATACATAAAACCTCTTTGAAGATTAGGCAAAGGTTCAAAGATAATTGGAATTAGAACTAGATAGGTCTAGAAAGTATATTCTAATGCTATTTTATCATTTAAATTTTAATATATTTCAATCACTTCTTTTAAAATCTTTATTCATTAAGTTAACTACTTTTTTTAAAAGATGAGTTTGATGGATAATTTATTTGGAGTGTATATATCAATCACGTATAAAACCTCTTTAAAAATTATGTTTCGATAATTTTATTGGACACTTTAAAAAGTGAATGATGGTGTTTAAAAAATATAAGAAATATCTTAAAAGCGACGAGTTGATTAATGTATTACTTGAATAACATATATCAAATACACATAAAAAATCTTTAAAGATTAAGAAAAGGTTCGAATATAGTTGAATTGGAACTAAATGGGTCTAGAAAGTATATTTTAATATTATTTTATCATTTAAATTTTAACATGTTTCGGTCACTTCTTTTAAAATCTTCGTTTATTAAGTTAACTAATTTTTTTTTTAAAGGCAAGTTTGATAGATAATTTATTTGAAGTGTATATATCAATCACATATAAAACCTCTTTAAAAATTATGCTTTGATAATTTTATTGGACACTTTATAAAGTGAATGATGGTGTTTAAAAAATATAATAAATATCTTAAAAATGGTGAGTTGATTGATATATTACTCAGATATCACATATCAAGTACACATAATAAAAAAATTAAAGATTAAACAAAGGTTCAAATATACTTAGAATTAAAATTGAATGGGTCTAGAAAGTATATTTCAATATTATTTTATCATTTAAATTTTAACATGTTTCAATCACTTCTTTTAGAATCTTTGTTCATTAAGTTAACTAATTTTGAAAAAGGTGAGTTTGATAGATAATTTATTTGGAGTGCATATACCAATCATACATAAAACCTCTTTAAAAATTATGCTTTGATAATTTTATTGGACATTTTATAAAGTGAATGATGGTGTTTAAAGAATATAATAAATATCTTAAAAACTGTGAGTTGATTGATATATTACTTGGATAACAGGTATCAAGTACACATAAAACCTCTTTAAAGATTAAGCAAAGATTCTAATACTATTGGAATTAGAACTAGATGGGTCTAGAAAGTATATTTCATTATTATTTTATCATTTAAATTTTAATGTGTTTCAATCACTTCTTTTAAAATTTGTGTTCATTAAGTTAACTATTTTTTTTTTAAAAGGTGAGTTCGATAGATAAATTATTTGGAGTGCATATATCAATCACATATAAAACCTCTTTAATAATTGTGTGTTGATAATTTTGTTGGACACTTTATAAAGTGAAAGATTGTATCTAAAAAATATAATAAATATCTTTAAAATGGTGAGTTGATTGGTATATTACTTGGATAACACATATCAAGTACACATAAAGCCTCTTTAAAGATTAAGAAAAGGTTCTAATATTATTGGACTTAGAACTAGATGGGTCTAGAAAGTATATTTCTATATTATTTTATCATTTAAATTTTAACATGTTTCAATCACCTATTTTAATTTTTTTCATTAAATGTAAATACCTAAAATTTAATTATATTATTTAGATAGAATATATTGTTGGAGTTGAGAAGATACAACTTCATAGGAGCCCAAAGATCTTTGCAAGCAAATAACCTGTTACAAGGAGAAGCAAAGAGAAGCAACAAAGGAAATGCTCAAGAATGTGGAGCAATGTATTCACTTGAAAATGTAAAATGAATTAATGATACAAAAGATAGTTTTCAACAATATATAGATGAAAACCCTAAAAAGGAAAACCCTAGGCTTACACAATAATAATTAATAAAGTAATTAATTATTATGCACCTAATGTTAGCTTAAGTGAAAAAGAGGTAAAAGGGAACTTTACGTAATTAAACAAATATTGTTTAATTAATAAAGTAAATGTCCAATTACTCTAACACCCCCCCTTAATATAGACATAGGGAGAAGCTAAAACTTAGAAGAAGCTACTGAAAGCAAAAGCAATGGGTCTCGGCAACAAGGCCAGATCAGGTACCCAAGTACAAAAAAATCTCTATGAAACGGAGAAAAAGAGAAAACCCAGTGGGAAAAACTCCTCTCCAAAAAGAGATAGAAGAACATGCTGAAAGAAACATGAAGGAAGGAAGGCCTCATAAAGACCCCCCAAGGACAACTTCCTTCACCCCAAGCATAGAGCGCAACTGAAGATAGCGCGGAGATGCAAAAGGTTTTGTCAAGATGTCTGCAACCTGCTCAGCAGTGGGAATATACTCCAAGATGAGAGAACCATCCTGAATCAACTATCTGATGAAATGCATATGAAGCTCAATGTGCTTCGTCCGCTGATGCTCCATCGGGTTGCGCGAAATGTGTATAGCACTCTGATTGTCACACCAAAGAATAGTGGGACTATCAGGAGGAAAACCAAACTCAGTCATCAACTGACGAAGCCATAAAATCTCCTCACTAGCGAGCATAGCAGCTCGGTACTCATCCTCTGTAGATGATAATGCATGAGCGGTTTGTTTCTTGCACAACCATGTGATAGGACCAGAGCCAAGATAGAAAACAAAGCCAGAAGTAGACTTCCAATCATTGACATCACCAGCCCAATCTGAGTTACTGTAGCCAACAATGTGAGGATCCCCTAATGTGTAGTGAATGCCATATGAAGTGGTGCCCTGAATGTACCTCAAAATACGCTTGGTAGCTTGCCAATGACTCTCATGAGAATCATGTGAGAATCGAGAGACAAGACCAACCACAAAGGAAAGATCAGGATGAGTGTGAGTCAGGCACAACAAACTGCCAACCAACTGCCTGTAAAGTGTAGAATCTACTGAAGGAGTGGAGCAAGTAGTAGTCAAAACAAACCCTGACTGAAAAGGTGTGGGGGTAGGCTTGCAATCAAGCATGCCAAAGCGCTGAAGCATATCAAGAGAATACTTCTGCTGGTAAATGGAGATTCCCTCAGAAGACTGAATCACCTGAAGACCAAGAAAATAGTGCAGAAGGCTGAGATCTGTCATCTCAAACTGCTCCATCAAGGCTAGCTGAGAATTCTGAATCATAGAGGATGAGCTACCTGTGATGAGAAGATCATCAACATATAGCACAAGAATAAGGATCTCACCCTCAAGATGATGAATATAGACCGTATGATCAGAATGACAGCGAGTGAAACTAGTGGAGAGCAAAAAAGAGTCCATCTTCTCATAACAAGCCCGAGGGGCCTGTTTGAGACCATATAATGAATGCTGAAGTCTGTAAACCAAAGAAGCATCATGAAAAAATCCTTGAGGCTGCTCCATATAGATCTCCTCCTGTAGGTCACCATGTAAGAAGGCACACTTCACGTCCATCTGAAAAATGAGCCATCCTCTAGAAGCTGCAAGTGATAGTACAAAACGAATAGAATTCATCTTGGCGACAGGGGAAAATGTCTTGAAGTAATCAATACCCTCAACCTGTGAGAAACCCTTCACAACAAGACGTGCTTTGTACTTATCAATAGAACCATCAGTAGCATACTTGGTGCGATACAACCATCGGCACCGAACCATCTTTCTACCCTTAGGAAGAGGACAGAGATCCTATGTACTATTCCTCATCAAAGAAGAATACTCCTCCTCCATGGCACTATCCCACTCAGGGTGACCTTTCACCTCTGAAAATCTCTGAGGATCCTTTGAAAGAGCATGAGTCAAAAGACTAGAATCCGCAGTATGAGAACAGGTGTGACGAGTGTCTGAAGGATCACCGGCCATAGATCTTGTTTCCTCAATAGTAAAGCGAGCCCATTTGGGCCTCTGAGGTGGAGTAAGTGGAGGTAGAGATGGGGGATCATCAATATCCTCATCAGAATCATCCTCAAAATAATCTTGAAGAGCTGCAATGGGTGGAGTAGGTAGTGAAGTGGACACTGGAGACAGGGTATCAACTGGAGGAAGGCGCTCATCAAACTGAACATCCCGTCGAAACAGGACCTCTCTAGAATCAGGATCAAACAACCTGTATGCCTTAACATCCTCACAGTAGCCGACAAAAATGAGGGGTCAACTCTTCCGCTCCATAGCTCTCCTCTGAGCATCAGGAATAAAAGCTCATGTCTCACTACCAAATACTCGAAATGATGAAATATCAGGCTTGTCATGAGACCAAGCCTCCTCAGGAGTCATATGTCGAATCACCTTGTGAGGCATTCAAATCTGAATATGGTTGGCACAATTGATTGCCTCAGCCCAAAAAGATGAATCCATGGACCTGGACTGAATCATACAATTAGCCATCTCCCATAAAGTCTTGTTCTTTTGCTCAGCGATACCATACTGCTGAGGGGTGTAGGGAACAGAAAACTGATGCTACAAACCATGCTCAATGCAAAAATCTCTGAAGGCCTGATTCACATACTCCCCCCCATTATCTGTATGTATCCGCCGGATAGAAAGACCAGACTGCTTCTCTACAAATGTCTTGAAGACATGAAAGGAATTAAAGACATTAGACTTGTACTTAAGAAAGTACAACCATGTGTGTCTGGAGAAGTCATCAATGAATGTGAGTACATACTTGGCCCCTGAAAAAGAAGGAGTGGGAAATAACATGAGGTCACTATGAATCAACTCCAAGGGTGCCAAGGCACAAGTGGTACTTCCCTTCGGAAAGGGATCCCTATGATGCTTGCCAAGCACACAACCATGACAAACACTGTCAGTGCAGGAAATTTGTGGAAGACCAAGAACAAGTGACTGTGTACTCATCTGCTGAAGATATCTATAATTGACATGGCCCAAACGCTCATGCCAAAGCTTACTCACTGAATCTGCATGTGCTATAAGAGATGAACCTATACCCTCAGAAGGCGCAAATCCATCAAATCTATAAAGACGAGATGCAGTATCAACACTACCAGTAGCCACAACCAAATCAAAGTCATGGAGGTCCCGAATAACCACATCATGTGGTGAGAACTCAACTGTCTTACCAGAGCTAGTGTGGAAAATCTGATAAATGGACAAGAGGTTCGTTGAGATGTCAGGAACAACCAAAACATCCTATAGAGTGCCCCCATCCAAAGAGATAGAACCTGAACCCAAGACGGAAAGCTATGAAGAGTCACCCACTGCAATTTTTGAAGTACCACAAGAGGCAAGAGAAGTGACCAACTGTTGAGTGTGAGTCATATGGTGAGAAGCACCAAAGTCTAAAATCCAAGTGGACCCATTGGTCGAGGCTCTAGCAGTGAGAGCATGATCTTTCCCTGTGGTGGAGGAAGAATACTGAGGTGAGGAGATATGTTGCTACTACATGGCATCCTCTAAAGCCTCTAATCATTGCCAACACTTAGAAACTGGATGACCTTGCTTGCCACAGAAACTACAAGTGTCTCCTAATTTCTCCTTAGTCTTGGAGGAAGACTCGCCAGACTTCGAAGATTTCCCATGTTTTGGATTAAATGGTGGTTTAGAATCAGACTTAGGAGGTGGTTTGGAGGAATGCTCACTGCCTGCAAAATATTTTTTGGGCCTTGATTTCTACTTCTGTTTCACCTTCGGTGACTGAGCAACCAATGCTTTGCTCTTTGAACCTAAGAGCATATCCATCTGAGAAAGGTGAGACTGTTTCTGAGAAAAACGCTCACAAAACAAATCAAAGGTAGGCATGGTAAAACTGGCACCCAAACCATCCATGGTGGAGTAGAAGGAGGAAGCAAATATTTGAAATGGACCACAAAGCTTCGAAAGAATCAAGTAAATGCACTATGTTTCTATCTTGTTCTTGCCACAACCCTGTAAAATAGTGTGAATAGTTTTGAACTTTTTCAAATAATCCTCAATAGTGGGAAATGAATCAGGTAACAATGAAGTCAGCTCTACCTCAATCTGTAATGTGTGGAACTCATTAATGGCCCCAAAAAATGTCTCAAACTTCAGCCACATGGCTCGAGGAGTGAGCAAGCATCAAGGTGAAACAAAAGACTGTCTGAAACATGCATGCATAACAAACCCATAGCCTCATCCATCTTGTTCTTGTGCTGCATAATCTCAAAAGGACATTGCAACTAAGGTCGAACCTCATCTAAACAAGACCATAACCCTCGTGACCTGAGTAGCCTCATCATGCGAGACTTCCAAGTGTGATAGTTATGTGATGTGAGTAGCTCAACTGAAGAGTCTGCCATGAAACCCTACACCTGTACCTGCTTGTGTTTTTTATTATTATGTGATCTTTCAGAATAGACAGAAGATGCAGAAGGGTTTGTATTTTTGAGAGTTTTGGTGTTCTGGTTTTTTGATATAAATGAGAGAAAGCAAGAGAAAAACACCCCCCACAAAAGATAAACCCAAACCCTAGTACAAACTGAGAAGAAGGAAGCAATGCATAAGCAAAAAATAATTCAAAATAAATTTTTGTGTACCTGGTGAAAATTCTGATAAAATAGATCACATCACTTAATAGAGCATGTTGAGAGCTTTCCAACGCCTATTCAAGTTTGAAAAATGGAGTTTGTTTGCACCTTCTATGACCCCGGAAGTGAAGAAAAAAGACCTCACTTTGACTGGTAAAAAATATCTAGACTGGTAAAAAATTTATAAAAATACGTACACCATTAGATCGATGCCGAAACCAGCTTTCCAACGCTTCTTCCTGTTCGAAAAACGAAGCTAAAACGCCCGAGTTATGCCCAATTTTGTGAGAGAGCAAAACAATTGCCCTATTAGACCCCTTTAGCACCTGGGGGCTAAAAAAAATGCCCTGTGGTCGCCTGGGTAGACCAGGGGGCTGGGGTGGAAGACCCGTGGTCACCCATGTGACTGGGCGGCGGGGGTGTTAAGCCCACGAGGGCTGGAGGAGCTGACTCGGGTCGGTGAGCCCGCAAGTGGCAAGCTCGGTGGGAGCAGGTCAATGAGCCCGCAGGTGGCAAGCCCGACGGTGATGAGCTCAGCAGGGCAACGACCGAGCGGAGCGACCGAGCAGAGGGCAAGCAAGTGTTGGTGGCAGCGGCAGCTCGGCGGGCGGGTGACAGTGGGCTAAGCGCGGAGTGGCGCAGGCGATGGTCACTTGGCCATGAATGGGCATCGACAAAATTTGCAACGGCCGCCGAAAAAATTAAAATAAAACCTTAGGTTTTATTTTTTTAATAATTTTTTTTTTGCAAATATTTTTCTAAGGGGGTCGTATGGCCAAACCCTAAAAAAAATTTGCAACCCTGGTTGACTGTGGCCAAAATTGACGATTTGACAGTCAATTTAGGGGTTTTTGGGCGCTACGAATCCAATGGCACTGTCCGTTTGGGCCCAAAGTGAACCTAAAATTCAGAGTATGCTGAATCCACAAGAAGAAACCTTAGAACCCTAGATTTGTTTCCAATGCAAAAATCTCAAAACAAGAACAAGCAGCTGCAAATCTAAAGCTCTGATACCATGTTGGAGTTGAGAAGATACAACTTCATAGGAGCCCAAATATCTTTGCAAGCAAATAACCTGTTACAAGGAGAAGCAAAGAGAAGCAACAAAGGAAATGCTCAAGAATGTGGAGCAATGTATTCACTTGAAAATGTAAAATGAATTAATGATACAAAAGATAGTTTTCAACCATATATAGATGAAAACCCTAAAAAGGAAAACCCTAGGCTTGCACAATAATAATTAATAAAGTAATTAATTATTATGCACCTAATGTTAGCTTAAGTGAAAAAGAGGTAAAAGGGAACTTTACGTAATTAAACAAATATTGTTTAATTAATAAAGTAAATGTCCAATTACTCTAACATATATCAAGTAAACATAAACCCTCTTTAAATATTAAGCAAAATTTCTCTTATTATTGGAATTAGAATTAGATGGCTCTAGAAAGTATATTTCATTATTATTTTATCATTTAAACTTTAACAAATTTCAATTATTTTTTTAAAAAAATTGTTCATAAAGTGCAAACACCTAAAATTTACCTATATTATTTAGATAACATTTATCAAGTACACTTAAAACCTCTTTAAAGATTAAGCAAATGTTTTCATATAATTGGAATTAGAACTAGATGGGTCTAGAAATCATATTTCAATATTATCTTATCATTTAAATTTTAACACACTTCAATTACTTCTTTTAAAATATTTGTTCATAAAGTGTAAACACCTAAAATTTACCTATTCACCACCCCCTCCAATCCTATGTCTAATTTCAATTTTAATCATATTCATATCCAAAAAATATTATTCTTGTTGCCAAATGAATTAAATAAAATTTATTTATTTAATTAAGTTGATAACATCATCGCCAAAGAACTACCCAACCAAAATCCACCAACGTTGATGTTGACCGAATTTGTATCAATGCTAATCTAAAAGTTCTTAGCCTAAATATAAAATAAAAATCACAACATGATCCACAAAAACATGATAAAGAAAAAAATCATCACTCACATTTCCATGCAACCCATTCGATATACCAATTTAATCCCGATAATTATAATCCTTAACAAAATCAATCTAATGTAAATATCCAAAAACCTAATAAAAACCCACAAGTCAATCGATATAATTCAATCAAACAAAACAAATTGTAAAAACATTCAAATCTAAATCATCAAAAAAATCAATTCAATCTCAACAATCTAACATACTACAATATTTACACAATCAAAACAACCAAACACCACCTTCTAATGCCCCATTTGATTAGGAATTGAAAATAATGAAACAAAATGAGAATTTTTCAAGTGGGGAACCAAACTCAATGCAAAGGGTATGTTGGTTTGTTTTTGTGTTATAATATCCAACTGAATCCTAAAGAAACCTAAATGAGTAGCCAATTATTTATGATCAATTATTCTAGGGGTTGGCCAACAAATAGGAGAAGGATTTTGACTATTTTCTCCTCTGCACTTTAGACTCTACAAAACCTAGGAGTGTGGTCCTATGGAATATCCTCTAAGACTTCATATAATTTGTTTCAAATTTTATAAGAAATAAATATGTTCTCTCTTATAGATCAAGAATTACACATGAATATTTGAAATGGCTAAATTCTTGGAGTTCTTTGTGTATTTTCTACCAGAGAACATGTAAATAAGATTATATAACTTAAAACTATAATGGAAATTTTATTTTGAGATTGGTGACCGAGGAGCTATAATCAAAGAAACTTGTACTAAATGGCTAAATTCTTGGAGTTCTTTATGTATTTTCTACCAGAGAACATGTAAATAAGATTATATAACTTAAAACTATAATGGAAATTTTATTTTGAGATTGGTGACCGAGGAACTATAATCAAAGACACTCATACTAACTGGTGCCTTAGACCTAGAAAATGGAGTCAAGGAAGATGCAATTAAAACTCATACAACAACAATTAACCTATTTTCATGAAAGCTTAGCAACAATGCATTACCCCGCTACCCTTTAGATTTTATAACCAATTCAACTTACAAATCCCTATATAAACTCAAATCATTCAATCTTCCTTATACAACAAATTAATCTATTTGTTAAATAGAAGTCATAAAAGAAACATTATATCACAAAAAACCTATAAAGATGAATAAAAAAGATCTTTGATCACTTTGTATTCATGAATGAAAAAAGATTTACATTTTAGTATATAATTGGCCACAAATTTTCCATTGTATATTCATTAATGGAACTAATATTGTTATACAACATTTATAGTTGCATCAATATCCTTTTCTATAAAGACCTAGACTGACATCTACAAATTACAAAATTTCCAAGATCCCTATAAAAATGGCCCAGAATTCCCTTTTATTAAAAAAGGGAGTGAAAAAGCTTCAGGCCATGGACAAATGTCACATTTTCATTTGACAATATCGTCCTTCAAAGATCAAACAAAATAAATTACAAGTGTCCACTTGGGGAAATAAATATTCTATTGCAATACAAATCAGTTGCATGTGTCATTGAAGAAGATTCTTGTTGATCCCAAAATGATTAAGGAAGAAAGGTTGAAGTACATATACTATTTTGCACTCTCCCATCTATTGAACACATCGAAATACTGAGAGGGGGCATGAATCAGTATGTTGTAAAATTCAATCACAATTAACTATTGATGTTGAGTTAAACCAATTAAGCATTCACCTACTTAATCAAAACATGAAAGAAGATAAAAATTCACATAAGAACACAAATGACCCAAATTTACATGGAAAACCCCACAAGGGAAAAACTACGGTGAGAAATACTGCTAGGAGTTATTGTATTAATCCAACCTCACAAGTAAATAACAATTTACAATTTGGATTTGGGCTACAACCCAAGGAAGCACCTATTCCTTGACTTTGTTTTAGGGGATGAAACCCAAGGAATCTATTACTCCCTAATTGAAAGAAAGAACAATTGAAATATGACTAATATATGGCTTCAACCATTAATAATCATCAATTATGCTCATTAGGTTTGTAGAGGATATTTTCACACTCTGGTCATGCACTCAGACATCTTCACACACTTCCATATTAATATTCATATCTTTTATCTTCAATATATATCATTTGAATGCTTGCAAAATACAAATTCAGTTGGCCACAAATAATGATTTATGAAACTTGTGACGTGTCAGCCTACATCTTCATTGGGGTATACAAAAATGATATAACATTATTTATATCTCTTCCAGATGATTTGGAATGACTCATACAACATATAAAAGCACTCCTTGAACTCCGCTCAATCTTAAATTAGTGATGCACAAAATCTACAAGCACTCCTTGAACTCTGCTCAATCTCAAATTAGTGATGCACAACATTAACATACTCAAGTCGACCTCAGCAAATACAAAACTTCACAAAATAACTTGAAACAACTGTGTGATACTAGAAACAAGAAAGATCTACATATGCTCCAATCCTTTGACACTATGAGATATGTGGAATTTCCACACAAACTCATACCACTGATCTGTACAATATTTTGTTGGTGCAAGCAACCTTGATATTTTTTGATGAAGGATAGGCATCCAAAATCAACTGTAACACTGCCAATAAATAACTAAACTTGAAGAGCACCAAACTTCTTGAATCTCTACTATAGCATGCATTGGACATCACTAAACATGTCCTCAAAATTGCATGGCCAAAACATCACATCTAGAGGAATGCAGAGCATTCCAACAAGATTTCATCACCACTTTGCACTGCCAAAGCACAAACCGGAACTCTATCACTTGTAGCTTGTATTTCAAAAGGTGTAATGATTTGAAATCTTGGATATAACACCTTCACATCTCTATCAACTTATCTTCTAAACTGCAAAACTAAATCTTTTTCTGCGAAAGGATGCAAACCAAAACACTATGTCTCTACCTTAGGATATATAGTGTGAAAGCCTTAGACACAACTTCTATAACTTTTCACTAAGTGTGGTACACAAAAATATAAAGATATCAGTGTAGACATATTGTAAACACATTATAATATGTGTACCCACCTCCACATTATACTTGGGCAACCAATTGATTACATGCATTGCAATGTTGACTTGCACCATTTGGTATCATTGCACATCATCCATCTCCAAAGCATATAAAATCTTCAACACACTTTTGACATCAATGACAACCAATCTTATCAAGAAGCAAAAATCTCCCCCTTTTTATTGATGAAAAAACCAAAAATATGTGCATAAACACTCCCCCTTAGGTGAACATATCTCTCCCCCCCTTTGACATCACTATACAAATTTTACTCCCTCTGGAATAAAATTTGATTACTTCATCAGTAAAATTATCCTTATATCTACACATATATATACACAACAACAAAAATAAAAAATATATTGCATCATAGCTCACTTGGATGGTAGAATATTCATGTATATGGGCTTGAGATGAACTAGGTTGATATCCCATTGCTTCTTAGTAGTATTCGGGGTTTGGACTTGAAAATTTAGCTACATAAATGTATCTTCTACATTTTCCAAAGAAGATGGTGCATTGTATCTTTGAACTATACCACTAGCTTATGTCAAGAGTCCAGTAAGTGAATCCAACTTGAGGCCCACTAAATCTCTCAATTATTTCACCTAACCTTTGAATTTCTCCCTTTGATCTTGCACTTTTTTTTACCTAGGAGTGAAAAATTTCCACTTGTGCCTTGATGGCACCATCATTGTCTTGTACTAGATCATATGTTACAAAAACATTGGTGATCTGTAGTTCAATTGAATTTATCTAATCCTTAATACTTTTTGTTGTATTTGGCCACTTCAAACATAAAACATATTGAACCTCAGCTTCCTCTAAGCACTTTTGAGTTTCCTGTATACATGATTGCAACTTGGTCAATGCATTTATGCACTTCCTAGAGGAATCATTCAATCTTTTTTCATTCAATTTTGGTTCTACCTTGTTCTCTAGATGAGATGAGTAAGTCTCAAAAGACTCCATTAATTACTTAATCTTTTTTGTAGGGGGTAGTGAAGAATCTCTTTTTGCATCTGACAACTTCTCTTCCAGCAACTTCATTGCTTCTTCCAACACATCTACACTCCACTTATTGTTGTAGCAATTCGTGTCTTGCTATGGAGTGAAGTATATCTCCAAGTTTTATTTTGTCTAGGGGAGACATAATTAACAAGTTAATTTTTCCATCAAAAGTAGGAACATGTAACAATTGAGGAGATACCACTAGTTGAATATTCATTTTTTGAGCCAAAAAACTCCTTTATCGAGTCCACTAGAGAGGAATATGTCTTCTTTGAATTATCTTCTTCAACATCCTTCTCCTTCTCCTTTTTTTTTTCCTTCTCCATCTCTTTCTCCTTTTCCTTTTCCTTCTCCATCTCCATACCAGAGACATCTTGCTCCATTTGTTGATTGGAGGGTCCTTCTTCTTGTTGACCAAAGACAATTTGTTCTTTTATATCATTTGGAGGAGACTCGTTATTAGTTTCTTTCTCTTTTAAAGGATTTTGTGTATCCACATCAACTTCACTTTGTAATTCATCAATGATTTTATTTGTAACATATTTATTTTCACTTCCAATCTCCTTTTGATGTCCTCATCCATGCTCATTAAAATATATATTCTTCTCTTTGTGTGGAGCACCTTTTCCTACTTTTGGAATATCTTTTCTTTCTCTTATTGGGAGACAGGAATCCCAACCTTGTCAATTACTTTCTGCCTCAACTCATCATCAACCTTTATTGCATCTTCTCTTCTCTATCTCAAATCCTATTGTAGGCTTTCCAGAGCTTTATCAACAATGTCACTGAAGGATTTATGTTCTTCTTGAATATGTACTCAATGATAGCCTTTTCAATAATTTTTTAATTTTCCAGAGGAAAATTTAGATGGAGATCCATCGTATCATCTAGCAAACCAAAGCTAGCAATCCCATTCAAAATAGCACCAAAATAAGAGGATCATGTGTCACTGGAGAAGTCAGATTTGTTACCTCCTTAGCTATCTTCTTTCCTTTCTTTATTCTATGAAGAGATTTCTTCAATTTCAACTTATTCCTCCTCTTCAATTTCTTCCTCATTAGACTTCTTTATTTTTCCTTCTACTTAGGCCTTTTTTTCATAGCCCCAGTGGCTTTCTTCTGTAGTGGAGTTACAAATGTAGCTTTTCTTCTTCCACCGGATGACTATGTTAATGTGGAGGGTTGTGGAGTAGATGCAGCAACAAAATAGGATCTACCATATCTCCCTGCCTCTTGACTGGCTTCCAAAGGGATATATTTATTTAGAACTATAAATAGGGGCAACATATCTAGTTTTTGGTGGAAAACCCCATTTCTTGTGAAGCTCATATTTTTGTTTTTCAAAATTCTCCTTTGCATGCTTCTTAGCCAACTTATTCATGATCTATTTTTATGTACCAAGCCTTTACTTTAGGATCCTTTGGTTTTGATATAAAAATATCCACATAACCTTGCACATATTTAGGTTCAACCTCATAACTTAATTCAAGAATCCATGATGTCCTTGGATCTATAGTTTCTATGTAGCAATGATCCTTGTTCACCATGAATGTGACCTCATTTTCATACTTTTGGACCAAATCAGAGGGTATCCTTTCTCTATTTGCATCTTAACTTGCATATTCTTGAAAAATCCCTAATAGAAGGTAGTATATGCTTGATTGTCTTGGAAACCTTTTATATGTTTCTTGATTTGTGTTTTTATTAGAGTGAACTTATCCCATATCTTCCCCTTAAATCCAATTAATTCATTTAGAAATAAGAATGTAAGGCATTGGATTAAAGATCCAAACCTGAAATTGTAACCAATTTCTTTTTTCCTCTTCAAGTTATCCAAAATTTTCTCCCTCAACAACTCAAAATTAGCTCCTTCATTCATCATTTGATGAGCAGTTTGAATTATGGTGGCAATGAAATACCCTTCTCTATTTTTGAAGTGATTTTTTTATGCAATTCCCATAGATGCATACTGAACATCGAGATCAACAATATCCTTTACATTTAGCTTGTTCTCTTATCAAAATTTGGACCGATAATTTCCATAACCCTTTCATTCTTGATTGATTTCAACACCAAGACTGGTCTAGAGGCACAAAGACTAGTAACTACCCTAATAGCTTCTTTTGTGTTCATGTAGAGCTTATCTAACCAAATGAACTCTTCATGGATGTGGCTTAAGATGATTCTTACCCATTATTTGTTGTCATAGAATTCTAGAAAGTTTTTCCTGATGTCTAACCCTTTCATAGCTACATTTGCATACTTCGACTTGTACACACCATTCTCATTATGTAATTCATGTCAAACCACTTCAAAAGATGAATTATGATTTATCTCACTCAATGAGGAATGAATGTATATTCTCACATATTCAAAGTATACCACATCAATAGGAACATTTGAAAATGTACCATCGTTGTCAACCTCCATCACCTTGAATGGGAACTTCTTGTATTTAGGCTTGGTTTTCTCCACAACATCAATTACCTGAGGTGTCACCATTGATATTTCTTCAAAAATCTACAAACACCATCGTTGGGGTCTCACATAGATATCTTGAAAATCTAATCACACTTCTTCACTCCAAACGCAAATGCTTTTGATTGCAAATGTACTTTGTTAAGTAAATCATCTACCAAAAATATTTGTGTCACCATAGGGATGCAGAGATGCTCAATACACCTCTAAAAAACATTCACTTACTCTAGAACCTTGATCAAAAGGTTCATCATTGCTCAGTAGATTTACACACCAGGTGAATTTGTCTAATTCATCTTCTATTCTGAAATATTCAACACTTTATCCTTTTCAGAGGGCTACAGGATTTGCAAATGATAGCTCCCCCTGAGATAATGTTTTATCTCGTTTTTTTAAAGAGTCTTGTGTGGAATGCACAAGTGTGGTATCATCCTTCTTCTCATTTTCTTGACCTTGCTTTTCTTTCCAAACCTTTTCATTTCCCTTTTTTGTCGATTTAGTGTTTCATCTTTTTTTTGGTTTTGAATATGTGGCTTCACAAAACCGCTCCTACAAAAAAATTCCTTATGCCCAACCTTATTGCACTTGTAGCACACAATTTTATACTCTAGAACAAATTTATTCCTTCTAAATTTAGTTCTATACTCTACAACCTTATGACCAAAATTGTTGCAAGCATAACAATATCCATGAAAAGCAATAGCATCATATTTTTGAGGCAAAAATGGTTTTCTACCCATGTAATAATTTCTTCTTTTCCTAGATTTACAATCAATAGTCTTATGCCCAAATTTATTGCAAGAATAACAATAACCTTGAAAAGATTGAGAGAACCTGATAGGGGCATGTTTTCTAACAAGTGGAGGACCTCTAAATATTTTTGTCTCCAAACAAGAATGATTCCACCTTATTTATTGCTATCTTGATCTGACTTTACATCTTCAGAGGATGTCTTCTTAGGTTCTTCAGTGGAATCTTTCTCCTCCTTTATTTCATACTTTCCTTCTGCCTTGGAATTTTCATATAGGTTTGTTGATGCACTGGTTCTAAGAATTTTTCCTTTTTCAAAACCAAGACCAAATTTTTCTTTTGATGGCATTTGAGAGTTGATCAATTCATCAAGAATTTCAAAACCTCCTTTCAACTTTAAATAATTTTCAATTTTTTATTTTTATTTTTCTAGTTCTTTCCTCGGGGAAATAATCTCTTCTTCAAGATTTGAACATTAAACAATTTTGTTAATGAGCTTGATATTCATACACTCTTCAATTATTTTTCCTTCTTTAACTTGAATTTTCAACTTGCCAATTTTCTTCTGTGCTTTTTCAAGTTGAAACTAAATCTCTTCATTCTTATCTCTTTCTTCATCTACATCATTTAGAGTATAAATTATCTTTCCTTCATAATCCATTGGACAATCTTCTTTATTGAATTCAAATTCAAATTCATCATCCTCCTTTTGAAGTATAACCTCTTTTTCCTAAGAGCACCTCTTCTCAGACACTAATTTATTATCCATGTGTTCTAAATATAGGATCTACCTGAGTTGCTAAACTTGTATCAAAGAACCTTGCTTTGATACCAATTGTTGAATACACCTGAATACTGAGAGGGGGGTGAATCAATATACTTTAAAATTCAATCCTAATTAACTAATATTGATGTTGAGTTAAACCAATTAAGCATTCACCTACTTAATCAAAACATGAAATAAGATAAACATTCACACAAGAACACATATGACACCATATTTACATGGAAAACCCCACAAGGGAAAAACTATGATGAGAAATGTTGCTAGGAGCTACTATCCTAATCTATCCTCACAAGTAAATAATAGCTTACAATTTAGTTTTGGGCTACAACCAAAGGAAGCAACTACTCCCTGAATTTTTTTTAGGGGATGAAACCCAAGGAAGCTACTAATCCCTAATTTAAAGAAATGACAACTAAAATATGACTGATATTATGGCTTCAACAACTTATAGTCATCAATTCTGCTCATTAGGTATGTAGTGGATATTTTTCTCTCTGATCATGCATTTAGACATCTTTTCACACTTCCATATTAATCTTCACATATTTTATCTCCAATATAGATCATTTTAACACTTGCAAAATACAAATTCAATCAACCACAAATAATGAATTATGAAAATTGTGACATGTCAGCCTACATCTTCATTGGCAATATACAAAAATGATATAGCATTATTTATATATCTTCTAAATGAGTCATAGCTCATAAAAAATCTAAAAAAACTCCTTGAACTCCACTCAATATCAAATTAGTGACATGCAACATTAACATACTCAAGTCGGCCTCAACAAATACAAAACTTCACAAAATGACTTGAAACAACTGTGTGGTACTAGAAACGAGAAATATCTTCATGTTATTCAATCCTTTTACATTATGATACATGTGGAATTTCCACACAAACTCACACAACTGATCTGTACAATATTCTATTGGCACAAGCAACCAAACATATGTTCCAATGAAGTATAGGCATCTAAAATCAACTATAACACTCTATCAATGAATAACTAGACTTGTGGAGTACCAAACCTCTTGAATCTCCAATATATCATTCATTGGACATCACTAAATGTTTTGTCAAAATTGCATGGCCAAAAAATCACATCTGGAGGAATGTGGAGCATTCCAACAAGCTTTCATCACAACTTTGCACTACCAAAGCATAGACCGAAACTTTGTCACTTGTAACTTTTACTGCGAAATGTGAAATTATTTGAAATCTTAGATATAATACCTTCACATATCTATCAACTTATATTTTGAACCACGAGACTAAATATTTGACTACAGAAGGATTGGATCAAAACACTATGTCTCTACCTTAGGATATATACTGCGAAAGCCTTAGACACAACTTCTGCAACTTTTCACTGAGTTTGATACACCAAACTAGAAATATATTAATGTAGACATGTTGTAAACATGAAAGAACATGTGTACCCACATTTTCATCATACTTAGGAAACCAACTGATTTTATACACTACAATTTTGACTTGCACCATTAGGTATCACTACACATCAACCATCTTCGAAGCATATAAAATCTTCAACACACTTTTGGCATCAATGAAAACCAATCTTGTCAAGATGCAACACCATTACCTTGTATAATTTTAAAAAAATTGAGGAGAAAGCCAACTAGGCCATGTAATACAAAATAGGCCCCACCTCTATAAAAAGGACAAGACGAAGAGCATGGGATATTTCTATTCAATGTAATTTTCAACCCATTAGTTATACTCTTCTTTTGAAGGCTAGTTGAATTCCAAGAGATTCTCCACTTTATTACTATGTGTATTGTATCTTGCATCTATGATAGCCCTATTCTCCTTATCAAAATTATCCAAGTTAGTCTCCAACTTAAAAAGGTCATCAATTGAGTTGTTTAGGAGAGCTAACTTTAGCTTGCCATATTTTAAAATAAAATATTAAAATGAAGGAATTATACCTACAAATTCAGCCTTCCAAACATCCAAAGGATTAATTGATTCTGAATCATCCATTATCTTAGGAATTATTCCCTTCTTCATGCCTTCAAACATTTTCAACTTTGACTTAAACTGCATATCCAAATATTTTTGAAAGGTAGAGATCTCCCCCAATAATCAAATCTGCTCATGAACTTATACCAAGCTCTTGGGGGCACTTCCATCAAAACGTGTCATCTTTATCATCTCTTTAACTAAGGTGGCTCTAAGGATCCACTTGCTTAATAATTCTTGGAAATTGTTCTCAATTTTCTTATGCTTAGCATAAGCCTTGTGAATTCCATCAAAGAAACTCCAAGCTCCATCAACCTTATGTAAAACACAATATAATATATGGCCTAAAAGGTCATCAATGATGTTCGTAGCAACATTCTTGGCCCCCTCAACATTCATTTCATTTTCTTTGCTATGTTCCAGCTACTCTTTCAATTCCTTTATTCTAAGAGACACGGTCTCTTTATCTAGAGCCAATAAGTTAGCTGATGTGGATGGAGGATTTGGTGGGGCTACAACCTAAGGTGGTGGAAGACTAGCAACCACTTTATTACACTTTTCCTAAAATTTTATATGCTTAGCATGTAATTCATCATTTATCTCCTCTTGTCCTTTTGCAATCTCTACACTGAACATAGTTGTGTGCACCACCAATTGTGTTTCCTATGGTTTTGTGGTGTTTGATGTTATTTTAATGATCAAATTTCTTGTGATGTCCTCTACTGATCTGGCCATCCTTAGTTTGTTTTTAGAAGGGGCCATTTCCCATATGGCCAGTGTTTATAAGTTGGGGCTAAAGCCAGATCTAAAGTACACTTTCCCTTCCTGTTCATCATATGTAAAGGCCCCTTCATCCTAATGTTGTATTCTATCAATTAAAATGGCCAAGGTAAGATCCCACCTAGGTAACAAAATAATTTTACTTTCTTTCACCAATCTCCTCACTTCTTCTAGAGTGATTTTGGATGCATCAAAATCTCTCTTGGATAACTTGTTGGCTGACCTCTTCATATCTAAATGGATCCACTCCTTTTTCCTTATCCAATTTTTCATTAAGATCATTTTTCTTTATTGTAATGATTAAGTCTTTAAATTCCTTTCTAGTAACAAATGATTCATCATCTATGAATTAGTTGCAAGACAAGACTCTTACATCATAACGAATAGAGTTCTCATTATAGAAGTCAATTGCTAGCCTATTTTCAAGAACCTATTCATCACCTTGATTTACTTGGGGAGAAGGGAATCATTGGTTTACTTCCTTATCTCTAGGAACATTTTTGTAGACTCCTCTTGCATGCTCCCCCTTTCCTCTAGATTCTCTAAATAGTCAACTAAGGGTAGAGCAACAATTGGAGTTGATTAGCTAGGAGTAGCTTGAGTTGATAATTCTACTAGAAAGGCTTGTTATTGAACATGTTGTTCAACTTCCATTTTTCTTACCTCTTGCTCAACCAGCTTCATCATATTGAAAAAAGTCCCATCTTCCATGGTAGAAAACATTTTATCCATCCTCTCCATGGGGTTTGTGTAATTTGCAAAAGGACTAACATAGGAAGGATTAATCTTTACTCTCTTCTCTTTTGTTTGGACCATAAATGTTCATTGATGCTTCCTTTCTTTAAGATCCTCATCTATTTATAGGTTCCTTATTATATCATCATACACATGGAAATGAAATTAGAACTAAGATATACCTCTCTCTACTCTTATTTTGATGATACACCCTTCAAGATCACAATTCCTGGTAGGGTCTACTTTCATCCCATAAATCTGCAAATTTGTAGAGAATAATACTTTTAATGCCTCTTTAGCAGTGATAATGAAATGGGATAATCTCATGCATCCTGGGATCAATGATCCCTTCTTAACCAACCTGAAATGAACTTTGTCAGCTTCATTAAGTTGCCACATGATCTCCATCAATGCCATCCTATTTGTTACATATTTTGGGAGGCAATGGGGCTAAACTGGTGTACCATATACCTTGAAATTTTTTCTATTGGTATGCAAATACCAATCTCCCCAATCGTGATCAATATTTAATGTAGGATCAAACTACAGTGGCCTCAAGAATTTAATGATATTTTCAAAAATTCTACTTCTTTGCTTGCAACCAATATTCTCCAACACATCTAGTATAAAATTATTCTCAAAATCCAAATAGTTTGATGTGTTACAATTGGAGTCCCATATATGTTTCCACACTTTGACAATTAGTATCCTTTCCTCTAAGTCATGGGTCTTCAAATCCATGGGATTTTTCCATATCTTAGTCCCACTGTACAGAATCATATGCGTAAGCAGGGTATACCACTTGAAGTAAAGATCAGCCTTAGGGTCTTTCAAATTTGTAAGTTTCTTTTGGATCCCCTCAGCTATGGAAGTAGCATAATTAAAGATCCTATTGACATATCTATTTTGAATATGAGCTACCAACATCATCATATAAATAGGATTTTTCATTTTGCAGTCCTCCCTAAGGACTTAACATAGAGGAAAGTGTGTGTTAATGAAGTGGTCCTCAAAGATTCCAAAACCAAATGGATCTACTTCATTCTTAGAAAATCTAACCAATATCTAGTTAGCATCTCTCCTTTTGTGTTATGGGAGCCACAAAAATTTATAACTGTGCTTTTCCTTTTCATATTCTCTACAAATTGAACCAAAATCAATCATAACACTAGAAAACACATTTAGGTCAAATATTTTGATTATATTTTGCCTTGAAATATCCAAAAAAGGGGCACCTTTTTTGCTTCTGATCATCGTATCATTTTCATCATATCCTTGTGCCAAGGTCCTAACCAAGTCAACATTCACAAATACATTTGGAACCACCAATTTCCCTAAATCTAAAGCCCATAGGTTTTGTAGACATGGAAAATATACACGCACTTGATCCTGATTACTAACGTCATTTATCCTTGAATCACATTCTCAGCTTATCATCACCTTTCATCTCTTAATTAAATCATTATATATTTAATTAGGTCTTTCTCCTCTGTTGATTAAATTAATCGATTCAATTTAATCCTCAATCCCTCTTTAATTAAATAATTCATCTTATTTGATTAAATCCATAAAGTCATTATTAAATTGAATAAATTAAACATTATTTAATTTAATCTAACATTATCCCTTTAGTTAAATAAATCAAAACATTTATTTAATTAAACCTTTCCTCTCAATTCTTGACTTAAATCAATGCATAAATTTAAGTCTAAATTGTCAAATCTTCTAATTCTTCATTAAATTAATTAACCCATGATTAATTTAATCTTAATCTGCGTCACATCCTCTAGAGAATGCAAATTTCACAATAAATCAATTACTTTGATTTATTAAATCTCATGTTTTCCCTCACATGGCATAAAAGGGGAATATTCCCTCAAATTTGAATTCAAATTCAAGTGGGCTTGGTCCTTCCAACAAGGCATTTAATGCCTCTTACATGTCCTTTGCATTGAGCCAAGTGACATTAACTCCATTTATTTCTCCCTCCAACATGTCACATTCAAATTTCATATTTGAATTTCATAGCATTTATCATGCACATTGACCAAAATGTGCTCATTCCTCCTCCAATCACATGTGGACAAGTGGCCTCTTCTCATTGGTTGGTATTTTGTCCCACATTTCTCAATTTCACTCATTCCTCCAATTTGAAATCTATAAATTAGAGACTCTTCCTCTCATTATAACATCCACAATTTGAGTAAACTTATTATACTCAAATCCATCTTCAAGCATAGCCATTTTCATCTCTCTATATCAAGTTCTTAGCTAGTTTATGTAGGAATTCAACCAAAGTGGATCAATAATCACAAAGCTTACAAAGGAGTTGGGAAAGGGCTAATTTCGACACACCAATTGGCACAAACTCCCCCATGGGATCAAGAGTTTCAACGATTAATTAGGATTTTACTTGTCTTTTAGATTTTGTTCTTCATTTTTCCTAGTTTAATCTTTGTAAATGGATTTCATGGGGAATCCTTGTTTTCACTTGCATTTGATCTAACATTGTGCTTGTTTGTTGTGTTTGTGTAGGTATGAAACTAGGGTTCACAGGTTTGATACTAGTCTATGTGATTTACTTTATATATGTGTATTCAAAAAGTGTCCATCCATGCATAAGGATGACAACATCATCTATTTGTTCATCCAAATCATGTAATCTATCTGTTAACACTCTCATTATTTGAGCATATTTTTTGCTCATGGTGGAACCAAGTAATTGCTTCATTAAATCATACTCCATGAACCTCTTAGTTCCTTTTCTTTTAACACATTATCACTCATTTTATAGGGTTTTAATTGAACTAGGGTTTATGCATAATCTTTACAATTCATATCATTTTCTTTTTTTTTCCTTTCAAAATTTTAAGAAAAAAACCTTATAAACCTTCTCTTACACTATCCCTTTGATAATTCAAACATTATTTTGAAATTACAAATGAGTATAACAACTTACCTAGGGAATATCTCAAAACCCTAGTTCTTTTGTGCTTGAAATTCACCTTTGGAGAGCTCAGTTCTTCAAAAACTTGAAAGTATTTTCAATTGTGATGAGAAAGGAAACAATTCAATGTTTAGTACCCTCTAAAAAGTAGTATTTGATCCTTAATTGTAGTGTCATGGCTCGTGCATTTGAAATTGATCATTAGTCAACTAGTCGTTCATGTTTAAATTCCAACCATTGATCTTAGTGCTTTAAAACATTATCAACGGCTAGCGCATATCCTCCATACACCGCATAAACACATCTCACTCATTCCTTTTTAGCTCATGTGCATTTTTTATTTGCACTAAATTCATGGAATTGTGTTGCATTTAAGCTCAACACTAAAATCTAGGATTAACAAGTGTCATCGTTTGTGTGACTATCGTCAAGCACAATTTCCTTATGCACTGATGTTTTGAGAATGTCATTCATAAGGATCATGTGTTGAATTGAAATAATTCCACTTGTCTATAGGTGACATCACATTCCCGTCACCTTTTGCATATGCTCTGTCGAGAAAGAAATGTGTTGCAAAAGAACCTAGTGCTACAATTAAAGGTAAGCATGGTTCCTCCTTTTATGAACCATTGCTTAGCATAGTTTCTTTCTACATTCAGAGTGTGAAAAAACACTCTAAAGAAGCTTCGTGTTGGAATAATAAGGTGACACTTGTCTCTTTCTCATTTATATTTCCCTTCGGTGCCTTTTTATTATGCACTTTATTCACAAGATTACACTCGGAAGGAGTGTAGTGTTGCAATGAAACTTTGACAAGCATTGATCTTTTATTGGCTCCATACCAGTGTAGTTTCCTTTAGCGCTGACAAACTGAAAACACAATGCATAGAGAGCATGCACTACAATAATATTTGGACACTTGTCCTCATTGAGATATAACAACCCTAGCACATTTTAGCTATGTGCTTTATGAATAGAAATATACTTCAAAGGGGAGTGTGATGCAATAAGATCATGACACATGTTGAAATTTGATGAGCTCTACAAAGTGCTATTTTGCAATGTGCTCAGCCTAATTAAATGCATTCATAAGGAACCCAACACTAAAATTAAAAATTACCACTTGTCTTGATGTTATTCATCTCGTCCCAATGCATTTTCTTTATGCACTAGAGGTAAATAAATGTGTTTTGAAGACACTATGCACTATGCTAAGGATTATTACATGTGTCCCAAGCAAAATGAGGCTTATATCACTTAAGTGAAATATTTGTGCATGTGAAAAATAGTTATTTTTAAAGATGTGTTTTTAGGAAGGGAGGGAGCCAAAGGCCATACCCGAGGACTTAAACATAAGATTTTGAATTTCAAACATTTGTGATAAAGTATAATCAAGTCATGGGTTCAATTGGTAGCCTAGGCACAAGGGGTCGGTTAATACATGGGATGAGGATCCATAAGATATCACTTAAAAGATAGGTAACTGGCTATAGGAATTCAACACAAAATATAACAAAAGTAAGTGTTGTGTTGCCTAGAGCTAGGGTTTTTTTTTAGGATTGTATAATAAATAGAAGACCATTCCTTAAACCCATAATAGAGAATATATTGATTCTAAGCTCAAGACAAGGTGAAAAACTAGAAGCTAAGAAATTATGCAAAAAATGCTACCAATGGCTCCAATTGAGGATGCTTACTTCGTAGAAGGTGAGAAACCAGGATCTCTGGAGAAGCAAACCAACAAAATCAAGAAAAAGTAAATAAGAGCATAAACAAATTAAAATAAGACTGTGCAATATGAACATCTGGTACAATATGCATGGAAAAGACATATTTCAAGAGAAATATGGTTCAAAAATTGTCCATGCATTCGTAGTTCCATAAATTCACTAATGCGATTCTACAAATAATATGAATCTTCACCTTGAGTGTTTCTCACAAGATAAGTACCTACACAAAGAGCTTCAAACTTCCCATGTTTTCCTTTATCTATAGGAGAGCCATGTCATCCACCTAAAATTTTCTTGTAGTATCTTTCTTGTCAAATAGATATTTGACCTACTATTATAACTTGATGTTTGTTTGTTGTGACATCCTCCTTATTTCATCTAGTTAAGTGATTTGATTTATTTTTTTCACCATTGCATCAAATATATCATCATCATGCTCTTGAATAAAACTATACATAGGAAGTAGGTTATTGGTAGGTATTCTATCCTCAAGGCCATAAACTAACTCAAAATGGGACTAATAGTTACCTTTTTCATTGTCACCTTATTTTCCCACAAAGCTAACCTAAATTTTAAATACTAGGCTTTCTTGTTCTTTTCTACCATTTGTTTCATTATTTTCATCAAGATTTTGTTTCTTGATTCTGCTTGACCATTGCCTTGGGGATGATAAGGGGATGATTGTTCTATGAATATCCCATATTGTTGACAAAAATTTGTGAACTCTTCATATCGGAAACACATGGTTTTATCTAGTATCAACTTCTTTGGTACTCTAAATCTATTAATAATGTTTCTCATCAAAAAATCATTCACAACCTTACTAGTATCCTTTCTAGTAGGGATAGCATCTATCCACTTAGTAAAATAATCAATTTCTAATAGCATCCAAATATTTCCTCCTCTATATTTGTTTGCTATCTTCCCAATGAAATCAATGCCCCGCTATTTAAATGGAACCTTTGCAGAGATTCATCTTAAGGGAAAATTCCTAAAAAAATCAATTTCCCAGAGAAAATTTGATAGGAATCACATCTCCTAGCTAGTTTATGAGCATCTGCAAAGAGTGGGGGCCACCAATAACCTAATATTAGGACTTTGTGAGTTGTAATGACCTCCACATAATCCATTATGTATCTCAGTAAAGATTTTGGATACTTGCTCCTCATTTACACATTTGAGTTGGATCCCTTCTTTGCTTCTCCACAAAAGCTCATTTGGCATGATGACATTCTTAATAGCATGTAGTTTGAATGTCCTTTTCTAATTATAACTCATGTTATCCAGACATAACATATTTTGTAGATAGAACACCACATCTCTATACCAAGGAGATGATTTTATGTCACATTCAAGGGATAATGGTCCTATTTCTAGATTATTTATCCAATCAACATCAAAATTTGATTCAACCATGAGCTTAGCTAAGCCTTTTCCTTTTACTAGTTTAGTAATTTGAATATCTATATTAAACTCCTAGATCTTGTTGATCCATCTACATCTTCTCCCACTAACCTCTTGTTGACTAAATATGTCTTTCACTACAACCTTTGGAACATATTCTATAATTGAAGACCCTACCAAGTAATACCTAAAGTTTTGACCAATGCATACACTTTCTTTTCCACAATATCATACTTAATCTCAGCAGCTTCCAAAGAATTATTAAAGAAATAAATGTGTTTCCCAAAGCCCTCATCATTTTTTTGCAACACGACTACAACAATGGTGTGAAATTATGCAAAGGAGAATAATTATAATGGCTTTGAGAATTCAAGGGAATTCAAAATAGAAGCCCTTTTTATTTCCTCCTTTATATTATGAAATTCTTTAATAGGTTCTTCATTCCATGAAATAGACTCTCCTTTCTTCAACATTCTTGAGATAGGTTTTGATACTTCAACAAAATTAGTAACAAACCTTCTTACAAAATTCACCTGCCCAAAGAAATATTGTATTCCCTTTATATTTATTAGCTATAGAATTTTTCTATTGTTTCAACTCACTTTGGATATATCCTTGCATCATCTTTAGACGCAATATAACCTAAGAGTTTTTCCTCAGTCACCCCAAATACATATTTCTTAGGATTGAGAAAGATCCCAAATTCTAGGGCTCTTGCAAATATTTTCTCTAAGTGCATGCAAATTCTTCTTCCTTATTAGAATATTTTGTTAGGTCATCTTGGTAGACAACCATGAATATGTCTATAAAATTAGAGAATGCCATATCCATTTCTCTTTGAAAATTTTCCCTTGTATTGGTTAAATCAAAAGGAATTATCACATAGACATATGTTCCCCATGGTGTGGTGAAGGAAATCTTGTACTACCTTTATTCCTTGACTTTCACCTGGTTGTAGCCTGAGAACCCACCCATCATTGATAGCAACTCACAACCAGTTACCTTCTACAATATTGCCTCCAATATTTGGCAATGGGTAATTGTCTTTCAACGAAGATATGTTTAAATATTTAACGTCTGCACATAATCTAATATCTCCATTCTTCTTCCTCACTATCACTAAGTTTGAAACCCATTTGGAATATCTAATTGGCTTGATGATTCCTCCATCACTAAGCTTCATTAACTCTTGTTGTATTTTGGGTGCTACTGTAGGATTGATTGGTCTTTTCTTTTTCATAAAAGGATTGGCACCAGGCTTAAAGGGGATTTCATGTTGGAATAAATCTTCTTTGTATACCTTTAGTTCATCATATGACCAATCAAATACATGCTTATACTTTATTAGTAAAGCAATAAGCATTGTTCTAATTTTTGGGTTGAGCTTCTTACCAATATATACCTTCTTTGGTGCATATACAGTCGCTAAACTCACTTCTTCTAAATCTTTCTCATGAGATGGGTTTGGTTTCACATTACATTTATTAGTTATCAAAAACTCTCTCAATAGTAACCAAACCTTAGTTAAATTTTTTGGTCTTTAATTGAATTACTTCATTCCCAAAAATTGTTTCCTTCCCATCAATAACTTCTACAAAGCTTTAGAAGTCAATTTCTTGGCTATGATGTTGATCTATATAATGTAATAACTTCAATAAGTCTAGATTGTCATTAAATACCTACCATTTTTAAATATTATCTAGGATGATTGGCCTTATTTGGACCTCTACTTTTGAAATACTAGCAAATTTTATATTACATGGTCTTAATGCAATATTAGTGAGTAAGTGAGCTACTACATTTTTTTCCCTTTCCACCTAGTCAATAGAGAATGCATCAAACATTTTTATGGTATCCCAGACAAAAAATTTATATCAATTTAATCTATTATGTTTAGATACATATTTAGCTCTAACCTAGGATTCAAATAGCTCAAAATCTCCTAATACTCTAAGATTCTTGTTTTATACTTGATGGAAAATTTTAGTCCTAGCAATAAAGTGTCATACTCTGCTACATTATTGGTTCATGAAAATTTCAAAGAGAATGAATCCTTGTAAGAATTACCATTAGGTGATATGAGGATCACACCTACACCTAAACCTTCTTTTGAACAAGCTCCATCAAAGTACATTGTCTAGATATCATCACTATGATCTTGTTGTAGTTCATCATCTATGGGTGCAATTCTAGTTTTAGTAGACTATGACTTTTCAACTCTAAAATTCTCCATATCCACATCCACAAAGTGCATATTTTCGCCTGGTTGTAGATATTCAATAAGGTCGGTAGATCTCTTCTCTCTAACCAATTTAGCATCCCTACCATTAATAGGGATAATGGCATATGAAAGATCTAATTGCATACTTCCCTTTATTTTTGTTGACCACCTTCTTGAAAAAAGCATCACATATTGAGGTGGGATATCAACAACAGTCACATTCATTATGAACTCTTTCTCAAGGAATGCAACCAACTTGGAGTGTACATCTTTTATTATGTCAATGACTAGGACTTCTCGTCAATTCATGACAAAGAATTTTCCAAATGCTCTATTTACTTGTAACCCCAATTCTTGCATAATTTCCAAAGGCATAATATTAGTGGATGCACTAGAATATATCATATAATTCCTTACCAATTCATCATTTATTTGTAGAGTTACATAAAATGGGTCCACCGGATTAGGGTAAGCAATTAGAGTGGAACCCAAAAAAACTTGAGGTATTTCATTGTTTTTCCTTCATGTTCAACTCCTTTTTATTTAATTTTACCACTTTTAGGTAGGGTAATCACTTTCTTTTCACCAAAGGCTGAAGTTGCACCATTAATGAGGGAAACTACCTTCTCTTTATGCTCCTCTATTCTCATCATTTCTAGTAGAGGAACAAACACTTTTACTTGTGTTAATATTTGAATCATATCAACAGTGTTATACTTTGGGATTTCACAAACTATTACAACTTGATCATTAATTTTATCTTGATTATCATCAAGTTTACCTTTTTGAGTGTATTCAACATTTTTCTTTTCTTGTTTTATCTTTATTTATTGGTATCTAGATTAATAAGAGGAGAAATAACTTGATCCATAGGTTCTCTAGAATTTTTCCTTCACATGATACACTAGCATCCTTAACTCTAGATTCTTCTTTTTTCTTGTAGGAATGGTTGTTAGAAAGAGAAATGGGGATAGAACAGTCCAAAGATTTGTACCCTAATACTCCTTGAGTAGTATGTTTATACCTTGGAGGATAAATTAAGAGAAATAATCATAGGTAGTAGGAATCTATGAGACATACATGACATACAACATCATACTAACAAAATAAATTGCTCATATATCTTTAGCGCACATGTTTTCCTTATAACTCCTTTCTATAAATTATATCATAGCAGATACAAAAGGGCAGGTCTAGTCTTTGCTCTGGTAGTATGGTATTTTGTCTTATTATTAAATTACATTACATATATCTTCTTTATCTATATAACATATATATTTTCCCTTAAAGGAACATGACTCCTACTAGCGGTATAATTTCCTTACCCAGTACCACAATCTTCTTTCAATATTTTATGGCACTTTCTACTCATGGCCTGCTAACAATGGTAATCTCCCTTATCATTATTTTGTGCTTTGATAAAGATTCCACCAGATTTTCCTTGATCATTATTAAATAATCTATTCCTCAAATTTCAGTTTCTCTTGACTTGAGAAATTGCAGTAGCAGTCATAGATCTAATGTCTTCCTTTGAAGGTCTTCTAAGTCTGACATCAGATTGAGTACTTTCAACATTGTTTATCTTTAGGCTTTCTTCAAACAAAAAAAAATTGTGGTAAGTGCTAGACTTGCATCTTTGGTCATCCACATCAATCTCACTATATCCCTCATTAGAATAATATTCATCATTTTGAAGGATAATCTATTTGATAACATGTTTACATCATGATCTTTTTCATGTGGGGTACAAAAATCATCACATGGATCCTAATGCTCTTACAAGGATTGTGCAACCATGCATTGATGTGGGGAATAAGGAAATTGACAAACCATACACCAAGGACTATCCTTTATAAAAATTTTACTATTTTTTCTTCAAAGCATCAGGAGTTTCCTTATTTGGCATTGTCCTTTGGTTGTTTTGAGCTACCTTACCATTATGCCAAGTTGTGTTATAAAGCTAATCAAAAAATTTAGGCATTCTCTCCTGCCTTTAATAATTAGGTTTGTCTTGAAACAGTCCTTTTTTATTTTTTTACAACCTTATAACTCAAATCCTTGAGTGCACTCATGACCTTATCCAACTTATCTTCAAAAGATGTGACTTTATTCTCATTTCCCCTTGTATTTTGGAATATTTTTACATCATCTCTTTTACTTACCTTCCCAAATGCCCTCCTATTTCTTTCAATATGCATGGCTATCCTAAAAGCATCTTTCAACAATTGGGGTTCTTTGTCCCTTAGCTCATATCCCATCTTAGGATCATATACATTGCAATATAACACTAAGCACATAGTCTCACTAGGTCTCATGTATTGTGGGACCTTATTCATAACCTTCATGAATCTAGTATTGAAGTCAGAGAACATTTCATTATGACCCTTAGTAATGCTTGTGAATTCATTGATAATGAACCTAGGGTATGTATTATCACCATACTTTTCTCTGAATACTCTTTTGAATTCTTCCCATGACCCAATACTAGCATTAGGTAAACCTCTATACCAATCCCTGACATCCTCAGTTTAAAGATTGCATAAATAATTTCATGATCGCATCTTCATCCTCTATCTTAAAATCATCAATTAAATTTAGGAACGTTATCAAATGATCATCTACTGACAATGCATTATTTCTTGAAAACTTAACTAGTATATTCTTAATGTCATTGGGAATAGGATTTGGGTATCTAGGGATACAAGTGAAATCCAATTGCCTATACCTTTTCAATTGCAGAGGCCTTCTCATAGGAAATTTTCTTGAAACATGTGTCACCTAAGGGTTTCCTTGAACATATTGATGTTGAGTGACAATATTCTATCCTTATTGAGGGTTTACATTTTGTCCACCAAATTGAGCATTCATTTTAGGGTTATATTGTTGATAATTTCCATATTTTCCATAACCTCCTAGATTTTGTTGTGGAACACTAACTTGACATTGTGGGTATGGCTTAGGTATGTTTTGAATAAAAGTGGTAGGTAGATTTTCTGAATTAATATTGGAGGTTGAGGGATTCCCATATCCATAAGATTCTTTCAAAAATTCTATTCTCTTTTGCATATCATCCTTAATTTGGATGTTTTCTAGTCTTTCTAGTTCTACTTTGAGATACTCAACTTCTCTTTGTAACTCTAATTCCTCTTGATCTGGAAATTCAGATGTGGAAGGTTTCTAAGATGACATCATGTTTAGTGTGGAACTATCATTTGATGATACCTTTCTTGTATTTGTATTTTGGGAGAAAGTGTTTTAATGTGAAGCAATTAGCAAAGTGTTAGCTATTGTAGGATCACTCCATGTATTTTCATGAGAATTACCAAGAGGAACATTCAAGGTATTTTTAATTGTAGCAATATTTGATAGCACAAAAGAAAAATCATTATTAGAATGGTAAAAAAATCTCATTCTATCAATCTTCTTCTTCATTTCATCTCTTACATGAATAGCATCCCTAATTTTTATTTCTTCAAGTTTATTCAAATCATCTTGTAGATCATTCACTTCTTTTAGTAATTCATCTTCTATCTCAAGAAGACTTACAAATCCTAGATTTTGGGGGATAAATTTGGAGGTATTCATGGAAACTTTAAATAAGGCAATATTTCTATACTAAAAAATGAGTTTTCTCTTGGACAAGGAGGCTTGAAAATTGATTTCCTACTTGATAAATTGGCTTAGGCACATTGAGCTCATTAGTTTGATTATAGATAGCTTGTCTAATATCATATTCTCATTGATGTTGTTCAATTTCTCTCTCAATATTTTCTAGGAAATATTTTTGTGCTTCTAAATCCATCCAAAGTTTCTTATTCCTTATATTAGGTTCATTTAGCTCAAGGACTCCAAGTTTCACAAATCTACCAGATGCATTTGTCACATTATTTAGGAACTCTAGGTTTCATAAATATAATAGATGAATTTTTCACATTATCCAAACTACCTTCATAAGTACTATGAGTAGCATGAGGAGGAGTTGACTAACTTGTATCTTTGAGTTTCCATGTTTGTCTTGAAGCAGACAATTTTGATCCCAAATTCTTTCTAGGATTATCTTTAAACAAAGATCTTCTATCCATGACTTATTGATACACTTTTCCTTTTCACTTGCACTAGTGAGGAGACTTTGAAGAGTCTCCACCCACTTGGGGATGTTGAGGTATACAAATCTTTGGAGAGACAATCATAGGAATAGAAGCAACAAACAAGATTTTGAGTAGAAGAAAAGTACTTCACATAAATATGCTTATCATGACCAAAGATTACAAAAATTATTTAAAATGGTAGTTCATTCCCAGCAGAGTCATCATTCTGCTGGTTTTTTATTGTGCTATAAGATCCAACTAAATCCTAGAGAAACCTAAATGAATAACCAATTCTTTATTCTCAATTGTTCAATGGGTTGGAAAATGAATAGGAGAAGGATTTTGACAGTTTTCTCCTCTACACTTTAGGCTCTACAAAACCTAGGAGGGTGGTCATATGCAATATCCTCTAAGACTTCATACAATTTGTCTCGGGTATTTCTAAAAAAATATATGTTCTCTCTTATAGATCAATAATTACACATGAATACTTTTAAATGGCTAAATTATTGGAGGTTCTTTATGTATTTTATGTCAAAGAACATGTAAATAAGATTATATAACTTAAAACTATAATGGAAATTTAATTTTGAGATTAGTGATTTAGGAACTATAATCATAGACATTTATATTGAATTGTGCCTTAGACCTAGTCAATGGAGTCAAGGAAGATGCAACTAAAACTCATACAATAGCAATTAAACTAGTTCCATGAAAGCTTAGCAACAATGCATTACACTGCTACCCTTTAGATTTTATAACCAATTTTACTTAAAAATCCTTGTATGAACTCAAATCATTTAATCTTCCTTATACAACAAATTAATCTATTCTTTGAATAGAATCCATAAAAGAAAAATTCTATCTATATTCATAAATGAAAAGAGAGACATTTTAGGAGAAAATTGGCCAAAAATTTTCCATTGCACATTCATGTATAGAACTAATATTGTTATACAACATTTATATTTTCATCAATATCATCATTTATAAAGACCTAGACTAGACATGTAAAGATTACATACATACATTTTTCTTACAAAATTTTCAAGATCCCTGTAAAAATGGCCTTGAATTCCCTTTTATAAAAAAACAAGGGAGTGAACAAGCTTCAGGCCATGGAAAAATGTTGTATTTTCATTTCATAATATTGTCCTTCAAAGGTTAGATAAAATAAGTTACAACTATCCACGTGGGAAAAGACAAATATTCTATAACAATACAAATTAGTTGCATGTGTCATTGAAGAAGATTATTGTTGATCCCAAAATGATGAAAGAAGAAATTTTTAAGTACATGTACTATTTTCACTCTTCCATCACCTTCTATAGTTTCAAAAATATATAAGGAGAAAGTTGAATAGGCCATGTAAGACAGAATATGCTCCACATCTACAAAAAGGACGGGAAGAAGAATATGAGAGATATATATTCAATGTACTTTACAACCCATGAGTTGTACTCTTCTTTTGAAGGAAATTTTATTTCCAAGATAGTTTCCATTTTATTAATGTGTGCATTGTATCTTGCATTTTTTATAACCCTAGTCTCCTTATCAAAATTATCCAAGTTAGTCTCCAACTTAAATAGGTCATAAATTGAGTTTTCTAGGAGAGCTAACTCTGGCTTTCCATCTTTTTAAATAAAATATGACAATGAAGGAATTATTCCTTCTAATTCAACCTTCCAAACATCCAAAGGCTTAATTGATTCTGAATCATCTATTATCTTAGGCATTATTCCCTTCTACATATCTAGTTTTGTATGAAAGATAGAGACCTCCCCAATAATTCAATTTGCAATGAACTTGTACCAAGCTCTTGGGGGCACTTTCATCAAAAAAATTCATCATTATCATCTCCTTTACTAAGGTGGCTCTAAGGATCCACTTGCTTAATACTTCTTGGAAGTTGTTTTGAATTTTCTTATTCTTAGCATAAGCCTTGTGAATTCCATCAAAGGCATTCCAAGCTCCCTCAACCTTATGCAAAATACAAGATAATATGACCTAAAATTTCATCAATGATATATGTAGCAACATTCTTGTCCCCCTCCCCGACCTTCTTTTCATTTTCTTTAGTATGTTCCAACTACTCTTTCAATTCCTTTACTCAAGTGATAAGTCAAGTGATAAGGAAAAATTATCTCTATCTTGAGTTGATAAGTCAAGTGATGTGGATGGAGGAGGTGGTGGGGCTTCAATATGAGGTGGCAGAAGCCTAGCAACCACTTTATTATACTTGTCCTAAAAATTTACATGCTTAACATGTAATTCATCATGTGTCTCCTCTTGTCTTTTTGTAGTCTTTGCACTAAACATAGTTGTGTGTACCACCAATTGCAATACCTTTGGTGTTGTGTTGTCTGATATTCTTTTAATGATCACATTTCCTATGATCTCCTCTACTGATATGTCCACCCTTGGTTTGTTTGTAGAGGGAGCCATTTCCCATATGACCAGTGTTTGTAAGCTAGGGCTAAAACTAGATCTAAAGTACACTTGCCATGCCTACTCATCAGATGTAAAGGCCCCTTCATCCTAATGTATTATTGTGTCAGGTGCAATGGTCGAGGTAAGATCCCACCTAGGTAAAAAAATAATTCCACTTTCTTTCACCAATCTCCTCCCTTCTTCTGGAGTGATTTTGGATGCATCAAAATTCATCTCTTGGATAACTTGTTGTGTGACCTTTTAATATCTAGATAGATCCACTCCTCCTTTTCCCTTATCCAATTTTTAATTAAGCTCATTTGTCTTGATTCTAAAGACGAAGTCTTTAAATTCCTTTGTAGTAACAAAGGATTCATCATCCATGAATTGGCAGCAATCCAAGACTCTTACATCATAAGGAACAAATCTTTCATCATATAAGTCAACTGCTAGCCTTTTTTCAAGACTATATACATCAAATTGATTTACTTGGGGATAAGGGAAGCATTGGTTCACTTCCTCATCTCTAGGCACATTTTCTATAGACTCCTCTTGCATTTTGTCCCTTTCCTTTGAATTCTCTAAGTAGTCAACTAAGGGTTGAGAATGAAATTGATTGGCTAGGAGCATCTTGAGCTAATGATTCTACTAGCAAGGCTTCTTGTTGAATAGGATATTCAACTTCCATTTTTCTTGCTTGTTGCTCAACCAACTTCACTATATTGGAAAAAGTCCCATTTTCCATGGCAGAAAACATTTTCTCCATCCTCTCCATGGGGTTTGTGTACTTTTTAAAAGGACTAGCATAGGAATTATTAATCTTTACTCTCTTCTCTTTTGTTTGGACCATAAATGTCCATTGTTGCTTACTTTCTTTAACCTCCTCATATTTTTTGAGGTTCCTTATTACAACATTAGATGTGTGGAAATTATGATAGAACTAAGATCTACCTCTTTCTACTCTCATTTTGTTGATATACCCTTCAAGATCATAATTCCTGGTAGGGTCTATTTTTATCCCATAAGTCTGCAAATTTGTAGAGAATGCATATGAAATAAAGAAAAATGAGGCATTGAAATAAATATGGGATGATGCACCTATATTTCTTGTTTCATTAGGAAAAAGAGATCCCCAAAGGTAAGATTGACTTTCAACCCTTAGGTGAGTCAACCTTAATGGAGATATCGATGTTTTCATTATGCAAAGATGGGGTAAAATATTCCTGAACAACACTTTGGGGAGAAAAACTAAAAATAGTAAATGCACTCAATTATGCAATGTGAAACTTGAATCATCAATTTAAAGCATAAAACAATAAAAAAACAACAGACTTTCGGTAGATCTGAGAAGGGTAAGTTGATGTGTACCAATCACCAAAAGTTTTTGTTGAGTGTCCTCCTGGGACAAATTCACCCTAGGGTGAATGGGTCCTACTATAGGGATCAAAAAAAAAAATTAATAGTTCTTTGTTCCTAAGTTTTCACTCCTAATTCCTCTGGATCTCATGGTCAGAAAGTCAAAAATAAATTTTGCAAGTTAGTTTTTGTGGCTTGACAACTTTCACAACTTTGCAAAATTGAAGTTTTGATCAATCTTCAACCCTTCTTCATCTATCTTCAAACACAAAGAGAGGTAAAAATATTTTATTTTTGGTGAATGGGGATTTGCCTTGGGAAAACCTTTTTTTGGTAAATTAAACCTTGAAATGAAATGAAACATGAATAGAAGGAATGATGAATGAACAATGCTATGTTGCAACTCACCAAACCCTTGAATGAAGATCCTTAGAGGACTGAATTCTAACACATCTACCCAAGGTCTTTATCTTACATAAAATGGCTTTATTGGATGTTGATCTTGATGCTTGAATTTTTTCTTGAATGCTTGAAACCGACATCACAATGTTAGCTCCAAAAACATGCATAGATTTAAATAACTTTGACATGATGCTTGAGATATTGAATGTTGTTGTAGAAGATTGATAAATCTACTCTTGAACACCTTTGATAATAACATTTTCTCTTATGAAATCTCCCAAAATGTTTTAGGATTTGAATTGATAAAAAGACCTTGTATTTATAGGTAATTTTCTAATTTCAAAAAAATTAAACATCAAAGGCCGACAATTGCAATTTGAATTTGAATCATAAAAATATTGCCAAAAACATTAAAATTTGAGATTCTCAACTTAAGAATAACCCATTTTCCCTTGGGTGAATGGTTCCTAGGACCTAAGTCTAGGACATTCAACTTTCAAGGTAATTTAATTAATGTTTGAAATTGTTTAATACAAGTTTCCCTTTTAGAAAATGGGATTAATTAAGATTTTAAATGCATAATTAGGAAAATTAGAGGCTTAATTAAGTCCAATTAAATTAAGGGACCCAAACATAGAGTGAAAATGTAAAGGTGTACATTTTTCTACACTACAACATCTAATCCCTATTTAGTAGTGCTAATGAAATAGGAGAATCTCATACATCTTGGGATCAATTATCCCTTCTTAACAAGCTAGAAATAAACTTTTTTAACTTCATTAAGTTGCCACATCATCTCCATGAATGCCATCCTATTTGTTACATACTTTGGGAGGCAATAGGGCTACACTGGTGTACCATATACCCTGAAAATTGTGCAATTGGTATGCAAATACCAATCTCCCCAATTGTAATCAATTTTTAATACAGGATCAAACTTGTTGGTTGATATATTTTTCCTTTAAGAATAAATACAAATAGATTCCATTTTTTCCAAAATGAAAGACTAATTGATCAATCAACAGTTGGAGAGATCACCATTGCATTGGTGATCTTCCTCTGACTTTTAGTTGAGGCACAACTCACTCTAGTAATATATTTTTTTATTTTTGGGAGCCTTGCAACATGAGCATGAAGTATGGATGGTTTGTGTTGGTTATTATTATGTTGTCATTGATTTCAACATGGTGATAACTCTATGGAAAGTTTACTTTGTTTACCAGACGTTGTTCACTACCGGTAATACCCTCTTGTGATGGATCAATGTATTGGTATTTGAGTCTAGAATTTATCGCAAGGTATGATATGACTCTATTGTCTTAACCATGTTTTCTTGACTCATTCAGATAGCTATATCCTAGTTCTTGATATGTCTTTTGTTGTGAGTAGAAATTTATCTCTAACAGAGTTCAACTTTGTATTCTACTAATGTTCCTTGATTTGAATACTATGTGAGAGACTTTGCATTCTATTAAGGTGAACATTAGTATGTTGTGGTTTTGTTGATAGTCTCTATGTTGGTAGTATGATGGGAAATTAATGTGGTCTCAGATTTGGAAGGTGTTTGCTTTGAGGATTATTTGTTGGTTTGGAGAATTTTGTTCTAGTCTTGGTTGACTCAACATATGCAATACTTTATGAAGACTAGTTATGATGTATGGATATTAGTTGAATTGGTATAATGCACTACATGGATAAAATGCTTAAATCATATATGGTTGTGACAAAGAAAGTTTTGATTCTTTTCTTTTCATCTAATTAGGTCGACCTAATTGATGACTAAGATATGCTTGTATATATAAGGTGTTTTGAGGAATGAGATGAGTGAAGAGGAGAAGTGGAAGAGGATATATGGAGTGCATGTGAAATTTGAAGTGAGGATATAAGCCTAAATACTTTATCAATTGTATATCAATGTAGTTTTGTTGAGCAACTATTATGTGAGATAGTACTTCATATTTTGAGCTTCATTGGAACTGAACCCTGCACATTGAAGGTGTATCCTATCAGCTCAATCTATTGGAAGTGAGCCACTATCATTGTATCTTGGAAGTTAGCCATCTTTTGTACTCAGGATATAAGCCTTTTAAGGATAGTGAGTCCTGGCAATGAGCCCCATAATATTTTTTATCTGGATATAATATATTATGAGTTAACCCTCATCGTGGTTTTTCCTTCATTGGGTTTTCCACGTAAAAATCTTGGTGTTCATGTGTGTGGTTGCATTGATTTGTTTTTATGTTCCTTGTTGATTCAGTCAGAATTAAGATAATATTTAAATGCATGATAATATGGTTATATGGAATACAGATTCACCCCCCTCTCAGTATTCTAGATGTTCAACAATTGGTATCAGATCTCGGTTCCTTGGAAGAAGCCTAACAACTTGAGGAAGATCCCAGAACTTGAGTATAAGAAAAAAATTCCTCTAGAAGTAGTCTTTGTTGAATATTCAGAAGAAATGGAAGATCTGAAGGACAAGTTGATAAAAGTGAATTATTACATTGAAAAGCTACAAAGTAAAAGTATTGAATCATGTGATATATTGGTTGAGGGAGAATAAATTATCTCTAGCCTACTGCAACAATTGGATGAGAAGAAAAGAACTGAAGAATATCAGGAAATTAAAATTTAAAGGAAGATGGATGAGTACATAAATCTTGAGGAAGAAGAAAAAATCTTGATGTCTGATCTGGAAAAGGCAAGAATTTTTGAAAACAAATTTTAGATAAGCTTGGCTATGCTTCAAAGATTGATTACTTCTCAAAGATCGGAAATGGATAAGAGTGGTTTAGGGTTTGAGGAAGGTCAGAGTTTTAAAGTGAAGCAATCCACTGGGAGGAAGACTTGATACAAAAATGGACAAATTGAAGATCTAAGAAGGGCTCCAGAAAAAAATCATCTCAAATGACATGATGCTAAAGGTATTTATCTTTCAATGGTGTTTGTTATTCCTGCAAGAAATTTGGTCATAAGGAAAAGGACTGCAAAAATAAAATGAATGATTCTTTATCATTCTCTAGAAAATATTCTAAGAGAAAGAAGAATGGACATAAATTTGGTCAGTTGAATAAAAAGGAAAAAGAAAAGAAGAATGTTATTTGTTGTAAGTGCAGCAATTCAGAGCACCCTGGTAATAACTATAGAAGAAAGAAAAATATTTATCCGACAAAGAAGAATGATCAAATCATTGATCCAAAAGAAGCAAGAAAGGAAATGAAAAGGATTTGGAGAAAGGAATCAAAATTATCAATCTTATATGTGCCAACCTCCGATGTAGATACTCTCGTTAATTTCTAAGTAAAATCAGTGGCTAAGGGAGAGCAATAATCAAAAAATCTAATAAATCCCCTCATCAGTGCTTGTGGCATATTATGATAGAAGTATATTTAATGTGGTAACAAGATTAAGGTATTTTTCTTAGTCGCATGTGTGAAGGATGAAGTTTTCATAATTTGAAAGAATGAAGGCGTACACATTTTCAAGGTAATCTACTTGTAAGTTGAAGAATTTATTGTAAAATCATTCGAAATGGAATGAATAAATTCAGATAATTCTAAAGGCTTATGTATTTTTGGAAAAGCATGCAAAGGAAGCTTAAAAGTAAATTTAGAGTTTCAAAGTTTGAAGAAGAAATCAAGCGGATTCGAATTGAGCTCCAGAACTAGGATATCTATACACTTCTTGTTGGAATTTATAGAGGTATTCTTGTTTGCACAATCTTTCATTTTTATTGCTATGGATAATTCAAAGGTTGTGAGTAGTGTGGATCAAGTGCAAGTCAGATTGAAGAGATCTTTGAGGAATGTGTTGGAAGATTTTGTTGGTGCATTCTAATGCATCCCTTCGAGAGTGTTTCTCATAGAAGATATATATTCATTTGTTTACAGTAAGATATAAGAGATGTCGTCAGTTCAGTTGAGCATGCTTTGGGAAGGTGAATTGAAAGAGAGCCATGATGCCTACATAGTATTAGTTGATAAGAAGTTGGATGTTTGGAGGAAAATTCCCTTGTTTGAGTTTGAGAAGAATTATATTTGAATAGTGTTGAGCAGAATTCATGATGAGTCTCTGTGGATTGATGAAGCACATTTGATTACTAGAGAATATATTAGATATGTAACTGGTTTGTGTTCCTTTGAACTAGTTCCCAAACTGAAGTCTATGGATGAGAAAGAGATAATTGAGGCTACTTATGCAAACTTTGAAGGGAAAGAGATTGATTTGAGGTCAATTGTTGATCTGGTAATAATGTATGTTGTTATGGTCATCGGTCATAAATTTTGTATCCCTAGCAATGACCTTATAGTTTCTACCATTGCATTACATACTATTGTTGATATGGTTAAAAGAGATATGGATTATGACTTATGTGAATTGATTCATATACATCTTTTGAAAAATTTAAAGGAAGTCAAGAAGAGTAAGAAGAATACATTCTGGTATGGAAATTTGGTTGTATATTTGCTCTTTTACTTTTTGAGAGAGTTATTGGTAATAGGAAGGATAGAATGGTCAGATTCGGTGCCTATTGCCCCTCAAATTAGGAACTTCGTGATAAATTTCGGTAGTTCAAATGCACAAGAGATTGCCCTTGCTGCATTCTTTGGAACATTTTAGATGAGGATGAACAAAAGGTTTAGGATTCCAATAAGTGTTGTTGAAAAGTACTCTGAAAGCATTAATTTTCTTATCTACAGATTTTTTTCACATGGAAGCAATTGAATCAAGGTTAGTTTGGATATCTAAACTGGATTATGAAGTGTCAAAGGTTGAAGTTGATAATTATGCTAAAATTCTTTTGGAAATCCCTAAGAATTTCAATGTAGAAGGTACCTCTGGTAGCATGACTAGAACATGGAAGAAAAGGAAGAGTGTTGTTAAGAAATAAGTTGTAGAAGGAAGTGAGCTTGAACATGAGCATGAAAGGATAAATTCAAAGAGATTTGGAATAATTGCAAAAGATTATTCCCAGTGCTATTCTTGATTCATCTATTTCTATTGTGGAGAATCTTCGTGGCATGATTGATTCTTTGAAGGTCTACATTTTAGACTTAAAGTGTTTGTTGGAATCAGGTTTGATGAAAGAAATTTAGAAGATATCAAAGGAAAATGTTTGAATGCACATAGTCAAGTGATGAAGGAATTAGAGAGTGTACAAATTTATGAAGAAGAGGCACAAGAACTACTTTCTTTTTGCCTAGATTGGTCTGGCAGTACACTGGATATAAGAAATAAAATAAGGATGAGTGAGTCTCAGATGAGCACTCAAGAAAATACTTATAGGTTAGTAGAAGATAAAGATAATCAGAGGTGGTCATATATTGTGTAGTTTCAGGAAAAATTATTTTATCTACAAGATCAAAGGATAGATTTTATCAAGAATTTTGTGGCACTTAGAGACATGATTAAACTTAGACATACTTTTGTTTCCAGTGCTCTTGGTTGTACTGGTGAATTATCAAAAATTATCTTTGTCCCAATACTTTAGCAGATGGTGTAGAATCATTAACTAAGCTTGATCCATTTTACAAGACTCTTGTAAGTTCAAAATTTTCTTGGGAAGAAGGAAAAGTGTTGTGGAAGGCTATCTTGGAGAGTCTCAGAGGTTCTTATTTAGGTTAATTCAATTATCTATTCATATCTTTTTGGTTATATTTTGATGTGTATACATATATACCAAACCCCTTCCTTTGTCATTGATGTCAAAGGGGGAGAGATAGAGAGATAGAGAGATAGAGATATGGAGAGATAGAGAGGTAGAGGAAAAACATTTTCGTGAAGAACAATTTTTATAGGGGGAGTATTCAGAGTATTCAGTCATTGGAAACTGTTTTTGTCATGCATGTTGCCATCAATGCCAAAGGGGGAGACTGTTGGGAACCTTGCAACATGATCATGAAGTATGGATGGTTTGTGTTGGTTGTTTATATGTTTTCATTGATGTCAACATGGTGATAACTATATGGGAAGTTTACTTGATTTACCAAATGTTATTCTCTGTCAGTAATACCCTCTTGTGATGGATCAGTGTTTTGGTATTTGAGTCCATAATTTACTGCAAAATCTGGTATGACTCTATTCTCTTAACCATATTTTCTTGACTCATTCAGATAGCTATATCTTGGAGCTTGAGACGTCTTTTGTTGTGAGAAATTTTTTATCTCTAATAGAGTTCAACTTTGTATTCTACTAATGTTCCTTGCTTGGCATACTATGTGGGAGACTCTGCATTCTACTAAGGTGAACATTTGTATGCTATGGTTTTGTTGATAGTCTCTATGTTGGTAGTATGATGAGAAATTAATGTGTTCTCATATTTGAAAGGTGTTTACTTTGAGGATTATTTTTTCTAGTCTTGGTTGAATCAGTGTATGCAATACTTTATGAAGACTAGTTATGATGTATGGATGTTAGCCAACTTGGTATAATGCACTACATGGATAAAATGTTTAAATCATATATGGTGCTGACAAAGAAAGTTTTGATTATTTTGTTTTCATCTAATTAGGTCAACCTAATTGATGACTAAGATATGCTTTTATATATAAGGTGTTTTGAGAAATGAGATGAGCAAAGAGGAGTGAAAGAGTATATATGGAGTGCATGTGAAATGTGAAGTGAGGATCTGAGCCTAAATGCTTTATAATTTGTGGATCAATGTAGCTTTGTTGAGCAACTACTATGTGGGATAGTACTTCATATCCTGAGCTTCATTGGAAATGAACCCTGCATATTGAAGGTGTATCATATTAGTATAAATTGTTGGCAGTGAGCCACTATCATTGTATCTTGGAGGTTAGCCATATTTTGTACTCGAGATAAAATGAGCCTTTTAAGGACAATGAGTCCTAGTAGTGAGCCTCTTAATATTTTATATCTAGATATAATATATTGTGAGTAAACCCTCACCGTGGTTTTTCCCTCATTGGGTTTTCCACATAAAATCTTGGTGTTCATGTGTGTGGTTTCTTTGAATTTTTTTTATGTTCCTTCTTGTTGATTCAGTCATAATTGAGATAATGTTTAAATGGACGATAATATGGTTATATGGAATATTGATTCACCCCCCCCCCCTCAGTATTTTGGATGTTCAACAGGGGTATTCTTTTAAAACCAAAAAGTAGAAAAGGTATACTAAAATCTATCCATATCCATGAAATAGACGTGATTGAAAGTGGTTTGAAATAATTAACCAATGCTAAAAACAAAGTGGCAAACAATCAATATCATAGCTCACAAACCAGATTATCAAAGTTTGTTGACTTGACTCGCTACAATCTCAACATTTACTCCAAATAAATGAACAATTCTACCAAATAAAATCACATCCTCACATGGAAGGAATATTCAAATTCTTATCTAAGCTCACAGACTTATTCAAACATTAGCATTTCATTCATAATTTATTGCACCTAAACAATAAACATCTATAGAAAGATAATCAAAACTACAAAATTGATCCTTCAATTAAGATCGATTCTCTCTCATAAATCATAGTGTAGGGGGGATCAAAATTTTAGACCCTTGTAAAATTTGAATGAGGAATATTTAAAACCATGCATCATAACGGTCAAGATTTCTTGAAAAATTGATTCTTGAAATAATTGTCGCTTTGCCAAATAAGAATTTGGCCAAAAATCAACCAATTTATGTATGATTATGACAATATAGTCATTAATGAATATTTTTAAGGGTGGTTATGATTGCATCACCATTTTTAATTGACAAGATAGAGGAATGAATCAACACTTATTGTAAACAAGCCTTGTGGAATACACTCGTGTAAAACATCTGTCACTTCTCACCTATAGTAGTTATTGGCATGCCACCTAATATTACTTCCATGCAAATTCTTTAAATGTAGAATATCTAATCGATGCTTGAATCCAACTTATTGAATCCTATCACATCACCTTACCGAATTCATTGAGTTTAAGGAAATTTGAATGTACTTCCAGTATTAATTGTCCTAAAGTGAATTCCACTACTTTTCTCTCGCCATTCTATAAATTAGGTACATCACTCCTAATTTTGTATAATCCTAATCTCAATTTCATATTTTTTGAATTCCTCTAGTGATGTAGTTTTTGAGGCTAGGAGTGATTTCCTCACTATTGAGGGTGTTGAGTGCAATGTCATGCAAAGGTTGGTTTCAGACCAGCTTTGGGAGGTCTTCCTCATTTGTAGTGATGTGGAGGAGGGGTTAATTCAAAATAATATCAATGAAAACTTCCTATCCCTGGTGCATATTCATAACTTTGGTCTGCTAGAACACTTTATCTACAATGTCGTACACACCTCTAGAAATTTTGAATAGGGAATTCATGTTGTTGAGCACCCAGTGAGGCTTATGTATTTTTTGAGTGTGCAAGATGCTCTAAGGGTTTTTTTCCATGCATCCATGTGTGGGCCTAGTAGGTGATACCATATACATAGCCATCACACTAAGAAATAAACAATCTTGGTAAGCAGTTGCCTTACTTCATGTCAAACTGGAGCATAATATGATAGAAACCTTTACCCACTACGTTGAATATAGTGAAAATATATTTTCACCCCAGTAGATTGAGCATCTATAAAAAGTGATCGAGGGCATTAGGATTATTATCTTCACACTCTGTGTCTAAGACCCCTTATGATGGAAATTCCCTTTTTGTTATGTAATGTAGAACGCATATAATACATATATATTTTTGGATTTTTGAACTACACTTTGTAATGTGGATGTCTTTGAAATCTTCTACTTTATTTTCATGTATTCCTCTACAATGTTCTCTTCTATTTTTATGTTAATGGTAACCATTTCTAGACATTGAGAATGTATTCCTTTATGCAATATTTTGATTCTAGGTAATACCCTTTCTTTCTATGAATGCATTTCTATAAGTAAAACACTTATCTGCTTGAATGCACAAGTATCGATTTTTGGGTTGAGTTTTCAAAATTACTTTGGAGTTCGCCTAAGTTGTGAAAACATGTTCATAATCCACCATACTAAAGTAATCCTTGAAATTCCCTTATTCGATTAATAACTCTTTCAAATTAGCACTTTGAAGAAGTGTGCGCCCTTTTTAGAAACCAATCGAGGGAATGATTGAGTTTTCGGAACCTTGCTAGGAATCGACAAAGGTTTCCAAGATTCCCAATTTTCTTACAAGTCTATTTATCATCCATCTATTTCTGCCTTGATACATTTTGCCAATCATGAAGACATTTCGATAACTAATGGCTTACCAACAATTGACAAAAAGACAAAAATAAGAAAGACTTTAAGCTGGATTTTTAAGACCATCAGGTGTGGGAGCAGTTAGAAAAGTCGAGCGGTGCCCAATGTTGGTTTACAAACCAAGATGAAAAAATGACAATGAAACTTTGGTTATTTTAAAGGATACGATGTGATTTTCCTTTATTTTGAAGGTGACTGAAAATAGTGGCAATAACTAGATCTGACTAGGGATGAGGACTATGAAGGACAAAGACATGTATCCAAAATTAGAATTTTGTAGACCAATCCCTCATCCATTGGGCACAAAGTCACAATCATGGGATGAAAGGATCAAACACACCAAAAATAGGAAAAACCCAAAGAGAAAGAACCACACAACCAAACAAAACAAGAAAACAAAACAAAAGAACCATATATACAAAGGTAGGGGACACCTACCAGCGATAAGACCCAAGATTAATTATGCAAATCTATTAACCAACCAAAGAAAGTATGACCCATGATGACTAAGGGGGACATGCTTGTGCCTTAATTGCATACTCAAAAGTACCAACTAGACCTAGTGAGAACTTACATAATGAATTATCCTTTGTATTGCCTCTTCATCATCCAAGGGATGTTCCCCTTCATATGTCTAAATCATTTTTTGCATTGAGAGACACTTGGTTACATCTTTATCTACCACCCTAGGTAATTCAGCTTCCAAGGAGATCATCTTATTGATTGATATGGAAAAGGAAAATAGATCTAAAATTTGATCAACATGTAGGAGGGAAATTTAGACCACTTCATTCCCCTTGTTCAATGCAGGTACACCATTACTCAAAATAAGTTTTGAAAGGACAAGATTTCCATGTGTGTTCTCTTGATTGCTCATTTCCCCTTCTATCCTGCAAACAAATGTAACCTTCATTTGGGGACATTGTTCATCAGGGACTTCCGACATCTACCTTAAAGAATGGAGAGGATTTTCTAACATAGGAATTGCACCAATGCATGCCCCCTTTTCTATTTCCCTTCCTTCTTGCACCTCAATTTTAGGAGTGAAAACTCCTTTTTCTTTACTGTTCTTCAAGGTGAAAAAACATCTAACCTCAAGTCCATTTTCCTCAAAGCTTTTAGGCCTCTCACCATATGCTATCGCTTGAATGGTTTGATCAGTTATATCATCAGCTTTGAAAATGGACATCTCACACTCAGGAGATACTAAAATTACTTGGACTCCAAAGTTAGGTTTTTGTTTGATACCTTTGTGTGTTGAGATAGTAAGCACTAAGGCAAGGTTTGGTACGCTGCATGAAGAAACATCCTCTTCATCCTCAAAAATATATAAATCTTCTTCTTTAGGTCCAAAAAATTTGACATACACCTCACTCTCACTTCCCATTCTAATTCTATTTGAAGATTCTCCCCAACGTGCTATGCTCAAACCCAAAAAATTAGTCACAGAAGAATTACTGCTACTTAAAATGCTTTGACTTGCCATGGGAATGAGGCTTGTGTTTAGTAATACTTCAACTCCTGAAAAACCATGATGCTCAAAAAATAATAGGTCATATTCTATCCTTATGGCTTCGATTTTTTCCACTTCAAAATCAACTATCCCTCTCCTTCTCAGAAGAAATTAAAGCTCAGGACGCAGAGCATGCATGAAGGAAACTACCAAATTATATTGGGTAGGCACATTGAATTGGGGAATTTGTCTCAATATTTTTGTGAATCTATCAATAAAATTATTGACACTCTCATCTTCTCCCTTCTAAATTGAGAAAAGGGATCTCAATAGGGCAACTACACCGACCACTATTTTGAATATTTCAATAAATATGTTCCTCTAAGTATTCAGTAGGTGATGCATCCATCATCTAACCATCTGAACCAATCTACCACTCAACCAACCAAATATTCTACAAAAATTCAAACAATCGCATCTTCCTCAATAACTCTATAAATAGTACAAGCAACGATAAAGCTTGTATATGATCCTCAGTATCTTGTGCATCTTCCCCAGTGAATCTTGGAAAGTGTACTTTTGAACCGATGGGAAGAGATGAATATCTTAGTAATGATAGAGTTCCAAATAAACCTCTCCATGACTGGGAGGAAGTGCAAGCCATCAAAAGAAAATATGAAGAAGCAGAGAAAAAAATTGCATTACAGAGTTGTTAATTTGTTTCTAGGAAGAGATAATTTCCTAAGTCAAATTAATTATGTGGTGGCGCTCTTCAGGCTGGTGGTGGATTCTAATTTTGGTTAGGACATGGTGGGGATTAGGATAATGCACGATTTCAATCCTTATAAACCTCTCTACCACTTTCCTAGGCGGGCATTTTTCTCATTCCTCTCCTTCTTTTAGCACAAAATCGGCTCTCATATAATTCATTACGCTACTTCGATACCTCCATGCAAGAGTGTTCAATTGAGAGATTTTTTTTTTTTTTTGACCTAGCCCAATCTAAATCTATCTTCAAGATAGGAAATATATTATCATGTGGTAACACCATCTTGAATCATGATAAGGCAACTACCAAAAATTTATATTCAATTCCCCACTAGAGCCACCAAAAATTTGTTGGTTGGCAAATTTGTCCTTTAAGAATTAATATAAAGAATCCATTTTTCCCAAAATGAAAGAATAATCGATCAATCAACAGTTGGAGATATCACCATTGAATTGGTGATATTCCCCTGAATTTTAGTTGAGGTAGAACTCCCTCTTCTGATATATTTTTTGAATTTTTGAATTTTAGGTTCAATCGAGGGTATGCTTTTAACCAAAAAGAAAAAAAAGGTAGACTAACATCTATCCATAGCCATGAAATAGACACGATTTAAAGTGATTTGAAACAATTAACTAATGCTAAAAACTAAACTGGCAAACAATCAATATGATAGCTCACATACCATATTATCAAAGTTTGTAGACTTGACTCACTACAATCTCAACATTTGTTGCAAATAAATGAACAAGATACCAAAGAATAGCACATCCTCATAGGTAAGGAATATTCAAATACTTATCTAAGCTCATAGACTTATCATAAATATTATCATTTCATTCAAATTCATTGCACACAGAAAATAAACATCTACAACAAGATAATCAAAACTCTAAAATTGATCCTTCAATTCAGATCAATTCTCTCTCATGCATCACAGTGCAAGGGGGATTAAAATTTTAGACCCTTGCAAAAACTAAGTGAGGAATATTTAAAACCTTGCATCATGATAGGGTTTCTTGAAAAATTGATTCTTGAAATTGAACTGTCGCTTTATCAAATAAGTAGCTAGCTAGAAATCAACCAATTTCTATTTGATTATGACAATATAGTCATTAATGACATATTTTTAAGGGTGGTTATGATTGCATCACTATTTCCAATTGACAAGACACAAGAATGAATCAATGCTTGTTGTAAGTAGGTCTTCTGGCATACACTTGCAAAACATATGCCACTTCTCACCTCCAATGGTTGTTGGCATTCCACCTAAGATTAATTCCTTGAAAATTCTTTAAATGTAGAAGATCTCATTGATTCCTAAATTAAAATTACTAAATTCTATCACATCACCTTGCCAAATTCATTGAGTTTAAGGAAATTTGAATGTACTTCTAGTTTTAATTGCTTTCAAGTGAATTCCACTAGTTTTATCTCACCATTCTATAAATTAGTTACATCACTCATTTTGCATAATGCTAATCTTAGTTTTAGATATGTCGAGTTCCTCCAATGATGTAGCTTCTAAGGCTAGGAGTGATTTCTTCACTATTGAGGGCATTCAGTGTATTGTCATGCAAAGGCTAGTTGAAGACCAACTTTAGGAGGTATTCCTCATCCATATTGATATGGAGGAGGGGGTCATTTGAAAGGTTATTGGTGAGAACTTTGTGTCCCAGGTGCATGTTCATAACTCTAGTTTATTGGAACACTTTCTCTATAATGTCATGCACACCTCTGGAAATTTCAAATGGGGAATTTATGCTACTGAATTCTTGGTGAGGCCTATGTATCTATTTAGTGTTGAAAAATATCCAAGGGGTTTGTCTATGCTTCAACTTGTAGGCCTGGTAGGTGACGCCATCTACATAGCCACCACACTAAGAAATTAATGGGATAGGCAAGAAATTGCCTTACTTCATGCTAAATTAGAGCATAATATAATGGAAATCTTTGCCCACTATGTTAAATATAATGAAAATCTATTTTCACCCACATAGATTGAGTGTCTACAAGAAGTGATAGAGGGCATTAGGATTCTTATTTTCACACTCTATGTCTAAGACCCCTTGTGATATGAATTATCTACTATGTAATGTGGATGTCTTTGAAATATTTTGATTTATTTTCATGTTTACATTCCTCTACAATGTGCTCTTGTATTTTTATGTTCATGGTAAGCATGTATAGACATTGAGAATGTATTCATTTATGCAATATTTTTATTCCAAGTAATACCCTTTCTTTATGTGAATGCATTTTTATAAGTAAAACACTTATCGGATCGAATGCACAAGTATCAATTTTTGGGTCAATTTTTCAAAATTACTTCAAAGTCTACCCAAGTTGTGAAAACATGTTCATAATCCACCACACTATTTAAAGTAACCCTTGAAATTCCCTTATCTTCTTAATAACTCTTTCAAAATAGCACGTGTGCCATTTTTAGAAGCCGACCGAGGGGATGATTGAGTTTTGGGAACCCTGTTGGGAATTGACAAAGGTTTCCAAACTTCCCAAGATTCTACCAAGTAAATTTATCGTCCATATATTTTTTCCTTAATATACTTTTTTATTCATGAAGACATTTTGGCAACTAAGGATTTTACCAATAATTAACAAAATGATTGAAACAAGAAATACTTTAAGTTGGATTTTTAAGACCATCGGGTGTGGGAGTAGTTAGAAAAGTTGAGCAACACTTGACATTGGTTTACAAACCAAGATGAAAAACCAACAACAAAAAAACTTGATTATTTTAAAGGATAGGGCACAATTTTCATTTATTTTGAAGGTGACTGAAATAATGGCAAAAAAACTGCAGTGGCTTTAAGAATTTAATGATATTCTCAGAAATTCTTCTTTCTAGCTTGCAACCAAGATTCTCCAACACATCTAGTACAAAATTATTCTCAAAATCCAAATAGTTTGATGTGTTATAATGGGAGTCCCATATATGTTTCCACACTTGGAAAAGTAGTCTCCTTCCCTCTAAGTATTGGGTCTTCAAATCTATGGGCTTTTGCCACACCATAGCCCCATTGTACAAAACCATATGCATCAGTAGGGAATACCACTTGAAGTAAATACCAACCTTAGGGTCTTTCAAATATGTAAGCTACTTGTGGATCCCCTCAGTTATGAAAGAAGCATAATCAAAGTTCCTATTGATATCTTTGTGTTGAACATCAGCTACCAACATCATCATATAAATAGGCATTTTAATTTTGTAGTCCTCCCTGAGGACTTGACATAGAGAAAAGTATGTGTTAATATAGTCCTCAAAGATTTCAAAACCAAATAGATATACTTAATTCTTGGAAAGTTAGACCAATCTCCAATCACTATCTCTCCTTTTGTGTTGTGGGAGCCACAAAAATCTATAACTATGCTTGTCCTTTTCATATTCTCTACAGAGTGAACCAAAATAAATTATAACACTAGTAGACACATTTAGGTTGGATGATTTGTTACCTTGAAATCTCTAGCAAAGGGGCACCTTTTTTTCTTTTGATCATCCTATCATTTTCATCATATCCTTGTGCTAGGGCCCTAACCAATTAAACATTCACAAATATATTTGGAACCACCAATTTCCCTAAATATGAAGTCCATAGGTTTGATATTGGTCTATGCAATTTACTCCTATAGGTGTATTCAAAAAGTGTCCATCCATGCATAGGGATGATAGCATCTCCTTTTTGTTTAGCTAGGTCATGTAATTTGTTTGTTAACACTCTCGTGCCTTGAGCATTTTTTCCCTCATGGTGGAACTAGGTAATTGCTTCATTAAATCATCCTCCATGAACCTCTTAGTTCATTTTATTTTAACACTTGATTCACTCACTTTCTATGGTTTTAATTCAACTAGGGTTTATGTTTAATCTTTTCAATTCCTAGATTTTTCCTTTCAAAAATTTAAGCAAACAACCCTATAAAATATCTCTTAGACTATTCCTTTGATAATTCAGACACAATTTTATAATTACAGATGAGTATGACAACTTACTCGTGGAATAGCTAGAAACCCTAGTTCTTTTTTATTTGAAATTTGCCTTCAAAGACCTCACTTATTCAAAAAACTTTAATGTATTTGCAATTGTGATGAGAAATGAAACAATTCAATGTTTATTGTTCTCTGAAAAGTAGTAGTTGAGTCTTAGTTGTAGTGTGATGGCTTACACATATGAAATTGATCACTAATTGACTATACATTCATGTTTAGATTTCAACCATTGATCTGGGTGCTTTAAAACAATATCAATGGCTAGCGCATATCATCCACACACCACATATTCCATTTGAATCTATTTTTGTGAAAATGTGTTGTGAATGACTCTTACGCTAAAGTTTGTTATTGAAATGTGTCTCACTCATACCTTGTTAACCTAAGCACATTTTGGCTTTGAGATAAATCCATGGAATTATGTTGCACTAAAGCTCCATGCTAAAATCTAGTATGAACATGTGTCATCATCTTTGTGACTATTTTCAAGTGTAATTTATTTATGCATTGATGTTTTGAGAATGTGCTCCATTAAGATCATGCACTATAATGAAATAATTCCATATATCCTTAGGTGGAATCACCTTCCCATCACCTTTTGCATATGTGTTACTGTGAAAGAAATGTGTTGTAAAAGAACCTAGCACTGCAATTAAAGGTGATCGCATGTCCTCCTTTTATGAACCATATCTTACCATAGTTTCTTTCTGCATTGAAAGTGTGAAAATATGCTCTGAAGAAGAATTACAACAGAATAAGAAGGTGACACCTGTCTCTTTCTCATTTATATTTCCCTCCAACACCTTTTCATTATGTGCTTTATCCACAATAATGTGCTCTAAAGGAGTGCAACACTACAATTAAACATTGAAAAGTATTGATCTTTTAGTGGCTCCATACTAGCATAGTTTCCTTTAGCGTTAAGAAATTGAAAACATGATGCATAAAGAGTATGCACTACAGTAATATTTGGACACCTATCCTCATTGAGATATAATAGCCCTAGTGCATTTTAGCTATGCACTTTATGAATAGAAATGTGCTCCAAAGGGGGAGCACACTACAATAAGATAATGACATGTTATAAAATTTGATGAGCTCCATCGAGTGTTATTTTGTAATTCCCTCAACCTAATGAAAAATTCTCCTAGGAACCCAATGCTATAATTAAAACCTTCCACTTGTCTTGATGTTATTCATCTTGGATTGATGCATTTTCTTTATGTGCTAGAGGTAAATAAATACATTGTGAAGACAATATGTGTTGCAATAAGGGTCTAACATGTGTCCCAAGAAGAATGAGGCTTATAGCACTTAAGTGAAATATTTGAGAATGTGAAAATTTGTTTTTTTAAAGATGTGCACTTATGAAAGGAGGGAGACAGAGGCCATACTCGAGGGATTAGACATAAGATTTTGAATTTTAAACATTTATGATAAAGTATTAACAAGTTGCACGTTCAATCAGTAGCCTAGGAACGAGGGGCCAGTTAAGACATGGGATGAGGATCCATAAGACACCTCTTAAAGGATAGGAAACTAGCTACAAGAATTCAATGCAAAAATATAACAAAAGTAACTATTTCTTTGCTTAGAGATAGGGTTTTAGCGTAAGTAGAAGACCATTCCTAAAAAGCCTAACAAAGAATATAATCATTTTGAAGCTCGGGACAAGGGCAAAAAATAAAATCCAAGAAATTTTGTAGAAAGTGCTACCAAGGTACACATTTCGCTCAATATATAAGGGTACACATATGAATAATTATGTCCCTATTTATTAGAGGATTCCATAAAACAAATTCCTTTCCCTCCAAATTTTTAGATTTTTTAAAATTTGATAAATTTAAAGAAGGGGATCCTTTAGAGAATGTTACGGAATTTTTCATGGCTAGCCAATAAGATTCTTTTGAAAACATATATTTGATTATATTACTTCCATGAAGCTTAGGTGGACAAGAACTTAGGTAGCTTTTTACATTTTCCAAAGAACATCATTACCCCATTCAAATATTTAGTTGAAATATTTGTTACACATTTTTCATATAATGTAGAGAAAGAGCTCACCATGATGGACATATACAATGCCAAACAATGTAATAGATAAATTTCATCTTCATTCTTATAGTGATGGAGTGGCCTAGTTAGTTGATTCCCTTATCCAATACTTGAAATTCATTTGGTCAATATATTTATCATAAACCCAAACCAGAAAATACCATTTTACCTACAAGTCCATTGTGTTACTAAATTTAATGGGATTATCAAAAAAGGTGTGAAAATCAAAAAATCCCTCATCACTAAAGGACTTGTGCTTTTTTTCAAAGGATCAAAATTGATATGCCAAGATTGAGGTAGATTATAGAATAAATTTAATATTCAAGAAACAAAATTTAGTTCAATCCTTCTATCAACTCAAGTCATAAAATAATGAAATATGCAGTGGCTATCTTCACAATGGCTACAATTAGTGAGGTTAGTAAAGTTAAATACAATTAGCTTGAATAAATAATTTGTGAAGATTAAAATCACTTTTCTAGTAATTGTATAAAAATTGCTACATGTATCACATATGTAGGCTCCAATAACTTCAAGCTACATGAATTATAGTCTCATTTCACAAAAGGTAAAAAAATAAAATATTCAAAATATAGAATAAATTATTAGCAAAGATTATCATATAATTAAATATGTTTAGTTATCTTATTTTTATAAAAATAGATAATTAAATTTATGTGAATTAATAAAAATTATTATAATTGCATTCCACACATTAAAACTAAACCAATTGTAGTGTAGGGGCACCATCATCTTGGAATGTAAGGGAGAGAGTCCTTGAAACTTTATTAAGTGAATTTGAAGATTTTTGAACTATATGCAATGAGGAAGTTCCAAAATATGTTGAAATAAGGTGCAATGTCATAAGTTGTCCATGTATGTCAATGTTGACAATGGGTTCTAGGTAGATAGTAGGTGGCTTTAAGTCATGTATCTTACGTAAATAAGATCTCATTAGACCATTTTTAATAGATTGGGTGAGTATGGGGGTCAAAAAGAGCAAACATTGCAAAACATGTAATGATGTTGATTAATCAATTGTGTAAAGGGTGTAATTTTGGACTCCAATGGTCATTAGAGGTTTAAATCTCAATTGTAGGGAAGTTGGTCTATTCTAGGTTGAATTTTGATGTTGGAACTATTATTAAATCATGTAATCTCTCGTGGAGAAGGTTGATTGTTCAATTCAAAAGAAGAAAACAACAATTTGCAACGCTGATCACTATATTTTTCATTGTTTTTCTGAACTTTTCCTTCTTGCCACAAGCCCATACAGGGTTGATATGTCTTGAGGCTGTGACCACTTACTTGTATATGTATTTAGCATCTTTTACATCTGATTTTATGGCCTAGATTCATCGTTGGTTTGAAGGATCAACAAATCTCAATGACTGCCATTTTTTTTGTGTTGAGGGTTTGAGGGCATCACCATGACTTATTAGCCAATCCACCTATTGTTCTAACCCTGTGACTCAGTGGATTAGCCTATATCATGACTAGTTAGTTGGTTATATTCTTTGGAGACTAAGGGAATGGATTAACATAGCATGTTGTGATGTTCTAAGGCTGAGCAGGGGTGATTTTGTCAAGAAAATGAGAAACCTAAGTGGTGAATCTGAAAACTAGTGAATGAAATGGGAATGTGAGGGTCTATTGAGATTGGGAAAGTGTTTTTTAGGGTGTTTGAAGAGTTCTTAAGACTGGTTGAGCCTTGGAGTCATGAGATCCATTAAAACCCTTGTTTTTTTGAGTATTTAGGAGGGTTTCTTGGGGAAGAGGGTTAGAGTCCCTGTAGACATGAAATATTGACAAATCTGAGGTTTGTTACCATGATCTAAGATTTTCCAATGAATTTGGGTGGATACCTAAAGTTGGAAGGGTGGTCCCTTTGGAAAGTAGGGCTAATTCTGAAGCCTAGAGCAAGTTGGGGGTATTGAAAGTCCATGTTGGTCCAAAAGAGTGACTATTGATTCTTGGGTATGTTGTGTGACCCTAAAAAGGGTATCTTATTCCACCTTTTAATTTCTAGGTGTCTTGGAAAGGTTGAGATAAATTTGGCTTAAACCGAGTTCTAGGTGCTACAAGGGTAATTGGTGTGAAAGATGTTGAATGGAGAGTTTGGCTCGATGGGACTTTGAGGTTGTGTAGAATTCATTGCTTTACCTTTAGTTAGGAGTTTATCATATCTCTTTGCATCAAATTGTTAGATGCACAGGACAACTAAGAGGGGGGTGAATCAATTGTATACTTAAAAATATTCAAACCCTCAATATCTTTTCAAACCCTTATCATGCATTATTAGAATGTAAACATATGAAAGAGTAATGAAAATACATCCAAACACATAAGAACACCAGATTTATGTGGAAAACCTAAGAAGGGAAAAACCATGGTGAAGATTAGCTAATAAATATATGAATTACAACACCAAATACAATTAGGCTCGCTGCCTAAAAAAAGAAGAAAGGCTCATTTTTTGGGTGGCTCACTACCAAGAAGAAATAAGATAGAAGAATATTGTTACAAAGAGATTCACTATCTCAAGGCAATTGGAGATATCCACCACTGAAACCTTATGCCATCTACAACCTTTGGTTCACTGCCTCCAACAACTTCAAGCACGCTGAAAATGTAGACCCTTCTATTCATTGCATTAGATTCATACGCATTAAGCTCACACTCAAATTACCACACTCAATCAAATTCACATCTTTCACACACCTATAGATCCACAAACATCTCCAAAAGATTACATTATATACCATCCTCGACCTAAACAATCTCAATTGCATCAGCCTTAATGAAACGTATGCACCTAAAACATGTAACACCAAAATAGGTCAACACCAACCACCTCCATTATGGAAAGAAGTGAAGGATGACCAAACCAATGGTTAACTAGGACCCAAATCCATATCACCATGCTACTCAACACATTCACAATTTATGATGTACCTCCACAAATAGTGCTAACAAGCTAGGTCAGCCAAACCTGAACTAACACTACAAGAGACCACATACACGCTTTTATAGGTCATGTAGACCACACACCAACACTTCATTACATCCACACAACATCTCAGATTATTCCAGAATCATCATATAATATTTTGCAACTCTATCATAACTATCTAAAACTAAGAATGTGTCATTATTCAGTGCAACCAAACACACTACCACAAAACACAACTCACTAACCAACCTTGCAGAACACCTCAACACTTGAAACCATGAGGGATGGAATTTATAGAAAACATAATCTCATCCCCAAATCTTCATGACAAGAAACTTTACTACAGAGAAATGCAGAGCAATCTCATTTCTCCTAGACAACCTTCTACATAGATAGATAAACTGTCAAACACAACTTTCACTGTAGAATGATCCAGAACCTAAAACTTTGGATATAGAACCTCTGAACACATCTTATAATCATATCCAAACCACATGAGAATATCTTCAATCCTAAATAAATTTTGAGCATGAAACTGAACACACCTCTGTCACACTGCACACTCTTTTATTCAAAATTTCTTAAAAGCATTTGGAAACCAAGTGAACTTACTATAATTGCAACTCTTATCTATCAAAAAATCAGTGATAATATTGATGACAACACCACAACACCTTTATCAAGCAACAACACATCCATACTAGCACAAGCACTTGACAACACCAACCATATCCACATTGTTGACATCAATGACCAATACCAACAACTATTGACATCAATGACAACACCAACAACTCCAATTTATAAATCGCAATCCCATGTTAATGATATGTAATTAAAATACAAAGAAAATAAAAAATAAAGAACATATAATATCACCAAGACTTGTTGAGAGTGGACCCTCTTCTCAATCCACAAGGTGGTTGAAACAATTTACTAAAATATCCTTAAGATTTAAACTTGTTATAGTATATACTATTTATGAAAAAATACAAATATATCTGCATCCTTTCTTTATTTTTGCTTTATATAGTTTGTTTGGCTCATAAACTATAAAAAAAATTGACTAAAAATATAGGGAGTTATTTTGTCATGTGACCATTTCTCACCATAATATATAACCAGAACATCATTGGTTACAATAAAAAAATAGCATAGAAGGTTATTTTTGGCCTATGGACATTAGATGTCATAAGTACAAAACTAAAACATTATTTATATAAGAAAATAGTTAATGTTCAAAAAATTATAGTTAATTGATTATTAGCTATAATTAAATTTATTGAAAATTTTATCCATGTTGCATCCACCAGCTACAATAAGTCCTTATATACATCCTTCCTTAGTATGTTTTACGATCTATTTTCTCAAATTAAAATAGTAGTGTTTACTATTAAATAAAATCTAATAGTTACTTGTCTTGTTTTACCTCAAAAAATATATAACTTATTTTTATTTAATCATATATAATAGAATGGTAAAATCATGATAATATGAGATAAAAATACATAAGTCAACCTCATAAAAAACATCCTAATAAACCCAAATTATTTTTCCAAAAATAAACATTTAGTTGGCCTTGGTGTTACTGACTTATAATATAACAACCACTACTAGATAACCAAGATAAGAAAATTTTGAGGAACTACTCATAAAGGACCCCACATACAAAAAAATTTTATCCCCCAAAAAATTTTAATCCAATCCTTCATCTCCCAAATATTTTCAGTACACCTCATTTTAATTTTTGATAATTTCATCTAAGGATTATAAATTTGTGTCATCCTACCACATCAATAATCCCATTGTATCTGCATCTGTTGTTAATCATATGGTCATTAATCATAAATACCTAAAATCCATTAAAACCCATATTTATAAACATCAAAATCCTTCTCCCATCCATGTTCACAACTCATAGCATCCCTCCATGAAATGATAGCTAACACATAATACAATTCTTCCCTCATTTCATCCAAGAAAATCCATTAATTTCAAGCAGTTGTTCCAAAATATTTCCTCTTCCAAATCAAGATAAAATCATCTTTAAAAATCCCCCTCACAATCCCTTATCATTTCATGATATAAACATCGCTAATAATCCTTCTCATGATCTCATCCCCTCTCAAGATCATAAAATCCCTATCTAACCTATCTACCACTCCCTATACCCTCAAAATAGAATATGTCTTATTTCAACATCAAGTGTCCTATTAGTAATCAGATTTGTCAAAACATGAATTTTCAAGGAAAAGGGTTAGGACTTCATGAAAAAGATATACTATAATAAATTCAAATAAAATAAAATATAACATTCCATGGACTTATATATAAATATCATGCCCAATGCATCGTTAATCTACTTTCCAATCATAATCCCACTCATTCAACCAATCCATATCCCCCATCTTCTAAATCTATTTGGGTCCCTATGTCCCCGAATACACTATAATTCATCCTTCATCCACTTAATCTATCTTGGTCCCTCTATAGTCAATTACTCCTTCTACCCCATCCATTTTATGTCCTTTTATCCTAAAAAATTTCATCCCAAATATTATCAATTCATCCTTTACAATCCCCAATCAGGATCAACAAAAGCACACATCCTTAAACCTCTTCCAACATGTTCCCGTCATCACCCCTTCCATGAATTATTAAAACAATTCATTCTCACACACCCATACCATTGCCTTTGGAATCAATTTGGATGCCAAATAAAAAATATCCAAAGAAATGAATCCAAAAACAATAAAGGATTGCCATGTCCTAATAAATCAACATGCAAAAATAAAGAAAAATCTATTCCCAAATAAAAATAAAATACTAAGACCCACCCTAAAAAATAGAATAAAATAATCATGTGGATCCCAAATAAAAAATACAATACATCCAAAATAAAAATCCACGTTGACATCCAAATCTTTTACTCCTAAACCTTCCTTCACTCCTAAATCCCCTCACCCCATATAAAAAGACTTTATCTTCTATGTCCATTTTGGGCCCATATGTACAAAAATACTCTATCCTAATTCCTCCATCATCTCCTCTATCCATTTTAGGTCCTTACATCCTAAAATCCATCATCCCATATTTACCATCTAAATCTATAAATTTTTAATCCACTTCTAACCCAAAGCTTCAACACCCATCATGGTGTGTCCCCATGTTGTTTATGTTAGCATTCCCTAATAATGTAACCATCCTATCATTTCAACCACACATATCTATCCACCATCTAACCCCTACCATCCTGTATGTTAAATCTAATCCTTTACATAAATATGTATTCATCCTTCTCCCATACATTCCATCTTCCTTGGCAACATTCACCAATATCTAAGTGTCGCAACAATTTCCATGGTCTATAAAAATAATCATTCAATAAGTTATACTATCCATATCAATATATACTTGAATCTTTTCTTCATATCCCAATATTCTAAATTTACATATCCTCTATCCAAATTCATCCATCCCATCCCAAAAGTTAAAAATTCAAAAAATAAAAACAAATCAAAAACAAATAATCTATCCAATGGTAAAAAATGCTTCTTATGGTACCATATAAAATTATCATGATGAAAACCAAGTAAACAAGAATAATCAGTAACCTCCCATCTATTGCCATCCTACACTTAGGGGCAAGCTTCTTCTACTTTATCTACTTAATCCATTATATCTACCCACACTATCCCATCCCATCTACTCTATCCACCCTCCTTTTTATCTTTATAAGGATATGATAAAATTATTTAACTCATTCTCTAGACAATATAAACCATACTTCCTTTGTAATTCATCCATCTTATCCACCACAACCCATTTAGAGTGGTGATGATAATCCTATGTGACATAGTCCTTGGATTTCGCTCCAATCATCTACCTATCTCTTATCCTTCATATAATATTCCGCATGTTGCATATATCTCATCCACTCCTCCCCTCTCTCCTAGATAAGAATAGCATCCATCCTTTTATCCTTGTCCATGTTCTTGGTTCTCCCTTGGGATTGGTTCCAACCTTCCAATCTCCCTATATGTACCACAATCTCATCCACTTATCTAAATTGACCCTCCAATCTCCCTAAATAGCCTCCAATCCCATCCAACATCCTTCAATGACCCTCCAACCTCCCTAAACAACATTCAATTCCATCCCCCTATCCTAAAAATCCTTCTAATCTCTCGAAAGTACCTTTAATATAATCCACTCATCCTAAAAAAAACTCCTAATCTCCCTAAATAATCATTAAAACTCATACCTATCCTCAATGGACTTCTAATCTCCTTAAATTAACCTAAATTATCTTTTATCCTTGATAAAAACAATCCAATTCTATCCACCTATCTTAAATGACCCTCCAACTTCCCCAAATAATCTTCAATCCCATCCAACCACCCTAAATGACCCCTCAAAATAACTTTAATCCCACAATAAATCCAAAGATTCCCAACACAATCAATCCAACCACAAGAAATTTGAATCCATGCAATCCAAATTCGTAATCTCTTGCAACATCTAAAGGCATCCATTGTTTCTACTCCTAGCCTCATTACATTTAGATATATCATTCCTCGCACTTGTCTCCATCCACTCTTCCTCGTGAATCCTCTTACACATGTGTGAGAGGACCCATCATAGACCATGGTATTTTGTCAAATGAATCGTAACTTTTAATATTTATTCAATCCTCCCTCACTCAAATGGATCAATATAACAATGTAACTTGGAAATTCCTCATCAACCCTAACCTATCATGAATTCCCCAACATTTATATTCAAATAAAATATCAACTATCCATCTCCCATTCAAGAAATATATAAATTCAACCCTCTCTCTATTATAGATTTATGTTACAGGTTTGAGAAGAATTTACATTCCACTATCAACACATCAATACAAAGATAAAATAAATATAATTATTAGAGGCCATTGAAGGATTCTCAACCTTATTGGGTGAATATTCATCCTCTTCTTGCTCAAACATAAGTATGATGGAGGTAAAGGTATAAGATTCATTTTATTATGTTTGTGTCTTTGTTTCATCCCTTATTTTCAATGATATATAATCTACCTAATGGGAATATGAAACATTTATATGTGTCAAATTCTCATCTCTCTACCAAGTACATTAAAATCCTATTATAATATGCAAATTATGGTGTAAGTCTCACAAGCGTGTGTTCCTTGACCTACTACTTGAATTTAGGTTTGATATTTATATTATATTTCACCCATGATGTTTTGTATCAAAATCAATACATTCAACTATTTTCTTTGGATATTCTTTGGATACATATGTTATGATTTAATTTTTAAAACTATAGTTGTATTTTAGCTTTATTATTCTATCATTATGATTATTATGGTTATTGATAGTCGTATATATGATTTCTAGGTTGTGTTAGATTTTTCTTGTGTTTTGTCTATCCTTGTGTAGATACATGTGATTTTTTAATTGATTTTGTAGGTACATTTTTTCTCATTGGTGAATAATTATAGATGGTTGACTTGGGTAAATATGTTATTCTTTAACTCCTTGACTCACTCAATATGATTCGTAATATTATTCTTTTTTAACCTAATGGAAAATTAATTTGAATAAGTGTCAGTTCTAGATAATCATGTCATGAATAAACTTGTAAAGTGCTTGGTTACCTTGTGTGAGCTTATTTATCTCTTCTTGTACTTATATTTAATTTTTTCTTGAAATTATTATTAGATTATTTATGGAGTATATATTATGATTGAGTCAAAAGAATTTTCGCCAATGAAAAAGTTCATATGCATTTTAATATAAATGTTGAAAAGAAGTTTATAAAGGTTAAATTAATTCATTAAAATGAATGTATTATCTATTTGAAATGAAAATTATTACTTCATAAGTTATTTAAAACTCATTTTGAAAAGATATTATTTTTTACTTATTTGAATGAAATATCTAAAATGAAAAATATTTATTTCAAAAATTTCAAAAATTGAAATAACAATTTTTGAATATGGAAAAGAGGAAAATTAACCAAATGGTTTTAGAAATTTTTGGAGTCAAAAGGAAAGGAATTTGAAAAGGTCTTGTTCACTTTCATATTTTGGTTTCTCTCTTTGCTCACCTTTATTATATGAGCTCTTTTTTTGAAAAACATTGTTTAAAATTACTTGTGGATTAGAAATTTTGGATTGGATCTTGAAGAAGTTTGAAAATGATTGTATGTTAAATTCAAGAAAAATCCATATTTTTCATTGAGGGTTTACTTGGTTGAAGGTACTCTCCTATTTTAAATTATAGGTTGTTGAGAAATGGCTCACTTGGTTAGGTTTGAACTTAGTTTGTGATTTGTAAAATAAATTTTTAGGTAGGTTTAATTTTGTAGGCTTACATTTAAAAAAATGTGTCAAAATTATGGAGATATTTCCTAAAATTAGTGTGTTTGGAAAAGATTAGTCTACTCATTTTTATGCTCTAAAAGGGTATTCTTAATTTTGGAAAATGTATTTTAAAATTAAAGAAAATTTTAAGTCAACGATGGTGTTTTGGGGATTTTGTATGGTTGTTGATGTAGTTAAAAAAAATAGAATAACTAAAAATATATATTTTTTGGGATGAGATGTCTCCTTGTGAAAATGTGATTATTTGTCTTTTACATTTAGTGTCATGGTTTTTTACTTTATTTTTCCATGTCATGGTATTTTTATCATTTTGGACCTTTTTGTGTTATGAGATCTAGAGTTACAAGTATAGTGTACCTAGTTTGACACTCAAAATTGGTATGAAAACTGCATGAAGAAATTGAAGGGACTAAAATATAAAAAATATTTTTTTAAAATTGATATTCAATTACCAAAAGAAGATAAAACTAGATGTGGATTGGATAAAAATAACTATATTGAGGAGATAATCCATTTCTAGTATCAAACATTCTTGAAAGGGTTCATGAGTGATAGTGAGGGACACAAATAAAAATCCATTCATGATTTTTTAAATTCAATTAAGAATATCCCATTTGATATGTGGAAAAACTTCTCAAATTTATGTGGATTTAATGTCATTGTGATCACACTCTATGTTCTATGTCTTGTAGCACTTTCCTATTAACTGCCAAGTAAGATTTTAATAGCATGATTATTGATGATTGTCACCATTCATGTTAATTATAATGGGTTGTTATCACCATTAACTTCACATGATTATGGATGACTACAGTTATTCTCATTGCATGTTATAGGTAGTTATCACCGTTATCTTTATGTAATTATTGATAGTTATCATAATTATTATTGCATGTTATTGGTATTTAAAATTATTTACCTTAAATTCTATTTTTTATTATTTTTTTGTAATATGTATACTTATTATATATATTATGTAAGAATTGATATTGTATTATATTCATATTGTTTTGAGTTTGTATGATTCCTCAATCAACCACCTCTTGTATAGAGGGGTGGGCCTCAAGGTACCATATGTTTGGGTGGTTTCTATGATTATTAGGGATAGTTGGATCAATAGTGATGCATTAGAGAGCATGTCAAGTTATCTTGGTTATTATGATGTTGTAGACCCTCATTGATGCATTATTGATAAATATATAATTGAGAAATTTTTTATTCTGACTCATTTTATATAAGAACCTTGAAATTTACTTGTAAAATTATGTAAACTATCCACATTTAAAATTGTAGTAACATATAATATTCTTTCATTTATCATTATTTTGTTTGGCATGATATCATGAATTGAAATAGAGTCCTATGATGTGCTAAGCCCTAATTCTTTAATGTGTAGATCTAATTTTCTTTAAAGTTGGAATTAAATCATGATATATTTCATGTTTATTAATGATGTTATAACTTATATTATAATAATAGTAAATTTTATGCATTCAACCATATGAATAGGATTTAATATCATTAATATATTCCCATGTCGCATGGAAGGAAGCATAGTGTTTTATTATGGATAGTAGCTTTTGGACTTAAAATGAATTATGGATTTTTGGTTTTTAAAAGTGGTATATTAAACCCTAAGCACATAGGAAATTTTTGGTTCAAACCATTTCTAATAACACTCAAGCCAAAGAACTTATGTATGATTTAGTGTTAGATCATTTAATGTTTGTCGAGGCTTAACCCTTCTCTTGTCCTAGGTTTTGTGACTCCTATTTAGGTATCTAAAGTTGTAACTTTTATCTATTTTTAAATTAGGTGTTAAAAATATTTAGAGCCTTTTGATCACCTTTATAATTAATTTTGGATCCTTCAAGAGCCTTAAAGTACATTTATTGGCATGTTCACTATCTATTATCACTTATATTAGAAAGCATATATTTACACTAGGAATAGGGATATATCATATATTTACACTAGGAATAGGGATATATAGGATTATCTAGATGGTTTAAAGATGGATAGGGTGATTTGAATTAGAAAAATGGGTGATTTGGAATTGAAAGAGGAAATTGTGAGGTAGTGAGCACTTCTTGACCTTTTTTAGAAAAAATTCTAATGGAAGAATTTTCCATTAGGGTATTGCATTATAAACCTGTCATATTTTTTGATATGTTTTCAAGGTTTCTTGTTATTTGTTCATTATTTTATGTTGAAATTTGTGCTTTTGAGTGATAACTAGTCAACTATTTTTCTAGGCAAGGTCTTGGATCTTGTATTTTTTGTACCTCATGATTGAGAAAAACTTAATTTTAAATGTCACTTCCACTTTGATTTAGGTATTGGTTGTGTTTTTTTAGTTTAAGAGATGATATTTTGTATCACTCTCATCCCACTCTTTCTATTCATGAGAGAAGGGAATCATGGTATTGCACCCAATCATCATGGTTAGAGGTAATTATACCCTCTCATATGGTTGTCATGTGAAAAGATTAAGAATTTCACTTGTGTTATCATGATTTGGACATTAATTTTATATTATTTAATATTTTTTTTATTATGTCACATCATATATAGCTTATTGGTGTGAATTATAGCATATTTGTTTCATAATTTTCATAGAAAATTTATATTTATCTATTATTTGACCATTAATATATTGGTCAAAATCTTGGTGCATTATAGATGGAATCTATCACTTGTATCATAACCTCATCCTCTCTAAAATTATTGTCCCAATATCCATAAAATTCCCTAGTAGTTGTAAGGTCTCTAATATGTGGGTTTTCATCCTCTCACACACATTGATCTCATACAACATCCATTGAAACCAAATTTACACATCAACACCAATCATACTAATCGTTGAAGAATAAATGAGATAAAAACAATGAATATAAAATATATTATTGTTATGAACCTATAGTGAAAACCAAAATTCATAGCTTCCATTTTGGGTTGTGTCCATAAGCTATCATTTATGTGGTAAGGAGACTTTTATATATTGTGATATCATAAGGGTGAAAGTGAACATAAAGTTAATTATTTTTCTAAACATATTAAATAATTCCTTAAACACGATAGAAATATTGTTTTCTATCATGATATTCCCTTTGGGCATGAAATTTGATAAATTTAACATTAAAAAATAATCCATGATGAAATTTATTGTATTTCTTTTTCTTTGGGATAATATACAATTTTTTATATATTTTTTCAATCCACTTTATAGATTCAAAAGATTTTTTTATTAGATTGGCAGGGAAAGGGCCCTAATCAAATAAGTTCAATACATCAAAATCTTAAATATAAAACAACATAAGATATACAACAACAACAAATCAATAACACAAAAAACTAGAAACAATAGTCAACAAGAAACGCCAAAGGCAAACTAACAGATCAAGTGCCAATCAGCAATTAGGGAGTCCAGAGACTCCTCCCATGCTTCCTCACCCTCGTTCATCAACTCATTTATGTTCTTGTCCTAGTCACTATGATAGTCTTTTCTTTTATATTTTTATTTTTTTTGTTTGTTTATTTTCGATTTCCTTGAGACCATCACCATAACTGCCTTTTTCATAGTACCTTTAGTTATCTTTATGATTTTAGTTATGGTAGTTTTCATCCTTTTTAACTTTCATTGGTTGTTGTTAGTTTCATTTTTATTTTCCAACTCCTGTACTTTGATATAGAGTTTAGTTATTTCTACACTTTCCTTTCTCTTGGAATCTAGCTCCACAATTTATGAAGACATGATTTCCTCATCCCTATCCATCTCTTCCTCAAACCTTAGAGAGGGGGAAAATTTTCTATCTCTACCACCTCATTTCCTCTACAACTTCTTGTTCCTTGTTTTCATCCATATCTTCTTCTTTTCCTCTTTTTCTTCCTCCTCCACATCATAATCCTCTTAAGATTCCTCCTTAGAGTTATTTTGATAAGCCTCCTCACCCTACTCCTCATCTTTTCAAGGAATAAATTCCTCGTCATCATTGTCCTCATCATCGATATTAACTAGAATTTTCCTACCCTTGGTATTTTTAGAGTTATTAGCTACCAAGGCTTGAGCTATCCTTATATACCTTCAACAACTAGAAAAATTGGTACCGCTATGAACCACCCCATATTTTTATTTTTGAGATCTCCCTCTGCATCAAAGATATTTATCATCCCCAAACATTGGAAAGATAAGGGTTTTTCAAGTCATTTTTTCTTATTGACTTTGTCAAGTTTAGCTTCCCTCTGATTTGAATCTAGAACCTTTATTTTTCCAAGTGGAATTATTAGAAGTAGCTCTTCTGGAGGAGTGGGAGTATTTTCCTTTGAGGATACATTACCCTTTTTTTACCCCAATTTATCCATAGTGTTAGGGCTACCCTTATTTTAGTTGTTTGGTAAGGGGGTAGGTTTTTTGTTTTCAAGGAGTTTAATTTTTGCATTGCTCTCAGTAGAGGGTTTTTGTATTGGATTCATAGAGAGATGATATTTATACAATTGTATAATGAGGCCCTAGTGCAAGGGGGGATAGGCACCTTCGATAATGCAATTTTCCAAAGAAGAAAGTGGGCAGAAAGGAAATTTTATTTTCCTACCATGCCTAATGTGACTTAGAATAGGAAAGTGATATCCATATATAGTCTTAAACCTACCCTTAGGTATGAAATATTTCATGTCGTGGAAACTTACCAGGCCCATGAAGCCGGTAGCTTCTCTCTACGATGCTTATTTTAGAACTTTTTTGGTTTCTCCACGCCAAAAAAAAGGAATTTATGAACCTTTTATACTCTTATTTTCTTCTCTTTTCCACTTTTAACCCATCAAGGGTTAATCCTATAGCTTTTCCAATCAACTCATTTGTGATCTTGAAGCAAACTCAACCAATTATAACTTCACCTTATAAACAAGAGTTGATGAAGTTAGAGGTTCACTTCTCACTGTATCCTTTCATAGCTAGAAAAAAAAGGGGTACAACCCCCCTTTCAAACAACTCCCAAACCTCCTACATTCTTCTTAAGGGCTTCATAGGAGATAGGCTTAGTACACATATGCAAGCCACCCATTTCACCTTTTTTACTGAATTCAACACTACCCCCACACAAAAATTTCCTTATATGTTTTTGTTAGAATTGGCTATGGATGCCAAGATCTATGGACCAAATGAAAAGCACAAGAAGAGAGAAAATAATATGACAAGAATAAACTATATTCAATGTCAATGATAATAGATATCAATGTGTGTTTGTGTGTAAATGTAGTAGAGACCCCTTGGTTATATAGCCAAGGTGAGTGCATAGGAGTGTATAAGATTATGACAAGTGTCGTAATCTTATGACATGAGACAACAATGAAAAGCTATCACTCCACCTAAAGTGGAAAGTGAATGTGATAACCACCACAAATAGTGGATCACCCACAAAAGGTGGAAACCTAATCACATGAAATTTCCATGAAAGGTGGAGGTGATAAAGTAATAAGAAGATAAGTCCACCAAAGGTGGAAATTCTCCAACAACTCCTATGTGGTCCCTAAGTAAACTTAACTAAGGTGTAATTATGACCCAGGACAAGGTACAAAACATTTAATTACACCAACACCCCCCCTTAAGTGCAACTTAGGGAGAATCAAACAATGCAAGATGGGTCCCGGCAACTAGGCCATGTTAGGTACCCATGTACAAATGCAATCTCTCACAAACGGAGAAAAGGAGAAAACCCAGTGGGACAAAACTCCTCCCCAAAATAGAGATGAAATACAAAATAAATGGAAATACTCTCAATGATGGATGAGAAGGTAAAAACCCCATGTGAGGAACCCCCCATAAGAGAGAAGTAGAAGAGAGACAAGGCAGCCCCCCCTCAATGTTGAGTCTCCTGCAATGATGGTAGAAGCTCGACATTGAATGCAGAAGATGATCCAATTTCGTCGAACAATGTTTCTCCCCTTAGGAAGAAAAAAAACCAAGGATGTATGCAGGATGTATGATGTCTTTGAAGCATGCTCAAGTGTCTCCATGTCAATGTCAAAAGTTGTCACACTCCAAACAGGCGTTCTAGGCCACATTGTTGAAGAGTACACTCCAACATCTAGTAGAGAAGGATGTAGAACATGATCCAAAGAGAACGATATCCCCTCTAAAGACAAAGAAGCCTCCTCCAAATGTTGTCCAAAAATATCCACACTCATGTCAAACTGCAAAGAATGATCATCTAGAGAATGAACAAGAGGGTCAGAGTGTTCCCTCACAACAACTAAAGAAGGAGCATCTTCATCAAAGAGAAGATGAATATAATCAATGATGTCCCCCAAATCTACAAGATGAGACTCCACAAACAAGTCTGAAATACCTGTCAAGAAGCCATCCAAGGTAGCCATATCTGGAAGACAATGTATATCCTATTGTACTGAATCACAAGTAACCCAAACTGTGGAATCACAAGTATCATCAACTACAATAGTAGATGAATCTGCCAATGCTAGATCACAAGAGTCCTCAACCTCAAGATGTTGACTCATAGATGAAGAAGATGAAACATTTAAATCTAGATTAGGAGCCATAGAAACTGAAGTCTCAATAGATGTCTCTGTAGGAGGAGAAGGAGAAGGTTTTGTGTCATCAAAACTACCATACCTTTCCCAATCAGCAAGTGTTTCAGCTATTTTATCATCAATAGGTCGAAACTCTGCAAGTGGAACAAGACAATCTGCAACAGGATCCTCTGGAAATGGAGGTTCATTCGAGTATCCATACATCTCCCAAAGTTTGGTCATAAGATCACGAGGGATCTCAATACCATCAATGGCCATTAGTATATCAATATCAATATTACAACCAATTAATCCCATAATATGTTATATTTTTATGTCCCACACAACTCTCTTCCATTCTAATGAAGGTTTAGGAACTAGTCCATATAGATATGGAAAAAGATTGAGCCACCTACAATGTGTTAGGATTCCATCTTGCCAAGACTTAAAGTTCCATTGATTTAACCTTATTATAGCAAGATGTATTTTTATGCCCATATTAAACTCCTCAACTTAGTCACACAATAGACCAATCAAGAGACATAAACCAACAAAGGCAAAATATTACCCCCCCAAATCACTCAATCAAGAAACCCCCCAAGAAATATTTGATTTGGCACTTTATACTTAGTGAGTTTACAATTGCCACTGCCAAAAATAGCAAAGTGGACTTTTATCTTGGTACATGCAGATACCAAAATAGGCCACAGATTCAAGTAAAATTTTTGGTAGAAAAAGAGATCAATCTGTTCATACCATTGATAATTACATAAAAAATTATGCACTTTCAAAAAAAACAGCACTCAAAAATGTTACCGTAGGAGCAAGTTATGAGCTCCCAAAGTGCCCAAAATGAGGACGAAGCAACAACACCTATGAGAATCTGAAATTTCTGGAAATACCAGAAGCCAAAACCAAAAATTGATTGTACCACAGTGTAGATCATGAAAAATTAGCCCAAATCAAAAAACTTGCTTGAAAAAAGGAGCCAAAATGAGCAAGATATGAGTCTTCAAAGTCGGATTGCAAAATCAAAACTGCAAACCATGAGGGGGCCAAAATTTTCAAATGTTCGCTGATGTCACGCTGATGTGTGCTGATTTCATCATTTCATGGGATTAAATTTGATGGCTTGCGGCCCATCAACAACAAAATATGCCCTTCTGTCGAAAAAAATCTCGGAATATGCTCTTTTGACGAAATATTCGCTTTGACCGTCGGATTTTTGAAAATGTGTCGCCTGCCGGTTTAACTGTCCGCTGGTACCCGCCAATTGTTGACCGCAAGTGGGGGGGACCTGCTAGGGCCACGGGAGGTGAACGGCAGAGTGCCACATGGTGGCCACGGATAGGGAGTACCCTGCCACGGGTACTCTGTACCCTGTGTCATGCAGAAAAAGATCCGTAGAAATTTTTTTGTGTTTTTTTTTTTTCTTTCAAAAAAGAAATCAAATTTAATATTTGATTTTTTTATAAAAAAAAATTCAAAAACTTTTCTGAAAAATAAAATATTTTTTTTTTCTAAATTCGTACCGTCGATATAATGGCGACCTGGGGGGTCGTACGGCTCTCCGGGCAAAACAAATTTGCCTCACCGGATAACTTGCTCCAAAATGGACAAATTAACAGTCGATCTTCGGATTTTTGGCCCTTTTGGACGCAATGGCAAAGTCAGATTTGACCCAAAATTCTCCAAAAATGCAGCTACCTTCTGGATCTTCTGGACACAATGGTGAGCTTAGATTTGCACCAGCAAGCTCCGATATAAACCTGCAATAAAGAGCCAAAAATGGACCCTCCCCAAATTTGGTACCTCTCTTTAGAAAAAGACTCTCCAATAGCACCCAACCCACTCTGATACCATGTTAGAATTGGCTATGGATGCCAAGATCTATGGACCAAATGGAAAGCACAAGAAGAGAGAAAATAATATGACAAGAATAAACTGTATTCAATGTCAATGATAATAGATATCAATGTGTGTTTGTGTGTAAATGTAGTAGAGACCCCTTGGTTATATAGCCAAGGTGAGTACATAGGAGTGCATAAGATAATGACAAGTGTCGTAATCTTATGACATGAGACAACAATGAAAAGCTATCACTCCACCTAAAGTGGAAAGTGATAATGTGATAACCACCACAAATAGTGGATCACCCACAAAAGGTGGAAACCTAATCACATGAAATGTCCATGAAAGGTGGAGGTGATAAAGTAATAAGAAGATAAGTCCACCAAAGGTGGAAATTCTCCAGCAACTCCTATGTGGTCCCTAAGTAAACTTAACTAAGGTGTAATTATGACCCAGGACAAGGTACAAAACATTTAATTACACCAATAGTTTTGTAGCACCTATCAAGATCCAATTCAAATTTTTGAAAGAAAAGAAGCCCCTATTCCTATTTCACCTTATGAAAAATTTCCACCTTATGTCTCTATAATCAATGTCATCCTTAATTATCATTCCACATCTAACAACACTACTAACATCCATAGTATTTTTTTCATTATTAAGAGGAGCCTCCACATCCTAAAAATTATCAATCAGATTATTTAATTTAATAGTCACTCTAATAACATGACCTCTCTCACATCAAAGACATAAATCTTGCACGAAGGATGAGGAATTATTCATAAAACCTCTTCATTAATTTGACCAATGTGATGATTATTGATATCAACAAAATCATCAACCTCAAACTTACATCTTTTCTTTTTGACTTGTATATAGAACTACTCACTATTAAAATTCATGTTGTCCTTATTTATAAGAGGCTTCATGACAACCACTTCAGCTAACTTATTTTTTATTTTTATCTAACAACATTAAGTAGGTTCTAAAATAATTATTCCACCATGAAAAAATCTCCTTATTATCCATGTAGATTTGACATAGAATATATGAAATTTTTGTATCACCTAAACACACTATCATCACTAGCACACTTACTCAAGACATAACCAAGTTAAGGGAATAAGGTTTGGATTATTTCCCAGATAATAATATCCTTTAGAGTGCTCAAGAGATTTGAATTTGAATTCCAATAATTCTAATCATTGAATTGAAGACCAAGGTTGAAAGAAATATGGGTAGCTCTATTACCTTCCCTATAGATGTGTTTGACCTTCACCTAATGAAAAATTTGAAGAGCATCTCTATAGCTATTGATCAAGTTTTGAATCTTCCATGATGGATCATGGTTATTTAGTAAGAGGTCAATAATAACTTGATAATCTCCTTCAACCTCTACCAACTAGAATACAATATTCTTTAGTCTCTTTCCCCCCCACCAAGCCACCTTGGCTTCTACTTCATTGTTGGATTTTTAGCCAATAGATTTAGTGTATCCTTCAATTAGTTTCCCCTCCTCATCCCTTATCACTCCACCAATCAGTGCTTCTCCTGGGTTTCCCTTATCAAATTTTAGCTTCACCCATTTAATTTTAGGGGGGTCCATTTCACCTCCCTTTTGGTAATATTTTTTCTCCAATTAATTTTAGTAAAAACTTGAGTGACACCCCAGCTTTGTTTCACTCGCAATTCAGCATAAGTAGGCATCTTTTTTGAGAAACCAAAAAGATAATAATTAATTTCATCTTGTAAGTTATGTTTAATAATTTGAAAAATGACACTATTAGTTCTAACATGATCTCTAAACACCCTATTGTTCCTCTCCTTCCAAAGGTTCCACATAAAAAATAGTGGGTTTATTTATAGATTTCAAAGATAAAAGGATGTGAGTAGGGGGAGCTATAAATTTCAAGAATTAACAAAGTCTCTTAGATTCAAAGGGAAGATCCAATTGATTAATAAGTGGGTGAGGAAATCCTCCCATACACACCTAGAAAAATATTAGTGAAAGAAAATATGGCTAACAATATCCTCCTCTTTGTAACATAAGCTACATATATTTACAAAAGATAAGCCCCTCTTATTCAAGTTGTCCATTGTGATAATCTTATTGTGAATAGCTACCCACCAAAAATAATAGATCTTAGGTATCATTTTATTATTCCAAACCTAGTTCCAAAAAAGGAGAATCGGTCATATAATCATTAATAAGGTTATAATTATTCTTAACTAAGAAGTCTCCTAAGGGGTTAGGAGTCCAAATACATTCTTCCTTCTTATCAAAACTGTAAAAATTGCATTCACCAATAAGATGGTACAAAATCCTTACCTAATATTTTTAGGCTTGTTGACTTCCATTCATATTTCTTTCCACTCGACTAACTATTGAAGTCTTTCCACTTAATATTATGTCATTTCTAGTTAATATACCCATGTATTTAACACCACTTATTCTTACTACCATGTCTCTAACTTGGAATATACTTTGCATTGACAACAATATATGACCTTCAATCCAATGGTCAAATCCAAAAGTTTACAACTCTACCATCCCTCTCTCCAAAAGATTCCTTGTTTAATCACATTTTTGACATTAAGCAAGTGATTCCATATAAAAAAACCATTGGGCACATTTGAGGATAAAGTAAACAAACAGGATCTTTGTTATCAAAGGTACCTAGCTTTGACAATATGAGACCAATCCTTTTTCCCTTCCAATAGATTCCACCCTATTTTAGGAAGAAAATATTTGTTGAATTGCGTCAATCTCCTTATACCAAGTCCTCCCTGGATTTTAGGATCATAAACCTTTTCCCACTTAACCAAAGATTATATTTTTATCTTCTACTCCAAACTGAAAAAAATCTTTTTGATTTGTTCAATTCTTTCAACCATGAAAATAAGGATTATAAAAAAAGACAACTAGTAAATAGGGATATTCTAAAGAGAGTGTCTTAGTAGATTTAATGTTTTCTAGCTTGTCTTAACATCTTCCCTTTCCATCCATCCAACTTTATCTACTCTCTTTCCACAATGTTATTCCAATAGTTAATAGATATTTTTTTTGTAGTTAGAGGAAGTGTTACCAGATTTTCACTCAAGCTCAATCAGGTAGAGATTGTTGTTTTAAATTTGAGAAAAAGGTGCATTTATCATTCTTATAGTACATTCAGATGTATTAATGAAAAAAATCTAGAAAGATTATAGTTACAGATTATTACATTCATACACATGAATGTAATAGAGAAAAGATTCAAATCTTTTTAGAAAGGAGTAATCTTTATTGAACGTAAAAGTATACATTATCCCATACAAGCCATGAGATTAACTTAGCTTATTCAATATAAATTATGAACACTATGTACATGAATAAGTAAGAGAAAAAAAAATGAATGTGTATACAAGGAAAGTAGCCAGCCATTGTCTGTGAATGACTGGTTCTCATGTGTCTTTTGCCTTGTTGTTGTCCTGAGCTTCGTTTATCTCTTCTAAGCTCCTTTCCGCTCCTTGTCCTACATATGATATTAGTGATGGTGTTAGAGAATACTCTAGGAAATGACTGATTATAGGCATTACATGCACATTCACCCCTATCCATGTATATACTGGTCATAATCTGCATTAAGTAAACTACATGCACATTTCAAGTATCCCAAAAAACCATTGGAATTATCAAACACATCTAAGTACTCATATGTTTTCTAACTTTTTTGCTTCATGTGCAGCTACAGGTGCAATCATGCATTAATTCAAAATGAGTGGTGAAAATGTGGCTCCCACAAGGGTTGAGCCCAACTCATAATAAAGTGTGCATACATAAATATCATGAGTAAATGCAGATGTGATATATCATTTCTCATCAACAGCTACAGTAAGAGTGCAATGTGTTTCAATTCATGAGCATAACTGTTACAAGCTCATAGTGCTACAAGAGATTGTATGAAGAATCATAAATAGTAAAATGCATATGGCTTTTAGATTGTGAAGTTGCCTTACTTTTATAAATTCTTGCATTTTATCCTTTTAGTGAAATATGCATATAGAGACATGCTATAATGAGTTGTGAAAACTTAATTTATATCAATGGAAACCAACTGTATGAAAATTTGTGTTTTCATATCCTACTTTAGTTTGGTGTATCACTTCACTTTTATTTTTAGTACTTTCATTTTAAGTTATCTTTCTTCCCCTTTTCCTCATAAGTTAGTAGTTTTAGAATGGTAACCAGCTAGGAGTTGGCCTTATCCAGAGGTTCATTTAAACTTTAGGTGACCCACAGCCTTGAAATGGTCCCATGTTTCTCTAGAAAACTTAGTTTCATAACTTTGCATAGGGTGCATTTCTAGGAGATAACAATTTTGGAACGCCTGATGGGACTGTCGTATCAGATAGTTTAGAAAGAATACACTTTATTGTTGGTTTTGATATTCAACCAGCAACTTTCAAACCTTAAAGAGGTTGAATTCCGCATATCTAGCCACTCCAAGTCCAAGCTTACTGGTTTCAGCAGTGCCATTTCTGGTATGTTTTGAAAATTTTAAAGAAATTTTGATTTTTTTTGGCCTTTTCAGCTTTTTTGAATGAAAGAGCATGTCTTCATTTTATGGAAACATGGCTTTTCATCCTTCGTATCATGAAAATATCGCATATGTGCCCTCTTACTCACCATACCAAGCAGAATTTATTGTTGGTTTTGTTCCCAATGACCTATTTGCAGTAGATAACCAGCATGTCCATCATACTGACCACCCACCCACCCCTGCTCAAGTTTCTAGGCAGCCTACCCATGCTTACAGCCATTTTTAAGAAGACATTTTTTTTAAATCAGCAGTCTTTTCCTCCTAACCAGCTCCAAAATGATGGAAAAATGGAGATTGTGAACATCAAGAACTTGTTGTTGGATTGGACCGAGCAATTGGTTGAGATAGAGAGGCAACAAGAATATCAAATGCAGCAGGAAGAGCTCGCCTTTCAAGATCACATTCATCAGTAGGAGTTGGAAGTGCAAGTATATGAGAAGGAATTGTTGGCTAGACAGGTTGCAGCTAAGGATGAGCAGATGAAACATTTGCTTGCACAAGCCCAAAGGATGGAACCCCAATTAGCTTTTCATGTTCCAATTCAACCTATGAAGGAGGAGGCCCTAAAGTACAAGCTTCCAAGTTCTAGGAAGGATGAATCTAGCATGGACAACTATGATGAAATTGCTAAGTTGGAGGAGCACGTGTTTTCAGTTCCAAGCTTCAAGCAGATTACTTCTTCTCAAAGCTCAAAACTATTGAAGGTTCTCATCAAGTGGAAGGAACTTGTGAGGATGCAGTTTCATAACAGTTAGAGGACCTCAAACAATCTGAGGAGTTGTTGACTGATGATATTTAGCAAGAAAATGGAGCTTTGGACCATCAGGAGGAACATGGAATTGAACCTAACACTTTTCTCCAAGGTATGGATTTTGACTTCTTTGAGCATGTTCTGAATGAGAGAGCTAATGTTGAGATTTATGAAGAGATGTGCATAGACATAATTGGACAGTTTTGTTCAAAGTTGGATGTCAAGGAATCAATCCTATTAGAAGAATTTATCAATCATGGTGAACTAGAACAACAAGTTCGCGAGATTGACGAGGTGCTGGAACAACAGGATAAATATGAGCATAAAAAGGTGGATCCCATTCTCTTAAATCAAGTGAATCCTCATGAATTTGATGTGTAGAGTCTTATCTAGTCAGAAGAGCTTCCTTTATGTTGTTTAGAAGAGTTAGAAGTTGATATACCAGTTGAAATTTTGTTTCAAGAGGCTACTTCATTGTTTGAACATTTGTCTGCCTTCATTGAAGAAGAAAAGTTTGTTATGGAGTGTATCTCTAATGAGTATTTCGGGGCTAAACAAGCTAATTTTAAAAGACTTCCAAGAGTTGATAGCTTTGAAGATTTATTAGCTACCTTAGTGGAAGAAGATTGCTCATTGACCATGGAGGAAGAATCAGCATGGCAAGTTATTATGCAAGGTGAAGGTAATGTTGTCATTACAATTCATTCAAATTGCTTTTTCTCCTGTCAAAACTTAGCTACAAAGCAAGACAACCATGTGAAAATGGAAGAAAGAAATGTAGCCAACAAGGAAAGCTCAATTTTTATTCATTCAAGAGGTTGTCCAATCAGATACTTAGCCAATTTGGAGGCCATTGAAGTACCAGAGGTCATGCTTGTACCCAAGCATAAGGGTGCAGTTGAAGAAGAAGTTGATTGTGGAGTTTCAGCTGGAAGTACTCAAGTTCAGTGCACTTTTCCAAGCCAAGACAGCAATAGGCATCATCAGAATCAGGGTGTAAGTGGGCTTCTTTGCATATTTCATGAAACTTTGTGATAATGCATTGAATATCTATGTATGTTTCATGCTTTCAGCAATATATAATTGTGTAATGCATTAGTTTTTTATTAGGAAAGGTTGTTATTTTGCAAAACTAGTCAGTGGTTTTGTTTGACCAATTTCTTTGCTGGTTAGTTTAGGATAGTATAGTTTTCAATTCTAGTTTCATTTCCCTAAGTTTTGGTCAACACAATTAGATAGTTTCCCTTCTGCAATTTTGTTGTTTCAATAATTTCCAGGGTGTCTTTCATATTGATCCAATCTGAGTTATAGAGGTTTTGAGTCTGTTTCATAAGTCATAAGCCTATTTTTCTAAGTGACTTCGTACCCAATGGATAGGCTAGGCAACTGGTCAATAGTGTTTAGCAGGAAAACACTCCACGGAGGTCGCCAAAAATGTTACCAAATTTTCACTCAAGCTCAATCAGGTAGAGCTTGTTGTTTTAAATTTGAGAAAAAGGTGCATTTATCATTCTTATAGTACATTCAGATGTATTAATGAAAAAAATCTAGAAAGATTACAATTACATATTATTACATTCATACACATGCATGTAATAGAGAAAAGATTCAGATCTTTTCATAAAGGAGTAATCTTTATTGAATGTAAAAGTATACATTATCTCATACAATCCATGAGATTGACTTAGCTTATTCAATATAAATCATGAACAATATGTACATGAATAAGTAAGAGTGAAAAAAATGAATGTGTATACAAGGAAAGTAACCAACCATTGTCTGTGAATGAATGGTTCTCATGTGTCTTTTGCCTTGTTGTTGTCTCGAGCTTCGTTTATCTCTTCTAAGCTCCTTTCCGCTCCTTGTCTTGCATATGATATTAGTGATGGTGTTAGAGAATACTCTAGGTAATGACTGGTTACAGACATTATATGCACATTCACCCCTATCCATGTATATACTAGTCATAATTTGCATAAAGTAAACTACATGCACATTTCAAGTATCCTAGAAAACCATTGGAATTATCAAAGACATTTAAGTACACATATCTTTTCTAACTTTTTTGCTTCATGTGCAGCTATACGTGCAATCATGTTTTAATTCAAAGTGAGTGGTTAAAATGTGGCTCCCACAAGGGTTGATCCCAACTCATAATAAAGTGTGCATACAGAAATATCATGAGTAAATGCAGATGTGATATATCATTTCTCATCAATAGCTATAGTAAGAGTGCAATGTGTTTCAAGTCATGAGCATAACTATTACAAGCTCATAGTGCTACAGGAGATGGCTTTTAGATTGTGAAGTTGCCTTCATTTTATAAATTCTTGCATTTTGTCCTTTTAGTGAAATATTCATGCAAAGACATGTTGTAATGAGTTGTGCAGACTTAATTTATATCAGTGGAAACCAAGTGTATGAAAATCTGTTTTCATATCCTACTTTAATTTGGTGTATCACTTCACTTTTATTTTTATTACTTTCATTTTAAGTTATCTTTCTTCCACTTTTCCTCACAAGTTAGTAGTTTTAGAATGGTAACCAGCTAGGAGCCGGCCTTATCCAGAGGTTCATTTCAACTTTAGGTGACCCATAGCCTTGAAATGATCCCATGTTTCTCCAAAAAGCTTAGTTTCATAACTTTTCATAGGGTACATTTCTAGGAGATAACAGGAAAGCCAAGATAGGTGGCAGACAAACAATCATATTGGAAACCAAGAATTCTCACAATCTTGTCTTTAAAAATACTCTTAATGTTGAAGAAGTAAAACATAATTTTGTGATAATTTATGTGTTAGCCTACAACTTTAGCATAATTATCCAAGATAGAATTGCAAAAAAAATCTTCAACAACTGAGGCAACACTAAAGATAATTGTGTCATTGATAATTGTTGATGAGAGGAGGAGATGAAGAAGAGGTTTCTTGACCCCAAGGAGAGTTTTAGAGAATCATTTTTTGGAAAATCCTACCTAGAACCTCAACCACAAGAATAAATAAATAAGTGGAAAGGTAGTTCCCTTATCTTATCCCCTTTTTGGAGGAGAACAAACCCCTTGGGATACCATTCACCAACACCGATAGGTATGGGAGAAGATAAACATGTTAATAAGATTAAGCATCTTCATACCAAAACCAAAATTTTCCTTAACAACCATAAGAACAGGCTAAAACATTTTATAATAATCCTTGTAAATATCAAGTTTAAAGAGCATAATTGGATTTTTATTATTCTCCATTGAATGAATAAGTTCATGAGTGGTGAGAACAACATCCAAAATCTTCCTACCAATGATAAATCCATTTTGGTTAGTGGATACGAGCCTATGGAGTATAGGTTTAATTCTATTGAACAACACCTTAGAGAAGATCTTATTAATAGTATTACAAAGACTAATGGGATGAATTCAACCATAGATCTACCCTCCACCATTTTGGAAACTAACACAATGAAGGTTTGGTTTAGCTATTTAAGTAGCTTGATTGATCTACGGAAATCTCTAGGAGCCTTTAGCAGATCCTAAGAGACAATATCCCAACACTATTGGAAAAAAGGAAGGAGGAAACCCATCTGAACCATAGGCTTTAAAATCTCAAAATGAGAAGACAAAAATGTTAACTTCTTCCAAAGAGACAATCCTACTCATTTTGAAATTATCTCTATCATCCAAGACTTGAGGGATAACTTCCACAAACCTCGAGATATCATTTAACTCTTGGTTATTCACAATAAAATATTTTTGAAGAAGGAAATAGTAGCATCAACTATATCCTCCTCCTCTAAAACCATAGAACCATGATTGAGAGTGAGGTTACTTATCCTATTTCTTCTTCTAGGTTCAAATCAAATTGATGGAAGAACTTAGTGTTCCTATTTCCTTTCATAAGCCACTGAATTCTAGTTTTTGGTTTCCAAAATATTTCCTCCTTCACTAAACTATGTCATTCAGTTTTGAGGGATTTCTCTTTCGAACAAGTATCATGGTCATTAAAAAAATCATCCATTATATCTTGATTGTATTTGATATAATTTAATAACTTCTCTTTTTTTTGAAAAATATTATCAAAGAACATTTTGTTCCATTTTTTCACTTTTTCTTCAACTAAATTTAAATTTTGAGCCAAAGAGAACATAGGTTTTCCTTGAAAGGGGGTACTCCGCCACTTTTAAATCAAGAATATAAAATCTAGATGGGAGGCCCATATGATTTCATATCTAAAAATATCTTAATGACCCCTCTTAATAGCCTCCTACCAATATAGAAGTAAGGTATTGTGATTAGACCCTGTCTTAGGGAGAGCTTGGAGATTTAAGTTGGGAAAAATGTTCCAACCATTAGAGATTAAGAATTTTATAGTTTCACTTGAATTATATTATTTACCTGTATTTTATTTGACCAATTAAAGGAAGATCCTTGAATTTAAACATCCATAAGGCCTATATTTGATAGGAAGTCAACAAAGTCAGCCATATTGTTCGAATAGTCTTTGAAACCTCCTAATTTATTAGAGGGGATAAAAGAGTACTGAAATATCCTCCCAACATCTAATATTTTCCTAGAATATTTTTAATAGTAGAGGAAAGAGATTCCCAGAACTATTTTCTAGCAAGATTTGAATTTGGAGCATAGACATTTAATAAATTCTATTGCATATATTTGGAGAGGTAAAAAAAAAGAAATAATTAAGCTATTATTACATTGATTCAATTTCATTCCCCTTCATATTACTGGGTTCCAAAGAGTAGCAATACCCCCTAAAGCCCCCTTGGTAGGACTAATAAATAAATCAACAAAGAGCCAAATATTCTTAACAATTTGAGAGAAAACAAGTTCTGACATTTTTACTTCTTGAATGAGCATAATATCAACTTTATACTCCAAAATACAACTTTTGATCAAATGTTGTTTATACGGGTTGTTAAGCCCCCTAATATTTGAAGAGAATATCTTCATTAAAATAGGTATGAAATAGAGCAAACCTCAATTAAGAACTCTAATTAGGGTGGTCTAAGGGGAACATCCCATTTGAAGGACCCCACACTCATTTCGTTTGGTTTTTTTGCCCTAAAATATTTTTGAAGGTCCTCCATTTTCCCAAAGCTACTTCTTTGGTTGCTTTTTTGGATCTTGTTTCTCTTTGGGAAGGCCTTCCTTATTTAAGATCTACCCCCACATTAGGCTTTTTATTCTATTTTTCCTTTCCATTAATTGGGGTCCAATCCTCCTCAAGGGATGAATTAAGGGTCTTACTATAATGGGAAGCCATACAATCAACACTAAATCCAAGAAGAGACATAGATTACTCAATACTCCTATTTCTTTCCTTACATTTGAAATTCTACCCAATCTTACCTCCATCACTTTCATTCATTTATGCACCTACATCTTCTGAAACTAGGCCAAGACTATACTTAGTAAACTTTTTATGACTATATCTTTTTATCTACTTATTCTCTACATCCACTACCACATCCCCTTCCTCCATCTCATGGTCAATCACTGAAGAAAAAAATTCTTTACAATTTATTTCTTCAAGGGGTGCATACAAAGGATCTTCTAGGGTTTTTTGTTCAATGACCTTAATAGGAACCTCCAAGAAATAATATCCATTAGGACCTCTTTATGTTCCAAGAGTGAAGCTACTTTAGGATGAGAGAGATGGAGATCAAAATGTCCCATCACAATCAATGGCCTAGAAGAAAAAGGAGGGGTTGTTGGCAACACAAGGGCGGGCAACTAAGAGGGGGGGTGAATCAGTTGTCACAAAATTTCAAACTTATTAACCTTATTAACCTTTATTCTTAGATCTGATTAATAACAGTGAAAGCATGAATCAACAACACATTCGAAACACACATAACACCAAGATTTTTGCGTGGAAACCCTGTTAGGGGAAAAACCACAGTGGAGGTTAATCCACAAGTTATACCCTGTTAAAATTATAAGAAGAATATATGAGGAATGCACATGCATTCAGGCACACTGCTCAAAGGAAGACTCATTATCTTACAGAAAACATTCAGAATAAATCCATCTGAAGAATTTGAACTAAGAAAGTAGCATCTGCTAATGCTTGAGTACAGTTTTGGTAAAGCACATGCACACTTCTTCACACTCTGCTCTGCCTTCGAATGATCTGAACCTTTTTTGCACATAGAACTCGCACACTTTTCATTTCACACACTTACACATACATCTCAAATGAAGAAACAATCACTTATATATCCGCAACAAGAAATTGCATTGATTTATGTCGGCTTCAATAAAATAATAGAATGAATGCAAACTATTGGCCCAAAACAATAAATATTATCAATGCGCATCAACCAAGGTCAGCCACAACATAGTAGAGACCCAAAACAATTTCCTCGAACACAAAACACATTCAAATATTCTTCCTCAAAGATCTACAACACGCTTCAACCACCTTGTCAGCCATGAACATGAAAAACATGAACACGCAAGAGAAACTATTGAATCACGAGCATAATGATCAATGCAAATGTGCAACACAAATAGAATATGATCTAGAAACATCCATTAACACGTTAGGAACATACGCAACAACTCAGATTACCAAAATCACATTATCTTCTTCCATGAACACCATTTGCAGTAACATAATAACTATTAGAACACAAAAACTTATAACTTGCTCAAATATTCATGCGCACCTCTGAAACGTTTGGAGTAGAAACTCGATAATCTTGAAAACAAACCCTTTAATCCAAAACATCTAGTTATCAACATACTGAAATTTCTACCCTACTGATCTTCACTGCTTCACAGACAACCTGTAACATATTTTACTACAATTTTCTCAATATCCTTGAGATATACAGTCTTAAAGGCATTAATGCTAATAGTGTTGACATCAATGACAACCACATATGAGCAACTCAACCACAACATCAAAAAATCTCCCCCTTTGGTATTGATGGCAACACATGATGTGAAAAACATACCATCAATGCAGCTAACTCTTCTTCCAACAATCTCCCCCTTTACACATTTCTCTTCTCACACTGTTCTTCTCCCCCTTACTTTCAGCTCTTCCATAGTTTTTCACATTACTCTTCTCCCCATTTGAAATCAATGGCAAAGGTATACAGTTTGAACCACATATCTAAATCATCTGACTACTCCCCCTGAGTAGCAACCACCACAACATCAATCTAGATCAAGATATGACTATGAATGCATAGACTGATGCAAAGACTATGCATCTTAGTTATGATTAGGAGGGGTAATCACCCCTAACTTCCCTCTAAGATACTCAAAAGTATCTTTAGGAAAATGCTTAGTAAATATGTTCGCAATATGTTCCTTAGTAGGCACATACTCCAGTCTGACTTCCTTATCACTCACTTTATCTCTCAAAAAGTGGCACTTGATAGATATATGCTTGGTCTTTGAATGCAGCACCGGATTCTTAGAAATGTTTATAGCACTTGAATTATCATAGAATATGGCAATAGGTTCATCATACACAACTCTGATATCTTTTAGCATTTATTTCATCCATAATACTTGAGTACAATTGTTAGTAGCAGCAATATATTATGCCTCTATAGTAGACAAGGAAATGACATTTTGCTTTTTGCTTAACCATGAAATCAGTTTCTTTCCCAAGAAAAATGTGCCACCACTAGTACTTTTCCTGTCATTCACATCTCCTACCCAATCAACATCAGTGAAGGCACTTAAAGTAAGATCACCATCTTTAGGATACCACAGGCCAAAATCAATTGTTCCCTTCAAGTATTTGAAAATTCTCTTCACAACAGTCACATGAGATTCCTTAGGATCGACTTGAAATCTAGCAACAATGCATACAACATTCATGATATCAGGTCTAGTTTGAGTTAAATATAGAAATCCCCCTATCATTGATATGTATCTAGTGTGATTTGCCTTCAAAGAATCATCATCTTGTGTCAACTTACATCCGATCATCATGGGTGTACCGACTGGTTTTGAATCTTCCATACCAAACTTCTTTAGCAATTCTCTCACATACTTGGACTAAGATATAAAGATCCCTTTATCTACCTAAGTAATTTACAATCCCAAAAAGAATTTCAACTTTCCAATCATTGACATCTCAAACTCATTCTGCATCTCATTAGAAAAATTCATGCACAAACCATCATCTCCTCCAAAAATGATATCATCAACAAAGACTTCCACAAACAAATCTTTATCATTATCAATATTGAAATATAGATTACTATCGGTAGTACCTTTGTTAAATCCAAGCTTTAGCAATTATTTATCCAATATTTCATACCAAGCTCTAGGGGCTTGCTTGAGTCCATATAATGCTTTCTTCAACTAACAAACCATATCTCCTTGATTAGTCAATTGAAATCCATCAGGTTTCTCAATATACACCTCTTCCTATAATTCACCATTTAGAAATGTTGACTTAACATCCATCTGATAAAATTTATAGTTTTTGTAAGCAGCATAAGCAAGAAACAGTCTCACAGCTTTAATTCTAGCAACAAGAGAAAAAGTTTCTTCAAATTCAATTCCTTCCATCTGAGGGTATCCTTTGCATACCAGACTTGCTTTGTTTCTCATAACTTCACCTTGTTCATTCAATTTGTTTCTAAATACCCATTTAGTTCCAATTACATTTTTGTATTTAGGTCTAGGAACAAGAATCCATGTATTATTCTTCTCAATTTTTTGTAGTTCTTCTTTCATTGCTTCAATCCAATGTTCATCTTTGCATGCTTCATTGACATTACTTGGCTCAGCCTTTGAAATTAAACAATATTCTTCTACAATTCTTCTCCTAGTTTGGACACCTTTGTTCTTATCTCCTATAATCTGATTTTCTGAATGGTTTAATCTCACATACCTTGGATTCTTAGAGTGTTCTTGAATTTCAGGTTCTTGTGATCTCTCTTTTGTACTTTCACTAGTCTCTCCCTCTTCTTGTTCTTCTTGATTCACCAGAATGATCTGAACTTGATTTGAAGTCTGAATCTTGTTTGTACTATCATTTTGATCATCAGAATCATATCCACAGGTTCTGGAGGGTCTAGCAATGCCTTCATCAACCTTAACATTTTCACTTTCAACCATTTTTTGCAATCTCTCATTGTAGCACCGATAGGCCTTGCTCTTAGTAAAATTACAAAGAAATATTCCTTCATCACTTCTAGCATCAAAATTTCCTATATCTTCATCTCTCCTGATAGAGCATTTACTCCCAAAGATTTTTAAATATCTAACAATAGGCTAATGACCAAACCATAACTCAAAAGGAGTCTTACCAGTATTACCTTTGATTTGTACCCGGTTAAGGATATAAATAGTAGTACTCACAACTTCTCTCCAATGTATATGAGGAACATTTCCTTCTAGCATCATAGTTTTAGCAGCATCTTGAACTTTCCTATTCTTCCTTTCCACAACTCCATTCTGTTGAGGGGTCTGTGGTGCAGATAATTGTCTTTTTATCCCATGTTCTTCACAAAAGGAATTAAACTCACCGGAAGTAAATTCACTACCTCTATCTGATCTAAAACACTTGATCTTTAGACCTATCTCTGTCTCAACCATAGCCTTGAATATTTTGAACTTTTCTAGAGCTTCAGAGTTCTCCCTTAAGAAAGTAACCCACATCATCCTAGAGTAATCATCAATAAGCAACATGAAGTACCTATAACCTTGTAGACTTTTGATTCTAGCAGGACCACACAAGTCAGTATGTGCAAGCTCCAAAAACTCATTTAAACAATGTTGTTTGTTGTGAAATTAAATTCTAGTTTGTTTTCCCAACTGGAATTCCTTGTATATGGTATTAGTAGGCTTCACCAATTTAGGAAGATATCTCACAGCCTGTGAGGAACTTATCTTGATAATATTGTCAAAGTTTACATAACACATTCTTCTATGCCACAACCAACTTTCATTAACTTGAGCAATTAGATAACTTTTACTACCAGCATTTAGATGAAAGATGTTACCTTTTCTTTTAGTACCAAAATAAATCACATTTATAGAACTTCCTAGTCCGCAACACTTTCCATCTTTGAATTGAAGATTATATCCCTTATCAACCATCTATCCAACACTCAGAAGATTATGCTTCAATCCTTCAACATAAAGAACATCATCAGTATTATGCTTACCATCAAAAGAAATACATCCTCTACCACAAATTATACCACCATTGTTATCACCAAATATTACAACACCACCATCATACTTCTCCAGGATTACAAATTTACTTTTTGTAAGGAAACTCAGGTGGAAACAGCTTCCTACACTAATCTCTTAAGGAAAGTATGGTGCAAATTCGTTTTAAACCCTTACAATTTCAGATTCGTTAATCTACTTAACAAAGATATTGCAGCAATATACCATACATACAGAAAATGAAGAATGACACAATGATTTACCCTGGGGAAAACCTTTCGGTAAAAAACCCCAGCACTCCAAAACCTGCACAATGTATTATCTTCAACACAACGGTTACAACACACTTGCAATGCAAGTTCTTTCAGGAGATTTCCAACTCTTGAAGACAAAATGCGGCAGCATGAAAAAACGTTCCAACAATACACTCACATCACAAATCTTCGCAACCCTAAAAAACGCTTATATCATGCGCTTCCCTTTTAGGGCAACTTCCGAAGATAACTGTATTAGGGTTTTACCATTCTCCGAGAAAATAGGAACTCGAAAATTTTTTTCGGGGCGATGCCCCGAACCCCACTATCGTGGAAGAGTGTACAGTACTCAACTTTATCAATTGCCACATGTCTTCACCTGTCATTGAATCTTCCAGACATAGCTCTTACGTGTCATAGGAATCCGTCATAACCGTTTCAGCCATGATCTCCTTACACACAATTCAAGATGCCGACACATTAAGTGGAGTGACACATCAACATGCAAACTAGACATGTACACTCACACTTAACTACATTATTTGCAAGAAATACATTTTACAAAACAAATAATAAGAATAGGAATTATCCAAGGTTGAGACACCTTATTCCTAACACTTTTATCACCTGTCATGTGATGTGAACATCCACTATCAATTAACCATTCATCTTTTTCTTCAACTCGAGCAGCTAGAGCTTTCTCCACATTAATACAACTAGCAGATTCAATAAACACAAGGTTATTTTCCTTTATAGCAATAAATACAAACTCATCTTCAATTACATTCCCTTTTTCAGACTCATCATTTGTCACACCTTCATCAGCAACATAGTAACACTTCTTTTAAAATTTAGGCTTGTAAGGTCTTGGCTTAAGAACTCTTCCTGGAAATCTTGATGCAAAATGACCTATCTTGTTGCAAGAAAAAAAAATTATAGGCAACTTTCCTTTATACTTACCTTCTCCTCCGGCTTCCCTTTTGACAATAAGTGCTTCAAGCTCATTCATTTCTCTTTATTATTCTTCAATCTGTCTCATTTCTTCCTCATATTTGAATACCTTTCTAGAAGAAATTTCACTCGGATCATATCTTTTCTTGTCTCTCCCAGAAGCAGTAGCTTTAAATGCAGATTTTTTCTTCAGAAGGGGCATCACTGAATTCACTCAACTCAAAAGTAGTAAGTTTACTAACCAACATATCTCTGGTTATATTTGTCATAGTTTGGAGCTCCTCAATGGTTGCAGCTTTTATTTTGTATGCATCAGGAAAGGATCTAAGCACTTTAGCAACAATCTCTGATTCATCCACCTGTCCACCAGCACATCTAATACCACACACAAGTTCATTCACTCTTTTCATGAAAGTAGCAATACTCTCATCATTACCCATTTTCAACAGTTCATATTTTCCTTTAAGACATTGTAGCTTAGTCATCTTCACATTAGCATCACCTTCATATAAAGTTTCCAACTTTTTCCAGATCTCATAAGCAGTTCTCAGATCCAGAGCATTCATCATCTCAGAATCATTGAAAGCACTCAACAATGCTTCCTTAGCCCTGATGTTATATTCAGAATCCCTAATCTCAGCAGTAGTAGTAGGACCATTCTGAGGAATAACATACCTATTGCATGTAATGTTCTAGTAGGATTCACCAATGCATCTCAGATGACACTCCATTCAAGTCTTCCACAAAGAATATTTGTTTCCATCAAATCTCAGACTATCCTTCTTGTATGTCACCATCTGGATCACCTCAAGTTGTAAAACTTCTTCCAAGGAACCTGCTCTGATACCAATTGTTGGCAACACAAGGGCAGACAACTGAGAGGGGGGGTGAATTAGTTGTCACGGAATTTCAAAATTATTAACCTTATTAACCTTTATTCTCATATCTAATTAATAACATGAAACACCTTCAAAGATTCTTCCTCGAAGATCCACAATACGCTTCAACCACCTTGTCGGCCATGAACATGAAAAACATGAACATGCAAGAGAAAATCTTGGATCGTGAGCACAATGATCAATGCGGACATGCAACACAAATAGAATATGATCTAGAAACATCCATGAACACCTCAAGAACATACACAACAACTCAGATTACCATAATCAAATTATCTTCTTCCCTGAACACCATTTGCAGTAACAGAATAGCTGTTAGAACAAAAAATTTATAACTTGCTCAAATCTTCATGTGCGCCTTTGAAACTTTCAGAGTAGAAACTAGATAGGTTTGAAAACAAGCCCTTTAATCCACAACATCTAGTTATCAACATACTGAAATTTCTACCATACTGATCTTCACAGACAGCCTGTAACATATTTTATTACAATTTTCTCAATATCCTTGACATATACAGTCTTAAAGGAATTAATGCTAATAATGTTGACATCAATGAAAACCACATATCAACAACTCAACCACAACATCCAACATGGACATCAAATTTATTGAAAATCTCCTTCAGGAATTTCCTTAGCATGTACCTCAACTAGGGCCAATGAGGGAGTAGCAGTGGTCTTACATTTTTTATTTTCTTTTTTTTTTACATCAATTACTCAAATATCCAAATTGATTGCACTTCTAACAATAGATTTTAGCATGTTTATAGACAATAGCTTGCACCCAACTGCTAGATCCTAATTTTATGGTTATATTAGTGGGGAGGATTATGTTCATTGTAACATTGACACACATTCTAGAAAAAATGAACCTATTCTTCTAAAGAGTAACCTTATCAAATACCATCAAGTGATCAAAGGAATTGGAAATTCTTTGAAACATTTTATAGCTCTAGAATTCCAAAGGTAGCCCTAGTAAATAGACCTAGTTAGGGGTAACAAAACCAAGATCCTTGGTTGGGTCGAAACCCAGTTTCCATTTACATAGAGATATTTTTTATATTTTTTGTCAAAATCCCAAGTGCCCCTAATAAAAAAAATTATTAGATCTTCCTTGTTCATGAAATCAAACAGAAACAATCCATCCACCATAGCACTAATAATGACACTACCTTTAAGTTTCTAGAACATCAAAACCCATTTCCTAACCTAATCCACATTTGGCCTAAAGGAAAGGAACTTACCAATCAAGTAGTTATCCATCTTCGCTAGCATCTCATTAAGAATCTTGTCTATCATATCAAGGGATAGACCCTTATCTAATCTAGACACTCGGGGTTTAGAACATGAGCTAGAAAGAGATGTTTATTTTTTCCACAAAAGAAACAAGGTCTTCCCCATCAAAAATGAGGTTTTTTCTCTCACAATAGGGATACATCCAAGTGTAGGAGGAGTCGAAGGGGGCCCCACTTGGGGCCCCGTCATTGGCCCCATTGAGAAAAACCCACCAAAAGGAATGTTAGAAAGTTTCAAAAAAGGAAGACAAAGCACATGGACCGAAGCCCACCAATAAAACTGCCTAGAACTTTGAACAAGGAGGATTAGGGCAGTTGAACTAGATATGGAGCCTCCATTAATCTTCATTAAGTTTCAAATGAGGGGATCCAAACTTGTTATATAGCTTTTGCATTTTTTCCTAATAAAATTATGATATACCTTTTTGGGTACACATTCTAACACATAGTTGGGGATCTATTTTTACATGTACTAATTTATATGGCTATTCAATTTTGAGGCACAAATTCAAATAGGTATACTAATTTAGGGGATACCACTTTAGATTGGTATACAAAGTATACATGTTTGAATTTTTTCTACTCCACATATAAATTAATACTTCATACATTTTAGTTTAATTATGAGGGATGGTACTCCATGTACACATTTTACTTTCAACCCTCTATTATGATTCTTACACATTCATGACTTACATGTCTTATATCTTTTATTATTTATTTACGTCTAACATATTGACTACTATTATTGTTCTTTTTTCCTCACAATTTTAGAAACCTTCTCCTCTTGCTCTATGTTCTATAAAAATCATATCACACATAAAATAGTACCTATTCTTATATTTTCTCATTTATTACAATAGATACCATTACTTATTGTAATCCTCACACTTGAAAGAAACATTGAGGACAGCTCATTAAACCTTGATAACATGTTCTTTCATGATTAATTCTTGATATATTATTAGATTATTGTCACATGTTGATATCTATTACACTAGTACATGTTCATGGATCTTAAAAGGTTACTTCTTTTACATGCTAATTTTATTCTCTCCTCAAATATATTGCATCTCTATCCAAGTAATTAATTTAGGAGCTTACACCATGTATTTATGGTTATATTGGATCATCAAGGATTCCTTATTAGGCTTGATTATTTCTAATGACTTGGTGGAAGTACTACACCATCATTTTTCCTTAAGTGGGATCATGGTTAGAGTGGTTCATTTAGGGATCCTACACCACCTCATTTGTTGATTACTATAGTTTTTCATGATTATGGTTATATTACTTTATTCAAGAAATATATACCATCATTTTCTTCATTTGGGATCATGGTTATAGTGGTTCACTCACATATCTTACACCTCATCATTCTCTAGTTATAACTATCCATTTAAGCATCTTGCACCTCTATCTCCCACTCTATATTTTTTGGTTTTTCTAATCTTCAATAGTCCTATAACTCTTTTATTTATACATTAGATGTTTAAATTGTTATGAATTTATATAATTTAAATTTTATATAGGATGATACTAATGAAATTTGGTGCATGCAAGTTTGAAAATTGGGCTATCATTACATGGAGCACAAAAAAATCATTAAAATCCAAATCATTTATCAATGTGCTCATAATTTACTTTAATATTTTCTTATTTTTAACTTTGATACAAAGAATTCATTGTGGTTCACATGCAAATCAAAGTAGGGGTAAAATGTATAGGTGAAAAGTGTATCCTTAGCATTGTTCCCTACAATTTGTTAACTCTCTTTGACCCTTTACCCCTAATGCAATAGTATAGTGCTCAATTTCCATGTATTTGTGCAATAGCACAAAATATAACCTAAACCAAAATTAAACTCAAGTATCATTCCCTAAAAATCTATATCCATTCCTCAATGTACATGTTCCTATTATTAGTTCAAAACCACTAGTGTGACCCTAATCTTAGATGAATATTGTATGTGTGCCCTTGATAATTATTTTGAAACTCAAATTTAATTTGGTCTCAATCTAAATCGAACCAAGCTAGCCAATACCCACTAACCCACATGTGAAATACTCGTTTTTTAATTCCAAGGTGTTGTATAAAAGGACAAAGCCCTGGATAATTTATAACATCACTAGGCCTTATTAGATCATCATTGCACATACTAAAATCAAGAATTGAGTGAAAAAAAATCATTAACATATTCATACATAAAATACTATATATATATATATATATATATATATATATATTATAAACTTGGAATATCTTCAATATTGTTAAAACACCATTGAATAAGTATGTAGGATCTAACTACAATCAAGACAACTAATGGATTCCCCCACTTGATAAAAATTCATACCAATGCTTTTTAGCAACACCAAATCTAAAAATACATATAAATACAATTTTTTAAGGGCCAAGGAAATGGAGTTTGAGGCCATCACATTTAGGATGAGGGCTACTTATAATTTAAAGGCCAAAAATTTAGCATCAAGGTTGAATAGAGTTCAATTCATGTTTTAGTCTATTATGACCTCATTGTTACAAATTTAATAGAATCCCTTGAATGGATCAAAAATTGTTCATTACAATATAATATTCCACATCACACAAAATCTAAAGAAGGGCATTTAGTTTTCTTTGCCCATTATTAACATATTTTTAATACACATCTAGTTTTAACTCGATTATCTAGGTCATTTATGATATTAACCACTTTATTTAATTGTTTGTATTCCTAATTATTAAAATTTAGCACCAGTTACATAAAAATTATGGATAGTTGTGATCCTATATGATAAAAATTGTCTAATAAAGAAGTTTTTACTTGACCTCATGATATGGTAGTCATTGATTTATTATCTATTTAAAAATAAATGGTATTTGAGCATTGAGAACCTCATCGGATGCTTTAAAAATTGAATAAATATGTTTAAAAAGTGTTAGTAAATAATTTTACAAAAGTGAGTTTGTTAAATGATTTATCGAGATGATGTACACCAATTATACGTAAGGATTGTGTATTGAGAATTTTATTGGAGGCTTTATAAATTAAATTTAGTGCTTGAAAAATTAATTTAAAAAATGGGTTTGATGGATGGTTTATTTGGATAGTGCATATCAATTACACATAAAACTTCTTTAAATATTATGATTTGAGAATTTTATTGTATGCTTTATAAATTGAAGTATAGTGTTTAAAAAGTGAAGTAAATAATTTTAAAAAGAGGTGAGTTTGATGTATAATTTATTCGAAGACCATATATCAATCACATATAAAACCTCTTTAATAATTGTGCATTGAGAATTTTATTTCATACTTTATCAAATGAATAACAGTGTTTGAAAGTGTAATAATTACCTTAAAAAAAGGAGAGTTGATGGATAGATTATTTAGATACCATATATCAATTACGCATAAAACCTTTATAATTATTGTCCAAAGGTTCTCATATTATTGTAATTAGAACTAGATTGGTTTAGAAAGTATAATTCAATATTATTTTATCATGTAAATTTTAACACATTTTAATTACTTCTTTTTAAATTATTATTCATAAAATGTAAACACCAAAAAATTCCTATCCACCACCCATTCTAATTATATGTCTAATGTTGATTTCAAACATCATATTCATTTTCTAAAATATTATTCTTATTGTCAAATGAATTAAACAAATCATATTTATTTAATTAAGTTGATATATTCACTACATCATCAAATATATTTTTTATTTAATTAGCATAATTCTCATCTCAAATCACTAACTATTTTCATATCATATTATTATTGAATTAATTTAATTGCTACATCATAATTACCAACTACTAAATAAATTTATTATTTAATTATCTTAATATTCCTCCATCATCTCATAATAAATGCACTTTCATCTTGATTTTTAAATAGACTTTTATTGTTGCAATACATTACTATTTTTAGTAAATAGAACCTTGTTTATTTGATAAATTACAACCACAAGGGTTGCTCCCTTTTATATTAATCATATAAAATAAAATAAAATATAATATCAAGAACTTGTTAATAGGCCACAATAAATAGGAAAGTAAAAAACCATGTTAAAATTTTTACATATCTTCATGCAATGTAACACTAACCCCATAACATGCTGCTACCAATGTAAAATTCAAACCTCCAAAGAATTGGCATCTAATGAGAGAGGAGGCCATTACCCTAATCATGTATTTTTCCTTCTCCAAATCCATAATTGTTGCAATAAACATGGAGGATTAGTTCATATTTAATTGAAACCTATGATCAACCATCAATAATTCATGATAAAACCCATTAAACAACACAAATGAGCAAACCAATACGTTTTAAAATTTTATTTCAACCTTTTCTCTAGAACCTTTCCCAGGAATGACATTTTAATTAAACTAGACATAAGCCTAGCAAGTGCATTCATAATTCAAAGTTGGATAAATACTTTGAATTAGTAATATTCTATAGAAAAATATCCTATTCATGTGAATCATTATTAAATTGACTCCCTCAAATATTTTCATGATCCACAACCTCCATTTGGCATGAATGTTATGGAAGTGTATTATAACTCAAACGAGTTGCAAGCTAAATCCATTACATTGAAATATTTTCATTGAAAAATTGCATTATTAATCTCATTCCCTACAAAGCCTTTGATATTTATTTTTAATTAAGGCCACATGTTTTCCTCATTAACAACCATGGTTTTATCATTTCCTTTGATTGCAAAATTGGTCAATAAATATTCCTCTCTATTGATCTCACAATATATATGGTCGATCATGAAGTCCTCCAAGGAAATGAACAAGGATATGGAAAAACTTATGTCTATTAATCTTCCAAATTCTATGAGTATTTTTCCCTTATGGTAGTATTAAAAATAGTTGAGTCACCTATTATCACAATTCTCCTTTGACCCTGATTAATGTGTAATTGAAGACCTAAAATTAGAGCTTGCACCTTAGCCTCATTATTCCAGGTTTGAGTCTTTATGAATCCACACACACTACTGCACCATTTTAATCTCTTACTATAGATCCTACCCCTAACTTAATAGGGTTTCCTTTAGAGGATCCATCAAAATTCAATTTAATCCTTTCCTCTTAAGGCATAGTCCATTTGTCTTATGTTCCTTTATGAAGGGAATCATCTCCTCCAACCCCATTCATAGGGGGGAAATAGTTCCATGCCAATTTTTAACCATCTAATTATCATAGTTTTCGAACATTTTCCCTTTTGAGGTGAGAGATTTATTTTTATTATTGGTAACTTTCACAATTGCAATTTCAACCTTTCTTAGAAAGGAAGTTAAAGATAGCATTTAATCTTGAAATGTTCTCTTATTTCTCTTTTTTATAATTCCCAAATCAAAATAGATGGACTAATAATCCACAAGTAGGAAAATATCACCTTCTTCCTCAAGATGGGCTAAACTTTAAAAAGACTCGTTATGTCATTTAGGAAAGCAGTCTTTTAGCCCAAAAAAGCACATGATGATTTCTAACATTCAAGATAAAATTGACAACCAAGTAAAATATGATCAATTGACTCCTCATTTTTCTTGCAAGGAGGACATCTTGAGGGACCATTCAAAGTGAGACTCCTAAAATTATCATAGTCAAAATTTTATTTTGCAAGGAAATCCATGCAAAAACCTCAAGCATAAGTAAATTCAATTTATTTGAACAAATATATATTGGAAGATTAGTATGAACATTGTGAGTTTTCATCACTACATATCCAACTCTGGCTAAATAATCCCCTAGAATCTAAAAATTCCATCTAATAACATCTTATCCACTTGAGATCCAAATTCTCCTATCAAAAACCATCTCCTTTAATCTTACAACTTCAATCTTAGGAATCCCAAGACCAAAAACTCCTTCCAAATCCAACCTTTGATTCTCATTCTAGACACCTAAACCACATAGTTTTCCACATGAATGCCCTAATTTTGACATAAAATTTTCTCATAATAATAAAAAATACCATAGGATTCAAAGAGGGGGCAACCATTCCATGAATCCTCCCAAAAGAGAGTGAGTTTCACATCCCTTATCTCCCAAGTTAAGAAATCTAAAATAATGTTTTTACAAGAAACTAAAAAGTTCCTAATACTATAATCCTTTGGAGGATCTAAGACTATCAAAATTCTAGATGTACCTTGTGAGTCTAAATATTTATTTTTCATTATTCTAGACCATTTTAGTTCCAATTTAGAATAAATATATTAAATCAAATTTGCTCCAAAGGCCTTATTTTGTGATGTTTGATTTCTCAAGCTAACCCCTCCAAACTCCTTTGGCTTGTAAATAATATTTCAAGTGATTAATGGTATTTTCTTCTCCTCAAAGGCTCCTTTCCAGAAAAAAAAAATATCATATTCTATTTGAGCTTATTCCTTATTTCCCAAGAAGATTTAAGAAAATAAGAAATATGGAGATTTCTGCAATTACTACCTTTAATATTGTGATTCTCGTCGCCAAATAAAGACACCTCCCTTTCTAATTAGTCATCCTTTTAGAACATGAATACATAAGTGATTACCAAATATTTACAAAAAAAAAATAACCTCCAAAAATAGGAAACCTAATATATTTACTTGGTAGAGAATCTTTTCTAAAAAATATAATATTCAATATTTCTTGCTACTTCTTTGGATTCGTAAAAAAGAAGATTTTTTTTCATAAGATTGACCACTTGAACTATGGTTGAGTGTAGGATTGTAGATTGTTGATGCAAGATGAAAAATATTATTTATGATAGAGACCCATTCCCATTTACCAAAATTAGTTCCGCCTAAATAGATTGACCCAATGTAACAACCATTATTAAAAAATGAGGAAGGAGGATCTCCTTGATGAATATATCTAGATGGTTTATATAAACCTTATGGGGATCCATTTTATAATGCCCCTCTTGTTTGCAATCTTGAGATGTAGATAGATCAACATTATTTTTCTTCAATTGTGTATCAAGGAATGCATGGGTCATGGTTGAGGCTGTTTTCTTGAGTGTTGTATGGTGTGTTGGACCACCCAATTTTTTTGAGATGATGCTCATCAATATTTTAGTTTTTGGTTTTGGTGTGCATTGAGATACAAGTGTGGTAATTTTCCATGTTTCTAATGAGAATTTATGTGTTTCATCATTAATATTATTTTTTGAGATGTTGGTGTTTTTCTTTATGTGATAGAATCATAGATGTGATTTATTAAGACCTCAATCTATGGAAATTTTGTTGATTATTTTAATTTTATGAGTAGATTATATATCATGTTTTGATGTGTTGCTTTATAGTATACTTGATGTTGAACCCTGTTGGATGTGTATCATGCACTTTGATTATTATATACATTAAAATAAAGTATGCTTGGAGTGTATGCTGAGTGGTTACAGGTACAAGGTTATTTTTCCACCCGGGTACATAGGTTTGAGTTATTTCCCCAATGGTGGTTATACTTGGAGATGTCACACTAGGCCATCCCTTCTTGCCATACCTAGTCATACTCGACCCAAATACGATTTATGTTGTATTTGACCATTTTTGACCTAGATCCAAATAAATAGTGTTTCCAAAATTTGTAGTTGTTGTGAAATAATAGTGAATATATAATTTAATTATTTCTTTAGTTTCATGTTTTTTCGTAAAAAATATTTTGTTTTTATGAGTTGCATGTATATATATGATTTAACCATATTTAAATTGCAAAATTGGAATGAGGTAAAATGTTTAAACGAATGTTAAATTTTAAAAGGGGAAATTTGGGTTAAATGGATTTAAGTGAAATTTAAATTGAATTTAAAATTATAAAATAATGAAGAAAAGGACATGGGTTGAAAGGAAAAAGAGTTAACCATTTTTGGTATTGTGGGTTCATTTGGGAATGGAATGGAGTAGGATTCAAATTGTATTGCATAGAATGGGAATGGAATTTCTTGTGATGCATGGATCCTCCCTCTCTCCTTGTGTTTTGAAAGCTTTGTGTGATTGTGTGTGTCAACAACATCAAGGTAAGTTGCTCATTTCTCCTCCTTTGGTCATGCTTTTTTTTAATTTTTGGATGTCATGCTTGTCATTAGGGGAGCATAGGACTTCCCATTTAGGTTTCAATTTGTGAAAAATGAATTAAATTAATTTATATTTGAAATTTTTCAAATTATCCATTTTGTGCCCTCATAATGCCCAAATTTTTGAAAATGCCTAGAAATCAAAATTGACTTCATAGAACAAGTTTTGTGCAATTTTGGAATCAAAGGTTACCTTTAGTTTTTTAAGATTTTTAAAATTTGAAATTTTGAAAATTGAAGGTCTTATCAATGCAATCTATTTTTGGTTTTTACATGAAAAAAGACATTATAAAATTTGAAATTTGAAATTATATTTGAATGCTTTTTAATGGGGCATTTCATGTCTCCTTCATGGACTTTCATCAGGATAAATTTAAGATCATGTTAACTTTTTTATGGAGCCAGTTATTTTGTCTTGTTTTTCTTGCCACATTCAATTTTGGGAATGTTTGAACTTAGGACTAGGTGTTAGAGATAATCATGGGAGTGGATTTTGATGTTTGTTAGGGCACAAAGGGGCATGAAGTTATCTCATGCAAAATTCTATTAATTAAGTGATAACTAATGAAACGCATGGGAATTAAAATGAACCAAGATAATGGTGCCTTGTCATGCATGGAGTGCTCATATAGACTCGGGATGAGTGTAGAAAACATTCCCACTTAGGGAGTGTTGGAATTGCATGGTAGGGTAGCCTCATCCCTTGTGAGAGGTGTACTTAATTCCACATGGCTGAGTCTTCAAGCCATTGTGATGACACTCCCTACCTCCTTTATAGTACTAATCCTTATACCCACTAATTTGGACTTGATATATTGTGTGTCATTCCTTTGATTTCATTGAGTGATATTTTCATGTCATGTATATTATGTGTTTACTTTGTGATTGGAGTGAATGTGAACCTATTCCCATGTGTATTTTATGTGTGTGTCTTATCCTATGTTACTATCTCCTAGCATGGTGGGAGTGGATATTTTGATTCCACATGGTAGGGTGGTGTGATACCACCATTGGGATCAAATTTCTTGGATACTTCATAGGAGGATACTTGGATAGTGTGCAAGTGGAGGTTATTTCCCTGCTTTTAACTCAATTGCATTTGATGTATATGTATATTCAAGATTGTGACTCATCTTTTTAATTATAATATTTAATTATGGAACCTCTTGATGAATAGAATATAAACATACCACATAAGTGGTACCATTAATATAGTTACTTTTACATGCCTTATGTTGGAGTCGAGAATACATGCTATTCTGAATGCTTGTTAAACTTCTTATGTTGTTTTGGCTAAAATGAACTTAGAGCATATTTTACTTTGCATTAAAAATGAACTTTTAGTTTTTAAATCATGCAATTGATGTTAGAATCTCTAGGATTCTTTTGTATTGTTTTTGCATAGTGTGTCATTGAAAACTGTCTCATTGAGCGGTCATTTAGGGTTCTCCAAGTATTCTTCGTGGGGTTGAGAAGTTTGGAACACCTTTCCCTTCATCCCTAGTGTGGTTGGACTTGTTTGGGATTCCATTTTAGTCTCCCTAGACCTTTGGAGTGTTCTCCTTCACGGTCTTATATAATACTACTCAAAGAAGATTGTGGTTAAAGAAAAATTTGCCTACAATAGATGCTAATTGCGATGGGTTACACTATGATTGAAAAAGATAACTATGATTGCTACCATTGACCATCTTAGCACAATCATCGCCTAGTAGAAACTATCATTGGCAACACCACCCATAGGTTACCTGAAGGCCACAAAGGCCCTCCATATAGGCCAAATTGGACTTTCTTTCAAATTGGTTTAACTTTTTCTCCAAATATCGATTTTTGGCAAACTAGATATTGATGGAAAGTTGGA